>JAECWI010000868.1:4740000-5357500 GCA_018150345.1 Drosophila equinoxialis | reverse complement strand
CAACAAAAAAAAAGAAACCACAATCCAATGGCCAAACCATTAGTTAACATGTTTAATTAATGGTTTGTATTGATTTTTAAATATTCTTTCATATCAACACCTGTTTATAACTTAAGCAATTTGCGGTTTATTTATATTTTTGTGGTTTGCTTTTTATTTATTTATTTATTTAGTTGTTTTTTGGCAAATGCCGTTGTAGACCGACCTATCTACATAGTCCATTCAAATCAATGTGCTAGATTCGTACTAACTATAATATTGCATTTGGTTTCAGAAGCAACTTTCCTTGACAGCTTCTGCATATATGTAGGATAAGATTTGCAAAAGACAACAAAAACTGTTTCCCATGCGGATTAATGCAAAATTTTAAATTGCGTTTGCGTTTTTTAAACGCTTGTTTTAGGCGTTGCAAATCATTAGCCACGCAATTTATTTTTGATATGCGGGTAAACAAAAAAGAAGTCTTTTGGCGCCCAATTAGGACATAACAGCGACTAAAGACCCATCAATACGATTTTTATTTTTTGGTTTCGTTCTTTGATTTTGTACCCCAGACAATGGGGCCATGAAATATGTAGGAACAATGTGAAAAGACTTGAATTGTTTTAAGAAATTATGTTTTCTTTACCATGATTTGTGACCTGGGCTGTTATTTTCCCTGCATTGCTTAAGTTTACAATGCGTTCCATTTAAATATGTACATCATTTGTTGATTTTAGCAAAGGGCATATATGGTGACGAGTTAGATTAAGAACACAAGCCTAATTCAGTTCATTTGTTCTATGTAAGAGTGAAATCACTATTGATCCTAATTAATGGATACAGTTCAGTTTAAATTAAAGTACCGTAAAGTTGAAATTAGCATTCAAGTCATAGAATCAATAAGTTTTAAAGACCATTTTACTTTGTTTTGATAATAGATTTAATATAATTAATAAAATTTTCTATAGTTTTGACTTTTACGTACTTTGTAAGAGTGATTTACTACTTGAAATGTCTTTGACTTGGTTTATTGGTTTGATTATTACTCTAAATATTCCAACATTTATTATGAATTATAAGAGTGCATCTATTTATATGGAAAAAACTGCACTTTTTAAAGACTACGTATCAATAAGATCAGACAATTTTATATAGAAATCATAAAAGCTAGAAGTTTCATTACAATTTTTGAACTTTCTTCAAGTGTTTATTAGAATTCTATCAATTCAAAACTTATTTATGATATATCTGATTCTGAACAATAATGTTTTGCTTTGAGTAGGATGTCAGCTCCCATTTGGTCATAATTAAAGCAGATTTCATATTCAAGTTGCAAAAAATTTGAACCTTAAAAACGTTGAGCTAACTAGCTAAGTTGTTGTTGTTGGTTTTCTTTTTTTATACGAGATTGTACGTGTTTGGAGTACCACCTACATACAACGAAAAGAAATTTGATTACACCTGTTGACAAAAGCCAGAAATATAAGTGGCAGCCCTCGTACTTAGGTCCGAGCGTTTTTTAGTTAACATTGTGTGACATTCAGCCCTAGGGGAGTCTCTCTCTCTCTCTCTTTCTGTGTGTGTGTGTCTCTATCTCGCTTATTTCGCGCGGTCCCTAACAAACAGCCGCTTTACACTCCACGAAACATTTACACACATTTCGCTATGGGCGGATCTGCCGTGAAATAAGTGCAAAATGCGAATTTCTAATTATAGCTTTGAGGCGAATGGCAAACGGCAAACTAGACTATTCTCACACACGCACAACGCACGAAATGTATGTACATACATATGTATGTAGATATATACCAAGTCAGCCTTCGAACAAATGTTAAGTAATTGTTGGCGTTCCGCGCCATTTCAGCCTCTACGCACTTTTTTTTTTGAGTCCATCTTGATGCAGAAACGCTACCTCGAGCAATCCTCCACAACGAACACTTCCCTTGTTGCTGTTGCATACTGCGCAATGGAATGGATGAACTTGCAAAATAAAAACTAAATTTTCAAACTTTCGAAATAAAAATTCCAACACAGATACATACTGCATGGATGTGTGGATAATCTCTAGGCAAACAAAAGCAATAAGGACACAAGTATTTGTTAACTATCTAGAATAATCACACTCCAAAAGAAAAACCCAAAAAGCATGAGATGAATTTTAGTATCTTATCGAGAGACCTGCAAAAGAAAAATATGAAAAATATATGAACAAAATATCTTGTAGTCGATATCAGCGCACAATCAGGGCAAAACCTGTTATTATATGCTGTAAAACTTCACCATAAATTTCTAATGACGATATTGATCCGAGCATAAATCATTCACCAAAATGAAGCTAGGGTCGATTGAATGCATTTTAAAAACCAAAACCAAAGACCAACAAAATTTGAATTTGATCGACTTTGAGCGACTTGGACAGAACAGGCCACCGAATACCGGGTCATTTATATTCCGATTTCAGAAAACTCCAATTATAATAATGACGAAATTGTTATACCACAATATTGTATACATATGTAGGTACCTACACATGAACGAACACCGAGTATGATTTATATGCATATATTTTTTGACGAGCTAATACCAATATGAAATTATGCTATGTATTGGACACTATATCGATTATTAGCTAGTTAAATATATCAAACATATATATACATACATATGTATGTATGCATGATGTGTATATACGAGTTTCGTGTGTGTGTGTGTGTATAGGCCATAACTCCGATATTCGTATTTAAGCATCATATATTGGGATGAGCAAATACAAGGCAAAGAATTAAAACACACTAACAGTTATTAAGCTTTTTAATGATTTTATTGTCCAATTTATATTCCTTAACAACCTCTCATGGCATCACAGCTTTAAAGCCTCGCTCGCGCACTTGCGTTACGAATTTGCCCATCATTTTCGGCATGTCAGCAGGCAACTGCAAGAAAAAAAACCGTCCAAAAGTCATTCATTGTGGTAGGGGAGGGGGAGGGGGCAACTTAAAACGAGTCCGAGGAAAAGAATCCTTCCCATCCCCCTCCGGTGTCGTCCAGTATGTGTCTGTGTCTGCAACAACACCATCGTTGCAGCAGTTACGATTCGCTTGATTTAATAGTGGCAATTTCGGTCCAACTCCAACGCATTGATAATTTTCTCACATAGAAATTGTTTCTTCTTCTTAAAAGTTAAAAAGGGCGCCTCACGCAATACAGTATTCATGTTTTATAACCTAATGAACACAGACTTCTTCTTCTCCGACCCTCAAAGTCGTCGGAGTCGTGCGCGGCTTTATTTTTTTTTTCGTTTATTTTTTCTCTCCTTATTTTTATACCATGCATTCATTTAATGAAATGGTATATAAAAATTGCCCAAATGTATACAATAGGCAGAAGGAAACAATTCAGATCTCATAAAGTATATTCTATTCTTGATTAGCATCAATAGGACGAGTCAATCTAGTCAATCGAACACCTCTAAATATTAGAGCCACCAAAAGTGTTTTATAGACTCGCACGGTGGTCGACTTTGGGTCAAACGCCCTTAATGGCCATCGCATATCAAGAAATCGTGTTTTTTCTCCATACTATATATTTAACATATCTAATAATTTAGTGATCTTATTTGTTGCATGGTGTATCAAAGTCGATGCAAGGATATGATATGTCAACGAAAGTGACGGTTCGAGACAGTTAGTAGTAGTCTCTAGTTCGTTTTGTGTTGCTTAATATCTAGATAAGTATATCTGATGATTAGCAAGATTTCTGCAAGATAATCTATATAACCATTCATAGAGTGACTGACTGTCAGGACTGTGACTGTTTCTGCAAATGGCTATTAATTAGAGGGTGGTGTTAATGCGCGTTACATGTTTTTGTTAAATGACCATTTATTATTTGAACTGTGCTCTGAACTGGTCTGGGTCTTGGTTTGGCTTAAAGCATTATTTAGCAAGCAACTACCATTCGAATGGCGTACAGCCCAAGGGCAAATAGACCAATTCTTTACAAGTAAGTGACATCCTTGTAAGTGCAAAAATAAAAAACTGTGTCATCGTAAGGAAAAACAAAAAAAAAAAAAAAGAAGAGCAATCAACTCGTGGGCCAAATCGCCAATGGAGACAGCAGCAATACACACACACAAACACACACACACATCGAGACATTAAGTGAGACAAAAGGTATGCGCGAATGCTGATGATGATGATGACGAAGAAATGGTAGAGCGACGGCAAAAAGGTTTCACGTTCCGATGAGATACCGAGATGCATCATTAGGGTAAAACCAAAAAGGAATATTTCACTGGAAAGTTTAGTTGAATGTATGTATATACATACATATGTGTAGAAAACACAAACGATGACCTTTAATTACAACCTGCTTTAGTCACGAACTCCAACGCATCGCGAACACTGCAATTTCAATCATATTGGCTTATCATTCGCAAATGCTTTTGTGAGAAACTTAACAACATATACGCACTACATGGTACAAACATCCTTCAGGGCACCAATGCATATGGACAATATGTGTGTGTGTGTGTGTTTGTATTGTGAAAGCGCTACCCGATCTTGGCTAATAAGCATATTGTATACATACCTTACATACATATGTACATATGTATGCATGCATTCCTCTAGGCATTTTACGTATTGCTCTTGAAAATCGTTTGTGGCCGATGGCCAGTGGCTGCACTGGAGTGCAATCGTAATGGCGGCCTATGCGCCCGCAAGGTGCATCAACATCAATACAGACAAATTATTTACGAATATTTACCTGAGGCAACAACTGGATTACCATGCTTCTGAGATGATCACGACGACTGAAAAATTACGGCAACGAGCCAACTGCAGTCGAGTTCCAAGTAAATGCATAATGTGATTGGCCCATACCCTATTGCGCGAAAGAGATAAGTTTTGTACACGACGATGAGTATGTACATACATACATACATATCTCGGACATACGATGTACGTAAGTATACATATGTATATGTAAGTATGTACATACATACATGCAATTGGCGCACGGTTAAGTCTCACTCACTCACTCCATGACGGTTTGCGGCACATCCATTCGCCCATGTTTAAGTGTATGCACTATAAAGGCATAGCCTGTTTACAATTAACCGTGTTTGTGTGTGTGCAAACATATGCAAATACTTCAACAGCATCATCGTGTCCTTTTGAAAAAAAATTGTTCTCAAATTTCCCTTTCAACACATGAGTTCTGGCTTTATCAAAGTTTTCAAAGTGTCTTTTAAAACAAATTATTAAACTTAAATCTTTTGACAAATTAGCAACAGGGGATTGCACAAGAGACGGGTTTTGTTTATGTGTCATCATATTTGACTAATCTAAAAGAAGGTAGTTAGTAAATTCATTTCTCTTCTCTATTTTATATAGAAAAACAATAACATTCATCTCTTCTTTCTGATTGATTTTTTGAATGTTACAAATTTTCTTGGGAGTTGTGAGACACCATGTGAACGCAATAAAATATATGTATATGAGGATAGATTTTTATTTTAGATCAAAAATCATAGAAGTAGGATAAATGTTTACGAAAATGCAGTGGAATGAATCCGATTTAATTGTTAAGTATAGAAATTGATATTGTAAACTGATGCATATTAGTCAAAACTATAGCATAATTTGCGGGGTGGCATATGACAATGGAAAGATTAAGTATGTATGTATATAAAAAAGTTGAAGATGAAGTAAGTAAGTCGTCTCGCCGACTTGGGTATACCATACACCAGTAAAACAAATATTTCAAATTTGTAATAACTAATGCATTTGCCTATTTTCCACAATTCTGTTCACATGCTTGTTACAAGCATATCTCAGTATCTCGCGCACTTATGCATATAAGCACCCTAGCGCCCCCCACCCGCCAACGGCCATCAAAGGCCTTATGCAAAAACGTTTATATGCATAACTCAGCTATTTTTTCGAGTTTTTCAAATTTCGGGGGAGGAAAGGGGCGTGGCAAAAACTTTATACATACAAAATGTGCGCATTTACTATGCAAATATACATACCAAATTTGGTGTCTCTAGCTGCAATAGTTTTTGAGATAAACGTTTTTTTTGAATTGCGTGGGCGGAAAGGGGCGTGGCAAAAATTTGAAACAAACTTGATCACTCTACATACTACACGAGCCTACATTCCAAATTTGGTGGCTCTAGCTTTTATAGTCTCCGAGATCTAGGTGTTCATACGGACAGACGGACAGACGGACGGACGGACGGACAGACGGACATGGCTAGATCGACTCGGCTGTTGATACTGATCAAGAATATATATACTTTATGGGGTCGGAGAAGCTTCCTTCTGCCTGTTACATACATTTTGGCGACTTTAATATACCATTTCACCCTATGGGTGTATGGTATAAAAATTTTAATCTACAAACAAGACATCCTTTAAAATACTTCCTTATAAGAGCTTTTAACTAACTCTAACTTAAATACCTAATTCTAAGGTCTTCTTAACCCCTTAACCAACTATTTGGGTGGTCTTACACAGTTTGTTTTACGTTTAACGTGCTTTAGTCGTGGGCTTAAGAGATGCAATTATCATTATTAAGTTGCATTTCGAACTAAAGCCATAAGAAGATGGATTAGTTTACCGTTTTTAATTAGTAGCAGTCGAGATGACCATCAATAGTCTGGTCGAGAAAGATTTTGTAGCAAAGTAATTACATGTATTCAGGAAATGGTGATTGTAATCAATTGCATTGACTGATTTAAAAGCTTTTGAATTTAATTTAACAAATATCACGCTGATAATCAAGTTACGAGACAATAAATACCTAATGAAGAGCAAAGTATTCCAATAAATTTTAATTTCATGAATTTAACCATTTTGTTGAGCATTTTAGCTTTGAAGTTAGAGTAATGGCATTCAATCTGCATTTAACTTTTTGAAAACTGTGGGAAATTGGGTGCAATTTACTTAAAAAGATTCTACAAAATGACAATATCATGGCGAGTTGACGAGTGAGCTACTATTTTGCCTAATATTTCATCTACAGGCCCCACTAAGTGCTATATACTTGGGTAGTCTTAGTCTCCCTTAATCCATATAAACGTACATATATCGCCTAGAGGGCATAAGTATTTGAATCATTTGCTCTTTTTATTTACAGATCCTTTTTTGTGTACCTGTTTACAAAAAAGAAACTTAAAAATACATTTAAAATGTCAACATTTTTGTGTTTATTTTTCTAAATTTATTTATTGATTGCATCATTTATAAATGCAAAAGTGCAAACTCAATCTAAAATTCAAATATCTAAGCCCACTTTATTCAAATCGGGATAAACCAGAGGGCCGGGGCTAACTTCGACCGCGTCAAAGTTTGTATACCCTTGCAAATTTTTATGTAACTCTTTCCTTACCTATAGCCATCAAAGGAAAAATCCTTTTATCTAAAAAGGCTAATGTTTGCGAAAGAACGCCTACAAAAAAAAGACTACAATCTTAGCATAGGAAATAACGAAGATTTTGATCAAAGTCACTGTTTTCCACCGATCGTTCCTAAGGTAGCTATATGATACAGTCACCCGATCTTTATCAAATTCGGCAAAGTCTTTAACAGATATATTAAACTAATAAATGTTAATGCAATCGCATCAAAAGTAACGAAGTTATTGACAAAAGTCACTGCTTTTGAATGGTCGTTCCTATGGGAGCTATATGATATAGTCACCCGATCTTGATCAAATTTGACACAGTGGTGACCAATATTAAATTTCACGACAATAGCTGAGAAAATAACGAAGTTATTGAGAAAAGTTACTGCTCGTGACTTTGCCGTTTGTATGGGAGCTATATGATATAGTGGTCCGATCCGGCTGAATCCGAGATATACAAACTGTGCAGTATATACAAGCCTACATGCAAAATTTCAGCTCTGTTGATCTTACGGTCTAGGAGGAGTTCGCGTCGATCCAGGCGGACGGACGGACATGGCTATTTGAACTCGTCTCGTCGTGCTGATCAAGAATATATATACTTTATATAGTCGGAGATGCTTCCTTCTATGCGTTGCACACTTCTGATCAAAATTAATATACCCTTTTTGTAAGGGTATAAAAAGAAGCCCGCAATTTTCGATTCCTGCATAGTTTTATTTTGGAGCCGCATTGAATTACAAATTTTTTAACTATTTTATTAAGGCCAACTCTGTTTTATTTTTCAAAGATTGGTAAACAAAAAGCAAATGCACACCAAATATAGATAAAGTCTCTAAAAACAGATTTTTAATAGATCATACTCAAATCAATAATGTTTGAAGCAACCCTCGTATCTATAAAATCCATTTGATTACAATAGAATGCATTGACACGGCATTATTGACTAATGTGTGATGTTCATTTAGATATGAGCTTTTCAGATACATTCCATTGTGTGGACCCCTTTAAAAACGCAGAATGTGAATGAGATGTATGTGTGTGTGTGTTTGGCGGGGCGGGGGAGGAACAAGTGAACATGCAAAAGGGTTAATAGGCTACTCTTAGCCCATACGCATTTAATTTTGTTAAGCTAAATTCACTGCAGTTTATGCAAATGGAACCCCTTGTGATTGAGTGTTTGTATCTGTAACTACTTCACCATAATTTTCTGGATTCACCCGTTGTGTTCATATCATCGTACCTATACCCAGGGCAAGGAGAGGTGCAGAGAGAGAGAAAGAGGGAGAGAGAGAGTGCTGGGTATGCAGCCATACTTGGATGTAGTAATATTTTGAAGCGGCCGCAGGCCATTTTTGTTCATATTCGTTAAGTCTTCAGATGCAGACAGATTCAAATTTTTGGTAGAAGCAGCGCGGGCGGCGGTCGCTTCTCAGTGGCAGCCGCCGCAGTTGCAGTCAAATGTTGCTGCCGCTGCTGCTGCTGCTACTCGACTCTGGTTTGAATCTTGCTGACGTCTCTACGGCGACGACTACGACGACGACGACGATGACGACGACGACGATGGTACACGAAAAACCAAAAACGAAAATCATCAGCGACATGGCCCGGCCTGGTATATGGTTTGGTTTGGTTTGGTTTGGCTGTGGTATAGAATGCCATGGCATGGCCTGGCCTGGCCATGGCTCATGCCCAGGCAGCAGGAAAAAGGCTGCTTTTGCTGCAATGTTGCACGACGTCAATAGCCGCGGGGAAGATGAGCGCGCTGGGTGCTGCTTGCTTGTTGTTGTTTCTGTTGTTGCCGTGCTGTAGCCCCTTCTTGCTCAGGGAGTTTGCGCTGGAGTTTTGCCGATGCTCTGGTTGTCTATGTGTGTGTCTGTATTTTCAGTTGCAGTTGCAGCAGGCGGATGTTTGCAGCATATTTCCTACGGCTGTGCTCGTGTGCACCTTTAATCCGCTCTTTTTTTTTTTTTTACTATATATATTTTTTTTTTTGCAACTCAGTCCAGCGGTCCATTTAAATTCGAGGTCGAAAGAGATAGAGAGAGAGCGAAAAATAAGAAAAAAACATCTGCAGCTGTATTTACCTACAGTAGATTGCTATTACAATTGCCTACGCGACTTTCATTGTCTTACACAATACAATCGAGTGTAGGCACTGGGTATCCATTATATCTATATATATTTCCGATAGGTACTTCATCTATTATTTGAATTTCTACAGAAATCGAATAGTTTCCCAAACATCATCTAACATTTCCAAATACTTCTATTATCACTAATTCAACTCATGAGAATGTCTAAACAATTCTATCACAATTATATAGGATCTGCCTCGAAATAGGCCAATGGGTGGAAACTCGGGCATTTTTGAGGGAAAATATATAAATTTAATCTTAGTTTTATCTCCGTTATTTCTCCTCCTGAAGATCCGTAAACTTAAACAAAGAGTTACGATGGTGTGACCCTATAAAAATCTATTATCCTCACACTTTCCACTTGTCTCTTTTGAAGTCCAAAATGAGAGCCCTTCACAGAAAGGTCGAGAACGTTACATCATGTAAATAATGGCATTTGTTCAAGAGTATTTATCTTCAGATAATATCTAATGCTTTCCTTAATAGCTCACTGTCCATATCTTATTGATGTCTGTACTTTATTCCGATAAGTCGATTTACGATTTTACAAAGTTAATATTTGTTATTGAAGACCAAAGACGTAAAGACATCACCAACCTCAATCGAATCAAATCGTTTAAGGTATGGAAAGTTTGTTATATCTAGAAATAATGTATTTCATTTAAGCAGAACTCCTAACAATAAAGTTATTCTTGTTATTTTTTTGGTTTTTAAATCTTTCTCTTTTAGTATTTTCCAAAATTTCGTACAGATTTCTATTTATTAAAAAGTCCTTTAGTATCCATTAAAGGCATTTCTAATTGTAAGTCTTTTTTTGGGTGGTGAAATTAGTTTTGAATGTGAAAATATTCAACAACTCTTTGTTTTTTTTAACTTTTCCTTATTTTGTTTTACAGCTAGACCTTAAAACGATATTTTCTATGATGAAATTTTAAAACTGATTTTTTTCCCAACAATTAATCATCATATTTTAATATGATATAAATAAATAAGTACAAAAGTAACATTAGTGAATAGATTGTGTAATTAATAATATTATGTCAGCGATTTGTACTTGATTAGATATCAATTGTTGGGAAGTATTCCCGCAACTTAATCGGCAAAAGAACTGGAAAAAAGAGGCAAAATATATACAAACATATTTATAATCATATGGAAAATTTGACTATCTCTTTTGCGTTTTATTTACTAACAATAAATAGACAAGACGGAGGAGTTAACTATTTCGCAGATCAACGAACCATCAACAGCTAGCATTACAGTAATTTGCGCACAAATAAAGTTTCAACGAAACGTCGTGAACTCTTGACTAATGATGTGATTTCACTTTATGACAACAAGCTTCACACTCCACACACACACACACACACACACTTATATACATGAGAGTTAACTCAAGAAACACTTAAGAACTACACACGGGGAATCCTTTCACATTCTCCCTGCAGTCATGACATCCATTTCCATTATTTAGGTTATTTAAAAGGGCGCTACAGCAGCAGCAGGACACAAGTTAATGGAGCCGAGAAATATGTGCGAATGTGACTTTAATTTGGGCCTTTTAAGCAAATCATTATGACAACGGAAACAAGAGTGAATAACTATTATTTTAAGGGGAGTAACTAACTCCACTTAATCTAACAGTTTAGTTAATCAACCTTTTTGTAACTAACTCACATTAAGCTCAATTGAGAATTCTATGGCTTAACTATATCTTTAATACAGAACATAATTTATGCATTTAATCCTTGATTTTATGCTTCGTCTACTCTGAGAATCTGAATTTCTTCAGCAAAGATTGTTAATTATATTCAGATAGATGAAAAGTTAGTAAATAATTGAATATTTTCGATATATTTAGTGTTTTTAATTGGACTGAAACAACACATAAAACGAAAACAATAAGTGCATGAAACCTAATCCAAAACTCTTACTAATTGGCAAACGTTAAACCAAGAAGTGAAGTAGGAAATTTTTGAATATTGTGGCCTAAAAATGTTGTACTTTCTGATGATCTGTTATTTGAATCACTTGACTCTACCGAGTTATTTGACTAGTGATTGTTTTGAGGATTTGAAGTAAGGTTTTAATAGCCAATGACTGTGAAAGAATAACGAATGCAAAGTGACGTTTTTGGGTGCATGAGTTTTTATGTCTTAAATGCTAACATATAAATAGTCATTTGCAATCATTAGGTACCAACAGACACAACAGTCACAGCGCGCAGTAGTCATGCACATCCTGCGGCATTCACGAGTTCCACCTGCGGCTATTGCATTTTAGACGCATCTTAAATGAGGTGCTCAGGCTCCAACCGAGCCACAATGGCATAGGCTCACTCACTCACTCACTCACTTTACTTAACTTTACTTTACTTTAACTTACTTACTGGTGCTGGAGCAGCGGCTATTTGATCCAACTCTGCTGATGTCTGTCCCAGGGTCTCGGAAAGCGCTGCCATTTTCGATATTGCGGCTTTCCACACACACACAGACATACATATACACATTTATTCACATGCACATGCATTTCTGAGATCTCTTCTGTCTGTGTATAAGTATTATCCATGTGTATAAGTATCACGATTGCATTACCTTGTGGGGAGGAGGAATTGAAATTAATATTGTTTGGTAATGCGAGCAGTGAATCTGTATCGCGTATCCGAATTGCAACTAAAAAATGGCGGCTCGATCATCGATCGATCGATCGATCGGCTAGCCTTCCGTCGTCGTCGTCGTCGTCGTCGTCGTCCCCTTTCGTCGTCGCCTTTGCTTTTCGGCCCACCATCCATCGATGCGGCCTACTAATAAAATAAGCAACTGCAGGCACAAATCGTGCTGCTGCAATGAAACTGCTGCAGCGGAGGGGACGGTCAAACACGGCATAACAGCATCGCAATTGGATAATACACCTGAGCACCCGTTTAAAATTCTCGTAATTTTCCTTTGTTGCCATTCTTCTGTGTCCCTCTCTCGCTCTCTCACAGTGTCTTTCTCTTTTCGTCGGTTCGTGTGGTGTATTGAAGAGCTCCCATGGCGATTAGTGGAAATCTTACTGGCATATTGTGCTACTCACGATAATTCGATACCTTTTATTAACTTAACTCTCTCTCTCTCTCTGTCTCTCGCACTCCCACATTCTTTCTCTCTGTCTCTTAACAGAAAGTTATCATCCGTGGATCCGTGCTTTTTTTTTTTGGCTCTCTTTCTCCTGTCCCTACCGTTATTAAACGAATTTATTCTCCCTTTTTTGCATAACAAATGTAACAAAATGTGTTGTGTAGGTAAAAAAGATATCTTGACTTTCCTCACCTTGTTTCTTGTCTTGTTTTTTTGACAAACAAATGGCATAACTTAATTTCAAGGATAAAATAAACGCTCAAAGCAGCGACTTAGAGAAAAGCAACTGATTAGATTTGTGCTAGTTGTTGATAAGGTTACTGCTTTATCCTTCCGTCCAACCGGCCGCCTGTCCATCCATCCATTCGCCTTGTCAGCCAATTAAAATGGAAAACGGGAAAAACAAATGCATAAGCCGAGCTAAGGAATAACAACAACTAAATATCCCTGGAGACCCTTAAGTCTTAGTAGGGCACAAAAACAATTCTTTCCAATTGTGTCTGCAAATGAACCTTTTCCAAAAAAAGATTATCTTTTTAATGTAAAAATCCTTGCTTCTTAACTGTGCAAACACTTTGAACCATTGAAATTCTCAAAAGGCGATTCATATTTTCGGCTATAGTGTGCAAATTCGCTTCCAGCCGATTTATTCTCTATGCGAATTACACAGATGAATTCAATAAAGAAACATGAGAATATTATTTGTAAGCATTTTATATTGACCTAAGCTAATTACATATGTAAAGGTTGTTTTTTAAAATGTTGTGATATTATATATCTATATTTAGGTAAATAAACACTTTTTGATAGCATTAAGTTTGGTAAGATCAAAAATCTTTTAAAATTTGAAAAGCCAACGAAATGGCTTTAACCAATGTTTGTTGTTTTCTTCGAAATTTTGAAATTTGTTTAAGCGCTGAATCCATACATGCATAAATAGTTTGTTAACAACACAATCAAGTAGTTTACAAAAAGAACCAAACCTCTTTGCTATATCCATTGGGACTAGTTTGTAATTAAGTAATGCAGTGTACATAAACCAATAGTTGATGTAGTTTAAGGTCTTTATAACTGCTGCTTTAAGATATTAAACACACAAGATAATTTTCTGCCTAATTAGGATAAGCAATGGCCCTGTGGATTTAATAATTTTCAGCTCCAAAAGTTAAACATTATGTTGCCTACTTTCAGGGGTACAGTAAATGTTAAATCCTAGATTGTCAAATACCTGAATGCCAGGCGAATGTGAATCATCGGCATTCTTTTTTGCTTAAAATGATCATTTGGTAAATTTAAAGTGAAGTAATCCTAAAATGAGAATTCTTACCGCCCGAACATGTTAAAATTTTTCATGAAAAACACAGTTTTATTATTGTGTAACTTTATTGAAAAAGGAATACTTTAAGGTTTGCTTTCCCATAAACCTCAGCGCTTTAATGGCGCTAAATATTAGACGACTTAAATCATCTTAATGAAAAGAATAAAACGGGTCGTAAGTATGAAATTATTAAAAAATGTAGCTTATTTAAGTTTGATAAAAAATGTAGACTTTGCAAAACAAACATAAATTGGTAATTGAGAAAATTTGAATTCAGAGAAATGAAGTGTTTTACAATACGAAGGTTACGAAGCCGAAATAAGGACATGTCTTCTAGTTTGCGACTTTGAAATTCATGCATATTTTGGGAAATCTATTTAGAATTTGTTTACTTAATATATAAACATCATATATAAATAAAAAGTTAGTAATTGAAGTAGGTTATTGAATTAAACATTCAAAATTTCCTAAGTTTCTATCATCGGCAGATTAAGACTCTAGAGTTTGAATGTCATATTACTGCAATTAGGCTAAAACTTGTTACAAATTTCAACAAGAAGAGGGCAAACTCTTACGCCAATTGAATTAAGGAATATATTTATTATTTTATTGATTTTTCAAACAATACAATATAAAGTTGGTATTGTTGGTATATTAAATATTCACCGTATTATTTACTTGCTTTTGTGATTGATAAAGATAATTGTTAATAAAAACGAATAACAAGTTTCCTAATCATATAATAATATGAATTAAGCTATCTATTCGTTACACTATATACATATATATGTATTTCAAAATTGGCGACCCAAATTACAATTGGGGTGTCTATTGTTATGTTAAAATGATTAACTCCTAGGTTTGAGTTCAACATCTTTATGACCACCTGGCAAATGTTTAAACTACTTGGAAAATCTAGCACGCGATCGAATTACACGAAAACCAAAAGATTTTTGTATTCTTATTATAAAGTTTCGTGTTAAATTTAACAATCATAGATTGCTTCATTTATTTGTATGTAGGTACACTTATTTGAAAGAATTGTCAAATCTGTGATCGAAGTGAATAAGATATTTATGTACAAATTGTACAATTAAAGATGCTGAGAAGGAACACGGATCATGCTGATATTGACAACTATAAAAACATAAAACAATCTTATATTTAGGTCGTCTATTTAATAGTGACATCGATGTTTTCTTGGCGATGTTTTTGTTGATGTCGATGTTCAGCGATGTATCGATGTTTCACCAAAACATCGGTTCTATTTGTCACTTATCCAATTTTCTCATACAATTATGAAGTTGTCTTTAAAAAGCCCTTTCAAACCTTACTTAAGCTATAACTTTAAGCGCATTTTCTCAAGGGTTTTTCACCGACTGACAAAATGTTGACAGATACAATACATTAAATGAGTCCAAATCAGGTAAACGAATGTTCATTTAGGAAAGTAAAGCCCACAAATACTTTATCAAATAGTTTTTGAACGATAAGGCTAAGAATGAGAAAAAATAGCAGAGGGATTCAATATTTTATGAATACCTTAATCATTTAAGATTAATTTTAAATACTATTGTGAGAACTTTTGATTATTCGAAAACAGTGAACTTTATTAATTCAGAAAAACATCAGACATACATCGATGCATCGAGATATTAGCCCGATGTTATAAGACACAATCGATTATTAACATTGAAACCATCGATGAACATAGGCTAAGATGTTTACCTTATTTTTAGCTACAGTTTTTTTGATTGAATACACAAATTTTCGACTCAATTCTCAATTATAAGGGGTAAGTTTAAACCAAGTTAGCTCAGTTAGATATATGTAAAAGGTCTTTTTAGGTTTCTTTGTAGAGTTTAAACTTTTTACTGTTTTATCGATGGGGAAGACGATTTTCGTCCTAGTGCTCGTCTCATTGGGCTGTTTGAAATAATAGTTTCTGATAGCTCGACAAACTTTTGGTGTTTTCTGTGCAATCAAAGAACTTTTAAATGCAACTCGTCCTAAAGTGTCTCTGCTTTAAGAAAACATTTTGGCCTGCTCAGCTGTATTATGTTTCTTTTTACCCCTTTATATATAGCTACTGGCTATGTGATTGAGACTTTTGGGGGCAGCTGCCAATTTGGATTAATGTATTTGTATGTATGTATATATGCATTTTGAAACTGAAAATTTCTGCTTTAATGAAAGGTTAAATGATTTTGGGGGCTTTTTTTCTACATATATGTATAACATATAAGTATATTATTATTATTATTTATCATACAGAGAAACTGCAAAAATTAGTTATTGCCTTAAAGTGGCTTAAAGCGTCATTTGGATTGCTTAAATTGTGGTAAATCATCAAAACTTTAGTTAAATTATGTATATTAACTAACTACTTACACTTTTATATATAATAGACTTGTATACATAGAGATAAATATATATGTATATACATATACATACATATATATAAGCGTGTAAGTATACACCGAGTAAATATGTATTTGTATATATACGTTTGGGGTAAGATTATATTGTATGTATGTGTATGTGTGTGTGTGTATATACGAATATATCGAATAGAACCCGAAGCGCAAGCGGTAGGCACGTACCACTGGCAATATTTTTGTGGCCAACCGTCCAATGCCTGAATTTTCCCAGTAGCACACGTAACAACCCCGAGGGCAGGAGCGAGTAGCAGCAGCATGAGGAGCAGAGCAGCAACATGGTTACTACGTTGCCAACCCTCAGTTTTCCGAAATAATAATACCAACCCCTGTTTTTTGGTTGTACTCAGTCAGAGTCAGAGTCAGCCTCAGCTACAGCTTCGTTTTTGGCTATCTATGTATTTGTGTCTATCTCCCTGTATATGTACACACGCCTACATACATACACATCTATACATAGGTTTGCATGTGTGTGTTCGTGTGCGTGTGTGCCTTTACATCTATACACACGGAGGCTGTGCTGCCGACGCGATGCCGCAGCCTCTGGGTTCGGTTCGGCCCATTGTCTAGTAGCCAGCTTATGGGGCGTGGTTTCCGAAAATATAAATGGCTGTAGTTGTTGCTGCTACATGCGCCTCGTTTCCAACTACCAACTCAGGTTCAGATACACACACACACACACACGAACACACATACGCTGCAGTGGTATTGGTAGCTGCTTCTGCTGCTAAAGATACAGATACAGAGCTACAGATATAACTGCTGCTGCTGTTACTCTCTTTTGGTCAACTCTCGTTCTCTTTGACTGTTTGACTGGACTCTCTTTGGAATCTACCAACTGTGCGGTAACTGTTTACCTGACACTCTCTCTCTTCAGCATCCATAAAACTTTGCTCTTCCTTTGGTTTTAAGAGATGGGGGGCGCCCCAAAACATGCCTTTTGGGAGTGACAGTGAAGCAAAGCAAATCTCTTGTAGAGTTGCTTGCATGTAGTTGTAATCCCTCACACACATACATATAAATGCTTATACATGGACGGCACATACAAACAAGGTATATATGTATGTATGGTTATGGTTTGCATGTATAGAAACGGGGGGCGTCTGTGTGTGTGCATGTATGTGTGTGTGTGTTTGTGTGAAAAACAGCAGCATCGACAGCAGCAGCAGCAGCAACGGCAGCAGGCAGCATCGCGTACATCCCCCGAAGGTTTTTACGTCCAACCAGAAAATTTTGTTTCAGTCGAGAACTACCGTCGTCTGTGGCTGCAAAGGCAGAATTTTGTTTGCGGGTCTTTCGTTTTAATTGACAGAATTCTTTGCTGTATTGTTCGATATTTAAAACGACCGATTACGATCGCGCGCAACTACAAACATATATTGCAACTATATTGGGTTTTTTTTTTTTTTGCTTCAAAACAATAATAATTAACCACAGCAACAACAACAGGAACAACCAACCAACCAATAAATCAATTACCCAACAATAAAAACCAATCAGCCAATCAAATCTACTACTACAACAACAACAACTATTATTACTACTACTTACTACTCGTACTACCTAATCACCCACCAGTTCTACTCTACAACACTTGCTACACGCACTTGCTGAAGTTGCCTGTCAAAATATTATTAAAATATATACATATAAATATATTCAATCATATGTAAAACAACAAATACAACAAAACACAATTTGAACATCAAGAAAACAACACTCAAAGTTGCCTTACAAAGTGCCAATCAAATCAAAACAAAACAAAAAAGAAGAATACAAATTATACGAAAACAAAAAAGGAAATAAAATCAATTTTCAATATCTATTTAGTGTGTTTGTTGTGTACCTGTTTTTGCCTGTCTTAGACTATCCATCCGGGTCAGAGTGTGTGTGCGAGCTGTGTGTGTGTGTGTGTGTGTGTGTGTGCATTTCACCTTTATATTAACTAACTAAATCTAAACCCAAACTAAATACGAAACGCACCGTGCCCTATGACTCAGCCTCTATGAATTCTACATAATTCTAATTAACCTTTTGGACTAAGAACTAAACAGAAAACATACAACAACAACAACAAAAGCAACAATGCATATTTTACATCGCACCAACGATCATCAGTTCGAGGATCAGAAATTTATGATGGTAAGATAAGAACGACAAAAAATATTAAAACAAATCCACGCAAAATCCCAATACAAATAATCAATCAACTATATAATAATCTCGGATATGTTTGTTTTGTTGCTTATTTTATATCCGTTTTTTTTTTACATTTTTTTTAATTAAATGTTTTTTTTCTGGTCTCTGTGTTAAACAATTGTGAACTGTGCGTGTGTGCGAAATGGCATATTCCATGCCAATTACCTGTCAGCCAAAAAAATTAACGTATCCAACGCTGCACAACAAAAAAAATAAAAGGAACTTCTAAAAAAAAAAAAAAGAGATATTGAACCATCCCGCACCATCGACCAAGTGATCGACCAACCGATCGAGCGATCAAATGCAACTCTGTGATTTCTGATTGACACAAAAATATCTTGAAGCGCTCTTTTGGCACGCAAGCACTTAGGGAAATTGCCTGTCCTTAACTAAGTGAACATTACCTGCGTTCATCACAGATTGATTACCATACCCAATAACAATACCAATACGGGTCGGTCCAGCCATTCAGCCAGTCTCTTCTACTGCCCGAGTTAATGATCAATTTAAATAAAATACACATAAGACATAACAACAAACACTCAAATGGGTTACTTAAAGACAAGACCTCCTTCAATCAGTTGAAATTTGGGCGTCTATCAAATTGTGTATCAGTTTAAATCCAGGCTTCTAACTTTAGTTCCTTCTTCTTGTGTTTCTTCTTCCTCCTAATGTCAATTTATAAGTTGAGATGGAACATATTTTTAGTCAATAACGATCGGATTTTAGGATTTACGGAATGCAAATACATGTAATACTTAGTTATATCTATATATTTGTATTTGTACTTAAACCCTAAAGTAGTTAGTATTGCATTGCGATTCAAGGATGTCGTTTAACCTCACTTAACCTCACCCTAAATTGACTACTAGGCCTTTGCCTTTTTCTAAAGATTTTTGGTCTAATGAATCTCTAAGCTAAATCTTCAAGGCTTATCACCTTCTATTTAAGGCTTAAAACCTGGGTGAAAAGCTCGTTAGCTTAAGGATTAAACTAGGCGAAAAAGAATCCATTCATTAGACTACCCAAATGTTTTACTATTTCATTGTAATTTGGAATTAGCTAATTGCTTGTCTTCTACCTTTGTCTCCCCAAATCATATTAGACAAAGATGCGAGATATAAACTCTTAACAATATTTTGACAACTCGGGGAGAAAGACAATCAAAGTCTTCCATATTTATAATGATCAAAAGACTATTGATGTTTATCGATATCAACAGAGTTTAAGAGGATTACGATGATAACCTGGGCATAACTTTGTTGATGACTTCCGTCTGGAAAAAGATAAAGAATTGGCCTGTTTAAGAAATCATGATTATAACTATCATGATAAAGAAACTTGAGCAAATTGACGAGCGATTCCATTACTTGTCTATTAGTTCAAACAGGGATCTTCCGTAAGAATTGGGATATCATTGTTCAATTCATTAAATCTTATCACCGTTTAGTAAAATCAATTGTGAAATGCATTAAGGCTTTATTGTAATTTTGATTAATTTCGAATGTGACACATTTATTGGCCCAATTAGTTAAAATCGTATCAGAGTAACACTTGCCCATCAAAAGCAAATGTATCTACGATTGTTATAGACGGCATTGAACTTTGATTTTCATGTGAAGCCTTTAAACGAAAAAAACCAAGACAAAAAAGGATTTTTATTGATCGTCCCTCTATCCCTAAATATCGTTCCATTAGTAGAGGAGTCCTACATCTTTTTTGGGGTTGGGGGGTATGCTGACAATGCGTGGGTATGCGAGCTCCCCCATTCAATTAGCAAAATTATATGGTGTTTCAAGTCTTCCAAGAACTTTGTTTGATCCCCGATCAAAAAATAGGGCAATTTACGGGGCAAGGGCCAAAGATCAAAACAAAAACACAACTAAGAGGCAGAGCAGAAGTCATCGCCCACAAAAATCATCATCATGCATGGTCGTTCACCATTGAAATGGGTATGTCCAGTTTTCACTGTCCAGTGTGTTGTTGTTGTTGTTTTGGTAGTGGTGGTGGTGGTGGCGGTGGTGCTGGTGGTGGCATTAGCTTTGGAACTTGAATACCTGGTCTAAATCAGGTAAAAGCCACTGAGACATTTGCGTGATGCGTTGCCAAAATAATTTATGAGATTGAAGCGCAACGCAGCGCCAATTTGCGTGCGGAGCTGGCATTTTCGACCAACAAAAAAAAAAAAAAAGCCGAGAAAAAAAAAAAGAATTCCATACTGTCTTGGCTGAAAAATTCCCACCGCACAGTTTGCATTGGCAGTTGGCAAAAACCACTAAACATACAATACATGTGTATATGCATTTATAGAGAGCGAGCGCTTCATGAATTTGTCTTAATTATATAGTCTGGCTGCGACGACAGAGAGACAACAGCAAGGATATACATATATACATACATACGACCGATTTTATAATACGATCTAGTTTTGAATTGTCTATCAATCAGATTGAGCGCATCTACATACATGTGAGATACAATGTGCATAGTTGCCATCAATCATCCAAACAGTAAAGACGAAGATCCTTTAGATGAATCTTTGGTGAAATGAAAAACGATTTCAACTCATAGTAGGCACTAAATGGTATTACTAATGTATTTTAGTTTTGTATCCTGTTGGAAGGTAGTTTAAATTCTTTTTAACATAAATGCGGATTACGTGGTAATCCCGACCGACTCATTCATCGAATTGATTAACAATTAATGGCCTTTTCTTCCACAATCGTCCTCTTTGATAGTTATTTAAATGTTGAAATGATTTCGTGGTCTTGACTTATTACAACGTATGCAAAAATCTTAATAATATCCAAAGGATACGATGCATTCATTTAGATTTGTGCCCGGTTCACAAAACCAAAAAAAAAAAAAAAAAGGAGAAAAAAGTGCAGCATGGCATTCAAATTGATTTCATTTGCAAAGAGGAAATTAAAAAGTCCAAACAAAAACTAAATTGAAATGCAAGATAAATGTAAATGCTCATAACACGGCCACAATCTGGCCAGGCGTCGGCAAGTGTCGGCCGCTCGGTCGGTCGGTGTTGGAGCCCAAAAACTCCCCAGACGATCTTTTGAACGGCGTGTGTTAGGCTCGTGGCAAAGCGCAGCACAAGGTACAAGGCAATCGGAAGAACCAAGCCACCAAACATCCAGCACCCAAGCACTGAGATGGCAACCGGACTTTCAGACTGCAATTCGTTCGTGGTTAAGTGTGGGGCATGGGCATGAATTTGGTGGATGGGGCATGGGCATGAGCTTTGGGCTTGGGCTGCATGGCTATGGATGGGGCTGGTACTCTTTTGGCTTCATGTCGATGGTTGAGTTCCCTGCCGCCTCGACTGTTGTGGCTGCTGCTGACCGGACAGTTGACTCAGTCTTTTGGGATACTTCTATTCGTCATAAGTACATACAACACATATGTATGTACGTTGGCTAGTTCAGCCTAAACTTGGCCGCATTCCCTTCTTTAAACGAGAGACAGAGATAGTGACAGAGAGAAAGAGAGCTGGGCATGGACAAACCAGGCTCATGTTGATTACATTTATGAATGAGTTTTACTACTTCATTAAAGGGCGGCTGTATGTGTGTGTGTGTGTGTGTTTGCTCCATCGTCATCGTAAGCTCCGTCATGATGATTGTGTGGGTTCAGGAGGCGAACAAGGGAAGCCTTGATTTTTTTTTTTTTTATGAGAAGAGAAGCGCGAGCGCGTGCGTAGCCATAGCCAGTATATCCAGTATCTCTTGAGTATAGCAGGATCGTAATAAACAAAAATCGATTATCGTTCTCCGAGCATTTCCATTGTTGTTATGTATATTATATTTGGAGTTTGGACGCTTCATCTTGAATTCGTTTAATTTATAGCCCATCCGGCATATCCAGCTGCAGCACCGGACGTCCAGCAAATAAGAAATGCAGATTCTGAATCAGATTCACACCGACACCGACCGGCAACGGCACCGGCTCTGGCTGATGAAGATGGTCATGATGTGATGCCTCCCAGCCGACCTCCTTGTCTTTCCTACTTCATCCATTTAACTTTTTGTTTTTTCCACTTCCTCACCGGTGTTTCACTTTATATATATTTGAATTAAATTTTAATTTACATTTCTTTTTTAAGTTTGATTTCCCCCCAAACACACACGCACACACACACACAGATATCTCAACACCATATTAATTCCGAAACCTCTTGCATAATCGGCCACAGTTGTCTTCATTTGTAATGCAATTAAAAGCATCCTGAACCGACGATCAAATAAAATATTATAAAATGCCTCTCTGTGTCAGGGCTTGTTCTCTCCCTCTCAAGTATTATATTTATTTATATATTTGTGTGTGTGTGTGTGTGTGCGTATATGTTGGCTAATTGGAGACCCTCAGCCTTCAATTTTGGCGCTGCTCTCCCCTCCAAAATTTGCAGTCACAGCCAGAGCGAGAGAAAGAGAAAGAAAAAAAGGTAAAAACATTTTCAGTTAAGTGGAATGATTTGAAGCAGTAATTTTGAAAATAATGGCAGTAGCGACGATCGGTGGTGATTTTTGCCCAAACACACAGCTACTGTTTAACCATTCAAAATTTCTTACGTCATTGGCGAGGAATGTGGACGTGAGATGTTAGTAGCAAGCCTCCTCCCTCTCCCTCTCCCTTTCGGTCTCCTTCTCTACTCTTGCATTTTAGTTACTTACTTAGGTCCTTCACCCAACAATCATCCAGCAGGGTAAAGACAATAGATAAATTTACATATATTTTGAGGTCTTTTTCAAATTTAGTATTATATTATTTACACTTTTATTCTATTCTATTTATTAGATAAAGATAAAGATTCACACTTTATTAGCAAAGATTTAATGTAATTTACTTTCAAAATATTCCAATTTTTACTCTCTGACCTACATTGAATGGCAAATCCATTAGAAATATAACATCCTTATATGTATATGTATGTACATATATAGCCGTTCTCATTCATCATTCCATCTCGATTTTGAAGACCGAAAAGTGCATTGCTAAATGGCAGCCAGGAAAAGGGTGTAGAGTGTTGATGACTTATGATTTATTTACGACTTATCACCAAGTTAAGAGAACAAATATATTTTTCTTTTATATCCACTCATGCCAAACGAAATTTATAGTTTAGTTAGTCTCCAGCATCCTTAAACCGATTAAAATGTTGTGCTTTCTTAACAAAGCCATGATGCAATGATGAACTCCGCCAACTAAACGAAAAGCCAGCTTCATCCTTTTCCTTTCGAGAGCTTGTTTAGTGTTAAACCCGCAGCTTAATGTATTTGCAAGAGCTATAGAAATAATTTAAAGGGTTGCCTAGTTTCCGATTTAACTACGCGATGACTTAAATGTAAAAAGAGAGTAGTCCGTCGGTCTTAGACCCTCTCAATTCTCATTTAGTCGTCTGTGCACTTAGTCTATAGTTTATTTATTTTGAAGCAAATAAAAGAAGCCTTAGTTGATACTATATAATGTGTGGATTCTTGTAATATATATTCGTAATCCGCAGTTGTGCTACATAACAAATCGATTACTATGTATTTGTATTCCTTTAGATTCCGCTCACATTTTCAGAGTTCCATAATTCTTAAAGTTCCTTTTCACCTTTTTTCAACAGATCTAAACAATCAAGTTTAGTTTGATTTTTTCAGATTGCTTTAAGGAAGCTAAACTTTTACTGACAATTTTCAACTTTAACTTTCCCTGAAAATTGATATTCAAAGTTGAACTGTTAAAACAAACAGCCAAAGTTTCTATAATGTGAATTATAAAATTTTATTTACAACTCTCAGCAAGATAAAACTGAATGGCACAGGTGCTTGGACGAGCGACGAGGAAAATCGGGCCAGTTCAATTACTTTTCAGATACCCCCTCCTGCGCTTACACCCTACAACCGAATGATAGAGGTCTAGTCAAGTTATTTATATAGAGGGGGAGGGATCGACAGACATACAAATTCTCCTTTTGACCAATCAGAAACCAAATGGTCTGAAACCCAAAGCACACGCCCACTCTCAGTTACTTGTAGATGTTTTGGTAGTTTGGGTACCAAGTTGTTACTTTCACAAAATAAAATCTAACATTGATAAACTGCAATCAATGCCAATCAAAATAAATGAAAATGTGGATGTAAGGAAAATGTGTTAAATGTTTAAATGGCATAAGCAAATCATTTTCCCTGTCCTTTCCTTTCAGAATCTTTTTTTATATATCTCCAGCTGGATCGTTACATTATAGATAAGCAAGATTTTAGGGAATTGAGTCTTCAAAACCTTGGAGTATATGCTTTTTGTCTATCCTTATTATTTACTTTTCAAAAAATTGCAGTCCTACGGTTATGAACCTTTTGGATCTAAACTTTACTTGCTTTGCTGAATAAATCAACAGCAAAAAGAACTTGAAACATAAAAACCTTATCAGAAAACTACAATTCTTTATAAAAGTCCTTGACTATACTTATGTAAAGCCATAGATTCATAAATGTATCTATGTAAAGCTATATAACAATGATGTATTTTGTAATTTAATACAAAAAATTAATATTAGAAATTACAAACTACTTCAACTTTAAGATTTAGCTACTCTTTTTTATTTGAATTTTAGGACTTGCGCAGTTTTATAAATGAAACCTTTTGAAAATTATTGTAAACAAATTTACCATTTAATATATATAGTTTTGAAAATGCTCTTAAAAAATAATTGAAAACAAGTAAAATTTTCGTTTGAAATAAAAAATAATAATTTTAAACTCATTATAATTAAAAGATTAACATTTTGGCGCTTCTGTAGACCAAATTGAGTGCGCTGTTGTATTCAATGCTGAGCTAAACCGCTTAAATTAAAGTTTTTTTTTATTAAAATTTATATAATTACGCTTGCAACATTATTTAGTTTCTTTTGTTTTTGTTTTTAAGAAATAAGTTTTGTATTTAAATGCTGATAGAGGGCGCATTTGCTTGTTGGAAAGCGCCATCTGCCTTTGTTTAATTTAACGGGCCCTGTTAATGTAACATCATCATGTTTGAACTCTGTTAACTTAACAGCATCGTTTGCGAGCAGAATATAAAATAGAAGAAAACATTTCATTATAAATAACTTCTTGTACGCCCGAGCTAAACATAGCTGGATTAGATCTTTACACGATTTCGTAGCCCAATTAAACTGACTAAATATATTTGCTTCAAAAGTTTGTTTCACACTAAATCAGAAACTGAAAAATTTCCCATTATTTAATACCGTTACAATTCTGTTTTGTCATATATTCAAATCGACTTTGTGGGAATTTGCGGGAACTTTAGTGTCGTATCGGTAGTATGCTGAATTTTCAGTTTTCCAAGCAATCAAGAGCCGTACTCTTGGACTTTAGAAAACATGTTTTTAGGCCATTTCGAGATTTCAGTTCAATATCACCTTTAAGTACCCTCACCCCGTAGTCTGAACATTGCAAATAAAGTCGAATAAATATTACATTTGAATATGAATTATACTATGTTTTCATAATTAATAAATAAAAAAAATGCTCATGAAATTTGAGTTAATATATTCAAGATATTCTTGACGCCATTCAAGAATTTCTATAATATAGATAAATAGTTTATTTGCATAGACTTGATGTGGGTTCTACGTGTGTGGACTCAACGCCAATCTATATATAGAATATGTAGTTAGTTGGCAATTAGTTTATTAAGAATTTGGGTATTTTGTTTGTTCTCTTTATATGGAAAACCATTAAAATACATAAAGGCATTTCCATCAATGTTTTTCTTTAGCAGATGCAATTATTCCAATGACTAATTGGTTAGTTTACACAGTAATACCTTCAATCTATTAGCTCATCAAATTTTTTGTTCAACAAATAAAACTTGCTTGCGAAATTATTATAGAAGTTTGTTCGTATTAGTTACTTATTTGCCCAAGATTATGTAAAATTCTGCAAATTTAGACAATAAATATATGATTATTATATTTGTTTAGCATAATTAAGACATGACGTTACTTACAAACTATCTAATAGATGCTCTTGAAGTGGATTTATGTATGTACATACATATACACACATAACTTTGTTGGCCTAAAGATAACTAAGATCGCTAGCCTACTAAAAATAGCCAATAGAATAGGTCAATAAATGAGTCAATAAAAGTTTATGTATTTCACATTTTTAGTTTTCTAAAAATGAATGTATTAGCGACGATTCGTACTAAGTGTAAACTAAACTCATTTGAGAATCAGAACGTTACAAAGCACTAAATACTAAGTGAACTGAACAAAATATAAATATATGTATTAAGTCAAAGGAAGTATATTTTCTTATGATTTTATAAAATTCCATTTATGATTAATTTCATTTAAGTTGTTTAAGTTTTTTCTAGGCATTACGTAGGTATAATCAGTTGAAAATCTACATATATGTACATATGTATGTTTAGTTATGTATATACATACATACATCTGTATATAGGGCTAAATAAGTAGACGATTAGAGGGTTCCACTTGGCAATTGTAATTTTATGGGCCAAATCATTATGCAAATCCAACAAGTTCGCACCGTGGTCTGGTGTCTAATTGTAAAAGGTTCGCTTGGAAATGAGAACCCTGATTTTGGAGTCAAAGATCTTTTAATGACAATTGATCATTCGCAAGTGGATAACATTTCATTAGAATACCGAGTGAAGTACGCATACAATGTACATATAAAACATATATGTACATACATATATACAAAAAACCTATGTATGTACGAAATGTATGAGTGTCGTTGTGCACACACTTGAGGTGAAACTATTTCGACCTGCTCAACAGCTTCCAACTGTACTGTCTGTCTATCTACCTGTGCCTGTGTGCCTTCGAAACCAAGCCGAGAAGAAAAAAAAAAAACCAGATAGTCAACCTAAGCTAAGAAACCATTCGAACCTTTATAATTTATTTATCTTTATTCTGAATTACGCCACGGGAGTATTGACCACCAGTGTAAATTCAACATTTCAGCATATTCACGACGGACAATAATAATAAACAAAAGCGTACAATTCAGAATCTCATGTGATTGAAAACTTGAAATACTAATAATACAAAAAAAAAAAGGCAAAAAAAAAAAAAAAAATTCGAAATAAATAAATAATAACAGCATAAAGCAAATGTAGAAACATGGCACCAATAAACGCACGCTGCCAAAGGGTCAAAAGCTTTGACCAACCAAGAACCAACTCGACTTCACTGAATGACTGACTGGCTGACTGGCTGACTGGCTGACTGGCTGACTGACTGACTGACTGAGGGATTGAATGTCTGATCTATGATCTATACAAGTACTAGATAGATAAATGGAAATGAATGGCAAATGAATATCTTGTCGGATGTATTAGCAAATTTAATTCTTCCTATTGACTATGGCAAATTGATTGTTTAGTAGAAATGTTGTCATAATATTGAAATAACGAAATGTAATTTCACAAAACAAAAACAAAACTTTATTATATTCTTCCTATAGTTCGATCTGACTATCTGTCTTTCTGCCTGCCTGTCTTATGGTGATGTGACATTTTATCGATTTGTCGTTGTTGATGGTAACGAGATGAGGCCAGTAAATCCGCTTCAAATCGGCGAGTCATATTTACATGTTCTCCTGCTATTGCCTGACTCTTTGCTTTGGCTAAAAGCAACAACAACAACAACAAAACTTAACAAAAATATGTCGAACAGTTAAAGTCCGTGTTAGTGTGTGAGGCGCGCTTTGGCGTTGATCAAAGTCAAAACGCGAATTTTTCAGTGAGGTTGCACGAAATCTTCTGGGAAGAAAAAGAAAACCACCAAATACCCAAAAAAAAAACTAAAGAAAAAAACAGAAAAAAAATAAAACACAACACAGAAGGCCAAAGCCGAAAAACTCAGACAAAACAACAAGAGAGTAGAACCGGTTTATCTGTATCGTTAAATATTCTATTTGATGCTGGCAAATGACAAGATAATCCAAAGTAATCAATCAAAATTATTTTAATTTATTAAGCCACAATAAAGTCGTGCCCAATTCGTAATTTCCACGTTCTGTGTTCGCGAGGGCCAACCAACTAACCAGATCTCTTAGAATTTTTCGACATTCAGGTTGATCCAACGATACCTTACCTTAGCTTACCTTACGGGAATATTCAGACATACGGACGGACAGACAGACAGACAGACAGAGTTAGTAGCTCAATTCTTGAAAAGTTTCTCCAACTTCTTCTTTTTCCACTAAGCACTCAAATACAATTTTGAATAAAGACAATTGAAACTTATTGGAGTAATTGTTTGTGCAACATTCATAATGTGTGTGTGTGTGTGTATGTGTGTGTCTACCCCCACGACGACCCTCTCTCGCTCTGTCTCTATCTCCGTCTCTCGTTCTATTAATGGGAATTCCTAATAACTCTAAATAAACTAAACTAAAAACCGAAGATAGTTCCACAAGCCGTCATCCAGTGTCTCCCTTATTTGGATCACAATGCAATGCCATTGAAAAAACAGCAAACAACAAGAAAAATGGAAAGAGAGTGCAAAAAAAAAAACCATAAGGAATTTAAATAAACTTGTTGAAATTGTGAAACCTTCAACCTCAACGTTTTGTGTCAAATTACTGTCATTCCATTTTTCGCATTTCGCCAGGCCAAATGAAGGAGGAATTAAACCAGGTAAAAAGGAATGACCGACCGACCGCCCATCGTTATTGCCCAAATACATCCATGTATGAGTATGACTTAATAGTCTTGATGCCTTTTATATATTGTAACTTACTTTCGCATATGTAAGTAAATGTATATCATGTGTGTGCGTGTGTGTGTGTGTGTGCGGAGAGCATTTGTCCTATTGTTAAATTTGGCAATCATGTATAATGGATATCCAAAAACCATACAATATCACATTATTATCATTTAAATCTTACATTGACTTTACATCCTGGCTTTTCTAAGCACATGCCACTGGAAAAAGGATGTTAGAATGGCTTAAGATATCGATACCTATTCACAGCCAGTGTCGCTTAACGGTTCTTGTTGCCCATGCCCACACACACACACACACACACAACCATAACGTGTGTCGCGAACTCTGAATGCCATTTAGTGATCAACCCTTTCAGCCTTGCCCACTGACTGACGACTTACTGTAACAATTTGTATATTTATTTGGTCACACACACACACACACACCAAATTACGCATACAAGTTGACAGAGTTTCTTTTTTCCACTGGTAACAAAAACTCCCATTAAGAGCCCTTTGGCTTCTTACACACAGCATCAACAGCAGCCTATTGAGCTTTACGTTGTCGATATTTTGTATACCATGCACCCATCGAATGAAGTGGTATATTAAACATACGAAACACGCGGAAGAAAACCCTCTAGACTTGTTTTAGGATATTTATACATCCATTTGTGATTAGCATCAACAGTCGAGTCGAGTCGAGTAGCCACTTCCTTGCGTTCTAGATGGAATACATCGTGTTTCCTTAAAGGCTGTACGAATGAAACCTACGAAATCGGGTACATTTTGTTTTCCATCTTCGACACGCTTCTCCTGAATTTTCTCCTGAAATATTAAAAGTAACTTATTCAAGTTTAAGATACTTAAATTTGTTAATAAATTGTAAAGACTCGCCAAGTTTCATAAAAATCGCATTAGAAACACCCGAGTTCCACTTGCTACTAAATTTAGTCTTTAGAATTTAAAATAGTTGTTGTTCTGGTATAGCAAAGTCGGTGAACTCGCTGGCTTCATGCCTAAATATGTCCTCACACACACACGCGAATTCAAACTATGCATATGTATTATTGATGACAGGCCAAACGGTGGTCCTGGTTCTAGTCCTGGTCCTCTGATGGGCAGGTCAGTGTCTTTTTTTATTTTTAAATGCAACTAACTATAACAAATAACAATACAATATCAAAAATACTCACCCATACATCCTTGTCGGCGCAAAAAGAAGTTCAAAAAATAAAAAAAAACCAACAAAGAACCCCCCAACGAATGTTTAACGGTGGCGAATTTCTCTGCCGACGACGATGCGAAGCCAGCTGCGCGCCACAGCTTCTTCTTTGGACCGTTGTACGTTGTCGTCGTCGTTGCCGTTGTCGTTGCCGGCGCTGCGGCAATGGCCATGGCCATGGCTGCTGCTGCTGTTGCTGCTGATGGCTGCTGCCTATTTGGCATACTGCTGGGACTAGTTTTCATTTCGTAGTCGTCTTTCACAGACTGATGTCGCTGCCGACGGGTCGGGCCAAAAGTTCTGTAATTTATTTTTGTGATTCTCTTTTTTTTTTGTATTTTTGGCAGTTTTCTGCGGTAGAAATACTTGCTGATTGAGTGGAGCGGAGCCCCTCCACCGTAACCAACTGCCAATTTGGATTTCGAAAATCAAATATCGTACACACTGTGTAACGTTTACGAAAACGTAAATTAACTAAACCTAATATTTGAAAAAAGAGTGTTTTTTGAAATCTATTCCATCACTGTGGGTGTGTGTGTGTGTGTTGAGTTGAGATATATATAGTAGGCCACACCCGCGTAATCCAATTAAAAAGTGCATTCAAGTATGATAACATGACTTTAGCTTATGTGGATATGCCAGCTGTAATCCAGGTTCAGGTAAAAATCAAATAAATCTAGACTAAATCCTCTTTATTATATCACATAGAGAAGTATTCAAACATTCTTTGGCAAAACTGAGTTTATGTGTGTGTGTTCGGAACAAGTTTAATTTCAAAAGCTCAAATAAATACTATATCAGACAATTTAGCTTAGAATCCAATCATTTTAGATCAAAGTACTGATCCGATATCAACAGATTGTCCGCAACTAGAGCTTAATATGAAAGAGAACACCGCGCAAAGCCGTCGCCAGTTATTTTGGCGCCCAAGGCGAAAAATCAAAACGAACCCCTTCCCGCGAATTTTCATTACAAAATGTTTTTATTGCTTCTCGCTCAAAATGAAATTTTGATCTAAGACAAATTCATTTGGCGCCCAAAGCGATCGCCGTACTATAACTGAGCCAATTAGGCACAGAAACTATAAATAAGTCTCGGCTTAGTTAGCTCAACATCTTCGGAAACATCAACTTTTAACTTTGATTTCAACCAAATCCGAAAATATATTCTACAGATGGGCATAAAACGTTCCTAAAGCATAGAAATTTCAATTGCAAATCAAACTCAAAGTGAATATTAACTTTTTAGAATAATATGATAATAACTTTTTAGTTTTCACATTTGTTCTAAATTATTAACTTGATCAGTTATCACTTTAAAAAATAATTATTTTAGGGGAATGGATCAGCCCATGGATGAATATACAAATTATAATAACTTTTTGGCGGTCCGATCGCTTAATATGCCATTTCAATTACTTACAAAATTGATCACATGTCGATAATTAATAATAAACTAAAGGTCATGACCTTTACACAAACATAATCAATGCCTAAAATTTGTTATTTATATCAAGTTAATTTGAGAAAGTTCAAACTAAAGATTGTTATGCATTGTATTTACACAAACTGTTATGGAAATTTCAATTCAGGTTTGAATGAATCCTTTTTTTTACACAGTGCGTCGAAATGGAATTGAAATGTTATCTAAAACTGTTTGTTTCTATCAATATTAACAGATTGAATGTTTAGTGAATGAATTTGAAGTTCTTTAAAACCAGTTTCTTGAGATACTTTTGGGTGTCTCAGCAGACACTTTGTGAATATTTTCAAAATATTATTTTCTTATTTTGGCTCTCTGTAAAGTCGGTTTGGTTTTGAGGCAAAAGCTGCCCCCAAATAAGGTCCTGTTTGAAATGTTTACTGGAACTAAGGAATTGTTGCAGGACTAGCAATGGGCATGACTTGAGTCATATCGAAAGTTCTTTGTACGGATAAACAGAGAGATAAGACTTGATTGACCAAGGATCTAAAAAAATATTACCTTATTTAAATCTTTTGACTTGCTTTGATTTGGTTTGTCGTCCTGACAAACAAGTCAAACTGAAACAAAGCTAAAAAATCATACAAATTTGCATTGGAGATCATTTAAATAAGATATACGAAAAGTATATATATAAAGAATCATCGGGTAATGATTTGTAAATTAATGAATTACGTTTTTTATCAATCTTTAAGTTAACAAAATCAATGAAACCATCTTGAGTTGTTTATAAACTATTGCAATTTTATCAAAAACATAAACTTGAAACAATATTTATAAAACATTATGCTTACAAATCGATTTACAGGAACGCCTTAGTGGTCATGGGAGTCTAGGATTGTCTAGCAGTAGTCCGGCCTACACAACCCACTCCAGCGGGCACGTGGGTAGAGGTGGTCCGGCGTCCGGCCATAGTAATACCCATGGATCGGCGGCAACGATGCATCATCAATCACTTCAGTCCGATTTTCAGCCTCCTTACTTTCCGCCACCTTTCCATCACTCAACTCAAAGTCCTCCTCAGCAACAGGTAAGTCGATTGAAGCGCAAAACACTTTATCTACATAGATATACCTTTTTTTTGTTTTGTTGGTTCTTTGCAATTTCCAATATTATTTAGATGTCTGGATATTTACAGAATCATGGTGCACTTGAATATCTGGGCACGGATCCCTATGGCCAGCCCTTGTCATCGTTGCATCATGCGCCACTGCATCATTACAATCAATTGGCTGGCCTAAGGTCGACGCAAGATCAACTGGGAATCCACAGGACTCACAGAGAGGCTGAGCTACAAGGACATGTTGTGAGTAGAACTTCCACCCAATTAAAGACCATATTAGTCCTAGAGAGTCCAAGAAAATATTCCGCTTAACCCCCACCCAATCCATTTTCTAGTTTACTCTGCTCTGCATCCCATCCCATCCCATCATCTTGCATCCCATCTTTCCATACTTTAAATTGAACAATTTTGTCTACCACATTACTCTTGCATATTTTGCAACATACTTCATTTCCGAAAGAAGCAACGAAACAAAACGGGGACAGCAACAGCAACAGCATCAGTAGTAGTAGACGTAGAAAACCTCCCTCCCCCACTCTTGAAAAGTTGTCGAAGTTATTTCTTAACAAATTCCATTCAAGTGAATTATAAAAAATGAAAACATCCTATGGAAAATGTTAAAAATGTTTTTGGGATTTCGGGAAAACGTCTTGCAAGCAAAGAAGCAGCAACGATGAAAATTCTTGGCTCTGCTTTAGCTAAGAGGTAAAGAGTTTCATTTGAAAAACAAAAAAGAAGAAACCAACCAAAAAACGGAGAAAAAAAAAAAGGAAACCCGAAAGGAAAAGAACAGATATGCCGTCCCTTGTTTATGAAAGAGGCAAGAAGCCGGCAAAGACCAACGATTGTGTGGCATTTGCAACGTTTTTCGGTTTGGAAAGGCGTATCCTTGGCTGTGGCAATGCCAGTGCCAAAGCCAAAGCCAAAGCCAGTGGTTGTGCTGCGCATCTGTAAACTAAAGAGGGCTTACGCACACACACACACACTGGAGTAGGGGTAGGGCAGCAGCATAGTCGGGGGGTAATGGTATGGATATGGCTACAAGTCGCTCGGTCCCTGGTCCTTGGTCCTCGGTCCTCGGCCTCTGTGCACACACATAATTGCCATAAAGCTCTCGGATTGGCTCAATACCACTCGACGCTGTTTCTTCTTCTCAATTGTGCTGCCCTTAACCAACCCCCTTTTGTTTATTAACGCAATAATGTTGCCATAATTTGACAGATTCGTCGACACACACACACACACACACACACACACATAGAAACATACAGAAATATGTATAAAAATTGAGAATTAAACTTCCCCTTTCCATCCATATTTTTTTGCAACAGATTTTTTAATTCCACATTAAATAAGTCAAGCGAGTTCAACCCAAAAGTTCAAGGATATTTCTATGATTTAACATATGCAATCATTTGGATTGATTTTACATAAATAACTACAGTGTAACTTAGCTATAATGACCAGAAATCAAAACTTGATTATATAGTAAATTTTGAGTTCGATTAGAAAATGGAATGCAAAAGTTGCTGTGTCGACGAAACTAAGAAGAATAAGGTAGACGGTTTCTTATATAAAAGTGTTCACTGTGTATAGGAGTTTCTGTAACTATTCGTAGTCAGGAAAAGTTGTCCAACTAACAATATTTTAATACCATAAAATGACCATGACATTTGTTTTCAGGTTCTTTATTAAACACTCTTAGTTATTTTCTGTACTTTAGATTGTGATCAAAGTCTAGATGCATATAGAATTGCCATAACAAAATGAGTTTTATCTTTTTCATTAGCTAGTCTGATCTTGGCTAACTAAATTTTCTTATTACTAAGTAATAAATTTTGTAAAATTCATTAATATTTCAAAGTTTGGTTCATTTTATATCAATTTCTGTTAGAGAAATGATGAAAGAGAAGTAATATAGACAAATTTAGACATTGAACGTTCTATATATGTATAATGGCAATAATACAAATAGTTCAATCTAAATCTAAATTCAGATGTAGAAACGGTAATAAGGAATGTTTAAAATAAGCATTTTTGGGACTCCATAATATCCTATCCTATTCAAGGACAGTTTTTTAACACCTTCGACTTACTTAGAGAGGTGTCTCTTTAATAACCTCAAGTAAACAATTGATGAATCTTCTCATTATGCTTCTTTGTTTTTCTGCTTACAGACTCAACTGTCTCATGGATTTCCATACACAGATAGAAGAAGCGATTATGGAACTGCTCTGTCTGCTGGAGCTGCGCATGGGACCAGGCTAGGACATGAACATGAATCGCTGGCGTTACACCAAGCCCTACAGAATGCCGTTGATGATGTTCAAGCACCCGCTCTTGATGATAATGTGGCGTTTATGTCAGATCTTCCCCTAATAAAGAGTAAGTTAATAAGCAATCGAAACCCTAGAGTACACCCAGCTGCATAATGATAACACCTAATAAGGGAGTTCGATATTGGCGAGTTAGAACTTAGCTATTTCAATTGAGAAAACTGGTTCTTGTTGTGCTTCAAAGATTTGAAAGAAATAAGTGGAACAAGTTTAGTTGCGATATGATATTCGATACGATATTCATATGATCAGTCTTAGGATATTTCTATTGTAAGAGGAAAACACATTACATAAGGAAAAGCGCATTAGGATAATAGATTTTATACCTTGAATTTTATGAGCATGATGGAAATATCCATCAAATTTACACTTCATGATAATCAAACATTTCTAGACTAGATAATGTTGAAATACCCCTTCTACATTCAAATTTCAAGTTATTGATCAAGGATCAAGTTTTTTTATAATCAAAATCGGATAACCAGTTACAATATGAGATATTTTTGGCCATATTTGTTGGCCTCATCAGAATTCGGGACAAATAATGCCGCTGATTCAGGCAAGTGAGGCCTAGAAGTAGATTTCATTTTAAGAGGCTCTTCTTAGTGTAAGTTCCGGTCCTGGCAGTGATTCAATATGACACTTACGCCTCAATTTATGTTATCCTATTTACCATTTCCTGTATTCTATATGCAACAGATACAGGAATTTGGGTGCAAAATGCAAACATATGAATTCATATATTATTGAAGTTATTGAGAGAGCTTCGGCAAAGCATTTGTTGTGACCACATATGGTCTGAAGAAAAAGGATACATACAAACTATATGTGTATGTATATATGGATCGATGTATGAATAACCCAAAGAATCTTATTAAAGGAGTACCTACATATACATATACACAAATGTATGTATGTGTGAATAATTGTAAGTTGTATGTTACTGAGTCTTGATGAACTACACAAACTGCGTTTGTATTTGAGGCGGAACCATAAAAACGCCCAAAGAGCAATGCATAATCAACCCCTCGGGTACAAATGAAGTGAGTGTGTGTATGTATGAGTGCATGTGTGTGTGTGTGTGTGTGCGTGTGTATTGTGACGTTGAAGCTGACACCTCTAATTGGCAGGATTAGGGTAAAATGATCCCGATGCAGTGTACTATGCTCACACTTTGTCGTTCCGCAACAATGAGGAGCCAAAAATAGAATAGAAAATGAAAATAAATATATAATAATAATAAATAATATATTTCCTTTACATTGAGCTGCCGCTGCTTCTGTCTGTATTTTGAGTTTTCTTATGGGCAAAAATTTAATGATTCACCTTCGTTTCGCGTTCACGTTCACAGGCATGAAAAGTGGGAAGGATGCCGCCAACATTGGCTCGGGTTCGCCTAGCGAAGTATTCTGTGCAGTTCCTGGTCGCCTTAGTCTTTTATCGAGCACATCGAAATACAAAGTCACAATTGCGGAAGTACAGCGCCGATTGTCACCGCCCGAATGCTTGAATGCCTCCTTGCTGGGAGGAGTCCTCAGGAGGTAAGTGTAGTGTTCTTGGCACTAAACCGAATTATTATGTTAAAACTAAAGCATTGCATTGCATCGATTTCTTGTGCTGTGTTCTATAGGGCAAAGAGCAAGAACGGTGGACGACTCTTGAGGGAAAAGTTGGAAAAAATTGGCCTAAATTTACCAGCTGGCAGACGAAAAGCAGCAAATGTAACTCTACTCACCTCATTAGTGGAAGGAGAAGCAACCCATTTAGCCAAGGACTTTCATTTTGTATGCGAAACCGAATTCCCGGCGAGACAGCTGGCCGAATACATTGTACGCCATCAAACTGAGCCCCAAGATTCCTACAGAAGGAAGGAACTCATTCTTCACTCGCAACAGGTAAGTGAGGCAATAACAGATTCCTTTCCATTTTTGTAATAATCAAAATTTCCATTCAACTGATAGATAACAAAAGAGTTAATGCAGATCCTAAGCCAAGACAGAACCACACATTTCGGAACACGGTCACAGCATCTGTTAGAGCCATCAATGCAACGACACTTGACACACTTTTCCCTAATAACTCATGGGTTTGGTTCTCCAGCAATCATTGCAGTACTCCATGCTTTTCAGGTAAGACAATGTCATTAACACATTAACATAACCTTAAACTTCTATCGATTGCAGGCATTTTTGAACGAATCGTTAAATTATTTGGAGAAACTGTATCCATCGAATGGAGGTGGAATGGTATCATCGTCCTTGGATAAAAGTAAAATTGACAACGATAAAAAATGATAGACTATTTATATATTGTATATTGCCCCAGAAAAGAAAAAAACAAATCGTATTTTAAGGAACACTTATCATACACTAGGTACAATATCTAAGAAATATTAAATTATTGTAAATTAATTTATTTAGTTAAGTGTAAATTATTGCATTTTTTTTTTCTAAATAATAGTATCTGTAATTCGATTATACATTCAAATAACTACTACGTACATTTAACTTATTTAAATTAGACGAATTCAACGACTTGTTGGCATAAAGTCGATGCTATTACACACAAAATGCTCACAATTTTTTTTTTTTCGAAGTAACTTACACATTTAAGATTTTAAAATTACACAAAATGAATAAAAAATGTGTTTTTAAAATTAAGCCTGGCATCGTGGGGCAGTTTATTACAATTGTGTTTTTTAAAGTAAAGCTTGTGAGATGAGTTTGAAAAATAGTGGTAAATTTCAGTTCATTTGATTTTAGTGTGACCAGGTCCTCACTGTACAAATTGTCTCTGTAAAAATAGTGGGAAATATGATTAGAGTAACATTACCCGTGTTCTTTTAATGCTTGAGTTACTTACAGTGGTCAATTCTTCTATATACAGATTATATAACAAATTTATATAATCTTTTGTTTTGTTGTATAACTTCAATTACGCGCCACTTGTTTGAAATAGTGGCAAATGAACTGGAAATACAAATACTGGTATTCATAATCCCATAGTGTTGTATACTGCAAAGTCAGTGTTGAACATGGCGCGAACTGAAATGTTAACAGAACTAAACTGGCAAAGCTTTTACATTCACCGGTTCGCGATCATTCCAAATATTTAAAGTGCTAAATAATATTTAAGTGCTACAGTAAAAAAGTGTAACTCGGAGATCGAAGAACAAGGTAATACTTACTCTTGTATTAATTCTTTTTATAATTATTTTTATTACAACGGTAAAAAAGTTTGAGCCTTTTTGGAGGACTAAAAATAATTTTTATTAGAATTTGAGAATTGACAGGGAATTAACAAACATTTTAAGCCGAAATTTGATTAAAGTGTAGTCGAAAGGTAACTGTTGGCTAGCAACAGGTAAAACAAAAGTTACGCAAGTTAAATTTATCTAATCGACTTCTTCGATGGTCGGACCTCCTCCTGCTCCAGCAGAGGAGGGTTCCTCGTTAGTTGATGGCTGCTGCGGTGGCGCTCCAGAGTTTTGATAGAGACGCGTTATAATCGGATTACAGATGCGTTCCAGCTCCTGTTGCTTGTGCTCATACTCCTGTTTATCGGCCAATTGATTGGCATCTAGCCAGCTGATGGTCTCATTGCAATTCTGTAAAATGGTCTGACGATCTGATTCATTGATGCGTGAGCTAAGCTGCTGATCATCCAATGTGGACCGAAGCTGAAAGCAATATGATTCTAGCTGGTTCTTGGCATTGATACGATCACGCTGCTGCTCGTCCGCCTGGCGATAGGACTCTGCATCGTTGACCATTCGTTCGATATCCTCTTTGGAGAGACGTCCCTTGTCGTTGGTTATAGTTATTTTATTCTCTTTGCCCGTGGATTTATCTGCCGCTGTGACATTGAGAATACCGTTTGCGTCAATGTCAAAGGTCACCTCGATCTGTGGCACACCTCGAGGAGCAGGGGGGTATAGCCGATAGCTCAAATTTGCCCAGAATGTTGTTATCCTTGGTCATGGCGCGTTCGCCTTCATACACCTGAATCAAAACTCCAGGCTGATTATCCGCATATGTGGTAAAGATCTGCGTCTGTTTGGTTGGAATTGTGGTATTCCGTTTGATGAGGGTCGTCATTACTCCACCAGCAGTTTCGATGCCCAGCGAAAGGGGTGTGACATCCAGCAGAAGAAGATCCTGCACTGCTTCCGACTTATCGCCATGCAAAATGGCCGCTTGAACCGCTGCCCCATAGGCCACAGCCTCGTCTGGATTAATCGACTTGTTCAGCTCTTTGCCATTAAAGAAATCTTGTAAAAGTCGCTGCACTTTCGGTATCCTTGTCGAACCACCGACCAACACAATATCATGTATCTGACCTTTGTCCATTTTGCCATCACGCAAAGCTTTGGCCACCGGTTCCATGGTACCACGAAATAGATCCCCGTTCAGTTCCTCGAAACGGGCTCGAGTAACCGATGTATAGAAATCGATTCCCTCGAATAGCGAATCGATCTCAATGGTGGCCTGAGTAGACGAGGAAAGCGTACGCTTGGCACGCTCGCAGGCGGTGCGTAGACGGCGTAGAGCTCGTTTATTTTGGCCAAGATCACGTTTATGTTTGCGCTGAAATTCCTGCACAAAATGATTGACCAAACGATTGTCAAAGTCCTCACCGCCCAAATGAGTGTCCCCGGCGGTGGCCTTTACCTCGAATATGCCATCCTCGATGGTGAGTACCGAAACATCAAACGTTCCACCACCCAAATCAAAGATGAGTACATTCCGTTCACTGGTGCCCTGTTTATCCAGGCCATAGGCAATTGCCGCTGCCGTCGGTTCATTAATGATACGCAAAACATTGAGACCAGCAATGGCACCAGCATCCTTGGTTGCCTGCCGCTGGGAGTCATTAAAATAGGCTGGCACTGTGACCACTGCATCGGTAACCGAACCACCTAGATAAGCTTCAGCAGTCTCTCGCATTTTGGTCAGGACCATTGATGACACCTCCTCCGGAAAGAAACTCTTCTTCTCGCCTTTGTACTCAACCCGTATACGTGGCTTGCCATTCTCAGAGATCACCTCGAAGGGCCAATGCTTCATGTCGCTTTGCACCGTGGCATCATCGAATCGTCGACCGATTAGACGTTTAGCATCTGCAAATCATACAAATACCATATGTACATACATATATACTTTAGACATTCAAAAACCCAAACCACATTGGGCTTGAACAAAGGATTCTCTTTATTAACCTAATTGGATAGTGTGGACAACGAGGGCATTACAGATAAATTATTATAGAGTACTGGTTGTGGTATTTGGTATGTGTATATATATATATAATTTAGGGGACATATGTATATACAGATATATATATTGTATTTTGAGGCGCAGGTCTTGGGCAAGGCTAGGCGGACAGTTCTCAAGCAGACTCTGAGACTGAAATGAAAGTACAAGAAAAAAAGAAAGAAGTCTTGAATTAGACCTACAACAGCAACAACAATGCAATCCAAGAAGAGAATTAATGCCAAAAGTCATGAGTGAACAGAATATAGTGCATATTATATACATTCCTAAATTATAGTTTCATGCACTTTGGAAGAGTCCATTAAGAGGAGTCCAAAGGAAATTAATCCTATCCACCAATTATGATGTATTTTCAGCTTCAAAAGGATATTGAATATTACACACTAATCACTAAAATATTCATAAAAAGTATGCGAAAGGAGAAAACCTATTTTAAATAAATATACTATATTTATGTATAGAGGTATATATGTATGTGTTTGCTTGATTTTTGTTTTTGTTTCTGACACAAATTATGCCAATAAACATGGCAAATTTTTGTTGGCAATGCTGCCAAAATCAACGACTGCGAATGCCATCGGCGGAGAGCTTGCCCCGGGCGGTGGCAGAAAAAGAAAACGAAACAAAAAAGCCAACACAACAAGTGGACGTGTTACTAAACCAATATTATATAGTGATAGATGTGGGAGAAGAATGGAATGGGTTTGAGGGGGAGGCAAGTAATGAGTTATGGTCGAGTGGGGTGCGTGAATGGGGTAAGGGGTGTGCCCGGGTAAGTGGCGGCAAGTGCATAAATACTTTCTATCTGTCAGGCCCGCATAGAGACATATATTGCATTTTGGCGCCAGCGGGTGAAACCTTCTTAAAATAAATATTTAAATCGAGTTATAAACAACAATATTATATGTCTTTGGGGGAAATATTTGCATTCAATACAAATATTTGCAAAGTAAACAATAATGCACCTCAACAATAAATAAACAGCACGAAAAGAGAGAGAGAGAGAGAGATTGACAGAAGATAAAGAATCGAATAGGCAAAAAGTGCGTGAGAGACAGAGAGAGATAGAGAGAGAGAGAGAGGTTGTGGGGACAACAAATTTTGATTAGACTTACCAAAAATTGTATTATTCGGATTCATGGCCACTTGATTTTTAGCCGCATCTCCTATTAGACGCTCCGACTCCGTAAACGCCACATAACTGGGCGTGGTTCGATTACCTTGATCATTGGCAATGATCTCAACTTTCCCATGCTGAAAGACACCCACACATGAATATGTGGTACCAAGATCAATGCCAACTGCTGGTAACTTGGGCATTCTTGCTGTTGTGGGCTTTAATTAGAACAGATCCCGCACGACGATCATCCACGAGCGAGAGCATATGCACATATGTCAAGGTCGTTGTCGCATCCCATGTAAATGAACAAGAAATTTTTCAAATCCGAAAACGAGAACGAAATTTTCTTTAAAATGTGATTACACAATCAAAGTGAAAACAAAACATAAAACCCCAACAAAAAAAAAAAAACCTACCCGAATCCCCTTGCCGTATTCGACCTCACAATTAGAATGCAAAGCGATAGAGATACAGGGATATTATCAAAAAGAGAAGCACAAATGTCAAAACTCTAAGGAACTCGAACGTTTTCTCTCTTTGCAGCTCCACAGCGTCAGCTGTTTATGTGACCTATGATCACAAAAGAACAAATCTGATCGAAATCGCCACAAAACTATTTCGAATTCTCTCTCCAATCGATGCTGATTGACTCCAAATTCAATTTAAATCTCTAGCTGAACGCGCCACGACTGCCATAAGACAACTGCCAGCCAAAATTGTTGTCACACATATCTCGGATGCCACAAAAAATCCACCAAATTAGACTGTACATTAACAGTGTTTGTTGCATTCATCTGTGCATATATATATATATACATATATATATATGTTTTGGCAGCGTTCTAACAGACCCTGCAATTAGTTTGCCTCTCGAATCTCTCGCTCAACATAATTAGCAGATAGAAATTTCGACTCACAAACGGTCAAGAATTCTAGTACATTCTCGTTTTCGTTTTCTCGTCTTTCTATTAAATACAAGCGAGAGACAGAGAGAGAGAGAGAGAGAGAGAGCGAGAGAGAGAGAGTTTCCCAAAGAGAAACGACTAAAAATGAAAAGAGCCTAAATACCTTGTTAGACTTAACCTTGAGAAATGAATCTAAATTAGAGCTATCTAAATTAAATGCGGCTGCCCCTGATAAAGGATATTGGGAAAAGGTGGGAGGAAAATACAATCAACAGTCATGGATTAAAAAGGCTGGGCAACAATATCACGTATACGCACAGTGTACCAAGTGAACTAATGTTATTCTGGACAATATTTAATTGGGTAATCTAATGATGTAAATGAAGTTCAAAACATTCCAAACACAAAAAGTGTAAGAGAGGGAAATATACAAAGTTTTAGATTTCAAAGTTGAATAAATGAATATTGGCTAAGGCTTCCTTGTTCCTTTCTTCCTTCCTTCCTTCCTTCCTTCCTTCCTATGTTTAAGAAGATAATTCAAGAGCTTTTGCAAGCTATTAACAGAAGTAGTAAGAAAATGGAATCAAATTTGAATTCGGCAAAAAGAAAGTCAACAATTCGGGTTTTCACAGAACTTTCATCCCTACTGAATAATGTGTATTAAGCAAAACAAACATTTTCATCTTATTTGTAGTTTATTGTTAGCCACAAAAGGCAGCCCCCAAATACTTAGGGACATCTCATTGAAGCAAATTGTTAATCCTTTGTGTCTTTGTGTGACATCTAAATAAGTTCGAGTTAACATAAACGAATAATTATTATAAGTATTTCACTACCATTGGATTGGATGATGCCACTGGGTGACGCATGGAAAAGGGTTCGAATCCAATCCCAACCCATGCCACCAATCCATGATGACGAGTTCCCCACTCTTTACGCTCCCAAATATTCGCATTTAATTTGCCATTTCAAAAACAAGTGTTAAGGTTTTTTTTTTTTTGGTTTTGTTGTTTGGTTTTAGATATTCAACAATGGTTGTTTGTGTATCTTGTTTTGGATATGATTTCTACTTTTCATATGTCTGTATTGGATAGATACTTATAGAGTATATTTTACATACATAGACAAGTATGTATGTATGTATGCTTTGAATATATGTATACATATATACACATACATACATATGTATATGTGTATTTGTAACGACTGTCATAAACAATAGACTTTTACGTTATAAATTTAAAATCAACTACTTAAAACAACCATGGTATCAAATACTTAATATAGAATATATATATGTATATATATTATATTATATTATTTTATATATTTATTCTTTTCATTATAATAATTCTTACTTGCATACACATACATATCTCAATTATTGTATTCACTTGAAACTCCTCTGTAAGGGAAAATTGTAAACTAAAATTGACTGGGCAAACCGAATCGATTGGAGAGTATCATAAGTTCAATATATATGTATGTACATACAATGTACCTACACAAATACATATACACCTATATCTATATATTTATATCTAAATACAAATTCTAAGTACATATGTATGTATTTTTGACCAGTTCTTAGTCACAGAACCGAGATATATTTGTATCTTTTGTTTTTGGTTTCGCTATAGAATCACTGATGCAGCATTTATTTACTTATATCTGACATGTCGTTTCTCATAACTTATAAGCCACATATTCAAACACATGCAAATGCCAAAAGGTTGTTCAAAATTCCAGAAAACTATTAAACATCAAAAGTGTCAAGTTAAAATCGGTATCAGTGACGCATAACAATATTTGCCTCTTCCATTCTTAAGTCTATGTAAACTAGTCAAATTGTTACAACTTTCTAAAGAAACTTTGAATTTAAGAGGCTCTATATATCGCCGGATACGGCCCGATCAGACCACTATATCATATCATATCATATTATTACTAGTTAAAATGATTATACGTTTTGAAGCGCTTGCCTCTTGACTAAGGTTTCCCGATTTTCAAGTTTAATTATTTCATTAATTTATTACTTGATCTCAAAACTAAATTTAACTGGCTACAACTTTTTAATATTTCTTTTCTGTTAGAAATCAAATACAAATTTCGACCAAATTGAAAAATAGTTGTGGCAATTGATTTACTCTTCAATTCAACTAAATATAAACTGATTGCCCAAGGTAAATCTTTCAGAATCAAATCCAAATGTGAATTATTTCAAATCTTAACACATTTTTGTGGTATTTTGAAGAATGGCAACAAAAACTTACTTCAGAATCAATAAAGGACGACACTGTCCAGACAGAATCCAAATTTCTCCTCAGCAAGCTTTTAAATACTTGATATCTTACTTGAGTTGCAAGTGTTGCTAGGAGTTTTATCATAGATAAGAAAAGAAAATGGAAAATTGAACAACCCTAACAATCATTTGTATGTATGTATATGATGTACTTACATACTTCCTTCTGTATGAAAACACATGTTGAACTTTTTTTCTAATTTGCAACTTGTGAACTTTTTACATTTTGATTTTCTTAAACATTCTTTGATCAATATTCATTTAATACCTATAAATTTTTGCTAGATTTTCTGCTTGAACTTGAATGTACATATATGTATATACCTATTACTAAACTATATATGTATATATATACGTCTGTATGTTTTTGTAGTTTTAAACCGATTTTATAAATTCACTTTTTGCATTTATATTAATCAGTACTAACAATTTAGGGCAAATCAACCTAGCTAATCTCACATTAACAACATTTAAACTTATTTTGTGCTACATTTAATTTTACTCTTTTCTTATATTTTTTTACATTTTACTTTATTGTGATTTTTGTTTTAAACTTTTTAATTCAACTTCCACTAAATGGATCAATTCATATTTATTTCAATTTAATGTGAATTCGATTCGGTTAGGTGAAAACCCATTGCAAAACGACCAAGTAGTTGAATTACCTGCTTAAGTGTCGTATGTATGTATACCTCTTAATTATCTAAGGCATTCCATTGAGTCAATTAATTCTACATATATTTATGTTGTAATGTACTAGCACTAGTCAAGTCCTGGAGCCAACCATATAGAAATCAATCCACTCAATGAATTTATAATCTTTTGACAGAGTCTCACAGAAAAACACAAAGTTAAAGTGCTAAATTGGAAAATTAGGCTGAATTTGTGACTGAACTTATTCTCGTCTAGTGCGTTCCTTTTTTATTGTATTTCTTTCGAATTGTCATGAGTGAAAATTTAGCAGGAGCAACTAAACATCGTTGAACTACATACATACATGTATATATATAAATAACATCTACAAAACTGTATTCAATACACGTATAAAATAGTATAATTACGATATTCATCTGATTAGCTGCTGCTTAAAGGAGAACTTGAATATAATTTAGCTTACGCTTTTGCTCTTTGCTTAGCTTAGCTCCTTCTCTGACTGGAGATCTTACTATGTTACACATAATCTAACTGACTAAAAACTAGACACGTTTGACGTTTAATTCAAATATAAATAGCAATAAGCTTTCAACTCAACTTCTATAATGACAGATTTTCCATTGTTTAGAGGGGGGACTACGCCTAAAATTACAACACTTAATTGGTAAGGATATAATATTAGATAGCCTCAGTCGATGAGCTGCATGGTCCATTGAAGCCATTAGCTTCCGAATACGAGGAGGAGGTGGCTGCTGAAATGGATCTGGCTCCTGCTCCTCCAGATCGTGTTGCGGCTGCTGCTCCAGCGGATGCTCCTCCGGATGTCGATGTGGATGCCATTACGCTCTGCGGTTGAATAAGCTGTTTATATGTTGTCTCCAATCGTGGTGGATACTGGCCATATACCAAATTAGGATCATCATCATCATCGTCCTTAATAATTGATTCAAACCTACCTCCTGATTCTCATCCAACGATGGCAGCAACTCATCAAGCGAATTGGGCGTCAGGGGACTGGGCGTGGGCATGCTTACACGACTGAGGGCTCCATGCTGCAATAGCGCCTCGCCGATAACTATTTGTGGCTTATTCTGGGTTAGATGTTGTTGCTGCTGCAATCGGGCCAACCGCAACTTCATCTCCTGTCTAATCTCCTTCTGCTGGACTTCCTTTTCGAAACGCATCATGCTGTAGCTGCGTACCGAGGAGCTAGTACTATGCACCGATGCTAGACTTGGTCTTCGAGAACCTGTAAAACGGTTTCAGTCAATTGCAATTTTAGTTAGCCTCGACCCAAAGATACACTTAATAGACATAATAGAGATTCAAGATATTAGTTGGGTTTTTTGCTATTAGTAGGTTTTGTATGAACTATTGAAGCATTTGCTTTTTATCATAAAAGACTACAAGAAAGAGTCAGAGCATATTTCAGAGAGAAACATAGAGAGAGAGAGAGAGGGAAAGAGAGTGTGTGTGTCTGTGTGTGTGTAAGGGAGGCAGTTAGAGAGAGTGAGAGAGAAAAATGTACATAAATTGCGTAAATTAAGCAGCTATTAAGCAAGGCAAACGTGCAAAAATTCGTCTGACAAATTTGGTCAAAATGTTAAACTGGCCAACAGAGAAAGTGCGAATTCCATTCTTCCACTGAGATTGTGCGCTCTCTTAAAAAGGACATTTGTTTTATGGCATTCCAAAAGTGGCAAATAAAAACAAAAAGTCGATTTCAATTCAATTTTTGAACTCTAAAGTTTGTTGTTAAAAGAGTTTAGGCCTAATTTCAGAAGAGATTAAAGGACTATAACTCATTTGTCATAGAAATGGAAAAGGAACTCCCAATTGACTATGAACCTTCTATGGAAACCAATGGCAAATAACATTTGCCTTAATATGTATCTTCTGTCCAATTTGGAACAGAGCTTTGCCAGGAATTCCTTTTTTTGCACAAATGTTGTGGGTATGGAAGGATGTTTGTCTGTGTATTTGGTCAAAAGGAAATGTCAATAAAAGGCGCAAGTTTCGCAAATTAACAATGAAGCCTTTGGAAATTATTTGAATTAATAGAAAATAAAAAAAAAGACACATTCAATTGCATTCAACTGCATTCGATTGCAAGGCAAGTACAGATTGAAGTAAGAAGACATCATAGAAATAGATGCAGAGAGAGAGAGAAAAACAGCGAGAGAGAGAGAGAGCAGAGAAAGAGAGCGAGTTAGCGAGTGAGATATTGCATTGAGTTCAAGAAACTGAACATAGAATAATTTGTGTGGCCTTTTTTTTTTGTTCAAAAATAATAAGGACTCAATGACCCGTTTTGTTAGTGGGAAGAGTGTCCTGTGAGAAGTGATTTCCTCTTCTCACAGGATGCATGCAGGTTTTTCTTTTCGTTGGAATTATCCTTTGTGTTTGTATGTATTACTTTATGTGGTATTTGCAATTATTTGTTATTAGTGGTTAGTAGTTAGTAGTGTATATATATTATATATATGTGTGTTGATTTCAGTGTTTTTGTGTGTGTGTGTGTGTGTGTTAGTTAAGCTTAATTATTATGGGGGAAATTTCTATGAACATAGTCACCGCCATATTGCTTCAATATCATCTTGTCAGAACATTGTTTTACTTGTTTCATCAATTTGCTGCTGCGTTTACATCATACAAAAAAATATTCATCCGACAGACAAAATTCTCATTAAATCAAATTATATGGAATTCGATATATATTATACAACCTAAGGCGATGAAATCTCTCTTTTATAGCTTATTAAATCTGTAAAATTGTTTGTGTATATCGCGTTTTATGCCCTACTGATTCTATAGTGCGTGTGTGTGTGTGTGTGTGTGTGTTTGGTATCTCTGTGTGGGTGTTTGTGTATGTATGTTTGAATGTGAATATGTTCATCATTTTGTTAACGGAAGAAAAGGAATACATAGAACAGATTGTTGTTGTTTGAAACATAGGCTCGAAAGCACATTTAACATCGATCAGTAAGAACACAAAACTTTCATTTTATATATTTTGTTTTTTTTTTTTTTTTTTTTTTTGTTACTGGGGCAAACGATAGATGTACTCTAGATATGCAAGCGATGAATGAAGCTCCAATGGAAGATGATTACGATTGTAATGAAAGTGAACATGATGAAACATTTAATATCCTAACTAACGAACTAACTTACTATACTCTATTATTATAGCATATATCATTCAATAGATTTGTCATAAAATCGAATTAAAACTCATTTCGGTTTACTGAAAATATTCGTGACTAACTAATCAGCAATTCAATACTTGTAATGCGTTTGGCTTTTACAAAATTTCAACTCTCCAAAATGGGCAACCATAACAAAATCGATACAAAGCAACAAAATTATGGAGATATATAAGGTTTTGATTCCTTCAATTCTTTCTAAGTTTACTGCTGCTGTTGTGATTCACAACTTGTGAATGTAGGGATATAAAATGTGAGAAATAAGCCCTTTAAAGTATGCAATAGACAGGCAAAGAACTTACTTTAAGACACTATTAATGTCCTGCATCTAAATATTGGTCTATAATAAACAACTGTGCAGGAATTTGATTGAAATTTCTTTCTTTTTTGGTACTTAACATCCTAAAGTTTAAATTGTATACATATTGCATACTTTAGGGGGCAATTTTGACACAAGCGTTATTCGGAAAGGGATTTTACTTTTATTTTGCCACCTACACATGAATAGAAAACTACTTTTCATTAAAGATGGGACTGCCTAAGTTAGTTTTCATCATCTTGATTTTGAACTCTACATCAGTCTTTAGTCATATTGTTAGTTCAGATTTACATTAAGTTGTTACCTGAAATATTGATTGATTGATTGATTTTAGCAACTAATTCTCTCTCTACTTTCTAGATTGCAAGATGAGATTTGATAATGATATTCCAATAATGTGAGGTAAGTTCCTTGCTTTTAAATATCTGTACAAAACATTGATGTACGAATATGAATGTATGTATATATATATGTATGTATCTATGCGAGAATCTATGCTACAAAAGTTAAGTTAAGAAGCATCGAATTGAACTGAAACAATTCCGTATATAAATAACAGATAAATGTAACGATGAGAATGTTTCATTCCGCGAAGAAACAAAAACAAACAAACATATACGGGGAGAGAGACAGACAGATAGAGATAGACAGACAGAGAGAGAGAGAGAGAGAGAGTGAGAAAGAAGGGGAAAAGAGTTCAATTTAGATAGAGGTAAGGCAACGACATATCACAACAATGGAGAATTTATCTGTTTAATGTCCTTTTGTGTGTGTGAGTATTGTGTGAGTGTGTTAGTGTCGGCCTATGAGCATGAAAATGAGATCGAGTTCTGAGACTGAGATCGAAAATGGATGGATGCTGGATGATTGGTTTGATTTACCGCAAATCTGGGCGTTTCACTCGCCGGCGTGGGCAGCGCACCAATTTGTAACAAATGATGCAGCTCAGCTCCAGCGCCAGCGCCATCGCCATAACCACCTGCACCACCTGCATAACTTGCACCACAAGCACCACCACCACCACCACCGAGACCGACACCGACACCACCATCACCGTCACCATCACCATCACTGCCTTGCAAAGGGACAGTGGCGGGATCTATGCTATGGCACCCATACTCATCGTCATCATCATCATTGGTTCTATAATTATCAATTCCATTCATGCCCAAGAGGGTCCTAAATCTATCCTGATTTTTTGTTTTTGCCGGCGATAGCTCGAAGCTGAGCAGATGCCGCTGATGATTCAATTGCTTCTGCAGATGGCGGGTCATGGAGAGGGAACTCTCACAGCTGCGACAACCGCTGCCGCTGCCACCACAGCCGCCAGAGCCGAGGCCGTTGCTCTCGTCGAGATCGTCGCGCGAATGCTGACTGCAGCCGGCTCCGGAGGTGTGACGCGATGAGGCTCGCGAATTTTGTTTCGATACGGCCGTAATGTGACACGATATGAGCAATATGGCAGCCGATCTAGCCGCACCTGTACGAGACGTCGACACTAAAATGCCTTTGGACGCGCCGCCGCCTCCGCCGCTGCCACTGCCACCACCGCTGGCAGAAGCTCCGGCGATTCCGCCAGCCGAGGCCCGACGATTGCCATAGGAACCAATCGATCCCGTCGATCGTATGCTGGACCGTGAAGATGGCCGCGCCGAATGCACGGTCAGCGGTATGCCTATAAAAAAAAGAATGCATTGTTTAGAAAATGAAATCATTCACTCATTTCTCTCACTCACCTGTATCGCTGGAATAGAGAATGGGCGGTGGAATATTGGCATCTCCATAGTTCCGATGCCTTGGATATTTGGTCTTGCTAAACAAATGCAAGACCATACATATAAGACCAGCCAGCACAGCAATGCCCGTGGACACACCCAACAGGGTAGGCAGATCTGAGCTCAACTCGCTGAGATCTAGAAACAAATGTGGAAGTCCAGTCATAGTTCAAGGCAAGGCAATAGAAATTATTCTTACCTGGCGTGCAGAAAACGCGTCTCGTTGGCTTTGTATAACTCACCGAGTGAAAACCATTGGCACACTGACACATTGCATTATGTCGCACCTGAACACAGAGGGAGTTCTCATCATTGTAAATACACGTCTCATCGTAGAAACATTGATCGCCTAATTTTTTAGCTGTGAAACAAGCAAACCGAGGTAATTAAATCACTTAGATGAGATCCAAATAAACTAAATGCCAAAGAAAACCTTTATGTAGGAGTTGTATTAACATTAATCTACATTAATCACTAATGCAGAAACTTCTTACGACTTTTTTGTCATAATTATTGAATTGTGATTTCAAAGAAATGAAACTTACGTTTGGCGCAACCCTTTATCAGTCCCAACTGCACTGGATAGTTTTTTTCACAGCTGCAGATTTGCGTGTCCTTGTCGCAGGAGACGTGCAGCAGTTTAGCATCGCATTTAAGTTCGTTGCATGGAGCTCCAATGTACTTTCCTTTTGCTAAACAAAGTATAGAAATTTGCTTGTTTTAGTGTTTGCTGGTTATACCCACGACATTTCTCAAGACCTCTTTCATGACAATGTTTTTATGGCCCTCATTTTGTGTGGAGTGCATAATCCTTATATATGTACTCAGTAAAAACCACGAAAAAAAGAAACAAGAATAGCTTCAAAAATATACAAAACTCTTACAAATAGAACGTGGTTTCCTAGCCACACAAAACGTATTATGTATGCACATCAAAGGACACTTTACAAGGGGCAAATGCAGCAAAGTCAAAGTGCTTTTAATTGCATCACATTTGTATAATAAAAGTGACTGGAATGGGAATCCTGTTGCATAGTTTATAATGCATTTTGTTAGCATTCGCTGATTTGCTGACTATGTTTGATCTCTTGGCTCAAGTTTCATTTGCTTGAACATTCATCTTTCCACATGGCCTTTAAAAAGGCGACGTATACGTAATTCCCAATAGATCAAGTTGGCCATAAACAACGCAACTGACCAACAGCCTTGTGGCGGTATTTTTATTTTGTTTTTGGTTTTTGGTTTTTGTTTCTTTGAAAGTCCACCTGGCAATGCAGTTTGCCGCATCGCAGCAAATTTGAGAGGCTGGTAACGACGGTTGTGTGTGTGTGTGTGTAATTTCATTATTTTGGCAATGTTACGAAATTGCAGTTACAGTTGGGCCCCACACATACACATACATACATACATATACATATGTATGCACCTATATATTATGCAATTTTACATACAGGAAAAGCACCAATAACCTTGAGAGAGTCCGCATAATGCCAACTACTACTATTAGGCCGATTGCAATGATGGTTTTTAATTTTTTATATTTTTTGTTTTGTTTAATGCAATGACAAGTAATGCTGCAATATCCTTGATCTGCATGGAAAAACGAAGCCATTTTGTCTTATTCATCATATACTTTTGTCAAGGCTACCCAACTAAGCTGCCTCTTTGACGAAAATATATTAACAAAATGATTCATTTTGTTCATTGGGGATTTGCTCCTATTTGCCATTTAATTTGAAAATTAGTTGCTGTTTTTTTTGAACTCACCAGACTTATTATTAATCAAGGCCTCAAGATCGTCTATATCATCCGGATAACTGGCATCGTAGTCATCGTCAGGCACATGGGCAACATCGCGTTTCTGGGCGCGTTGTTGTTGTTGATCGCTAAAATCTAATGCTGATGTTGTGAGATTATCCATTATTATCATCGATGCTGGGGTGTGAAGGACAAGATCCAAATCAGATGCTGATGCTAATGCTGTTGAACCTGACAGAGAATGTGAGGTTGTTGTTTGTGCTGCTGCTGCTGCTGCCGCTGGAACTGAAGCTGTAGCCGAAGCTGAAGTTGTTGTTGCTGGGGGAGCTGCAGCTGGACCTGAAGGACTAGATGCTGTGGCAGCAGATGCAGAGGCATGTAGAAGCATCAAGCAGCCAAATAGAAGAATACCCTGCCACAGAGCCATTGCCATGTGGCACTGATGCTGTTGCTGAAATTGTTGTTGCTGTTGCTTGCTAAACGTGGCCAGCTGCAGTGTCATCAGCTGCAGAAGACGGGACATCGTTAACTTAGCCATGTTGGCATTTTATGGCCGCGCTGGCTCTGAGTCGCTCACTCTTTCTCTCTCTGCGCGTGTGTGCAGTGTGTGTGTGTTTCCCTCAACACATTTGCAAGTGTTTGAAAACTTTTTCCATTTGAAAGAAAAGTTCAGTTGGCTTCTTGTTTCTAACTGTTGCCGTTGCTCTTGTTTTTATTTTTTAAGTTCACTTTTTCGTTTACTTTGTTCTTGTCGCTTGCCTATTTGCTCTTTGGCAAATTGGCCAAACCAGGCGTAAGTGGAAAATGCATGCACACACACACACACTCACGTATATGTGTATGTGGTATACAACAAAGAAACAACAAGCAAAAAAACAAAGTATGAGCTCAAGTTTCGATTTGTCGCCCCCTGCCGCCGGGTAGTGGCAAACTATTCCGCTGCTTGCTCTGCATGATAATTTCATATAATTTGTCCTTAGTGGAAAATTGTTCGTGTTGCGGTCATCATCAACGTCGTCATCGTCCACTAGGACCAGCACCACAGCCACCACCACCACCACCGCAATTGACCCACAACTGCATGTACATGTGCTGCTCCACCCGCCTTGTTGTGTTATATGGGCATTAATTCCATGCAAGATGAGAATTTATGGCACGAACTTCTTTTGAAACTAGGTTGGACTTTGCTTGCTCCTTCTCCTTATCCACTAGCTCCACTTTCCCTTGCTGTAAATGCAAACAAATGAAAGAAAAATAGTTGCACTTTAAAAACTTTGATTTATGTAGACGCATCCAAAACGGCTTTCCCACTAAGCAAAAGCAAATTTAAATAAAAATGATTTACTGAATTTATGCAAAACAGAGTTCTATTAATAACGCAAACCAAAATGCACACAAAATTTTTGGCCATATCAAATTATTTCTCTTGGCTTTGGCCTTAAACTTATTGATTAACACAAAGGATATTGGTTAAATTAAATTCCAATAATATTTTTGATATGCCTTAACTTAATTGTCTAAAATTTCTCAAATCATGTCAATTCTTTGAAAGAAGCAATTATCCGAAATATGCAGCTAGAAATTGTGTTTTATTTTCCACTAATTAGTGTTCGTTTTGACTATTTTTGTTGAGAGATTTCCTAGAGAGTTTAGGGAAACCTTAAGAACCTTTTCTCTTTAAAAACGAACATGCCCATAAAATATTTCTTCAAGAATTCCTACGGCAACAAATTGAGATCTTTGAGAACTCCTCAAGGATGCGCAGAATTGTTATGCAAAATATCAAAATCCCAAAAAGTATGCTACAAAAAACTAATAGGTCTTTGGTTGTAAAAGATTTCATTGGAACATCTGATTAAAAATGAAGAGTTAGTAAGCCCAAAACTTGGCACCTGGCACTCATGAAATTTACAATAAATGTAATTTCACCTATACCTACGAAGCAAAAAAAATGTTAAAAAGTTTGAAAAATATTTAATTGTCAAATTATGAGTATAATCAAAGGTAGATTCAGGTGTTCCATAACATATTAAACAAACATTATTTGAAAGACCTTCCAAAAGCAAACGAACTTACTCTTACTGCGTAGTCATTTTTTTTTTTTTTTTTTTTGTGTTCTTTTGTTTAGTAAATAAACGAACCAAATAGTATAAAAGCTAACATAGATCTTAAATTTTACCCATTTCAAAATGAGATACTTTTTGCTTCTGACACTGGCAATACTAATTGCTCAAGTGGCAGCCTCTGGAGATGTAGAAGATGTGGAAGATGCGGAAATCTACGAAGACTATGAAGATGACGAAACCACCGAAGCGACAAGCGCCGATGCAGACGACACTGATGCAGATTATTCAAATACCTCAGATGAGGACTCAACAACTTTGGCTCCGGCAACGACTTCAAAACCAGCAACATCAAAAAAAAACTAAACAAACGGTGAAGAATAAAAACAATAAGTCAAAAGCCCAAAAACAAAAGGCAGCAAAAGCAGCTAAACAAAAAAGAAGAAAGCAGCAGCCACCAAAAATCGTAAAACTGCTGCTGCATCAAAACGAAGACGCAGTTGAAGAGGGCAGTGTGGAATAAATAAAGCGTGAAATAAGCAATAAATGAAAGATTATTTGAATAAACTCAAAAATGTTTATTTAAACAAGTTATGTTTATGTTAAACATATCAAATCAAGTGAAAAGGAGATTATAGTTGGAAAAAACTTTAGTTAGCATCTATTTATGAAGTTCTTAGCTGCTATGATTAGCTTATATTTCATCAATTTTATCAATTGTCAAAAACCAATTGATGACGAAATGAAATTTAGATGTGTTGTATACTTTCAGGCACTATATTGATCCCATTACGATGCTTTAGTCCATGTGTGGTAATTATGGTTACGATTTGGTGGTAGACTGGCAAACCATCTGCATCAGCCGACAATTGTTTAATAAGAACAATAACCACACACAGGGAGAGTGAGCTTCATCGGATGCCACAGCGGGAGGGGTGTGTTTGGAAGGGTGGGGCTTTTGTTTTCAAATTGAAAACCAACACCCTGACAGTGGCATTACCAAGAGAAGATCTAGTGCAGTGCGGCGACATAAAAGCCACTTCGCATCCAAGTGTTTTCTATGCCCACACATGTATGAATCTTTGTACACACATACATACATATATCCGTCTTGCTCTGTGTATGTGTGTGTGTGTGTGTGTGTGTATGTGCGGTGTTGCAAGAGCAAACAAAAGGCTCCACCGACATACCACCCGCTGACTCAGCTTAGCGCACAAAGTGTGGCAACAATCTGAATCATCGTTTTAGTTTCCACGCCCCCTTCGTTTCCTCCCTATACAACGGGCGACCCCCCTTTGGGGTAGGGGTCTAGGTCTGCCAATGTTAATATCTGTAGCTGATGCCTTAAGAGGAAAATGTGATAATGTACGCTAAACAATGAAGAATGCACAAATGGCATAAAAATAGCCAGAAGTGGGATATGAAGTGGGCCTGATGTGGATGATGTGCGCCTGGGTATAGAAATTATAATGGAATATGTGTTAGATGACGACAATGATGATGATGATGATGATGCTGATGGTATCTCGGTGGCTCTTGTTGTATCTGTTCATGACTTTTATGATGATGAGTGCCTGATACAATGTCCGATACATGTACATACATAGATTTGAATTTCAAACACACAAGCTTCCATGTCTACGAAATGTATATGAGCAATTTGGATTCGATGCTTGTCACCATGATAACTATTTATATATTCACTGAATATCACCTTTCTTGTTTTTTTTTGCTTGGGTCAATTCAAAAGAAATGTCAACTCATTCGAGGCTTCTTTTCACACTAAAACGTTTTTAGCTAAACGTTCATGCAAACAATTGCCAAGTTCATGTCAACATTTTGAAGTAACCTGAAAATATTTCCATTTCTTAAAGGTCATACCGTTTCTTTAAGAGTAAATATAGTTTGCATATGTAGACAAACAAACTTATTAAATTTAAAACTCCTTTGTCTACACTGAGCCACTGAGCTGGTTCCTTCAATATGGCTCTTTTTGGCTAACTAGCTCATTTTGACTCAGTAGTTCAGTTTTGTTCACTAGCTCATTTTGACTCAGTAGTTCAGTTTTGTTCACTGGCTCAGTTTTGTTCACTCACTCTTATGGCTCATTTTACGTTCTTCTCAATTCTCGCTTAACTTATTATACAATATCGTTAATTAGCGAAATTTGAAATCATTTTGAGGACTTGAACACGCAACTGACTAAATGCAAGATTTGCAAGTGTCTTAACAACACGGCCAATCATCCAGCAACTATTGAACCCGTTATACGAATGTAACGTATTTTACTTCAGTTCTCACTATCGGATCATGAGCTATCAAGTGAGCCAGTGAGCCAAATGAGTGAGTTGGCTCATTTCGAAAAAAAAGAATGAGTGAGCCAGTTCACCTCGGTGAGCTGCTTTTACCCAAGTCTAGAAGAGTCAATGGCGAAACAGTTTAAGGGGAGAAATCCGTCTTGGATTTCAAAGTTCTACCAGTTAAAGAAGTTTATATTTCCTTCAATATCTTTCCCAATGATTCAACTAACTGCATATAGATAATAATTACAAAGTATTTTCCACAAACCAGGCAAAAGCACAAGAAAATTCTTACTTTTCTTGTCATCTGTCTTAAATTGTGAAAGAAAAACAAACAAAAAAAATAAACACACTTATTATTGATCTGATTATTGTTATTTTATTTTACTCCTTCGATTTATATCCATTATGGAATTTAATTTGCGGTCTTACGACGCACAACACGAATGCGATGAGCGTCTGTGGAATTTTTAGCACTAACGGTAGCAACGAGGACAGCCAACAGGACCATAGTGAACAATGTGAAATATTTCATCTTGAGTGGGTAAAAAACACTTGTAATAACTTGGAATTGCTTGTTCAATTCGTTTCTGATTTCAACAACACACTTACATGGTGCTTTTTATATGGTTTGGTTGTGACACTGAATCAACAACAATAACAATTGTTGTAACATATGTTTACCACTTTTCTTATGTTTGTTAAGTATGCTTTTTGTTATTGATTAACCAGTTTCCAGTATTTCCTCCACCAAAGAATCTATAAACAAAAACTGTTCAATGTCGATTTGGATATTTACTTAATAGTTTATCTCTCAATTCTAAATAGATTAAATACCAAATTGTTCGGTATTCAATTGTTATTATTGGTTTTTTCTCTTCTATATTTCTTTCTTCTTCTGTCTTTGGTTGTTATTTGTCAGTTTTTGTCATCGATTTTTAAAACATTTAATACATTACTCTTACAATGTAGTATCAAGAATACAATCATGAAAGCTACTGCATTAAGTTTGAAATACTATCTGGCCTGAAAGTATGCAACGAATGTTTCAATATAATGGATATTTACCTCTACACTAGTGGGCATAAATATATGCCCATTTATAACTTTGTTTCTTTTGGAATTTGGAAAAAAATAGATTGGATTATGAAATATTTGTTAAAAGCTTTTTCGCCTGCAAATTGAAGATAGTAAATAAAATATAATATGTTCAGTATTGTGCATCGATGTTTGTATATTTTAAATATATGTACCTTCAAATTAGAATATACATTTGGAATTTAAAGCAGGCTCTATATAGGCGGACTTTATTAGGAAAACCTTTCTTAGACAAAAAGTTAAATGCGTTGAACAAAAAACTATTCTTTTTCCTATAGTGACATCGAAAGAGATGCCTTGTATATTTACAAAGGTTTGAGTTAAGGGGCTGTCCATAAATTACGTAACGCATTCAGGGGGGAGGGGGTCTCTGTGTGTGTGACAATTTGTGACATAGGGGGAGTGGGGGAGGGGATCGGAAAGCTTGTGACATAACATATATTTTTATAACCTTTCAAGACAGAAAAAGTCCGTTAAATATTCAAATTTAGGCTGTACAAGTGTGTTCATTGGCACAAATACAGTCCCAGTTCCCGATCGCGGTCAGCCAGTGCTGTCAGTTTGGGAGTTGAGTTGATAGATCTAGATCAAGATACAGATGACAAGCAGTTGAAGGAAACTCCAATCATTGGTGCTGAATATTCCTTACGCTGCCCATGGTAAAAGGATTGAATTAACCGTAAATTTCTTAAAAATGAATCAATAAATCAAATACTTAAAGCCTTTATTTGGTCCTCGGACTTTTTAAATGTGACGTTACTCTTGAGGGGGAGGGGGGTTCAGGCAATGTGACAATCTATGACAAAGGGGTGGGGGGTCAAAAATTGTAAAAAATCGCGTTACGTAATTTATGGACAGCCCCTAAGTCCATTGTGTGTCTTCAGAGCTTAACCCAAAATAGGTTAAAATTGCTTAAGATCAGTTCAATTGTACTCTCTTCATATGTAGAGCTAAAAAAAAAGTTTAAAATTTAGTCAATCCAATCATAAACATTGTGAACTTTTATCAAAAATGTTTTTGCCAATGTTTCATACGCCACGTGGGCCGATAAAAAAGTAAGACAAACAAAGAGAGTTAAGAAGTTGAGTACTTCTTGTTAACGCCAACTGCATTTTGAAAAAGCAAAGAACCAAAGAGTATTTTTTTAAATTATGAAAGCTAATGTAAACTTTTACAGCTTACAAAAGTAATAGCTTAAATGAATACACAAGTATTTAGGAAATGTTTATGTAATTGCGAATTCATTTGATGTGTATAAGTGAGGCGTGGAAACGCATTTCACAAAATGCGAAACAGTTATTTATGCTAATGCAGGATCTGGTTATATCTCAGCGAGCCATTAAAAAAGAAAAAAAAGAATGTAATATAATTGTTCACTTTGCATATACTTAAATACAAATTTGAAAGCAAAAACGGAAATGCAAGTCCAATAACACGCACAAGGCTCAGAAGAGGGGGAGAGAAAGAGAGGGAGAGAGAGAGAGAGAGCGCGCGCGAGAGAACGAGAGGAGGGAGGAATGCAATGCGACCGCACAAACACAAGTATAAAGTGAATGAACGCACACAGACCACTGCAGTTGTATGCATGTTTGTGTTCGTGTTTCGTGTGGGTGAGAAGGACGAGTGGAAACAGTAACGGTAACGGAAGCAACGAACCAAAACACGAACCGAACGACTGGCTACTCGTGCTAGTTCATTTTACGAGAGCGTCGCACAGTGGTTCATTTCAATTGGAACTTGTTGCAAAAACAATAACTTTTGATCTTATCAACAACATTCAATTAATGCGTGCCACGCCCCTTGAAAGATAAGGCAACAATTGCAATCAATATAAGTGAAATTACTCAAACAGAAACTGTTTAAGCTGTTTAACTGTTTTAAAGACAAATTAATGTAATGATTCTTTCTTTGTTTGAACTCTTTTCCACATTATTAAAGTAAAATTTTTATGGGATTTGTTGGACGACTTTTAACAGGTAATCCTTTGAAGGAATTCTATTCTAAAAAGTAGTTTAACTTTTCAAAATGAAGTTCGTAATTCCAATTATGTTAACACAATTTAGGGAAAATGATTTTTTAAACACTGTGCGACGCATGATAACCCCGAGAGAGCGGTGTTTTTCTCTTGATTTCAACGTGCATACAAACATATAAAATATAAAAGATTTCTTTGTGTTGTGTATGTGTGTGTATATTTTTAGGCATTGATAAAGGCGAAATTCACATGCATAAATAGGAACACTGTTTGTGTCTGTATGTATGTGTGTGTGTGTGTGTGTGTGATAAGGTCCTCGCCAAAAAACTAACTAGCAAGAGAAGTCCAACCTCTAAAACTACGACTTCGGCCACTGCTTTTGGCTTCTTACCTACCTATACACACAAACACACATACATACATACGATGTATGCAAAATGTGCCGCCACCGCCGCCGCTTAAAATGTAGGTTACACACAGTGGAAGCAAAGTGGCTTACTTTCATACATACATATGTATCTATGTATGTATGTATGTGCATATCAAACAGTGTATATAAATGCAATGGAAAATCACAACACATCAATCTTCTAAGTAAATGACAGTGTTTAAGTGATATTCGCATAAATGGCACTTTCCAAAGCAAAGGACCCCAATAAGTATGCTATACTTATACAAAGTTACATCTGTACGTATGTCGGGCGAGGCGAACCACTTATGTTCATAATTAATGTAGGTTTAGACATTGACATTCCCATAAATCTAATAAGTTTAATGGGATACCCACAAAACATTGCCTTGGGCTTGCACCTGAACTTTCTATTTAAGCCAAATTAGCTATGACGTATTTAAAACCACTCAAAAGGCCTACAGCAACAAAAAAAACAACAAAAAACTATTAATCCAAATGCATTGACAGACAAATCTTAATTCAAGTACATATATTACTGTTCTCAAAGAACGTTAAGTTTGATAAAGCTAAGAGATTTGTGATAGTTTTTGCGACCTTTGTGTTCAGGTCCTGAAACCTGATGACATCAAAATATAGTTAAGAGATTTGTTTCTTATTGCATTTCAAAAATTTGTTTATGTGCTTTTATTATTATAAAATGTGAGAAAAATAAATAAAACTGTTTAAAACTTTCGAATATATGGAACCTTATTTAGCCTGAACTTTATTATAAAATTGCTTCTATCTATTAAATGCCACGACACCTTGCTTAAATTGGTCGATAAGAGATCTCAGATGTATAAAATATTGTTAATAAGAAGATTGTTTCTAATTTCTTGCACCATGGCTATCTCTTAAAAGTGAGCTATAAATTCTATTATTGTGACATTTGGTTAAATTGGCAATTAAAATGTTGTTGGTTTCTGTCCGTTTGAAAGTTGCGTAACTTAATTACCTTTTGAATGATATAAAAACCATATCAATTCTGTCCACGAAATGACCCCTTGCGGTCAAATGCCGCGGACCAAAAGGTTCGGTTGGCATAACTTTTGCATGTCTCTCTCTCTCTATAAATACACACACACACACACACAAAAGCACACAGCAATGTACATAAAGATCTTTTGTGTTTTTGAATCATTTCAATTTTTGTTTAGCCAATTTTAGATATTTGTGTACTACATATACATATGTATGTACATAACTAAATGTGTGTTTGTTGACTCTAAAAAAGAAGCATCAACAACAGGCAAGGATACGCGACCTGCAAAACAATGGGCAGGAAAAAGGGTAAATAAAAAAATAGAGGCTTCTTATTTACCTATTATGTACAGATGTATGTATGTATGAATATAGAGCAATGCTCGTATGTATGTAATATTCAACAACAACAAGAATGAAGAATATTTTTCTTCTCCCACTCACCGCCAAACGCTGTAAAATTAAAGTTTCGATTCGATTTTCAGCTACGTTTTTGGTTGTCATTTATTTTGTCCCTTTTGCTCTCTTGATTAGATTGCAAACTTTTAAATTATTTTTGCAAACTTTGGTGCTGTAATCATTTCAACTTTTCCTATTTTCGCCAGAAAACTTTTACACACATCGGTGCGCAAAATTTAATTAAACTTTAATGCAATTTTAATTGCAGTTATACGGGTACACATACATATACACACAAAGACACAATAACACAAAATCACACATGTACATTAACAAAAGAAAAAACACACACATCGACAACGAAAACGAAAACGACATCGACATGAACATGGACATGGACATCTTACGCATTGAGTATTCACACTGAAGCATTTTTAGCACACACAATTTTCGACTATTCTTTTAGTTATCTATGTATGTATGGGTATGTACATCCATACAGACACACACATAGCCATACATATGTATTTATGTATGTATCGCGATGAATTAGCTTGGAAAACCGATGGTGGAGCTCGTTTGGCAGCGACTAACGATGGCGACTACTTCGACGATGCTGCTCCCTCGGTGGTTGCTTGGCGTCTGATTCCACGACGGCCAAATCCAACCCCAATGCAGAGACGCTTGCTCTAGGCTTGCTCTTGCTTTGACGAATCCACTGAAAATTTAGAGACAAAACCCCGAGAGTGAGAGCAGAGAGATACCGCTTTTTATTACTTTAAGTCAGCTGTTTTCTCGACCTGTTTTCAAATGCGTACAACATACAAACACACCACATAGATACAATATAAAATTACAATAGCACACAGGACATGCTTCTCACTCTCTCTCTCTCTCACTCTCTCTCATCAGTCGGCCTCTCTGGTTGTGCGAAAATCATTGGCAATCAAAACGACAAATGACCATAAGAGCCGGTGACTAACTTAGTTTGACTTTTTGTTCATTTAAAATATTCGGATCTTAGCTAGAAAATGTATTGATCCCCATATTAAAAGACGAAACGTTCATATATTTTTAATTTCAAAATGGAAGGTTAAATTATATCACTTTGTAATGAAGGCAAAATTTCTTTTTAAGAGAAAACAATTTTACGTCGACCTGAGAGATTACATTCTAAAGTCAGGAATAAAGTAATCTAAACGGAAAAAACAAAAACAAAAATCAAAGATATTCAATGAAAATGAAATTGGCAGGTTAGTCTTCAAAAATGATTTTTTAATTTGAAGAACTAACTTTGAAAAGCAATTTCGAAATATCGTTAGCCAAAACTCTATGATCGACTTAAGAAAGATAATTCTTTGCCTATTGCCACGAAATAAAGGGGGATTTCAGAATAGAAATCAAAGCACCTATTCTGACACATCCTAGCTGCTGCAAATCTGTGGTTCTTACTGTTTACTTTACATTTTGTTTATGCTTTGCTTGTATGTATACGTAATTTGTTTATAATATCTTGGTTCAATTCGGTCATTATAATAACGGCTTTGATAAATAGCAGAAACTTAAAGCTAGATTGACAGCGAAAGCTTTCAGTTAGCGTAGCTCTGTTAAACAAGCTTTGAGTCCGATACTAAAGATGATAAGATCGTCGATAACATAAAATACTGGGAGTCGTCTAAATGGCCAGAACTAGTAATCCGGCGTTAGTGTCTCCAACACTGGATTTCCCAACACTCTACTCAGCTGTATTTATTTAAAGATAGGCAATTGAGTAGTTTTTTTTTAGTTGCGGATTTGGTTTTGAAGTGAAAAGAAAGTTGTTTGAAGTGGAAAGAAAGCGAAAAATCAAATTGTTGCATTAAGTGAAATATGCAAGTATTTTTATTTGTTGCGCTGATTGTGGGCCTGGCTGTAACAAGTGAGTAAATGTTTTTTTTTTATTGTTGTTGTTGTTTTTTTTTTTTAGAAGTTAGAACAAAGAATAAATTGCCGTTTGTTATTCAGAATGATCGATGCACTTGGCATTGTTCTGACAAAGAACTGTATGTACTTGAGTAAGGTTATATACATACATACATATATGTATATGTACGTATGTATGTATGTATATAATATACAGTCAGATTAATATGGCTCCACTTTACCGTTGCTTGATCTAATCCTCCCTCCATTTTGTCTGATCTCATATGCAAAAACAACAAAAATAACAATAAGGTCAGGCCACAAAGCCGCCACGTTGGGATGCAAATTATATAGTGAAGGGAACTCTATACATTCCATATGCTGAAATTGCCGAACCCTTTTATGCTTGGTATGATAAAAACACACGAAGATCCCGCATAGATTACTATGGCGGCATGGTCAAGACCTATCAACTGGCCGGCGAGGGGGACTTTGGAACCATGTTAAAGCTAGCTCCCATCACCACCAGCGACGATTTAAACAAACTAACCTGCCTGCAAGTGAATGGCACCACCGATCAAAAGGTTGAGATTCAAAGCATTTTGCCCGATGCGAAACCCTTCACATTGATCGGGACAGAAACATTCTTGGGTTATACATGCGACAAGTTCCGCTTGGAGCAGTCAATTGGACAAAAGAAAAATGTGTACACCCTGTGGGTGCGTTACAAGAAGTCACCACACTATCCATCTAGCCGCATGCCCATTCCGGTGCGTTACGAAATGCGTGGGTATAACACTCTACTGGGATCTCACTACGATCATTACTATCTGGACTATGATAGTTACGAGCACGATGATATACCCAACGAGGTTTTCGAGATTGATACCGATCTGACATGTGTGGGCTTCCCGGGACCCGGCACTGGACACTATGCCACCTTTAATCCCATGCAGGAATTCGTCTCGGGCGTTGATGATCATGTGGACAAGGCATTCCATCACTTTAAGCGCAAGCACGGAGTAGCCTATCGCAGTGACAAGGAACACGAGCACAGGAAAAATATATTCCGCCAGAACTTGCGTTATATTCACTCTAAAAATCGTGCCAAGTTGACTTACACTTTGGCTGTCAATCATCTGGCGGACAAGACTGAGGAAGAATTGAAAGCAAGACGCGGTTACAAATCGTCCGGAGTGTACAACACCGGCAAACCCTTCCCCTACGATGTGAACAAATATACTGATGATATTCCATCACAGTACGATTGGCGTTTGTATGGAGCTGTTACCCCAGTAAAAGGTAAGAACAACATAACACACATTAACATTAGTCAACTGGATGTGACTGTCATGGATTCCCCTTATTTTAGATCAATCTGTGTGCGGTTCTTGCTGGTCCTTTGGAACCATTGGCCACTTGGAGGGCGCGTTCTTCCTTAAAAACGGTGGCAATCTGGTGCGACTCTCGCAACAAGCTTTGATTGACTGCTCCTGGGGCTTTGGCAACAATGGTTGTGATGGCGGTGAAGATTTCCGCGTATATCAATGGATGTTGAAATCAGGAGGTGTGCCCACCGAAGAAGAGTACGGCCCATATCTAGGTCAAGATGGTTACTGTCACGTTAGCAATGTCACTCTGGTGGCACCCATTACAGGCTTTGTGAACGTTACTTCGAATGATCCGAGCGCATTTAAGCTAGCCCTGCTTAAGCATGGACCTCTATCGGTGGCCATTGATGCCTCACCAAAGACCTTCAGTTTCTACTCACATGGCGTTTACTATGAGCCCGAGTGTAAGAACGATGTAGATGGTCTCGATCATGCTGTTCTAGCTGTCGGTTATGGTACCATTAACGGCGAGGACTATTGGCTGGTGAAGAACTCGTGGTCCACATACTGGGGCAACGATGGTTACATTCTTATGTCGGCTCGCAAGAATAACTGCGGTGTCATGACAATGCCCACATACGTGGAAATGTGAACATTTATTCCCTTCTCATTCCTTCATAATTACTACTGATATATCATTTATTTCTACAGACATTTTTCATGTGAACGCCCCAAGGGCTTTAAAAAGCAATAAACTATATGCTGATATATACTCTTTTAATTCCAATTAATACATGTATGTGTAGAAAGATTTCTCATTTGATGGATTCAAAGGTCTAGAATTCTCGCAATTTTATTGGGAAAACTATTATTGCTCAATTATGGAATCGGTATTACTAAATTATTATTCTAAAACCTGAATAAAACAGCATATACATTGAAACAATAGGTAAATGAACTAATGTTTGATAGTAATATAAATATATATTATACATATAGATAAGTTTATATTTATATTTGAGTTATTGAACAAAGAGAAGTTTCTCTACAAGCGATAAGCTTAGATGACAATGGCCGAAAGTGACCTGCACTTTGTTCCTATTACTGAACTATTATCTGTATCATGGCCTAGACATGAACATTTTTCTTATCAAGTGCAATGTTGTTGGGAAGCTAAACTTTCTCACGTACATCGTACGATATCAAAAGTCATGTGGAAAATATAGATACACTTGCAATTGTTTCAAGTCAAACCATGAATTGCTAATTATGGTAATAATAAAACGCCGATCAAGGAGTACGGATCAAGCGCTTTGCAACTGAACTGAACAGTCTTAACTCGAAGAGTTCTTTTGCCGGTTTTATGCGAGCCAATAAACCACAGGTGATCACCATACAGATTGAGAACATTCGGATTTCTGATCCTGGTCCTTTAAAGAGAAGTTCTTATAAATATACGTATGTATTATATTTATGCCAACATGCACTCTATTGCAAGACATAATATACGTAATTTAATATGCTTTCAGCCAACAAAGATTTAATGGCTTATATAACGTTCAAAGAATTGGAACTCGCCATCAATGTTCAAATTGCGATAATCGATAGTTATCTCCAATAGCTAATATTTATCAACGATAACCATAAATTTATACCCAATTATTCGATATGCATCGTCGATAATTTAACGTTTATCGTCGATAGACGAGAACATGATCCAATATTTATCGCGATTTTTGAGTAATGTAAAGCGGAATCTATCGCTATTGTTACCATCTGGCAACACTGCTACAAACATAGTGTCCGTGTCCATAAAACGCGTGGAAGTTTTACTTAAATCAGCAAATAAATTGTTTAAAATTGTTTTTCTGCATAGTAAGCAGATGTGGCCGTCGCATTACTATGAAATTGAACTTTAAAATGTGTTAGTAATGACAAAAAAGCGGTTTAAAATTCGGATTTCTTATTAGCGTGTTGAGGGAAAAGGAAAACACATAAAAATACAATGCGAGAGGCAAGATATATACGTGTAGAGTAAGTGCGAGCGAGATGTCACTAACAGCGACAAACGTATATGTATTTATATATATGTATATTTATATATATTGAGATATGTATGTACTTGTCTAATGTAAAAGAGTGTGCGAGAGGTAAAAAGAATTGTACCAAAATTATAGTTTTGCTTTAGTCAAAAGATATAAGTACAACTTAAACGACAAGCGGTGTTTCTTATAAGGTTTATGTGTGTAGATGTTTGTGTGTATATTTAGGGTATTCAATTTTTTTTTAGCTGTGCGTTTTGAAAAATGTAATATTTTTTCTTTTTTTTTTTGTGTTGTGTGCGTGTGTGTATAAATATATATATATGTATATCTATGTGTGTATGCCTTAACATCCGTGGATGTGTATCGACGAACAGAGGGAAAGACGACAACGAAGAATATACATACATACATACAAACATATATACAATTCATACGGAAAGGCGAATACAACAAAGAAGAAGAAGCAAAAAGTAGTGTTGTGTCGGACAGGAACTAGTTCCTAGAACTAAAACAACATAGTAACTAAAGTAAACAAACAGTCTTTATTATGCCTTTTTATAGGGTACTTCAATTTTAGTTCTTAGGATAACTTTTCAAACGTTGAAACAAACGAAAACCCCCTTAAGATTTTCCCAAAAACAGTATGGTGGTGGGGCAATAGCAATAGCGAAACGAACAAAATAAAATAACCAATAATAGGATAGTTGGTGTGAAAACGGTCACACAGAAATACCAGAAAGACACAGAAATAGGCGGACGTGCTATCTGTACATCTCGCTCCCACACAAAAACCTCTATGTATGTGTTTCGCTGGTGCGCTTTGTGTTTCTATTTCGTTTTTCTTTTGCCATACGGTGTATTAATAATAATAAAATTGATTAATCGAAGAACAATTTTCTACGTTTCCCCCATATTTTTTTTTATGTGATCAGGTAGTATTGAACACTGTCTGATGGTTTAAATTTAAATACCGAATCAAAAATGTGCAAAAACAAAACAAACCTCAAGTGCGTGTGTGTGTATGCTAAACATATTTGTAATCATTCTAAGAGAAGCAAAGAAGTTAAAAAAAAAAAGGAAATAAGAACTTCTTGTGCGCCAAATGCAAAACCAACAAAACCCCTCGAACCATAACCATGTTGTGCAAAATGAAGTGAAACACATATATAAAATAACTAAATAAGCGGTGAGTAAAATAAAATAAAAAAAGGAAAGAAAAAAAATACACAATGTGCGCGCGCAAATCGGGTTAAAAAGGGCAGAGTTAAATATATATTGCCGACATCAATAAATAGAAAACAAAAATCTAAAAAGAATCGAAATGTAAATCGCTACTGTATTAAATGCCTGTCATTAAACTGACCAATTGTTTAATTAAACATTTTTCAAATAGTTAGGATTTTTTTCCGTATTTTTTTTTTTGTCGCCATATTTGATTTCACGCGTATGCTATATCTTGCTCGCTTACCCTAACGCTTGGGAGGTATAGCTTGCGCGTTCATTTGTTTTGCTTTCGATTCTCTTTTGTGCAATGCCCCAGAGTTGCCAGATTTTCAATGAAACATTACATGTAAATGCGTACTATATACATATGTGTGTGTGGGTGAATTTTAACCAATTGAATTAAGCTTTATTGCCTGTGAACTGAAGTGAAAATAGGATTATTTGGCAAAAATTTCCAATTGACTTCAACTTGATTTGCCATCGCATTATCATGTTGTGTTTTCGTCATACGTTTATTGTCCATTCTGGATGTTTCCACGCTTGTACGCTCCGAAGTTGGCCTCAACTGGATTGCATATGTATTTGTTGGAATATTTGGTGGCTCTCTGTGATGTTGATGTTAGTGTTAGTGTTTGCGTGTATATGTCAGACTGTTTATCTCGCTTCTGCGTATTGGATTTACGCATACGTGATTTCTGCAATTATTATTTATACCATGCGCGCGATTTTTTGCCACAAAATGAAAGCAAAAGTTGATAGACAAGCTTTTTTTTTCTGCTGCGCTCATTCTTCTCTGCGCAGACAAAGCTGACAGGAAAAAAGGAGCCACTAACACCGAAAACCGCGAATGCAATAGGGAAAAAACCTTCGATAGTTCCAAGGGTTGTCGCACAAAAAAAAAAAAAGAAACGAAACGAAAAAAACGACGTTCTCTCATGCTCCAAGACCTACAACCTAGCTACCTATCCCATTCCATCACACGCCCGCCAAAAAATACATACAGCTTTGGATGCAGTGCATTGATTTCTGTATCAGGAGTCTCACGCCCCCCCATATGAACATACTTATATGTATATGTAAATATGTATAGGAGTAACTTGTATATCTTCTATGTGTACCACAACACAGATAATTTAAACAGATTTTCTGAACCCCAGCGAACAGCGGTAGGCAGCAGGCAAACTACTACAATAAAATAAGACGCAATTAAGCGGCACTTGGCAACTCTATCTGGCGAGAACAACAATAAAGCGCGTTAGTCGCTAGTAGTGTGCGTGTTAGTGTGGGTGTGGGTGTGGGCTGGGCTGGGGTATGAGAGAGTGTACTATAAAGGTACAGCTAAAACACAAACCAATGCCAATATTTGCATTTGCTTTGGACGTACTCAACCACACTGCATTCGCGTCACGTAGTCTAACAGTAAGCGGCAGAGCCACACGACATAGAGAGAGAGAGAGCATCACGAATTCATGCATTTTCTCCTTTCTTCTTACCATTTGTTTTGCAAGAGAAAACACAGCAACCAACTGTGTACTATGTGTATGGTAGCTTAGCTTTTTCAATGTACATGTGTATGTATGGATGTAATTCCAATTAATGAAACCTCATTGGAAAAACACCATTTACTATACGTGTTCATTCATTATATTCAGATGAATGATGAATTAAACGTCAACAATATATTCATTCAAATTTGAATTGAAACCTATGGATAAAAGACACCACAAATGAAGCATTTTTCTCAAGAATATAAAATTATTTGCAATAGTGAATGAAATAGTGTTCTCTAACCACTGTATAATCTTATGTGTGTATGTATGTACACTTGCACACGAACATTCCCACACATACACACGCACAACAAAATTTGTTTATGCCGCATTCTTTGGGGTTTGAGGTAGGGCTGCGACTCGCCAAGATGTTGGGGTATATATTTATTTAGATATGTCTGTTTATATGTACATATACATATGTATGTAGGTCCACATTACATACATTTTGTCGTACATTTTATCAACTAGATGTTGTGTTTTCTAATTCTTTTACTCTGTGTCTGTGTGAGTGTGTGTGTATTTTTAAATGACAACAAAGCTTATTTCTTTGTAAAACACAGGCATTCCATAGAAGACAAATTCGGTAGAATTTACACAACAAATGTTTATTATGATAGAAATTGTTTGTATATTTTCAAAATTTCTATTATATAATTTAAATTTGAAAGGTTCTATGCTTTTGGCGATGGGGGAGTATTGAACCACTGACCCTTATAGAATTTTACATAATCAGATGTACTTGCTAATGCAGAGAGAGAGAGTGAGAGAAAAAAAGTGAAGTCACCTACAAAAAAGGGGTTACATAAGCACATTGACAGCAGCAGAACCTACCGATGGCGTTTGCAATGCAAATTCGTTACCGTCGCTGCAGTAGAAGCAGCAAAAGTCGATGTAATTGAGCAACAATAAATGTGCACTGCCCTGCCGCGGCGTCGCTCTATGTCAATTAGAAATTACAACAACAAAAATACATTTACACGCACACGCACACACACAGACATTCATTTGTATGCATGTAGATATGTATGTAGGTAAAGCCAAGTGCATGGGATGTCTAGAGAAACAACACTATAACGATGAATGCGGCCGGATGCCAAGGCAAAATTAGTGCATTCACTTTTTTTGCTTTGCCTGTGCCTGTCCGCGCCGCAGACCCGACCCAACCAATCACGACAACCTAACCTAACCAAGCTAAACGGCAAATATCAGGGCCGGACTATGTTAGGAACACTAGGGCTATATAAAATTGCATAGGTGCAGTTAGTTTCTTCACTTTTCTTTTACCTTACCACATCACCTCCAATATCCTAATTCTCCCCTAATTTTCCCTACTAGAGTAAGTTCATTGGGTTCCATAGAAGGTTTCTCAACTAAATCGTATTGGCACTAGAGGAGGCCCGCCCGCCTTGTCACGTGGTTAGTAGGGACCTGGTAAATACGAATGACGAGTCGAAAACGAAATGATGAAAAGCCAAAGCAAAGCAAACAAAAACATGAAATTAGAAAAATATAACGAAAAACATGGCAAATTGTTGGGATGCAAAAAAAAAAAAAATGGGTGGTAAACTTGCTTATTTTGTCGTCGTCTCGTCCGTCGTTTTTGATGACTATTCAGAAAGCTCTTTGTTGTGATATTACAACTATGCACATGCATGTACATGTGCATTTTGGTTACAAGTATTTTCTATTGGCGGCGGGGCGACAGTCAATGAGTATTCGTGATGGCCATAAGCAAACAAGAAAACTGGTTTAAGCCAAATGCACAAGTGCTAGAAACAGCCTCCTGACTCTGCCTCGGCCAGGGAAGAGCGCTTCATCGTCGAGATGGCACAGTGAGTGCGGATGGATGATGCAGGGTGGAGAGCAGAAAAGAGAAGTTCAATTTGCGGCAATGCTCAGCACTAATACAAATGTAAACAATGTCCCAGCCTTCTAGTTTAGCTTGCGCTATGACTGACTCTCACCTCGCCTACCACGCCCCTACCTCCTTTGCCTGCCTCCGCCAGTATTATTTGCCAGTATTTCATTTTACAGCAAGTGCAGAGACCGCACCAAAATTCCAATTGCACACACAGACACACACACAGATTTGAACAAACAACGCACCGCACGCATATGTATGTGTGTGTGTGTGTGTTGTGACATGCGCATAGATACTTGGCAATCGTACATACATACATATATGGCCAGCGATGGAAAAATTACAAACAATCGAATAGTGACCGCTTGATATACATATGTACATACATATAACTTTAAATATTTTTTTTATGCAAAACATTTGGCGTAAAGTTTTGTATACAAACCTTAGCCTCAGGCCTTAAAGGTGGTCCAATCCAATGTGAACATAAGCAAAGTTTATAGAAACCTGAAGAATTTAGATTAGAAGACAGTGCTCGATTTACATTTTTGTTTTTGGACATCACTCATTCCCTTTCGAGAATGCGTCACTGTTTGAAGATCATCAAACGTTGTGGCTTAAATTTTGTATATTTATTTTTATAATAAACGCAATAAACTATAATATCTTTTCTTTTCGCCATATCTTTTCCTTTCATTACAGCAGCAATTGTGCCAACTCACAACGAAATATCGTTTGATAAATTCAGCTTAACTTTGCGTTGTGAAGAATCAGAAGAAGTAGAACACGTCGAAACGAGGGGGAAGATAGCTAGCTAAAAACAAACAACGACGCACAACGACGACGGACGAGGGACATTAACTAAAAGCAAGAAGGGGAGCATCATCATTGGAACGACGAAAAACATCATCCCCTCTGCCGCCCGACCGTGTTGATGAGAACGCAGTTGTAGTAATCAGAACACACACACAACAAAAAAAAGAATCAAAAAAAAAAAAAGAAAACAGAAGAAACAGGAATACAGAGAGAATACCCACAGTTATGTTTGTAATGGCCAATGACAATGTAATGTGGCAAAGTGTTGAATATTGTCTATGCAATTCAAGTGCGTACCGCCTACATCTACCAGGAGCAGCCAGTGTCCGCAGTCCGCAGCAGCAGCAGGCAGGTGACAAAGCGAGCATCTCTGGTTATGCATTAGGCCCCCAATTGTTTGGGGGCACGAACCAGCAGCACGAGCAGCACCACCACAAGCAGCAACAGCGGCAGCACAATAATGATCATATTGCAATGGGTGTAGTAGTTATGTGAAATGTCAAATCTGTTGAATCCAAAATTGAGCAACGCACCAGCAGCAGCAGAGCAGCAGCACCACCTCCACCCAATAAACGCAGCAGAACTAACTTGAAAGCGAAATCAGTGCAGCAGCAGCAGCGCGCATCCCTCTCTCTTTAAGCTAGTTACTTTTTCAAAAATACAACATTTTCCAAATATCTAGTTAAAAACATTTGCAAAAAAAAAACAAACAAAACAAAAACCAACAAAATACCGACAAGAAAAGCAATCACCACCACCCCCATGCCCATGCCCACGCACGACACTGTCTTCGTGGAGCCCCCTCTGTGAGCAGCAGCAGCACCAGCGGCGGCAGCAACAGCAGCGGGGGCAACGGCAGGAGCAGGCGGCGGCGGTGGCGTTGGCCCACAACCGCCGCCACCGCCTCCGCCACACATTGTTATCGATGGCAGCAGTCTGACCACCCAGGCGCAGTTGCAACGGATTATGCAAAGGCGTATGTCCATTAGCACGCGACAAATACTTAGCGCCAGTCAGTCATCATCGGGTCAACAGTCGTCGCAGCCATCGTCGGCCAGCCAAAAATATGCCGTGCGTACAACAACAAGCACGGCTGGGGGAAATCATCATCATCAGCAGCAGCAGCAACAGGGACAGCAGCAGTCGTCGTCATCGACGCAGGAGTTAATCAACCCGCAAATCTATAAGATTGTGACCACTGATGGCAGTACAAGTAATGTCATTATTGATGCCTCGGCAGCTGCTCCGCCCCATAACTCTAAATTGCTGTTGAGTAATCTCACAGTGCTGTCAAAGCAGTCGCCGTCTTCATCAGCTGCCAGCACACAACAACAGCAGCAGCAAATGAACTATCTCAGCGCCAAAAATTTGCCCTATGTAACTGCAACGCCCTCAAAGCAGCAGCAAAAATTTGGCAGTATTAGTGCATACAAAACGCAACAGCAACAACAACAGCAGCAACAGCAGCAGCAGCAAGCCACCGTGCAAAAGGTTACTCTAGGATCACGTGTAGCAACAAGGCTTCAATCGTATGTGCCAGCCGTCACATCACAGCCGCCGCCACCTCAGATAATTGTGCAGTCGGCGCAACCAAAATATGTCAATGCGCCTGTTTTGAAAAAGTCCAATCAAAAAATAACCGTCAAAAGTGTTGGGCTTCAACTCCAACAGCAACAGCAGCAGCAGCATCATCAACAACAGCAACAGTTGCAGGCGCAGCAGTTGAAGACTTTTATATCCCAACAGCAGCAACAGCAACAGGCGTCGTATAAACCGATAACGAAAACAAAGTTTATCAAGCAGACGACGACTCCAGCGTTGTCCATTGCGGCGCTGCCACACCAACAGCAGGGAAATTTCGCCACAAAAGTTACCAAGCTGGGTAACAAATATGTGCAACAACAACAGATTAATTTGCCCCAAGGCACACAACTCCAGCACAAAACACAGCTACAACAAAACGCTGCGGCAGGAGGAGGAGGAGTCACCACCAATTCTACTAGTGTCGGCGGCGGCTATGTGCTGCAGCAGTCGCAGACCCAATCGACGGGGACGGCCACTCCAACGCCTGGAACGATTAAATTTGTCAATTCACATGGCACTGTTATCCAACAGCATCCCCAGGCACAGCAGCAGCAGGTATCTTCTCATCCTCATCCACCAGGGCTATCGAAACGCACCCATTACAACAGCAGCGGGAGCAGTGACAATGAGCAACAGCAACACTCCTCATCTTCGCTCATCACCGACGATGTCATGAATGTTCATGGCACCCAGATGACCGACGAAATCTCGGCCCGTATTCTCCAAAGTATGGCCCAAAAATCGTTTAGCCAGCAGCAGCAACGATACCAACAGACGACAACGTCGACAAACAATAGCAGCAGTAGCATGCCGCCGCCCACACAGATTATTTACAACAGCGGTGGCGGCGGCAGCAGCGGCGGCAATGGAGGAACATCGGGTCCCGGAGCAGCAGCAGCTACTGGCTCAGCCGGAGGCAGTGGATCACCAGCTAATCTCTTGTTGACACATTATCAATCTGCTGTCGCTGGCAATTCAAAAGGGGTATCTCCATCATATTTAACTGCAGTAAGTGCTGCTCCATCGTCCCCACTTAGCTCCAGCTCCTCCTCCTCGGTTACGGTGGCGAGTACACCCTCGGTGAGCATCTCGTCACATGGCTTTGCCAGCGGCACTGCAGCCATGTCATCCTATATGTCCTCGGCGACGGCAGCGCGTCGTCTGTCGGTGAGTGCGCCAAGCAGTCGAGCTTCATCGCTCGAACGGAAGCAGCAGCAACAGCATGATCTAATGGCTGCCGCTGCCGCCGCGGCTGCTGCAAATACACGGAAAATATCGCCCACAGTTATTGAATATTACAGCAAGCACAGGTGAGCTACTTTACGTTTCTTTCATTCAAAGTGAAGTTTGACACAAGTCTCAGAAAAGTTAAAAATACTTTTGACAACTCAGAGATGACACAAAATCTGGTTATTGAAAAATAGTTCTATCGAAATATCGGAGAACGATACAGAATTTTTGACAAGTGTCAAAAAACTTGTAATCTTTGTTCGTTGTAGATGTTTTTAAATTAGATGTCAACCTTATTAGTTGGAACCTGTAATAAGTTTATTCAAATATTTATAATTCTAGCATGAACAACATAAGCAGCAACTTGAATAGTAGTAGCAGTAATAACGTTTCGGCTTCGCCACTTGGTAATAATAATCTGAGCAATTTTGGTGCTCTACGCGGCAGCAATAGTCTGGCAAATTTGCAGCATACATCATCATCGACGCCGCCACCGCTACCACCACCACATTTGACGCCAATTAATATTCTGCCACATGTGGATGTCCAGCAGCAGCAGCAGCACGGAACAATGAAGGTTAGCAAACAACAGCAGCCACCGCCGCCATTAGTACAACAGCAGCAAACATTACCACAACAACAGCAGCAGCAGCTAAATACTCACGATGAGGAGTTGTATATTGAGGAAGTGCGCCCAGTGCCTGTACATACACAGGATTTGCGTTTACAGCAATTGCATGCTGTTATGCAGGATCATACATATGCTTCTCAGCAGCAGCAGCAACAACAACAACTGCAGCAGCAGCAGCAACAACAACAACAAACGACCTCAACTGTTGCGGCAACAATGACAACTGGAGCGGGACTCGCACAGCAGCAACAGCAATGGTCATTAGGCGGCATTGGAGTAACAGTGGCAGCAGGTAGTGCACCTTCATCAGCAGCAGCAGCAACACCAGGTTATAGTGGCTATTATGGCCAACAAGGTGAGTTTGTTATAAACAATTCAGATTTTAATCAATCTATATTTAATTTACATACTTTCTGTTATTCAGTGTCTCGAGCTGCGGCCGATGATGATACCCATTCGGCAATTAGCAGCAGTTCGCGCTTAGGATTGATGAACAATGATATAGATCCTGGAGAGGAGACAGAAACGGCACCAGAGGCCGAAGCAGAAGATGATTCTGTGACGCGTTGTATTTGTGAATTGACCCACGATGATGGTTACATGATTTGTTGCGACAAGTGCTCGTAAGTATTAGCTTTTGCCTCACTCCAACTCCCTCCCCTACCACCACCCCCTCAACTTTATACAGTACCCAAAATGATTCTGATATTTTTGCAGAGCCTGGCAGCATGTTGATTGCATGTGTATCGACTGGCAAAATATTCCCGATGAATATCTATGTGAAATATGCCAACCACGACCAGTTGACAAGGCCAGAGCACGGACATTGCAGCGTCAGAAGCGTAAGGAGCATATGATGCTTGTGGCTACGCAGGCGGCAAATGGAGCAGCTGCCATTGCAACAGGCTCAGCCTTAGTTGGTGGTGATTCATTAAGCGGCGGGGCCATGGGTCTCGTCGGTGGAACTCTATCGGAGGAAGCCCAACAGCGCTTGGCCTCTGGTGTGAATGGTGGCTACAGTGCAAGCTCCAGCAGCAGTATGTCCAAAAAATCAAAGAAAACCAAAGATTCTACGGGAGCAGGGACGATGAAAAAGAGCAAAAAGAGCGGTGGTACCAGTGGGGGAGACAAATCCGGCAATGCAACGCCCGGTAGCAGCAAATCTGGTAAGAAGAGCAGTAAACGGAAGAGTAAATCCAATGGTGATAATGGAGGTGGCAGTAGTCCAGCCCTAACTGCGGCCGAAAAGCACGCCGCCAACTTGCGTCAATGGATCGAGCACTATGAATACGCAGTGACCAATCACTATTCGCCAGAGTTGCGGGCTCGTCTGCATGCCATACAGAAGCAACCGAGCCTCTTGCAGAGCATTCAGAATACAGAGAATAAGGCTCTGCGGCAAATTCAGATAGCGAGCGCTGCCACCGAATTGGAGCAACGTGCTCAGCTTATACCGTATGCGGGGGGCTAAGGTGTTAATTAGCAGCGTGGACCTCGCACCACATGCTCCGATCCATGAGCTAAGGGGCAAGTATATGCTCACCACTCAGTTCAAAACACAGAATCCCACCGTGAACATGAATTCGCCACCGCCCAGCAATTACCTAAACAGTTTTAAGGCCCACAAAACTCCAGGACAATTTGTCTTTTTTTATCAGTTGCCGGGAGTGGAGGCTCCCATGCAAACATTACGTCCAGATGGCAGTGCCCCGACAGTGACGCCCCAGCCGCCAGCCTATCTCAAGGGTCCAGAGGTGTGTGTGGACACACGAACCTATGGCAATGATGCAAGATTTGTGCGTAGGTCCTGCCGGCCCAATGCGGAACTGCAGCATTATTTCGAGAAGGGAACGTTGCATCTGTATATTGTGGCCCTGACCTACATAAGAGCGCAGACGGAGATAACAGTAAGGCATGAACCTCATGACTTGGCCGCTGTGGAACAAAAGAAGTCACACGCAGCTGTCATCCAGCCAACAAGCACAAGATGCGCCTGCGATTTAGGCAGCGATTGTCTCTTTGCCCTTCCCATTGCAGTGCAGCAACAGCTGCAGGCTCCCTCCACCCAGCCGCGAAGTAGCCATCGAAATAAGGCGGCGGCATCTACGGCCTCGGCGGCAAATAGTGCAGCTGCCATTCAGTTAACCATGGGATTGGGGGCAGTTGGCGGAATAACAGCGGCAGCCTCGTCTGGAGCAGCTGCTCCACCCAATGCCAGGAATCGTTCTACCTCCTCAAGCGGCGAAAGCACGCAAATGGGTCTCAATAGTCCGCAATTAAATCAGTTAAATATTGGATTCAAACCATCACCAGTTGCCTCATTATCGGCGCCAAGCGCCGCTGTGCTTTGCAGCAATAGTAGCAGCAATAATTCTTGTTCCGTATCAATGTCCAGTGTGCTGCATGATTCGGGTATATGTACGTCCTCGTCATCGCCTTCGGTATCAATACCATCGCCAACGCCCACTCAATTGCAATCGCCTACACAACAACAGGTGATATTACCGCCAACAACAGGTCAGCAACAACAGTTATCGCTGCTGCAACGGAGTCCTACGCAACAACAACAACAGATATTGGCAGCATTACCCACACCAATGCTTTTATCACCCCAACTGCAGGCGGTACCGCCGGCGCCAACGCCGCCGCCCAAGAACGAGCAGCACCACCATCAGCAACCACTTTTATTGGCTTCACCTCAACAGCAAACGGCAGTAGCAGCAGCAGCATCATCATCCTTGTTGCAGCCACAAATGCAGGAGCCATTAACAGTGATTGCGGCGCCAGCGGCCACCGCGACAGCGTCACAAGGTAAGCAGCAGCAGCGTACCGCAGCGACTACATTCTATGTGCAACACCAAACACAGCAGCAGTTGCAGCAGCATCAGCAACAACATCAGTTGCAACAACATGTTGCTGGTCATCAGCAAACTCTTGTAGCCACACAACAACAGCAACAACACCAAAAGCAACAAGTGCTACATCAACAGCAGCATCTAGCCGATGAGGCGCGAATCGCAGTTAGTGCACTGCAGACATTGCATGCCACGCCCACAACGCATCTGACGTCACCTGTTGCTGCTGCAGCAGCATCACCGAAACCACAACAACATCTGTCACAGCAGCAGCCGCCACCACCGCAGTTGATATATTCAAATACTGGGATTCCAGTTGCCCAAATTGCAACAGCAGCAGCAGTAACAACAACAACATCCAATACACCTATTAAGAATAGTAGCAAAAATAGTGGACATCATCCTGCCACCATTAACAACAACAACAATAATAATAATATTAATACGAATAATAATAACAACAATAATAATAACAACAATACAACTTTGGCTAGCCATAAGAAGACGCCAAATAAACAAACAGCCGGAACAACAACAGCAATTACTCCATCAACAACAACAGCAGCAGCATCAGCGGCGGTCCCAGCAGCAACAACAACATCCACTCCAAATTCAGCCGATATTAATAAAAATGAAGATGCCAGCGGCGGTGGTGCAGCACCACCAGCAGCAACTACATCGACACGCAGCTCCACCAAGGATAAGCCAAAGCAATCTCGCGAAGATCGTAAACTAGAGGCCATCATACGTGCCTTTGAGAAAATGGAAAAGCAAGAGGCACGCGGAAAGAAAGATAATCGTCAAGGTGGCAGTGGGAGTAGTAAACGTCAGGCAAGCAATTCTCCAGCATCGCCCAACAAGCGTGGAAGTTCAAATTCCATTAGCGAGGATGCCGAAACTCCAACGAGCACCACAACATCGACGGCCCAGCGACGTAACAAGAAAAAGCGTAAGGTGAGCCGTAGCTATAATGCAAACAATTCAGTGGGCGGAATGAATAATAAGCGAAGGAAGAGTATGTTTGTGGAATCCGATGGAGAATCTCATGCACTAACAAACTCGGAATCGGAGGATCAAATCAATCATCATTCTCATCATCAAACAGTGGATCAAGCGGCTGGTTTGCTTATGGCCTTGGCTCACAATTCCTCTAATACATCTGTCAACAACGACTCCTTCAAGTCCCCCACAACACCACAGACAACTTCTTTGTCCGGAGCTCCGCAATCTTCAGTTAGCAGCGCATGTCGTCTAATTGAGGCTGCGATGGGTCCATTGGAGCAGAAACAGCAACAACAACCTACACATGTTATGTCATCATCCTCGCTGTCATCGTCTCCCGCTACACCGGGTAGTGAATTCAAGTATCCGCCTAGTGGCCAAGCCAAAACCAAAAAGACCCTAATGTCCAGTTGGTTTCAACAGGCAGAACAATCTGAAGGACAACCATCTGGTTTGGATAGCCTTGTGCAAGCTGCAATGAGCGAAATAAATGGAGAGCGTGAACAACTGCAGCAACGGCAGCAATTGCAGCAGCAGCACCACCACCAACAACAACAACAGCAGCAGCCACCTCCAGCTTTGTTGAAGGTTGAACAGTTTATCCATCAAGAGGAAGCCACAACAACGACGGCGACGCCCTCTTCAGCAGCGACAGCAACAATTCAGACTCCGCGAGAGCAATTGCATTTGCCATTGCAAAACAATTCGTCCGTAAAGAAACGTTGGTTACGGCAGGCCATTAGCGAAGAAACCACACCCGACGAAGAAGGCGCGAATCAGTTGCAACAGCAACACAACCAACAGCAGCAACAACAACAGCAGCTGCAACGGCAACAACTGTTATCTAGTTTACCCACACCGACAGCAGTGCCCAGCATTTCGCCCCTCTCGAATGGCTTTAGCACGCCATTGAAAAAGCGTCGCCTGGTGGTAATCACCAATGGTGGCAATCTGGAAGCTGCCGATGAACCGCAAATCGATGTTATTGGCGAGATTAAAGAGGAGGAGGGAACAGAACTGGGAGCTCTGAAGATTGAAACCGATATGGATGCTGTGCACCACCATCATAATCAGGAACAAGATGATGATGTGGATATATTGCGTTCACCCAGTCCTGGAGCTCAGCAAATTGTTGCCGAGGATAATCTAGTGAAAATTGAGCCAGAGGATACCAGTGCGGCAGCAGATGATGTCAAGATCGATGTGGAGCGTGAAGAGAGTCAGGCATGTGATAAGTTCGAAGAGATGTTGCAGGTTAAGAGAGAAGCTATTGAGATGAAGGAAAAGCCCAAGATAAAGGAAGAGCAGCAGCAGCAGCAGCGGGTTAAAGATGAGGAACAGCAGAAGCCGGTGCCACCGGTGAAGCATCTAACACCAAAAGTGGAAAATGTCAAAACGGTGGTGGATCTCAAACCATCTACTTCCGAGCCAAAGCCAGGTGAATCTTTGCTTCTACGCACGACGACAGCATCAAACCAAATGGATTCTGTCAAAATGGCCAAGAAAGCGCGCACTCCACCACCACCAAAAGTTGAGGAGGAGCCCATGAAAAAGAAACCCAAAATAGAAGTGCCTTCAACAGTAGCTGCAACGACAACAGCCACCATTGTCGCCTCAGTAGCGACAACAACAACAACAACAACGACAAGCGCAGCTGCAACATCTACAACTGTTTCCTCAAACGGAGCAGCAGCAGCAGCTGGAACAGCAACAACGACCAGCAGCAAGAATCTTACCGAGCATGATATTCAAGAGCGTTTGCTATCCTTCCATGCAGCCAACATTTCGTATTTGCAATCTCAAAATAAAAAGGCTAGTTCCACTAGCACCACTACATCAAGCAGCAAAAGCAGCGGCGGTGGAGAAACAACGACGACAACTGCAACTTCGACTACACCAGCAGCAACAACAACAACGACAACAACAAAGAAATCTAAAGAAAAGAGTGAGAAACGTGAGAGAGAAAAGCAACTTAAGAAAGCAAAGAAAGAGAAAAAGAAGTCCAAGGATAAGGATAAACAAAAGGCAACTTCTGCTGCCACTTCTGCTGCAACTTCAGCTGTCCCTGCGATTGCCGCCGCCGTTGCCGAAGTTGTGGTTAGTAAGAAGGGCAAGTCGTCTAAAGAGGCCAAGTTATCAGCGGCAGTTCCAATTCTTGTTGCACCTCTGCCACCGCCGGCGTCTCACGCCAGCACCGCTACCAATGGCAAAACCAAACACATTGCAACATCATCCCCTGCCAATGCCGTCGACCAGCAGCAACATCACACTACACAGCAGCAGCAGCAACCACACCAACAGATGCGAAGACGCACCATGTCCATGTGCGTTACTCCCGCCTCCATGGCCGTCCAAACCCCACAACCACCAACAAAGAAACGGCAGACCAATTTCGAACAGGAGCTCACCAAACCCAACAGCCAGATCTTGAGCAGCAGCATCCTACTGAATAGCAGCAAGGCTCATCAGAGTGGCAGCTCATTGCTGTCGGCACAGCCACCGCCAACCGGGTCAACTGCCGCAAATGTGCAGCAACAACAGCATCGCAAGGAGAACAATCATGTGACCGAACCGGCACCCAATCATCCGCCCGAGGGTGGCATGAGTTTGGCAGCTGCCATAGCCAGTGGAAAGTTGACGGCCATTAGCCGTCGCAGGGAATCCATGTGCGGAGCTCGGCAACAGGCGGCATTGATAGCTGCAGCCCTCAAGAAGGAGAAGAAGGACAAGAAGGAGCGTAAGGAGAAAAAGAAAAGCAAAAAGAAGGATCGCGAGAAGCAAAAGTTGGAGAAACAGAAGGAAAAGGAGCGTGAACGCGAAAAGGAGAAAGAGAAAGAAAAGGAAAAGGACAGGGAGAAAGACAAAGGGGAGGCAATGTCAAAGCAAAAGAGCAATCATGCACAGAAAATATCATCGCAAACAGCAGCTGGCATATCCTCCAATCCAGTCCAATCTAATAATCCACATTCACATGGGCATGGTGGGCATCAGCAGCATGGCCATTCACATGGAGCCGGACATGCACATGCTCACTCACATGGTGGACATGCAGCGCATTCCCATGCCTATGGACATGCCCATTCACATGTTCATGCCTCACATCCTCATTCCAACACATCCACGCCGATGGCCGCTTCAATTGCTACACCCAAAGCAACGCCCATTCCCGTATTGATTACTCAACCGGTTACTGTGGCAGCCAAACCACCAACAACTCCAACCACACCGCCAACACCATCAGCGGCGGCAGCAGCAGCCACAACCAAATCTCCGCTACCCTATTACAACACCATATACGGCAAGCTCCAAGAACCATCCGCCGGGAAGTTTAATGCCTCAAGCAGCAGCAGCAGCAACAATATGCCCAGCCTGGCCGAATATCTGGAGGCAACCAAATCAAAGACAGCACTGACAGCCGCAGCTACCCCCACAATGCCGCCAGCCATGTCTGGTGTGGCTAAACCGATAAGCGTGACACCTGGGGCCGCTTCTCTGAACATGCCGCCGCCAGCTACAACGCCTCTGAAGCTGTTCACCCGCACGGCCAGCCATGATCCACGTCTAAATCCCATGCTGACTGTGCCCGAACCAGCACCGATGCCAAAACGCAAACTATCCATCAGCGAGTATCGTATGCGCCACCGACCATCGGTGGATGTGGCGCCACCAACAACTCCAACAACGCCAGTTACTCCGCCGAGCACAATGGCCGCCGCCAGTTCAGATCGTTGCTTTGCCAAGCCCCAAACCATTAACAAGTGCTCACTGCAATCGCCAGAACGATATCATGCAGCCATACGGGAGCGACGCAACTCGATCAGTGTGCATCACCAAAATAATATCAGCAACAACAATGGCACCAGCACCAGCGGTGATGCAGTCGGCTCGTCCAATGTCCAGCACAAGAGCTCGACTCCCAGTGCCACACTGTCCAGTGTGAACAGCATACTGAAGGCTGCCCAAAAGATGCATATGTTTGATGACAAGCCCAAGGGTAAGTACCAACACCAACACCAGAAGAGGTGGGCCAGCCAATCAATGTGATTTCCAGCTCCTTAATCCCTCCAATCCTTTCACAGGTGGACACTTTAATGCGGCACCAACCCTACTGGAGCAACAGCAGGAGAAAATAAGCGAAAGATCGCGCTGTTTGCAAAGGACAATCTCATGTGATTCACGTATGCTCGACAGGTTGAGCGGAAGCGGAGGTGGAGGCGGACCCGGGCCCGGAGGCAATATGCCTTCTGGTGGTAGTCCCATGGTGGAGAAGTCAAACATTAAAGGAATTAGGCGCGATGGCGCATAAAAATCTACGCCTCAATAATTGGTGAGCAAATCTAACAACAGCTGACTTTACATTAAACATACTTATTAAAACAAACTACTATGACTAGTCCTCATTTTATCCATTTAGTTAATTCACTAAATTCTTTCTATAACTTTTACTTTTTCATTTATTTTTTTAGCAAAAGAAACCAACAAGAGAAACAAACAAATCAAATCAAAAAAAAACAAAACGTAGCCCAGTTATTCCCGTTCCCGCAATAGTAAATCTCGGACTTGCGTAATATTCCGACGATGTGTATATGTATATATCTATGGTCATCATCATCATCATCATCGCCGTCATCGTCGTCGGGTGGATCCAGTGGACGGGACCGAATTGTACTCGCTTTCCTTATACCAAACACACAAACAAACGAATACACAACTCTGCAATTAATTATTTCTGTTTAAAAGCTATTTTATAGATAATGTAAATTCCTTTTTGTTATTACACACACCCACACACACAAACACATAGAAACGTATATAGAGATATACGTGGTAAACACATGTAGTCGATCAAGATAAAAATACTAACTTGTTTTGCCTAGCGACAACGCCACAAAACCACAAAAGAAAAAACCAAACAGCTCTGTTAAAACTGCTTAACTACTCAATAGTCCTTGTTAATGTCATAGAAATGCCACAGCAGCAAATTGCTCTAAAAAGAAATCTACTATATGTATATATATATATATGTGTGTGAGTGAATATATACGATACTACTATTACGACGTATATAGAATACACATCATAAATATTTACATAGAGATCTCTTATATAAAAAGAATTAACTAGAAATTTTTATTGTAGAAGTTAGGCAATACCAACCCACACACACACACACACACACACACACACACAAACACCTTTCATTTCACAAAAGTTGATATATACACACAGATAAAGGTGTATATATGTGTATATATATATTCATAAAAATACAAGTTTTGGTATTTTGTCCTTGATAAGTTGAAATGAAAATAAAAAACGAAAATGTAAAATGTATATAAGCATATTAGAAAAGCATAGGATTTTCTTTTACCTTTTTGAATTACCTGTAATCGCGTAGAGATAAACAATAGATACCTATATTTAAAATATATAACTATTAAAACTAAAGTAATTAAAAACCACAATAAACCACAACTAACAACATAGTCAGGCTAAACGTAATACTGTAAACAAATTATGAAAATGAATCTTAGAAAGCTTCTATTACTACTTTTTTTTTTTTATATACTTTTCTTTTGTTTTCTTCTGGTTGAAGTAACTCCAAATAGAGCGAGAGAAGAACAACAAGTGAAAATAGAAAGAGACAACACAATTAAATTAACCGATCTATTATTTAATCAAGAAACAAACATGTGTAACGAATACTGATATATAATTTACACCTAATACATAATACCTATTTATGATTGTAATCTACACACACACACACACACACACACACACACACACACACACCAAAACCCATATGTATATGCGTGAATGATTCGTTTTTGCGTAAGTGCAAGCGAAAGGCAATTTAAAAATAGTACAAAACGGCAAGTTAATTGATTAACGTAATTAAATCAAACAAAATAACAAAACAAGTAAAATATTAACAAAAATTGTTACATAAAAAGAAACAAAAAAAAAAAAAAAATTGTACATAAATTTATAGCAACTTTCCGATATCCTTGCGTATATAGCCTTTAGATTGCGAAACAAAGAGAAAAAAGATTCCCCTTATTGGCTTCGGCAATGCCCAAGATCCAATTATATACACTTGCCACAGTTTTAGTTGATTTGAAATTCGTTTTGAATCCGTTTTTGGCAGTAAGCTCTGGCAAGGGTATAAAAATGCTTCAATTCAGTTTCTCAAAAAAAAAAAAACCTAAAAAAAAAAAAAAACAAAAAAGAAACCTAAAAAACTTAACCGCACCTAAAATATGAATAGTTTTATTAATCTAACCAACGTATATATAGAGTAGAATATCAAACCCCTGTACAAATCAAAATCGGTCGATTATACTGAATTATTATATATTCTCTTGCGGTAGTTTGCCGAGCCTTTCGTTCATTTCAAATGTGTTCTATCCACACAGTGCTTACCAAAGGAATGAAACCCTCTATTGAAAATGCAGTCAAATGCGAAAACTATCTGAATTTAATAATCTTTAGCTGATTTTTCCTTTTTTTTTTATCCTTTTGCATTAATATCTAATTTAATAAACGTAATGCATAATTTTTTCGACCCTGTGAATAAATTTTTTTTTGTCATATGTGCTCTTTTTTTTTATATTTTATTTTTACAAATATTTTATATCTAAGTGAAAGAGAAAGAAGTGCAAACAACATTTTATGGCGTTGTAGTAAGCGGTTTTAAATAATATATAAAATTGTACATACACACACACAAAACACACACACACACAACGTTTCAATACGATAACGATAAATTTAAATAATTATACAGCAATTTTCCTGGTTTTATTTCATGTAAATACGAAAACTTATACAAATATAAGTATTGAAAGGCAAAAGAAATTTATGCAGATTTTATAAGCGAATATTGTTAATTTTTCAATTTTTCACACTGTACATTTCATATATGTCCCTATATATATATTTATATATATATATATATACCATGGTTATGTATGTATATGTATATATATATATATATATATATATATATATATATATATATATATATATATATATGTGTGGATATATATAATAGTTATAAGTGTACGTAATAAAATTTAATAGTTATCCTATGAACCATAAACGAAATTATTTATAACTTATTTCAGAAGCAAATGTAAACTTAATATATATAAAAAAATATATTTTTTTTTTACATTTAAAATTATTAATATAGATGTATCTATATATATATATATATATAGATATATTCATATACAAAGTACATATTAGTATAAGTAATTTGTAATTGTGAATTTAAATTGTAGGCGTAGCATTAATCTAAGTTAGGGCGTAAGTTTATTTTTTGGTTAAACTGGTGTAAATTGATTATGTTATTGTTTAACTAAAAGCAAACAAAAGAAGGCCACCAACCTCGTCTGTAAAATACATAAAAAAAACTTGATTCGTAAGTTTCTTTAACAAATAAACAAAAACCGAAAAACACAAATAAAAACAAAATGAAATTAAAAATTGTAACGGTCTTTTTTTTGGGTGGGTCAGTGAATGATTTCAGGTATGCAGGGGGAGCCAATCTACAAGTCCTGCCACAGGACGAAAACCATTTCTTTATCTAGGGTGTCCTCGATGATCTCTATAGATTGGCATCAAACGAAGTTGGGGTCATCTAAACTTACAGGACATGCGTTTTCCCAAGGTTTCTCAGCTATTTGAAAGACTTTCCAGGACAATCGATGCGCATGGACCAGAACTTCCGAGCTATGAGCAAATTTCTGTTTTTTATTCCCAAATTGCACGGAGAAGCCATATAAAATCCTTAATATCTCAGCTCTCCGCGGAAGTATCGCGATTCGCGATGTCCTTTTCACCGACTATAGTCCTTGATGATTCGAATCTTTTGAGATCACCTTTGTCCTGATCCTTTAAAGGACTCGCGAGATATTTGCAGTTTTGTCATAAGAAAAAAAGTCCTTTTATCTTAGCTCCCAAAAGGATATTCCAGGATCTAATAGTGCCAGTCGATGCGAATCATCAAGGACTACAATCTGACTGAAGCACATCCTGATCGTCCTTGAAATGACGGAGCAATAAGGACTTTTAAAAAAAATTTTTAAACCAACCGCCTACTAATTATTTCTGTTGGCCTGGTATTTCATTTTTCCTCTAGAGCAAATTCGTCGATAGAACTTGAAATTTCGTTGCCCGCTAAATTCGAAAAAAACCGGCAACCCCAAAAGTATGCTACACACTTTGAGAAATTATAAAACCAGCCACCTACTAATTAATTCTGTTGGCCTGGTATTTCATTTCTTCTCCTGGGCAAATTCGTCGTTTAAACTTTGAATTTCGAGACCCTCGAAATTTAAATAAAACCGCCAACCCCAAAAGTATGCTACACATTTTGAGAAATTATAAAACCTGCCACCTACTAAGTAATTCTGTTGGCCTGGTATTTCACATTTGCTCCAGAGCAAATTCGTCGTTAAAACTAGAAATTTCGTTGCCCGCTAAATTCGAAAAAACCGGCAACCCCAAAAGTATGCTACACACTTTGAGAAATTATAAATCCAGCCACCTACTAATTAATTCTGTTGGCCTGGTATTTCATTTTTCCTTCAGAGCAAATTCGTCGTTAAAACTTGAAATTTCATTGCCCGCGAAATTCAAATAAAACCGCCAACCCCAAAAGTATGCTACACACTTTGAGAAATTATAAAACCAGCCACCTACTAAGTAATTCTGCTGGCCTGGTATTTCACATTTGCTCCAGAGCAAATTCGACGTCGAAACTTCCAATTTCGAACAACAACAACAACAACAACAACAATAACCACAACAACAACAACAACAACAAGAACAACAACAACATCATCAACAACAACAACATCAACAACAACAACATCAACAACAACAACATCAACAACTCTAAGCACTCTTTCTGGACTTGTAATTTTTCCAAGTCCTCAATTCAATTGGACGACCGAAAAAACTGCAGAAAACTACAAAATCCTTGATATCTTGGCTCTCCGCAGGACTATCGCGATGTCCTTTGCACCGACTATAGTCCTTCATGATTCCAATCTTTTGACATCACTTTTGTCCTGATCCTTTAAAGGACTCGCGAGATATTTGCCATTTTTCCTTAAACACAAAAGTCCTTTTTATCTCAGCTTTCCGAAGGACATTCCAGGATTTCGTAGTGTCAGTCGACGCGCGTCATCAAGGACTACCATCTGATCAAAGGACATACTTGTCGTCCTTGTAATGGATGAGTTATAAGGACATTTATTGTTTTTTTGCGATTTTTTGGCATTTTTCTGACACCCCCCTTACAAAAATTCGAGTAATATTTTTGGAACAATATTGAAAATCCTTGGATGCAGATCGGTAGTCCTGATCTTGGAGGACCCGAAAAAGTGTGTCCTGTCGAAATCGGGCAATGTCCTGCGGAGATATGGCCTCGAGAAAATTATCCTTTTTTTGTTTTTTAGCTCTAAAATCCACAAATCTTGCCGCAGGACGATAGAAAATGGTTTCCTAGGATGTCCTTGATGATCTCTTTCGATTGGCTTTAACAAAAGGTGGAGACATGTAAGGATGCAAGACATTCAATATTAAAAAAAACGTCCTTTTTCTCAGGACATTTATTAATGTTTTATGTGTAAAACCCGCATATCCTGTCCATCGAATTTAAACTCAAATGCTGCAGACAAAAATATCTCATTTATTAATACTTTTACCTAAAACTAAATGTTTACATTAATAATAAATTGTTAATATAAAAATAATATTAATATAAATGACTTATTATTTATAACTCCAGCATTGTAAGATCGCAATGTCCTATTGCCTTTGGTTTTACGTCCTTTCCCATCCGCATCCACTGTCATAATCAGGTTCTGAAACTGTTGCAGATGTAAGAAAAGATTAATATTTTTGAAATTGATTGTTACGTATCTTCAGATGATCCACATTAACATTAACACATTACCTTCTAACAATGACAGAACTACAATTGTCCTGTGACTTTTAAACATCAAAGTTTTCAAGTGTTTGATAATATTTAAAAATCTTAATAAACTTGTCTGAAATTATGTTATTTTTCTACTTAAATTTGGAATAATAAAAAAAAGATACATTTTTGAAATCGCTTGGAAATATAGCTTTAAAACGATAAGATTAACTCTTACCAATTCTTATATCAATACAAAGAAAGTCTTCACAAAAAACGCGTTCTTCAACTTATTTAATAGTGAGATAAAAGTGAAGAAAATGATCAAACTGTTTTAAATAAATGTCCAGGTCATTAGAACTGAAAGATTTCCAAAACTTCCACGAAGACACAGAACGTCACTACGTTGGGAATCAAATTTCGTTAATTCTAAATATCATCCTTTACTTGCCTCAAGGCCAATCAAAAATCTGAGAACGGATAGACTTGATAATGTAGTTTGAACGTTGAATAGATAACAGAAGGTGCCAATTCATGTGCCTTAACTTTTCCATAAGAAAAAAATAGAAAGACGCAGATCAATTCAGAATTTCGCTAGTATTGAGATAAGAAAGCGTGCGACTTACAAGAGCAACCCCAGACCACTTGAACAGGTGCCTCAATAGTAGATCAGATAGCCCACATGTATATCTATGTGTACGTCAGCAGCTAGATTGGAGGAGAATGCCTCTATAAAAGCCGAAGCCAGTGTCCAGGTATGTTATACACCTCTTTGTGTCTACAAACATGAAAGTGCTTATTGTTTTCGCCTTGGCTTTGGCTTATGCCTCCGGATCGGCTCTGCGCAGCCAGATTGAACCCCGTGAGGTGTTGGTTCCCGTACAGGATGGACCCAGTGGACGCATCACCCATGGCGAGGATGCTCACACCGATCAATTCCCCTACCAAGTGGGCCTATCCCTAAAGATTGGCTCCTCTTCGGCCTGGTGCGGCGGCTCCCTGATTGGTCACGAATGGGTTTTGACTGCTGCTCACTGCACTGATGGGTAGGCACCGAAATGATCATAGCCCAGATGGCAGATTAGTTCTAATTTTGAATTTTTCTATCTTTAGCGTTGACTCCGTTGAGGTTTCCCTAGGCAGCACTGTGCGTTCCAGCCCCAAGGTTAAGCACCATGTTACCAAGGATGACATCATCATCCACTCCGACTGGGACAGCAAGAACCTGAAAAACGACATTTCTTTGATCCGCATCCCCCATGTGGAGTACAACAGCGCCATTCACTCCGTTGAGTTGCCCAAACTGGAGTCTCACTATTCCACCTACACCGGTGATGAGGTCATCGCCTCCGGCTGGGGCCGCACTTCGGACTCTTCAAGCTCGGTTGCCGCTCACCTGCAGTACGCCCACATGCACATTATCTCGAACACCGCCTGCAAACGCACCTTTTTGACCCTCATCCGCGACTCCAACATCTGTGTGTCGACTTCCGCTGGTGTGTCCACCTGCAACGGTGACTCTGGTGGCCCATTGGTCCTCGAAAGCGACAAGGTCCAAATCGGTCTGACCTCGTTCGGCTCAGCTGCGGGTTGCGAGAAGGAATACCCAGCTGTCTTCACCCGTGTCACCAGCTACTTGGATTGGATCAAGGACCACACTGGCATCCACTATTAAATGAATGAATATTTGAAATAAAACATGAAATGAGTAAAACATAAATGAAATGTGTTAACAAAACGGGCAATAGAAGAGTTGGGATAAAAGTGGGAACAGAAAGGTGGAGACAATAGAAGAGTTGGGATAAAAGTGGGAACAGAAATAGTTAAATGGTTTTACAATTGGTGATTAATTAAGTACATTTCTTGTTGTTTTTTTTTCTTTTTTTCAGTTTTCCTCTTTATTTTTTTTTTATAGTTTTTATTGTTGTTTCCTTTGCTTCCTTGTTTAAGTTTATGTTGTTGTTTGAAACAATTAGTTGTAACTCTTTGCATGCCATAATTTGATTTAAAAATTAAATTTGTTTTCTTCATATAAACATAACTCTGTTTTAGATGAATCAATCATACAATAGTTTTAGTCGTAAACATTTGGAATGTATGTATTTGTATATAATAAACATTTATACAATTATACATTTATAAATTTTATTTGCAAATTTCAATTTTGCTTTATATATATATATATATCCTTTCATTTTCATTTCAATAATTGTTTATTTAATAGTAAATCGACTTATACACATTAACATTATCATCATCTTTTTCTTTTAAATACACACACACATATATATAATACAAAAAAAAATAGTTTTTTGTTGAACTTACTCCAAAAATTGATAGGCATAACTTGTTTGTTTCGTGGTTCTTTATAAAGGGACAATACGAAGAGGATGGGGGGAATAGCACATAAAAATAACATTTATAAAAATTTGCATTTCTTTGTGTTTAAAGGTATATAATATATTTTGTTAAGCAATCAAGCATATATATGCATATGGTAGGCATGTATGTATATATGGTAATATTCTTTTACTTTCTTTCTCCTTTTTTTTTATATGTATTTGTATGTAGTTTGCAAAACGTTTACAACTTTTTACAATTGTCGACAAATAGGTAATAGATAGGTAATCATTTATGGACTCTTTAGGTTGGCTGTTGCAGTTGCTGCCCACAGAATTGAATTAGCGCCTGCCATGATGCGGAACTGTGTGTGGCGCGTCTAGTTAAAAGTACATACGAAATAACACTATGCTAGCAAAAATGATTATAATACAAAAGCAAACTAACAAATAAGTACACGATTTGGTGGCGGTGAACCTCCAACTAGATGAGATGCGGTTTCTTTGTTGCCCTTGATATTGTTGTTGTTGTTGTTGGTAGTGCTGTTGCCGCTGTGATGTTGCGTGTTGTTGCAGTTGCTGTTGCAACCGCAATCGTTCCACTTGCTCTTGCTGAAATTGCTGCTGCACTTCCAGAAATAACCATTCACCGTCACCCACGATGCCCTCACCCAAGGTGCCAGTGTTATTAATCCACTCCAGCGAACCCTTGACTGCCCTCAATGGCCTTGATCAGTTTATCCTTGAGCTGCAGATAGCCCTCATAGGGAGGTAGATCCAAACGGTTGAAGCTGTTACAGAAATATATATGTGTTCATATTTCTCTTGCCAATCAAATTCCATTAACTAATGCTTACCAGGTGTGTGCTCTAGGAAAGTTATTGGGCGTACCCCATTTCTCAATGGTAAACATTTGTGGGCCATTGGAACCGTATAGCTCTTTGAAACCATTCATCGGCACTCGCGATGTGCCCGTAACAAATTGCAATAGACGCGAACGCATTTCATTGGAGAAGGAGAGAACAGCTCTCCAGAACCACTGGATGATGATGTGATTCATGTGATAGTCACCTTTGTACAGAGTATTCTCACGCCAATCTTTTACATCGATGTTCTGTATGCCGCACATAAGGAGCTCCAGTTCATGCTCGTCGAATATCTTAATCAAATTCAACGGTATAATGGAACCAAAACCATCCAAAAAGGCAGACATTTGTTCCTTAACACGCGCCACAAAGCGCCATTCGATAACGAGCCTATATCAAAACAAAGAAATGTATTAAAAATCAATATTTATCAGGGATTTCCCCCCAACCAAAGTCTTATCTAACACGTCCTCCCTCATCAAACTCAATTAATCTCCTATTCTCCTACTGTTTGATTCTATCTCATTTGCGTTATCACAAGACCATTTTCAACAAAGTTTGTTAAAAATCTGTGAGGTAAGCTAACGTGCCAAACATGAAATACCCTACTTATACCCTAAACTCTTCCAGCTATTAACTTACTTGATGTATTCATCTTTGTTCTCATTTGTCACCTCAATGTTGGCGCCACCTGTTTTCAGTTCATGCTGACTTTTTTGTCCAAAGACATCCTCATCCAGACAGAATGTTAGCTCCAAAATGCGCGGATCATTCTCCTTGATCCACATCAATGAATTGTAATACTCGGTATCGACAGATTCCATATCTTTCAGATCGATGGGCTTTTGAAGCATCATCTTATAGAATGGACGTATGAAGAAGGCATCCAGCAATTTGCCATGATAAACAGCCATGCCAGCAATGCGACCAATGAATCTACATATGGAAATGGAAATTAGTATTCGAATGAAATGTCAATTGAATTATCCGATACTCACTTGAAATAACTTAAGTGCTCCTCGTTACATAAACCACTTCCATTATTTATTTGCAGTGTATAATTATCCATAGCCGAGTACTCAAAGAGTCCATAATATGGATTAAACATTTCTTTGGATAGTAAATAGAACCATTCTCTAGCAAGGCCACCGTAATCTAATGAATTTCAAAATTAAGATGGATAGTAATAATTCCACGAAACCAAAAACCTACCTAAACCAGTCTCTCCCTCAAATTCTACCCATAATTTAGTCTTTAGTAAATCGGTCTTGGTTACCGAACTAATAATTCTGTATGAATCCTCCAATATCGATGTACGACGAATGCGTATTTCAAATTTATTTGGTACATTTGTCTGCGAATGAGATGCAAGTAAAGAAGTTTAATGAGCGTTGGGGCAAAGGAATCACAAACAATCATGAAACATACAGGCTTTCTAATATGACTCTTGAAATACTCGTATTTCTGTTTGTAATCTCTCGAATACGGCACAGCCTGACCAGCGATATTTGGATTGGACAAGCGTGGATCCTCCCACTGTGTGGTGCGCGTATCTGCAATTGGATATTCGTTTTGATCAAGGGTCGTTCTCTGAACTGCTCTGGAATAACTTACTGTGATCGATATAGAAGACACGTCCATCTGTGTGCACACGCTCTTCCCAGCCCTCAGGCAATGGGCCGAGATCATCTTCTACGCGACGTGTTTGATTTGGCATTGGACTAGCGCGTCCATTTCGGGGATCGATCCATGTTGTACGCCTAGCAGCATGATCGATAAAGAAGGTCCGTCCGTTTGGTGCCACCTGCATGGACCAACGCGGTGGTAGAGCCTCCTCTTCGCTGCCAGCATTCTGTAACGAAGCCAGATAAAAGATTGATTGTAATTCTTAAACACTGACAATGAGCCAAAAGATCTGCAAAAAGTTGAAGTTTAGAGAGTAAAAAAGAAAAGATGCTGGACTGTGGACGGTTGCATCATGGATGGATGGAATGGTGAAAAGGTTTCGCATGCAATATACATAAATATCTATGAGAAAATTGAATCTTTACTTGTTCCATCGGCACAACTGCACTGTTGTCTTCCTCGGAATTGCGTCGTGTGGACGGAGCTGAGATCTCTGAGGGATTGTGGCTGTCTGTGTGATCGGTGTCTTCATTCTAATTATAATATTTATTTGATATTTGATGAATATGTATATTTTTTTTTGGTTATTTGTTGATTTTGTTTTTGGAAGAAACAGAAAAGAAAGTGTTGATAAAAATAATAAGTAAATTTGTCAAATTGTAAAAATATTTGTTTGTTTTTCTCTTTTTTTTTTTAACACATAAAGCAGAAATCATAGTTAACATATTTTGTGTGGGAAAAAGCGTAATACAAATTGTTCTGATAATAACAAGAATGTTAATGTTAGTGATTATATTATTAATGATAATACTAATATTAGTATTTGTACAGGCAAATCTAAACATTAACAAAAATACAAAATAGCTGCAAAAAACAAATCTTTGTTATGATATTATGAGAAAGAAAACATTTTCAATCAAAAAAACACAATTAAATATAGTTCGAGAACAATATATAATACATATGTATGTACATACACATACATATGTACATACATATATTATGCCTATGTATTAATGCGCATGCAGACAACAACACGACAACGACTAAAGTTAATTAATCAATCTAACGATCGTTTGATTGATGACGACGATGAGGACGATGATGATATTTTTGTTTTTCGAATCTCTTTATATAATTTTCTTCACTTTATTAAGTGTGTGTGTGTGTGTGCGAGTGTGGATCGTGGAGCTTGTGTGTATTTATATATATGTATATATATGGCTTACCCTCCGTACATTTGTACGATGTCCCCATACTACGCCCATGTATATTTTGTATTTTATTTGTTCAAGTCAATGTTTCAACAAATGTGACAACTTTTGCAATGCCAAAATTGTTGAGTTTTGACTTGAAGTTGTATGAGAGACCAAGGCAAGGCAAGACAGGGTAAGGTAAGGTAAGGTGAGGTAGGGCTACGGGGGGTAAATGACAATCACAGAACAAGAAATCGACCAAAAACTACAAATGATGGTTACAACAACAATACTCATGTGTGTGTGTGTGTGTGTCTGTCTGTGTGTGCGTATGTTAAGTGTCTGTGCTATGGTGGGCATGTGCGTGTGTGTGTGTGGAACTCATGCTAACCAATTGCCTATTTTGCAGATGTTGTTGCTGTTGCTGTTGCTGCTGCTGCTGCAATTGCAATTGCATTTGGTGTCGTCTTCGCTGCTGCTGCTGACGGTTATCCAATTGCTGGCGTCCCAAATTGTTGGACATATTATCGATGGCACGACGCGTCATTAGATTGGTCATGGCAATGGCCGGCAACTCCGGTGCCTGCCGCACGGGACGTAAATCGTTTTGCAAACTGGTCACTGAGATTTCTGGCTGCCTATGAGCGACGGGATGTCGCAGTGAATTGTAAACAAAACTGAATTTATAAAGATTAAGAAGAAGAAATTGGTTGTTTTTCAGGGCCGGGGAGATAAATACAAAAATGCTAAACAGACGCTAAATGCATCTGACAGTGACTGAAGATAGAAAGAGACAGAGTGAGAGACAGAGAGAGATAGGAGATAGGGATCCAATTGAGGGCAAAAAGACGGTATCAAAACGGACAAAGACACTAACAACAAAATTTGACTAGATTTTTAATTTAGATCTTGCAATTATTTGAAAGAAAGGACAAAGGGGGCGGAGAGAGAGAGAGAGAGAGAGAGAAGGAACAAGAGGAGCATGGAAGAGGAGGAGAAAACATTTAAATGGTTAAAGGAGGAAATGGTGCTAACATTTAGGTGCGCTTCATTCTTCAATATTAACCTGGCATGATCCATTGGGGGGAGAGGTAAAGGTGGATTCGTTTGTATATCCATTTGAACAATGTTGTTGTTGTTGTTGTTGCTGCTGTTCGTTGGTGTTGTGGCCAGGGATGCTTGTGACTGTGTGCGTGAGATTGTTGTTGGTGTTGTTGCTGTTGGTGTTGTTGTTGGTGTTGCTGGCGTTGTATTGTTATTATCCTCTATACTAAATTGACTGATGGCATCCTACATACATATATATGCACACATATATATACACATTATAGTATATTATCGTTATAAGAATGGATCGAATTGGAAATTGGCAAATGGCATATGTAAAAAATCGAATTTGAAATGCTTCTACTACAACACTATCCACAAGCTAGCCTATATAGTACAAACACATCGAATACATACATACATATCGTAGAATGGTGCTATGTCATCACAAATTATCATTAGATTCTATCAACTCAACTGGATCTCTGGCGTGGAAATGTGTAACAATAGATTTAACCCGCAACCGTGACACATTTCACATGTCACTACAAATGAATAGCATTCGAGATCCAGATGAGAGAGGGAGAAAGAGAAAGGGACGGCATTCCGGGGAGGAATCATCGTCATAGCACCATTTCGATCTCTAGCTTAACTATGGCAAAGAATAGAGGAAATACTCGTATAATTGGCATTACAAATATGCGTCTCAGGTACAGATTCCTATCGAGTATATCACAAATTTGAGCGTTTTGAGAGGATGTTGCTGAGGGTGCGACTGCTGCTGCTGATGCCATGGGCAGTTGATCGTCATCTATTGAATTTGTGGTCACCAGTGGCTGCTGGCAGTCCACATCCACATCCTCTGACAATTCCTCGGCCTGTTCCTCATTGTGGATTTGACCACAGTTCAGACAGTTTGCATCCAGCTCATCCTCTTCCTCATCCCCACTGCTATAGCTGACACTTTGGTCGTCTTGATCACTTGCAGTGGTAATCTCTTCAAGAGCAGCGTTCCCTGGTCTCTATTTTTTCGTTTTTAATTGTTATTTTTATGTTTTGTGAAATATTTTTTCAGATATTTGTATATATAAAGCAAATCTCGCATTGAATTTGTTTTTAGTAGGATGAGAGGAGAATTCGTTTTGTGTTTGTGTGCGGAGTGTGATGTTTTTTGTACACATATGTTTTTTTTTTTTAATTCATTTATTAATTTACTGCAAGAGAACAAAAATACATATATACATAAATTTTCACAGTATAGGCTGCGTTTCGGTAGAAGGGGGGATTTGGGAGTGGACCTGGGCAGGACATGCGGTACCGCCTATTTGGCATTGCTTCGCATGCGGCTTTACCAGATCCTAACCTCTCTCTCTCTCTAGCCTTCTGAGCTCCTTCATAACGGTAGCGGCGAACTTACTGGCCGCCTCCCAGTTCTTAACATCAGCCAACATGAGCAGAACCAAGTTGTCTGCCATGACTCTCTCTCCGACCTCGTCGCACAGGCTCTGTCTCGCTTCGTCATATCGCGGGCAAAGAAATGTAACATGGTGCGCGTCCTCGATTATTCCACTACCACACCATGTACATTCGTCCGATGTATCGTGCCTAAACCTCTTCAGGTAGCTTCTAAAACAGCCATGGCCGCTCAGGAGCTGAGTTAGGTAAAAATTTACCTCGCCATGCGTTCTGTTCAGCCAGGGTTCGAGCTTCGGAATGAGCCGGTGCGTCCATCTGCCCTTAGGCGATAGGTCCCAGCGCCTCTGCCACCGGCCTATGGTTTGTAGCCGCTGGTGTTGCCGGTTGCCCGTCTCTGGAGAAGAACCGCTGGATGCGTCCGTTCTCTTGCCGTAGTACATGGCGTTGGATTCTCTGGCCAGTTCGTCAATCGGCACCATGCTTGCCAGAACCAGTGCCGCCTCGTCCGACACCGTCCTGAAGGCGCTGCACACCCTTATTGCGCTCAGTCTGTAAGTCGCTTCAAGGTCGCGGCGGTAGCTTTTTGTGTCCATTGCTCCGGCCCAGATAGGAGCGGCGTAAAGGGCTATTGACCTTGTGACGCTCATCAGCAGTCTTCTACGTCCCTCCTTGGGGCCACGGGTGTTCATCATTATCCTAGATAGGGACCTTACGGAGACAAGGGCCCTTTGATTCGCGTAGTCGAGGTGTTCGCGAAAGCACAGACGGGTGTCCAGCATAACTCCCAGATACTTGATGGCCCTTTGCGACAGAATCCGGGTGGTACCGACACATATCTCGGCCCGTTCAACTAGCTTCCTGCTGCTGATTAGGACCGCCTCGGACTTGTGGGCCGCCAGGCTTAGTCCAGCAGAGCTTAGCCATCGCTCCACACTGGCGACTGCTTCTGTGCACCACGCCTCTGCATCCTTCAACTCCTTCGCTACCACCACCAGGGCTACGTCGTCAGCAAACCCGACGATTTGTGTGTGCGACGGCAGCTGCAGCCTCAGGATACCGTCGTACATGACGTTCCACAGGAGTGGGCCCAGGACTGAGCCTTGTGGGACTCCTGATGAAACCTCCTGCTCCTTCGTGCCTTCAGATGTGGCATATTGTAGGGTGCGTCCTTCAAAATAGCTCCTTACTATTTGCACCAAGCCTCTTGATACTCCAAACGACTCCAGACCTTCCAGGATTTTACCCCATCTCGCCGTGTTGAAGGCATTGCGCACATCCAGTGTAACCACCAGGCAGTATTTCTTGGATCCGCCCCTCCATCTGGTTCCAGCGATGGCGTCCGCCGCAATATTGACCACCCTGTTTATGGCGTCAGTAGTGGACCGTGCTTTCCTGAATCCGAACTGCATTTCGGATAAGTCGCCATGTCGTTCGATTTCTTGCTGAATCCGAGCTCCTATGATAGATTCAAGGACCTTACCCGCAGTATCTATCAGGCAGATGGGCCGGTATGAGGATGCCTCGCCCGGTGGTTTGCCCGGCTTAGGGAGAAGTAATAGATTTTGCCGTTTCCAAATGCTCGGAAATTTTCGTTCTCGCAGGCACTGGTTATACATCTCCGTGAAAGCTTCAGGAACAAGTGAGACTGCTAAAGCGAGAGCTCTGTTCGGGATAGCGTCTGGGCCAGGGGCCTTGTTCGGTCTCATCCTGCGGACTATGGAAATTACTTCCTCGCATGAGCACTCCTTTAATCTATCCTCACTGTGACGAAGTGGATGGTCACGCAACGCATGCTCGCAGTTGGGAAACAGAGTCGTCACGATCCGCTCTAGGAGCAGTGGGTCGCAGGGGGTATCGAGTGGATCCGAACGCAGACTCTTGACTATCGTTTGGTACGCCTTGCCCCAGGGGTCCTGCTCGGCCGTATCGCAAAGCGATAGGAAGGCTTCTCTCTTGCTTGAGCTGATTTCTTTCTTCAGAAGTCTCCTCCGGAGATGGTACTGGCTTTTTAGAGGCTCGAACTGAGCGGTTCCTCTGGACCTTTGGTAAAGCCTTCTCGCTCTAAGGCAGTTCCGCCTGGCCTCCTCAATTTTATCGTTCCACCAGCACACAGGCTTGTGGTGTCTGCCGTACGACGTACGCTGCGCCATGCTACCTTCACAGGCTGCTCTTAATGTGGCCATGACATGATTTGCGGAGTCTTCAGCGGTCAAACGTACTTGCAGCCCCGCCAGCATCGCCTGAAATGTTGGTACATTTAGCGTGTCAGGGCGGAAGGATTTTCGCTGTGGGAAAACTTGTTGCAGCGCTCTAGGACGACTTGTCAGGGTAACCAGTATGGCCTCGTGATCGCTCGCCGTGTAGAAGTCGCCGATACCCCATGATGACGACCTGGCGATATTCTCGCTTGCGAATGTCAGGTCTATTATGGAACCAGTTCCCGCTCTGCTGAAGGTATTCCTGCCCCCTGTATTCAGCATCTCGAGATTGAGCGATGCAAAAGCCTCTAACAGGATACGACCCCTTGCATCTGTTCTTGGACAGCCCCAGTCAATTGCCCAGGCATTGAAGTCGCCCGCAATAACGACTCGTGGACGGCCTCTGGTGTCCTCTACGAGGTTATCCAAGACCTCACCGAAGCGAGTGATTGGTAAACTCGGTGGCAAGTAGCAGCTATACAGTACCAGATCATTCACCGTGGCTCTGCTAAAATGTTGGAAGGACCTTGTGTCTTGCAGCGGGCTTGATGTCCCACAAGACCATATTGCGGATCTCCTGTCGGCGTCAGTCACCCACTTGGATGACTCTCCAGTAAAGTAGGGCTCGCTTAGAAGAGCTACATCGATTGACTGCTCTCTGATCGTCTGTTGCAGTAGGTCCTGCGCCGCGATGCAGTGATTCAGGTTCAGCTGCAGGATCTTCAGTGCTGACGACGTCATTTGGGCGGCTTTGGGGTCCTCGAATCGCCCCTTGCTGTGCAAAGGCGGCTGCCTGCTAGGTGATTTCTTGGACTCAGGCCTTGTGCAGCACATAGAAAGCAGTTGGCATCCATTGCAGGACAATTGGCTGCTATATGGCCTACCTCGCCGCATTTGAAGCAGCAACGTGACCTGTCCTCCATGCTGGAGCATCTTGCGGCTATATGACCAACGGTAAGACACTTAAAGCACCTCAGTGGCCGTTCCTCGAGTGCTTTAATGGGGCAATTTCCCCACCCTATCATCACAGAGCCCAGATCTGAGAGCTTCTGGATTACCGCCTCTGTGGCCCTCACAATTGCCGTCTGGTAATTCCGCAGGCCCGGCCGTATGCTCTTTACGGTGAGCGCGTTTTCATCGACCTTGGCCTGTAAGGCCAGCGCTTTCAGTAACTCCTCCCGAGTCGCCGCTGCATCTAGGTTGTAGATCGCTATAGCTCTTTGCTGCTGGAGAGGCCTTACTCCTACCTTATCACCTAGTACCATGGTGATATTTTCTCCGAGTGCCTTGATGTCAGTTGCTGGGTCCTTCCGGAGCTCCAGAATCAGCGCGTCGTTTGCAGTACGCCTAACTCTGGAGACGTGCTCACGGACTTGTTGCAGCTTGCCATCCGTACGTCTGGTCACCATTTTGAGCACTTGGCTATAACTAAGCCCGTCGCTGGCTTCTATAAGAATTGCATCCGGTCTATGCTTGATTCTCGGTTTGGCCTGCATCGAGGAGGCTCCACGTCGAGGCTTTGCGGGGCCGACTGATTTCCATCCTTGGTTGTCCTCGGTTGTCCCATGATCCACTGTTGTATGGCGCGCTTGGGGAGTAGGTGGGGCCTTCTGCTGCTGCTGGGATTCCGCGGGTTGCCGTTTTTTAGCACGCTGTTTGGATGCGTGGGCGCTGGTCTGCCGCGAGAGCTTCCCAGAGGGTTCAGATAGGCCTGATGCCTTGTCTCCGCGCTTTTCCACTGGTGAAGTTTGCGTAGGCCGGGATAGCATGGTCACGGAGAGCATTTCTTCAGTCTGCTGCCCACGACTGACACGCTCAGGTGGCGGCTTCGAGCAATTGGGACATGCCTCCAATGCCACTGACTCGACTGAGTGTCCACTGAGTCTGGAGCTGACTTCCGCACGGAGCTCTTTTAGCCTCTCAACTTTTTCCCGAAGCGAGTTGGTAATGGCCCGCTTGCCTCCTTCTTTCTCGGGCTTGATCCTCTCCGAGATCTCCTCCAACAGTACGCCCATTTCTGTTAATTCATTGCACACAGGCTGCAGTTTTGACCTTTTCGGAGGGGCACAGTCAATTGCAGCTTCTCCATTTGGGCTCATGGCGTCCCGCGATCTCTTTGGAGTGTCCTCTTGATGGCTAGCAACCGCTCGCAGAGGCAACTCGTCATGGATTGGAGGCGAATGAAGCAACATTCTGCTACGCCCGAACACCATTTGCTCCTCTCCATCCATTATCTTCGGCCTGTTACCAGGTATTTCCCCCTGGTGAGCGTTGGGAGTTATACCGCTCCGGCTCGGCTTCCTTTAGATACTTCCAGCAGGCAGCGGGAAAATGGGCCGCTCGGTGTGCAATGGTAAAAATAAAATTATAAAATAAAAATAATTTTAGAATCCTAAAATTACCCGCAGCGGATTTGAGCCCCTATAGTGCCAAGGAGTATCACACAATGCCGCTTATGCTAATTAAATTCCCAAAAGAAATGGATTTGAAAATTTAATTCCTTCAAGCGGATTTGAACCAGATACTTTAGGACCCGCCTCCGAAATTAAAGGAAAAAAAGAAACGGAGATATTTAAAGAATAATTTAAATAGAAGTAAAAATATAAAAATGCTTCAATTTAAATTAAAATTTTTATTTACTCCGCTCAGCGGACTTGAACCAGGTACCGACCGAATTCAAAGGCGACTCCGCTGCTTGTTAGGCCACCGCCTACGTCACTAACGCTAGGGCTAGTGCACTGCTATACTGTTGGACAGGTGGGAGGTGATACAGAACCGCCGCCTAGAAGTAAGCGGCACAAAAAAAGCTCGACTCCTAGATGATGGTGAGCTTTCGAGCCCGGCTTGGCAGGTCCGCCAACAGCTGATAATCGCACCACTTATGTGTTTAATTTCAGCGTGGGTGGAGTAAAAATTACCAAAAAGTGCGGCTGGCACCCCACTACCACCAATACGATGGAAAAAGTCGGGAGATGCAAAAGGAAAGCGCCCCGCGCCCCTCCGACCACCAAAAGAACCGGCGCAGCAGGAGGCCGGAACAAAAAAACCACTTAATTTTTTCACTTGCAATGCAACTGGCGACCGGCGGAACGTGAGTAACAACACGAGTGAGACTGCTACACTAATAGACAAAACAATTTCAGGACTAGGAGATCAACGATCACGGATAAACCGGAGATTTCACAAAAAAGACAGGACGCGACGAAATACACGTTCCTCTCAGGTGTGTGTCTATCGATATGTGTGTACACATATGTGTGTATGTGTGTGTGTGTTTGTTGTTAAAGTTAAAAAATAATAAAAATCATGCATAATCACACATGCAATATATATGTATATATAACGATAGATAGAAAGTTGTAGATACTTAGTTTGGTATATATAGAATAAATTGAGCTTTTTTTTTTGATTTGGTTTGTTTTGTTTGTTTGGTGATTAATTTAAATATGTTTTCTATATAGTTGTAATTCGATTGGTAATGCTGCTATTTGAACTTACCGCCGATCGTCCCGACTCCGTTTCATCCACACTAATGTGAAAACGTCTTTGGAAATCAGAGGCCAATTGATCAGCGGCATGGCTGTTGTTGGTGGTCAAGCTAATGATGCAAGGACGAGGAGAGACACACAAAAAAAGTTTAGTAAAAAGAAAGGAATCAATATAAAAAGAGATGAGTATCGATTAGAAGATCCATTCATTAGCGTAAACTATTCAAATACTTATAAACCATTATGAGAAATAAGCATAAGCATGGTCTCTTTGGGTTTGTAATGTTCCCAATTGGAGACTGGTCAGGAATGGATCTTACTAATCGATTTCACGCATTCTTACATAGTTGGTCTCTCCCATTGTGTGGTGCGTGCTGTGTGATTTACATAGTAAGTGCGTCCATTGGCGTCTTGTCGTTCCTCCCAGCCAGCCGGCAATGCATCATGTCCGCCAGTAGGAAAGGGATGCTATAGGCAACAAAGAAACGGAGATGAGAGGTTAAAGATTATGTCTCTGATCTATGGCTATAATGATTTTACCGGCTGTGGTGATGTCTCTACCGGATTGTTGGCCTCCACATGCTCCCATTCTCCATCGCTATTGTTGCTCGAGGGTTCGCTGCTCTGTTCGCGTGTTTCGCGTATAAAAGCATGATAGATCCTCAGAGTGCCTTTGATGCGTGATTTGGCGCTATATAATCGCATATACATATATATATATATATACATATATATACATCATATACGTTGGGTTTGGGGGTGGGGAGTAGGATATGATATTGTAAACATTAATGAGTGAAAAAGAGAAGCAACAAAAAAATTCTTAAACACAGGCAGCCTTCACCACTCGCACGCTTGCACTCACACACACACACACACACACGCACACAGGTTAAAAACAAGAACAATTATATAAAGCGTCAACTAAAAATAAACCCAAAGCAAATATACAAAAAAGGAAAGAAAGAAACAATAAAATTGTTAATATACTCGGTAAAATTGAGAAGCGTCTAGTCTAAAAGGTGTTCATTGCGGCGCACATCTCCTAGCCCCGCCTCCCAACCTAGGTGGGATGTGGGAGGAGCTATTAAACGTTTTACAAAAAGCAAAAACTACTACAAATGATTCTTTCTCTAAATAAATAAATGTACATATATCCATATACATAAATATATACACACATATGTATATATACAAGGAATGTGCAACAAGAAACTGAAATGATTTATTGAATTTTCCATGCCCGATGTGTAAATACACATCGACTCAAATATCCATACTATTATCAGCTATATATGAAATGTTTATTGGATCAAAGTCCATGCTCAAAAGACACAGAGCGGTAGATAGAGAGGGAGCGAGAGGAGAAATATAAGATCCGCCGAACCTAAGAGTTAAGGTTTTTGAATTTCTCACGAAACTGAGAAATAAGTAAAACTGTCTTCTGATGATAGTAGAAGACTTTGAAATGGCATTGAATTGAAAGCTTATCCAGAATCAGATTCCTTATATATATATATACGTTGTGTATATATGTGTAGAGATATATGCATGAACATGGGGTGGGTGTGTTGGTGTAGTTTGGGTGTAGACATGTACAACTTAAAAAGCGATTTAATTTACAAAATGGCATAATTTCTAATATCTATTACTTTCTTGAATTATATTTCTCAGATTTTTGTTTCAAATTGGTTTTTTGTTTCTATTAGATCTTATATATATTTGTATATAGAGAGAGTTGTGTAAATCAACTGAAATTAAATAAACAAAATCAAACTGCAAATCATATAAACATACCCTACTGACCTGCGCGGACGCAGCGTATAGCTCTGCTCTCCAATGGTTCGTCCCTCTTGCTCTGTGGGTAAATTCACCAATGTCAGCTCAACCATGCCCAGAAAGTCATCGCGTGTCAGACGATTCTCGTCAAATACTTGAAACACAAGTTTATGTTCAGACGGCTTAACCTGCGAACAAAGCAATCAAAATGTATTCAATCATTGAGAAGGAAACGGCCACAAAACTTACTCTGAATATGAATTCTTCGTTCCAGGATGGATTCAGTGTCTGCGAGGAATTAGAAGAATCAGTTAGTTAAAGATCAAACACATAATCGAAATGGTAAGGGGTAAATCATCATTAGTCTAGAATTGTATTTTCCCCAGTCATAATAAAAACCCAATAAATTGGAATATAAAATGACGTCTTGGAAATTTAATAAAAATATCGATAGGGCATTTTAACTTTTAACTTTTAATACACTAATATCCGTAACACCCTTGAGGAAGAAAATGTTGATTAAACAATTTGTTAAATCTAAAAAACTAACAATTTTCTATATTGGCTTTGTCCGGCCTGAGTCATTAAGACAAACACATGAACCGCCAAAATATTTTGATAAAAATTGTTCTTTACATTTTCTAATCGCACAATCAAAGCGTTCTTTAGTTGCTTGCTTGGTTAACAGTTAGTAAGTAATACTAATAATAATAATAATAATAGGAAGTGCATGGCGATATCACAGATTAGATAAGCATTTTTTTCTATATGGATGGATGGATGCACCATTCACGTGTGTATTTACCTTCTTTTTTGTTTTAGTTAAGACCGAGTCAATATTTATATCACCATTAATTGTATTCAAATCGATTCTGACATATGGATCACTGTGTGAAGAGAGAGAGAGAGAGAGAGAGGCAGAGTAGCAAATTAAAGATTTGTTTCCATGTTAGAGGACTATTTCTTACCTGGCGCCAAATATATCCTTTTTGGCCAATGATTGACCACTGAGCACAACAATCCGCAAATGACACGAGTCTCCAGAATCATTCTGCACAAAATAAAAGAACACATAAAAAAAGGTAAGAAAAACGTTGGCAAATGTGAGTGAAAAGGAAACAAACATGAAAGGAAATTAGCAATAAACAAGAAAGGGGGATGAAAAGAGACTAGATAGTTTGTTTCATCAGCTGTTTTAAGTAGAGCCACTTGTGCACGCATCGTTGGAGAAACCACACTCACACACACACACACACACTCACACACACAGAGGGAGAGAAAGACCAAATTCAATGCCAAGAACCTTCTGTTTATTCTATTTCTATGGAATGGCCACAGTGGTACATGAAAGTCTTTGGATCAAGCAATTTGTTGGTTTGACTGTAGCTCGTTCCGTGTTAATTTTGAACTCTTCGCCCCACTGTAGCTGGGTGGGGGTCACTGGGGAGGGGGCGTCATTTTCTTTCTTGTTTTTGGTGTGGTGGTTAAATTGTAAGTAAATAAGCCCCACTGGCTGGCCACACAGACACATGCCCTTACACACACACACACACACTTGCCGTTTATGCTTAATGCCAGTGATTACGCATACGCCGCGTGTGCCTGTGACTAATTTATGCATTTTTATGCTGGCATTTTTAAGAGTTTCTGTGTTTTTTTTTTTTTCTGTTGTTTCTTGCGTGTGTATTATAATTGTTGTTGGCTAGATAATTTCCCCTAGACTGACCTTGACCTTCCTGCATATGTTTTAAGTTACATTTTTGTTGTCAGTTTTTGTGCCTGTGATTCATTCTCTTATTATGTGAATATTTTAATTATATCTATCTCCCTTGTTGTTAGATCGCTGCTCGTCGCTTTTATTTACATAAGCATATGACAAAATCATATTAATTACATGGTTCTATTCTATTCACAAACCGACAACATCATAATTATATAGTCCAATTAGTGAGAAGTTACGTACATACATATTCAACAGAGAAAGAGAGAGATAGAGAGAGGAAGAGAGGGGGAGCCCTAACCGGCCTCCTCATTTGGGATTAGGTTTACAGGCTGTGCTTTTCGAATAAGAGTTCGTAACTGAATACCCCTTTGACAGCTTCTCCTCATTTTACTGCTGACCACTGGACAGATGGATAAATAGACAGACGAATGGATATTCGATTTGCTAGACATGTGTGTGTGTGTGAACGGCGTCGTTAGACGGCAAGAGAACTGAATTTTCATATCAAATATCAAGAGAATCAACAAAACAAACGCGCATGTTGTGGTAGAGACCACATACTGACCCTGACTAGCTTTATTTTCAGATTTGTTGTTGTTCTTATGGTTGTTGTTGTTGTTTTACATGTGCCATTTTGTCGTTCACTTCGTTCTGGGGAACCTGGGGGGTAAAAAACTTTTTCCATTTTCCATGAACTTGTACTTTCGTATTTATATTGATTTTCAAAACGAAAAAAAAAGAACCAACAACTATATAAGAGCAACGCGGCGACGACAAGCTCTTTAAGGCGGCTTTCCCAACCCGCCACACCCCCACATCCGGAACCCAACCCCGTTACCTATCCCAGTGTTTTTGCTAGCGCAGCTGAATGCATTTAGATATCTTGTTTGGGAACAGCCGGGTAGGGTAGGATACCGAGTATAATGACGCCGTCTCTCGCATATCTAATGATTATTTATAATTGCCGAACAAAGAGAAAGACGAGGCGAAACAAGCAAGCAAGCAGACAGCCACCAGGAGGGAGGGGAGCAAGCTGATAAGGGAGAGGCTAACGGGCGGGCGGAGAGCACAGCAATGTCCAATCAATCAGTAAAAAGCTACCCAGATAAAGTAATCCCAAACAGACATTGACATTGAGCCGAGATTGTGGCTAGTTGGCATTCAATTGATTTTTAGCCATTAAATCTCAACTGCAAACTGACAGAAGAGCCATAGAAGCCAGCAGCAGGCAGCCACCAGGGGGAGCCAACTGGGGAAATTAGCTTAGATCTCTTCAAATAAATGACAGCAAAGTTGAAAATTAAATTCTTCAATAATGTTAAGCTTATTGAATTCAATTTATTAAAATGCACACGAAACGAAATTAGCTTGAAAATGAAGTAAGTAAGTCGTCCCGCCGACTTGGGTATACCATACACCAGTAAAACAAATATTTCAAATTTGTAATAACTAATGCATTTGCCTATTTTAAGAAATTCTGTTCACATGCTTTTTACTAGCATATTTCAGTATCTCGCGCACTTATGCATATAAGCACCCTAGCGCCCCCACCCGCCAACGGCCATCTCCGGCCTTATGCAAAAACGTTTATATGCATAACTCAGCTATTTTTTGTCCGATTTTGATCAAATTTGGTATTTTGCTGGGTATTAGTATCAAATTTAAGTGTGCCAAATTTGATTGCACAAGGTAAAAAATTACGCGAGATATTCGAGTTTTTCAAATTTCGGGGGCGGAAAGGGGCGTGGCAAAATCTTTATACATGCAAAATGAGCGCATTTACTAAGCAAATATACATACCAAATATGGTGTATCTAGCTACAATAGTTTTTGAGATAAACGTTTTTTTTGAATTGCGGGGGCGGAAAGGGGCGTGGCAAAATTTGAAATAAACTTGATCACTCTACATACTACATGAGCCTACATACCAAATTTGGTGGCTCTATCTCTTATAGTCTCTGAGATCTACGCGTTCATACGGACGGACGGACGGACAGACGGACAGACGGACAGACGGACGGACAGACGGACATGGCTAGATCGACTCGGCTGTTGATGCTGATCAAGAATATATATACTTTATGGGGTCGGAAAAGCTTCCTTCTGCCTGTTACATACATTTTGGCGACTTTAATATACCATTTCACCCTATGGGTGTATGGTATAATGAAGTAAGTCGTCTCGCCGACTTGGGTATACCATACACCAGTAAAACAAATATTTCAAATTTGTAATAACAAATGCATTTGCCTATTTTCCACAATTCTGTTCACATGCTTTTTACAAGCATATTTCAGTATCTCGCGCACTTATGCATATAAGCACCCTAGCGCCCCCCACCCGCCAACGGCCATCAAAGGCCTTATGCAAAAACGTTTATACGCATAACTCAGCTATTTTTTGTCCGATTTTCATCAAATTTGGTATTTTGCTGGGTATTAGTATCAAATTTAAGTATGCCAAATTTGCACCAGGTAAAAAATTACGGGAGATAATCGAGTTTTTCAAATTTCGGGGGCGGAAAGGGGCGTGGCAAAAACTTTATACATACAAAATGTGCGCATTTACTATGCAAATATATATACCAAATTTGGTGTCTCTAGCTGCAATAGTTTTTGAGATAAACGTCTTTTTTGAATTGCGGGGGCGGAAAGGGGCGTGGCAAAAATTTGAAACAAACTTGATCACTCTACATACTACAAGAGCCTACATTCCAAATTTGGTGGACCTATCTCTTATAGTCTCCGAGAACTAGGCGTTCATACGGACGGACATGGCTAAATCGACTCGGCTATTGATACTGATCAAGAATATATATACTTTATAGGGTCGGAGAAGCTTCCTTCTGCCTGTTACATACATTTTGTCGACTTTAATACACCATTTCACCCTATGGGTGTATGGTATAAAGAGATAGATATAGAGATAGAGGGGGGCGTTAGTTAGCAGTTTTGATTGATTTATCCCTTTTCTCTAGTCAACAAAATTGTAATGATCTTTTAACTAGCCTGGTTCATCGTTTCTTTATTTTACGCGATTGTAAATGAAATAACTTTTCCCTTTAAACACCCCTTGAAACCTTATACGATGAGAAATATTAATTACAACTTCCTTTTAGCTGCAAAGTGCAATATTTTGTTGATTATCCTTGCTCGCTTAAAAGGCAATTCACACTTTATAATAACATCTGCTTATTTAGTTAAAGTTGATGACAGTTCAAGGCTAAGACAGCCCGGATTCCCCCTGGCAAAGCCAAGTGTACTCATCTTTCATGTGGACTGGCATATTATCCCTAGTAAACCTTTGCACGCGCTTTTTTCCGAGAATTGATTTACGTAGTTTGCTACCTGGATGATAGGTAAATCATTACATTCTAATTAGGCTCATTTCGAAAATCATAATTTCCCTCGTTCCGTTTTGACGACATTCGACCATGACGCCCACTGAAAAAGCTGTCGCTCTCCCACCCGTGAGAGCTGCTTTCTGTCTCTCTTTGACATTAAATGTGATTATCAATTTTAAATTTCTATTATCAACAACAAAAAAGCGTTCACTTTTAGCATTCTAAATGCCATGTGACATTGAAGTGCACCACCAACTCCAACGTCCCCGCCCCCGCCCCATTTTCTTTTTTTTGTAGTTTAAACCGAATCCGAAAAAAAGACTGAATGATGAATAATAAAACACAGAAATATATATATGAGTAATCATCATTTGCTTGCCTGATAAGGCATAGGCCAGGCCAAAAGCAAAAACAAATGCCTCTAAATGAAGTCAAGGCACTGCTGGCACTTGCCGGTAGCCCGTTGTCTACTGTTCAAGCAGAATCAAACGGACAAGAAGCAAAGCAACAGAAACGAAGCTGATAAGAAAATGTAAAAACATTTAACATTTCGTTTCGTTCACAAATATTATTTTAGTTGGAATTTTGAAGATTAAGGGGGTGGGGGGGGGACAGTAACATTGACATACTTCAGATCCTTAACACTCAATGAAAATGGAAATCTTCTTTGCCCCCCCTTCCAACCTTTTCTTTTCTTGGCCACCATTAACCTAATTGATTTGTTGACGCTTATTTGCCACATTGTCAAAGGGAACCCCTCTCGTCCCCCCCCACTCAATAAAGGTCGATGCAAATTCATTACACAAATTGACCTATACCACCACCTCCATCACCCCCCTCTCTCGCCCACACATATTCTCCGATTGCCCTTTCAGCAAATGTTTTTTGATAGATTATCCACAGCCAAATACGACAAATAGATTCAACACACACACACACACACACACACACACACACACACACACACACACACACACTCACAGATATATGTATATATATACCTAATAGATCTAGCTTAATTCAACTTTCTTTCCCTTAAATAGAATGTCACAAAAATAAATAACAAGAAACGCTCTTATTTTATATACTTTTGGTTGGTTTTCTTTTTTTTTTTTTTTGGAACTTATTGAAGAATTTAAATTGGCGGAAAATAAATATCGAGAAATTGCTTCAAGGTCAATATAAAGAAATTTCCATGAATTTAGACCCAAGAGTAAACGAAACCGAAAGCGCCGCCAATCAAACATTGAGTGGAATTTATAAAATCTTAGTCCGTATTTTAATCTCTTTTGTCATCTCAGATTTGAATTTAGCCTATTAGGATCATCAAGGAATAGAAGTCCTTTTCAAATGCCAATCTGTATCAAATGGCACTCAACACATTTGGATGATTGGAGAAAATTTGATGTGAAGCATCAGCTCTTTATTGGATTAATTCAGTTCTTTTGATACTTGAAAGTTTCACTTGAACAAAGCTAGAAGAAGACACATCAATTGATCAAGAATCTCTTAATGTTTCTCTTCAGAATTGTTGTTGTTATTTTGGTAAATTCGATATTTGTTTGCAAATGGAGGTGTTTACTCTATTCCAACTTTTCAGTATGGTTGCTAATTAATGCGATTATTGAAAAGAAGATTCAAGTTAAACACAATGTTGAATACATTTATTGCCTAATAATAAACTCTTGACCTTCGCTCGACTAAGCCGAAATATCAAACCCGAAATATTATTCCATTAACGTGTGTGCAAATAGACAAGTCCATATATCTATGACGTAGACAGCAGCCAGTCAGCATCTCAGCCAGTCCCTCAAAGTAAATCAAGTCAACTAACTAACTTACTTAGTGCGTAACACTTTCGAGAGTTGAATGAAATTTGTTGATTAGATTCTTTAACAATTTTAGATTTAGGTTTCCACGAAAGTTTATTGCACTTCTAGGCCCGGGAAACTATGCAAAATACTAACAAGAGAAGACGAGTGTCTGCTCATCAGAGAGGGAGGTATGGGTAGGGGCTGGGGCAGGAGATGGATACATGAGCTAGATCTCTACATCAAAGTCGGCTCAATTAGCGTCTTGTGTGGATATAAGAGCAGAAGGGGGAGAGCGACAAATCCACACCGACCCTGAGACGATGTAGAGACGATACTTATATGGATAGGGTATTCGAAATTCAGAGAGAGACAAAGAGAGAGAAACTTACATCAGTATTATTGTAGCCATGGATTTGACCATCTTCACTCGTCACTGATGGCGAAGGTGTTGTTGATTCAGCCATTTTCGATTTTGATTATGATTTACTTTGATATCTTTGCTCTTTTTGTTTTTGTTTTTTTATTTGTTATTTCTCCCCCTTTTGGGTTGAAGATTTTTGTTATGTGTGTTAATTTATTTGCACGCCTCCTCTATATGAGCACTAAATTGAACAGTAAAAAAAAAAAACAACAACAAAAAAAATAACAAACATTATTATATTTCTGACGGTTGGGTTCCTTTTTTTAAACTCTTTTTGGCCTTGTTGCGTTTGTTGGTTTTTTGGGTTGACATTTTTCCCATTTTATGTTTCTTTTTTTCTGTTTTAACTGCACAAAACGAGTTAGTGCCAAAGTAATTCAAAGAATTTTTCGATTCGGTCACGGCGATGCGAGGCGAGGCGACAGTCGGTTGGGTTTTTATGCGTTGCTGCAGTTAATGGACGACCGACGCCCGACGAAGACGACGCGGCGAAGAGGAGGAACAGGTTCCACAACAATTGCCGTTTTGTTTTTCATTATTATTGTATATACATATGTAGGTATAGTATACCCTTGCAATGAATAATATGATTTTTTCAAAAGATATGTCTCCGAGTTATTTCAGAGTAGCCAATAGTGAGGGGTCGCCCCACCAAATGAAACCAACACAAAGAAAAGCAAATTCTTCGGAATATAGATAATGGTTCATAAAAGTTTACTTTCAGATCAGATACCAATTGTTGCGTCGTTATCATGTTAGGGAAATAGAAAAAAGACCCGCTCCGTTTCATGGACTTGAATTGAGAATACAGAGAGAAGCAGAGAGAGAGAGAGATGAATTCAATCCTTGCAAGTGTATTCAAAATTTCATGATGAAGCTGGCTTCCTCTTTTGCGGCATGTTTCCATTTTGTTATTGTACATATATTGCGTATACGTAACGTAAACTAAACGTTACGTTGAAGAGAAGCCGCAGCCGTCAAAAGAATTAAGTAGGTTTCCCACCAACACAACACACTGCCGGCCAACCCATTGGTTTATTTTTTTTTTTTGGTTTTCTGTTCTTATTTGTATTTTTCGTTCACTTGGCGTTTTTGGCTGTTTGGTTTTTTTAGCATGCATGACTAATAATAAAAAAGAAAACGGCCCAGAAAGAAAGAAACGAAGAATTTGATTGCGATTCGACGATTCTCAATCCAAATCCGAGCAATGGCGAATCTCGTTGTTGTTCATCGCCGTCTGGTCTGGTCTGGTCTGGATGGAGGGGATTTGGCGACGTTGATTATTAGCTCACGATGTTGATGATTTTCTGGGCTGTTGCTTGTTTTTTTTTCTACGCTTAGAAATTTATTTATTTTCATTATTTATTTTCTTTTGGCTTTATATAATTAACACATTTGCTTGGAATGGATGCATTAAACATTAACCACGTTTATTTTTCTCTCTCTCTCTGTGTTTTTTTTTCCCCGATGTTATTACTGCTGTTATTATTGTTGTTGTTGTTGTTATTTTGCGCGGCAATAAATAATTTTTTGTGTAATTCAATTATTCACTTATTTATCTTTTATTAACAGTCCTTAGCCAAAAAAAAAAATACAAAAAAAAAAAACAGAAAAAAATATCAAAGAAGCTAACTTCGGCAATGTCGAAGTTTTTATACCCTTGCAGTCCTTGGCAATCATTTTTTTAGTTTTTGAAATTTCTTTCCTTGCAACTCAATTCATCAATACACAAACAAAACATTCAAATTATTTCTCTTTTTACTACAAATTTTTCTTCCATCATTCCGTAAGCAAAGCACAACACGCATACACATACATACAGTTCGTGTAGCGCTACGTCTGTGTGTGTGTATGCATGTGCTCTGTTTGATTTGCTGATGACGTAGAACCGATTTGTATTGACTGTAACTTGTGTTCTATTTATCCGATCACATTCAAATTTTGGGATCTGAGATTTTATATCAAATTCTATTATATTGGTAAATTTCATGGGGATACTCCAAATTTTGCAAAAATTTTTGCTCTAGAGCTATATGATATAGTGGTCCGATCCTTACGATTTTCATACTTTATTATCTCCCGGCTAAAAGTAGCCCAAATATGAAATTTCATTCCGATAGCTCTTAAGATGCCAGCGTGAAGTTGATTTGCACAGACGGACGGACGGACGGACGGACGGACGGACGGACGGACGGACGGACGGACGGACGGACGGACGGACAGACGGACATGGCTATATCGACTCAGCTTCTCATGCTGATCAAGAATATATATACTTTATGGGGTCGGAAACGTCTCCTTCTGTGCGTTACAAACATCTGACCAATTTTATAATACCCTCTGCAAGGGTATAAAAACAGAAAAAAGAAGGGAAAAACGCAAAAAGCAGCGATAGAAATTATTAAACAACACACACCAAGACTATTGCAAAATCATGTTCTCTCAGCAAGTGTGTGGTGCGGTATGTGTGTGTTGTGTTTGTGAGCTTGAGTGCAAACACGACAACAACAAAACAAGTCTCCCCACTTGGCGACTGCCGTTGTACGTAACGGTCACTCTCACGTTCTAAGCTAAACTAAAGCGAAAAAGCTATGCGCGTCGAAATTAGTGTGACCAAGGGTGTGTAGGTATTCAAAATAAATGGAGGCCCTAACGCGGCAGCGATAGGGGTGCGCCAATTCTCAAAACACAAAAAGCTTTTCATTCTAGGGATGGGGGTATTTCAATATGAATTAAAAGATATCCATTATTTTTTAAACAATACGTAGTACTTAATCTGATGAATTTATTTATTAATAATAAATACGCAATGTAATATATATTGAATTGCTTACCCACAGATCTTTTGCAACACTAAATATTTAACTTAAAAGCTTTAGGTATTTTTGGCGCCAAAGCTTAAAACGTTGCTCCAAGTGCTCCACACTCAATGTTTTGTCTCTTGTGCGCTTTTTCTCTCTCACACACAATGATAAAAACGTGAGCGAACAAGTGTCCAAAGCAGAGCAAAACAAAAACAGCTGATCACCCAAACATTCTTGTGGGTGTGTGTTTATGTGAATTGGTTGCTTCTGCTGCAATGTGTGTGTGTGTGTGTGAAATATATGCATATGTAGATGTCTGCTGACACCGGCGCCGCTCACCGCATTACATATCTCTTTTTTTGTTGGGGGCCAAAGAGAAACTAATCAAACTCCTGTAAACTCCTGTCTGCCCTTCCTCTCCCAGCATCACGAAGAGCTCATCAATTATAATTGACATTTCACTTGTTGCCCAGAGTGAGTGAGTGGATGAGTGATTGACGCAATACATACATGCATACATACATATGTACATACATTTATGTATTAACCGTTTACTGATAATTAAGCCCATTAGCAATAAAATGATGACGTAGGAACTAAAGCTTCTGACGTATTTATACGCTGCACATTGGATAAAAGATTGCTTTCCTCTAGGGTACGTGAAAGTCGTTAATACTTCGCCGATTTACCCCATAGTAAATATTTGAATCTTATTAGCGAGTAAAAGAGACAACAACTACAGAAATGTGTCTCAATTTAACACAAGGGCCCTAATGAAGATGAAATAGCTTGCCCCCCCGCGTTGTCCGCTCGACCATCGTTATCGGGCGGCGCCCTCACAGCTAGACCCCCTTCCCAATTGCCAGAGTCTGGACAGGCGACTTGTTAAATAAGTTAAGCAAACGGAATAACTTTTTTCCATTGAAGCACAAATTACGCATTGTTGATAAATTCAATTATGTATCAAGATCGCGATGAGGAGATGAAGACGTTATGGGTATGCCTGCCTCAAGTGCTATTTGGCTGATGCTAAATTAAGATAAATAAATAAAAGAATGTTCTGTATTAATTGCTTGTTTGCAGTATTCCGTTTGATTATATACAAACGGAACCGAACACTAGACATTAGCTGATGGGAGCCCCTAATTACACTGACCAACATGGTCATTAAATCCTCACGAATGTTTTATTGCACTCTCACGTCTGTTGCATACTTTTTGGAGACTTTAGCCCATCCTTTACCGAAGAGGTTGACTAAACTTGGAAAACTTCGTTAATTTCACTAGTTAAACACAAGTTAGATAGTTTCATTTTGAAAATGATAAAACACAACATACACAGACAGTAATATATACATATGTATGTAGATATCTTATCAGATAAAACTAACTATATTTTTGTCGTAATTCTTACACAAAAGTGCAAGTAAGATATGGCAAGAATTTAAGAAAAGAAAAAAAGAAAACAATATTATAAATGTCGCTTGTCTTGAAAATTTAGGCACCCACAAACAGCCCTAGCCTCGCCCTCTTCTAATGCCCCACAGCTGTTTAACAGGCTCCCGACGGCCCCCTTCTCGTCTATCCATTACCTGCGGCCTGAGATTAGATTACCAATGAAAATACCATAAAAATAAAAATGATAAGGCAGATTTGCTCTCTGCCCTCACCGACCTCCCCACAAAAATAACCCTGAATCGTATTAAGAGAGAAAGAGTTTCACTTACCACTGCAGCCAGGGAACGGCGGGGCGTATGTCCATTTCCATAATCTGAACGCGGCTGCTGTTGTCCTGCAACAGATGCGGCGCGACGACGGGGCGGTGGGCGTGGCACATCGCCACCTGTCGATGTCGATGGAATGGGAGAGGCGGCTACAGTGCCGCTAGAACGTGTCGACATGGTGTTTCCCCGCCGACGACGACGGCACAAAAGAAAAACGAAATGAAAGGAAGGAAAACGCGCTTGGCTGCAAAAAAAGAGAGAGAAAAGAGGAAGACGATGAAGAGACTGTGACTGAGAATGAGACCGAGACGGAAGTGCAAATTAAAGTGAAAAAGAGACGAATGACACGAACGTCCAAGACTAACAATGGCTTTTTTTATTCTTTTCTTCTCTTGTTGTTTTTCTTTCTTTTCTTTTTTTTTTTGGAAGCTGCTGCAATGCATCCATATTATCTTCCTCATCCATCTGACGCTGCTGCCGCCGCCCTAGGTTCGTTCTCTTGGCAAGGCCAAACTGAGTGCACATGCAGAACAGAGGCAGAGACACAGACAACAAAGAGACACACAAATAAAAAGAACGTTACTTGAAATATGCATATGCCATCTCTGTCTAACAAGCTTTGTGTGGGCGGCATACACACACACACACACACATAGACTTGCTTCCAGTAGCCGAGCATAATTAGCCAAGCTTGAAAGGTTTTCGACCTGGTCATCATTTTTTTTAGAGAAAATCATCAAATGTATATGTACATATGTATGTACATATATACCTATGTACATATGTACATATACAATCTTGAATGTACTTACTTGTTCCCTTTCGTTTTCTTCGCTCTGCCGCCTTTGCCTAGTATTATTTTGATGTCTCGCGCACTAAATATGTGCACAATCTTCTTATTTTAATTTCACTTGATTTATGTATAAATATGCGCATGTGTGCTTGTATGTGTGCGTATAGCGTTTGCTTTTAGTTTTCGATCTACTTTATAGTATATGTACATATTCATATGCGGAAAATCATCACGTCTGTTGAAGATATAGGTGTATATATGTATGCATAAGTATCTATGTGGGAATATAGTCTTTGTTTTTCACATATTTATGCATATTCCTTTGTCGTCTGCGTTGACACTCCAATTAATTTTTATTTAATTGTGGCAAGTTCTTTTTGCCTACAATTTATAAACAACAAAAAAATTAACACTCCCGAGCAGCAGCGGCAGCAACCTGCAAGGTAGCCACGCCATCAATACCTCTTATCCGGCAACTCTTCCACCACCTTGTCGCTTGATGTGGGGACGTTTTTAATTACTTTAGAGCGTAAAAATTATAAGAAACATTCACAATTTCATTGTTAATAACTTTTCAAATCGCGAACTAACACTAAAGCTGTTGTCTCTTTCTCGCACATACAACACTTAATCGGGCGCAAACTCGCCTTGCTATTTTGAATTCGCTCATGCTATCGATTTTTTTGAGTAAAATACGTTATCAATTGTGTGTTTACACTGAACTGCGTTCCCTCTCTATCGAATTTGTTGAAAAATAAAACTCACTTTTCACAAACATCGTAACGTCCACTTTAAATAAATATTAAATATCTTTTAAAAGCCCTTAAACCAAAAACCACCAAAACCACTTACATTTTTTTTGTAAGACAATATATGTACTTTCGGTCGCCTCCAATCGGAATTTTAACCTATCGTAGGTGTAGTGTAAACACATCATACGTAGTGTGACCAAAGTGTAAGTGTGGCTTTTTACCAGTATTTGTTCGATATTTTACTTGGTGTGCAACTAAACTAAAATTCACTTCTTTTTGCATCGTCTGAGGTGAACAGACATTATGAGTTTTAATTAATCAAAAGTTACCTCGAAATTTAATACAAATCGTGGCCATCCAAAAACGCAATCAACTCAGCAGATTTCCCGGCAGTATCATTAACACCAACAACGCGCAACTCTCTATATTGCAAAAATTTCTCGCCTCACCAAAAAAAAAAAAAAAAAACGAACACCAACAAACGGCTAGGCTGGCAAAAAGTTGTCGAGGGGTCGGCTTGGTGCGCAGTAGATAAAAGAAGAGTGTGTGTGCCCAGTGGCAAAACAAGCGAGAGAGTAAGGTGGGGGCGAGTGAAATTGCGTGTTAAAAAGAAACCAAACAACAACAAACTGTGCTCAACGCAGGCAAACATTATATCAAAACGAACAAAAAAACAATTGAAATTGCAGAGAGAAGACAGAGAGTGTGAGAGAGAGAGAGAGGTGTCAGCTACGGATAACGGAGGAGAAGAAAACGAAACGAAAGCAAAACGACATTTTCATGGGTCTAACAGATCAGCAGGATTGGATTGGTTGTGCGGTGTCCATCACATGCGACGAGTTCCTCGGTGTTTTCCAGGGTCTGATCAAGCAGATCTCCGCCGAAGAAATAACCATAGTGCGTGCCTTCCGCAATGGCGTCCCATTGCGCAAGCAGAACGCCGAAGTGGTCCTCAAGTGCTCGGACATTCAAGCCATCAATTTGATTGAGCCTGTTAAACAGGATGTGGAGTCTCATGCGACGCCAGCGGTGATTAATAAGCCTACGCCAGTTAAATTGCCACAGTTTTCCAATATTCTTGGTAAACAGCAACAATTGCAATTGCAACAACAACAACAACAACAACAGCAGCAGCAGCACCAGCAGCAGCTGAATCAAAAGGATGAGCCGCACACCCAGTTCCAGACATCGAAAACTGGCAAAGTGAATGGCCATGGCAGGGCAACGGGCGCAGGAGGAAGTGGCAGCAGCGGCGGCGGAGGAGTAGTAGGAGGCAAGTCTGCGTTGAGCGATCAAATGCAGCAACTAAACCTCAATGGCTCAATCCTAAATGGCGCCAATGGTGTAAAAAGGTAAATTATAAACAATTGATCATTACTTTCATTTAGATTTCCATCACATATGTGTACATATAATATCAATGTGCAGTGTGTGGTTGCCTAATATACCCGAGGTTAACCACAATAATAATGATGTACATACAAGTGGTCCCAGGCCATTAAACGAGAGATAAGACTAGTTGTTATTGCGCAAGCCTTATCACCATCATAACATGGTTTGCATGACTCCTCTACAGTAAATTCATTGTGTCTTTTTGGTTCTTGTCTTGTCTTTTTGGTTCTAGGACGCCGCAAACGTCTCGAGCCTCCAGTGCTCTGCAACAACAAACACAACAACAACAACAAATAGCTACAACTCCAAACAGCGTAGCTGCATTTTTTGGCAATATGATACCATCCAAGGTGGAGGTGAAGCTGGGCACCAGTGCCTATAGCTATCGGAGTAGCAGTGCCGATGGCAGTAGCGGTAGCGGTGAGGCTGGAGGAAGCGTTGGTGTCGCCATCAGTAAGCCCATCGATATTATAGGTAATGGCGGTGGAGGAGGGGGAGGGGGTGCAGGAGGACCTGGAACTTATTATCAACAAACACAGGCAGCTTCTAGCTACGGCAATGGCAGGCGTAACAATGGAAATGGCTCATACACCAATGGGAACGGGAACGGAAATGGGACTGGGAATGGCATTGGAAATGGCAATGGTAATGGAAATAATAATGGCAATGGTGGTAATGGAAAAAATAAAAGAAATCGGTTACGTCGGGAAAGTAGTATCAGGCAACAGCAAGTGCATCAGACATTCGGCAGTGAGGCAGATGATCCCTTGCTTCAGGAGGATTTCGATTTTGAGGGTAATCTGGCTCTATTTGATAAGCAGGCCATTTGGGATGACATTGAGTCTACCCACCAAAAGCCCGATGTAGTGCGCCATTTGGAGCAAAAAGAACCAACACCATCATAATCATCATCATCATCATCATCATCAGCCGGAGCAGAAGTATCGGCACGATGAAAACATTTTGGCCAGTAAGCCGCTTGAACTACGCCAGATCGAGAGCATGTTCGAAGGCAGTAATGATTTTGTGACCGACGATGGTCTGATCATCCCAACGATTCCGGGCTATGTGCGCAACAAGATCGAGCTAAGCGCCGAGAGAGCGGGCCTATCTCTGCAGCGGCAAATCGATATATTGGCGCGTGGAGCCAGCGATCTAGCCATAACCCTGCTAGGCGGCGCTAGACGCTTGACACCGGCCAATAATCATCAGTGGCCCAAGATAGTCATCATTTGCGATGGCGTTAAAAGTATGAGGTAAGGCGGAACTCATTCAAATTTACTCAATAAATAGAGGTATTAACAAATCCCTATTTTATGTGTGTGTGTGTTTAGAACAATCAATATTGGAGCTGCCACGGGTCGCCAGTTGGCTTCCCATGGTCTTACCGTAAGGCTTTATGTGGAGCAGGCCGAATTAATTGAGAAGAATAACAACAACATTGAGATTTCCCTATTTAAGGCCACAGATAATACCATAGTTCATTCAGTGGATGGTAAGAGCAAGCATGGAAAAGCTCAGAAATGCTTTTCACCTACCTACGTTTCCCGATTTAATTGCAATCTCTGTTTCTCTAGCCTTGCCCACACCAGATCTTGTGATATTATCAACAAACGTCGCCAATCTATCCGATGCAGTTAACAAATGGCTAAGCGTTAATCGGTAAGTGCAAAGACGAAGTTATAACTAAACCAACGATTCTTGGCAATGATTTATATTTGATTATTCGATTCACTTGCAGAGCTTCGGTGCTGGCCGTGGATCCGCCACCGTGCGGTATTAATGAGGTTGCTATTAAGTACTCAATACTACCCATTTTACCCTTGAATGGCATATCAACAGTAACAAAGACAACATCAGGAGCGGCAGCAGCAGCAGCTGCACTATCATCATCGACCGCCGCCACTCCCACACCAGGGACATCATCATCATCAAGCACGGCAGCTGCGGCAGCAATGCAACACCAACAGCAACAACAACAACAAAAAACATCAACGAACAATTGTGGCAAATTGTATTTATGTAATTTAGGTATACCGGATAAATTCTATCGTGATTGTGGCATTAAGTACAAAAGTCCATATGGACATAAATATGTGATACCGATTCACTCAAAGGACTGAAACAACGACAAAAACAAACAACAACAACAGCAACAACAACAGTAACAGCAAAATACATATGCACCAGCAACAGTAACACCAACAACAACATCAGTAATATAGCAACAGCTGCAACAACACACCCAAAACCCACACCCACCACCCCCCCCCACTACATCAATAAACCAATAATACGATTACTAATAATACCATTACATACAACTTAACCAAACCGCCCACACCCATCCCCCATTCCCATCCCCCGCATCCCCACGCACATTTGTGATGATCATCAAGTCCAGTTTCCTGTGAATCTAGCTCTTAGCACTCGATTTATAATTTGATCTAGATGCATAAATTTTAGTTTCGTAAATTATAGTTGATTATGCCTCAAATCTACATTTACAATTACTATTATGTACTACATATTATTATTATACATAACGACAACTTTACCATTTACGTACATAAACATTTTTTTTTTCTTTTTAATTTCTTTTAAATTTCGTTCAGAAAAAAACAAACAAAATAGCAAAAGAAAGCTGCCAAAACCTATATTTAATTTTTCAAATCTCTTGATATTCATTTTGTTGTTGCTTCACACTTGAATTTGAATATTCATTTTGTTTGCTAGTCCAGCATTTAAACAACAAAAGAGAGCGAACAACAATATTAGCAAAAGCAATTCCTAACTAAATTAATAATAATGTTTTGCCTATACACAATTCTCATCATGTAAACGGAGATAGTAAAGAAATAACATTCTTAAATGATTAATTCCAAGTAAATTTTAACAAGGAAAGGGAAGGCAAAAGTGCATAGCTTTAATTTTACATTTTCTTTCCTTTCTACATTCTCCAATTATATTTGTTTTTTTTTTTGTAATGATTTCTTTTCATCAACTCACACTCGCAAGAATACTAGAAACACTTTCTTTAAGCAAAATCAAAAGAAAACAATAGACAAAAAGAGAAATGTCGCTAAGAAAGCAAAAACAACAACAAGAACAAAAACAAAAACAAAAGAAACCAAGTTGAAAATGTTTGTATATAGATTAAATGAAATCATCTAAAGTAAATTGGAAAATCATGTTAATTAATTTAGTGAAGAAAGAATGCGCAATAAATGCCAAATTAAATGTCTATTTTTTAAGCAAACACAAAAACCCGAAACAACAGCAACTATTATATGATATGATATAGAGCAAAACACCTAAAAAAGGGAAAATCTATTATTATATATTATTAAAAACAAAAAACAAAATTGAGATATATCTTAGGCTAGGTCTTTAAGCATTACACACACTTTATCTATTATGTAGAATTGTATTAACTTAAGTGTCTAAACAAACTAAACAAAATCGAGAACCTAATTTTTGTACCCATCGAATACAACCAACAACAACAACAACAACATCATTAAGAGAGAACACTTAAAAAACAACAAAATACTTAAAAAATCAATTGTAGATCGATGAGAATTTTATAAACATTATAAATCTAAACAAATAGTGCAAAATTTTAAGCATGTTGCAAACTCAAACTTAAAAAGGCAACAAAAAAAATTCATATATATGTAACTCAAAATTATTTGTTGTAATGGCAACCAAAAAAATCAGACAAACGGAAAGAATTATGTATAAATCAACATTAAGATACTAAAAATTCCAATAACATTGATGAATATCCATCTTAAAGAAACAACAACATATATAGATAAAACTATTCATCAACAACAAAAAAAAAAAAAAAAAAAAAGAAAAAAAACATATTGTAACAGAGAGTTAAATGCGATTTCGATTCGTTCGGAGTCGCAGCGACTGTTTTGAGTTAGGAGTAGGAGAGTTCACAAGACGTTTAATGGATGAAAAAGTTAAGAGTGAGGAGCAGGCGAGAAGGTTTTCCCATTACCACAAAACTACAACAACAACAGCAAACTAAACACACACAGACACACACACCAAATACTTATTAAACAACCAGAGATTTTCAATTATTATTTGATTTTGATTTTGTTTTTGGTAATGATTTATAAAATTGTGACAAAGAAACAAACACAAAAGAAAAAAAACTATTTCGGGCCAATTGAAAATGTAAGAAAACGTGAAAACCAAAAAAGAAACTTACTTTTAAATACAAATCTAACAAACAAAAAATCCCTCTCTTTTGGAAACACACAAAAATTGTAAATTGCGTAAAAAAAAGATACGAAAAAAAACCAAAACAACAAAAAAATCGTAAAAAACCAACACAAGTTAACAACAAAAAAAGAGAAAAAAATCAAAGAACAACAAACAATCCTTAAAAAGAACGTAAAAAAATCAACGGAACAGCAATAATAAAAAAAGAAACAAACACCGAGAAGCCTTCTCAAAACAAAACAAAACTGCGTTTAATTTTTTGAATTCTGGGATAAGAGAGCAGATGGACCTTCGAGGACACAGCCAGAAAATTGGACCTACATAATCAGAATACATATCTATGTACAATCTTATACAAGGTGGCGCAAAAGAAATCAGCCTATTAGAAGGTGCTCTCAAATCTGTTTTGACTTTTGTGGACTAGACAGATACAGAATACAAGCGAATAAGCCATGGAGCGATACACTCCACAAGAACGCGGAATACTTGTGTGTACATTCTGAAGGACGATGTTTCCGGGTCGCTTAATTTCGTGTTTTGGCGATTTGCACTGGCCAGATCGCCCGATTTAACGGTTTTGGACTTCTTTTCATGGGGTTTTTTGCAGTCCCGTGTTTACATCAACAAGCCTGAGACCTTGGAAGCCCTCAAGGAAGATATCCGAAGCGACTGCGAGAATTTATCGCCCGAAACGCTCGCCGAAGTGATGGAAAATGCCATAAAACGAGCCCGTAATGCAATCAATTGTGTCCGATATCATCTTCTCGACTTAACACAATTAATTCTAAAGGTATAAATAAACATAATCAAAAAACAGAATCGAATAAGAGCCAAACAACATCGGTTGACTTCTTTTCTCTCTAATAACTTGTTGATTCCAAGGATTGGATTAATGGAGAAGATAGCATTTATTGTAGGCAAGAAGGAATGGCGCTCTCTTTTGGATTCCATGAGCGAGTAAAGTTTATCATTTTTGTTCTCTTATACTTACATCTCCCATAGCAGATCTCCAGATTTAACAAACGCATCCCCTCATTGTGAAATGTAAACAGGAAATATAAGATTAAGTTTATGGGACTTTTCACAGCGTTGCCGACCCATCCGAATGGCTCCCACATGAAAAATAATATGCAGTCCTTTTTGATATTTATAATTTAAGTGCAATTTTATTACAATCGTCTTAAGTCCATTAAAGTTTATTTATTTAAATGTGTTTAATTTGTATAATAACATAAAAATTTGTGTATAGATTTGCGTTTTACTTATAGAAAAATAATTATTTAGTAAGATGTAGTTGCATTTTACGATTTACTAATTCAAAAATTGCTGGTAATTGGTATATAAGTATGTATGTATGTGTATTAATTAATTGATTTTGAAAGATATTCTTACCCACTGTAAACTCTCTCTCTTTTCTTTCATATTCATCCTCTCAAAATTCTCATTCTATATTTATCCTTTTGCCATTTCTTTCATAATTGTTTTTTCTTTTTGTTTTGTTTTGTTTAAATGCTGTCAAAAGAAACGAACATTAGACAGAGAAGGAGAATGCTGGTAGGATTTACGGGACGTGAGCAGGAAGGAAGGAGTTAAGGAAGGATAAGAGCCGCCCAAAAGAAAATAAACACGTGTGGTTCAAGAGAAATAATTCTTATACATAGGATGTAGTTATATATATATATATATAGTATATATATTGGTTGTGCATGTATATTATATATTGGTTGTATTTAGTAGTAGTTGTAGTAGTAGTAGTACCCGAATACTCACTCTCTCGTATCGTATAATGATTGATTGATTGGGCTCATTGGGCTACATTTTGGATCTGTGTGTACATCGTTTTCTGTGGCTCACATTAAAACTTTTCACATAAGAAAGAGATGGAAATTAAAAATGCTTTGTTGTTTTGTTGCTGGTTGAAAAAAACAACTACTGACAAATTGTTGGTTGATTGAGCTTTGATATTTTGTATTTGAGAAAAAAAAAAACAAAAACATATGTGATTGAGGAAATACGTACGGTTAAGTTAAACTCCAAAAACTGTGGAAGAAACCGTTGAAGATAGAAGAGAAGGAGAACCCTACAAATGATGCCATTTTGAGCCATATCCTTTCTGTATATCTCACTCTCTATCTCTTTCTCTCTCTCTCTATTAAATGATACGTACCCAGGTGTGATCTAACGGTTATCGGTTAACGGTTAACACTATACGTACCCAAAAACAAAACACATACACATACAACACACCGGCCGGAAGGAAATACGTACCCAAACTCTATATTGCATACTATATCTGGCTGGTATATGGAACTAAAGAACTGCCAAAGAACTAATGCTAGATCAAGAGAGATGGAGAGATAGAGAGAAAGAATTGAGAGAGACAATGAAAGAGAGAGTGTTGTTTCAATACTCAATACGTACCCACCACAAACAACACACCAACCAAGCTGTGTGTGTAAGCATGTTAAATCGGCTGCAAAATTGAATTAGAGCAGTGATACATTGAGTTAGAGAGTAGAGAGAGAGAAGGCTTACCCTAAACGGGCCAAAAATCGGTCAATTCACATACACACACACACGCGTAGACTCACGCCTCTCGACTCACGACACACGACTCTCGGGTCACGGGTAGGGTAGAAGAGTTGGGCAGGCGCGCGGCGATAGCTGAGAAAGTATATAGTCGAATTGTTTTTTTTTTTTTTTTTTTTTTTTTTTTTTTTTGTTTTGACATATGCATGTATGATGTTTTTTTTTTATTTTAATTGTTATTGTTATGTAGGAGAAGGAGAAGAAGGACATCCAGTGTGGCCCATAAAGGTTAAGCAGATAAAAGAGAGAGACTTTTCTATTTAAGTTACATTTGTTTTTGGCTACAAATAAAAACCCTATAATAGTCTCAATATTGATAAATAATATACAAAAACTGTTTACATTTGTTGTTATAACATCATTAATTCCCTGTGTTTCATATTATAATAATATTTTAAAAGACTCGACGGCTCAACTTGCCGTTTTAACTAAGAAAATCATAGTTTTCCTACAAAAAAACAAAACATAAACAATAAAAAGAAGACACTAATACACATTTGTTAATAAAGTCTATACACAATATCATCTTATCAAAAAATATATATGTATATGTATGTATAAATCACATAAAGGTACATTTCTCCATTAAACATTTAGTAAGATCTGACAAATGGTGACCCCGACGGGCAACAACCCTGTATACTTGAAATTTAAAAACAAAAGACCCCGCGTTTTGAAAAATCTCTTCTATATGTATATACTTAATACACTTTATGGACAACACTGTATTTTCTTCTTTTTTTTGTTTTTTGCGAGGGCTACTCTACAACAAAATAGAATTCGTTTTTGGTTTCTTTTTTTTTGGGTCTCTACATACCGGAATATCATTGTATGGGGGTTCAGGGGAGGGGCGGTATGTTGTACCAAAAACTTTATAGATATTGAATATTGTAAAATTCTTTACAGCATTTTCGATTTTGTTTCGTTTTTTTTTTTGTTTCTTTTGTTGGTTTTCTATTCAGTTATATCATCATTTACATAAGTTTTAGCTTTATTTTTTAGTGATTTTATGTTTTTGTTTTTTGAAGGAGGGGAAGGGGGGTAAGGAGGAGAAGAGTCAAATCAAATGGAAAAATTATTAACATTTTACAATGAATATCAATGAATGTGTATAGATATATAGAATATATATATAGAAACAAATATATATACTATATATGTATGCTTTTAGGGTCTAATGTTAATTTCATAAATTATTTAGTTTGCTTTTACTGTGGTTTTCATTTGTTTTTTGCTTAATTGTTGGTGGTTGGTATTCAATTAATTCTACGTACGTGCGCTGACCCAAAATTCTGCTCGCTTATTGCATCTCTCTCCATATCTGGTCAGGAACTGGAACTGCAAATCCATATCCAAATGCAATTTCTAGCGACGATAACGCTCGCGGGAATAGGAACGTCTTCGATTGTTGTTGTTGTTGTTATTACCGCCGGCAAAGTGATTGTAGTTTCGTCTATCGTGTCGCGGCGAACGCTCCCTGGACCGGGAAGATCTGCGTCTTTCATCAACACCACCACCACCACCACGTCTGTCTCCTCCGCCTCCAAAGCGTCCTCTGTCATTGCGCTGGTGTCTTTCTCGATCGTTCCTGCGACCATCACGATGGTCGCGGCCGCCGTCTCGGTCACGGCCAGAACGATCACCACGCTCGATGACGTCACCGCCGCCACTGCCACCGCTACCACCATCACCCTTGGAACGGTCTTCAGTCGGTGTACGTCCATTGTTGCGTTCACTTCGTTCGCTTCGATCACGATCACCACCTCCACCACCCCGCTGACGCTCCCGGGACCTTGAACGATGCACCCTCGAGCGTCGATCCAACTCACGCCCACCTACAAAGTAGCGATTTCGGCTTCTGCCCTCATCGTCGCGATCTGGTATCTTACCCGTTCGCTTTAGTTCGGCCTTCCTCGGTGCTGCGGTCTTCTCCAGCTCGATCAGCTTCTCTCGAATGGTGAGGAATCCCAGATGCAACTTACCACCAAAGTGGTCCGCCAGACGTATGTCATTGTCGTGGATACCCAAGTAGGCGGAGCAAACTTCGCAGACCCTCAACTTCTGCTGCTGGTATGTAGAGGCTGGCATTGAGGTGCGGTATTCATGCTCGGCTTTGGTCTTCTTGCCCCGCAACTCGTCGATCTCCTTCATCAGCTCCATGCTGTCCTCCACTTCGCCAGCCTCGCCCAGAGCCTCCGCTTTAGCCAGTTTCTTGCCAATTTCCTCGGCTAGTGCGTGCACGGCATTTGCCTTCTCTGCCACCTCAGCAGTCAACTCTTCTTGCGTCTCCTTCAGCCGCTGCTTGGCAGCATCTGTTCGGCGGTCACAGTCTGCAATAAAGGCCTGCAGATGCTCCATGGCCTCAATGTCGTAGTAGTAGTCTCGTGATTTGGCCGCACTCTCGTAATCTGCACGGAAAGCCAGGTCATGCACTTTGGGACACTCACCCAGATCCATTCGTGTGGACGCCAATATGTCGTGGGGGCAGCAATCCAGCAGGAACGACTTGCAGACCCGAGTGTCCGAGAATTTCAATTGCCTCTCATCTCCGTTACGAGCGGTGCCCATTAACTGGTCCAGCATAGCGCGCATCTGGTCTGTGGCGGACATTTTGTTGCTTGGGGCGCTCATCGTCGCGATGTTAAAATTGTTTGTTTTTTTTTTTTTTTTCTTCTCAGGAAAAATATATTTTTGCTTTTAACTTCACTTTCAATTGCTATGAAAATTTATGCTTGAGTGTGTGTGTGTGTGTCTATTGAAACGTGTCAGTGTTGCCAAGTGCTCGCTGTTGAGTGCAGTGCTATTTAACAAACTATCGCAAAGCAACTCTGCCGCTGCCTAGTTAGCGGGAAAAAGGCTAAAAACAAATCAGGCCATTTGACGGTCGGCATATGTGAGCGTTTCACAGCACTATTTAGTAAAACGTTTTCAGCGGCAAAGTGTTTTTGTTGATTCTTTCGTTTTGGCGGAATTTTAGTTTAAAATTAATTATTTTCGATTAATATTTAACAAATAGAATGTCAGATGACGACGACATACAGTACGTAAAGCGACAGCGTACTCTCCACTATGGCTCACTGGAGGAGGCGGAGCGAAAGCGTCAAGCAGCCGGCTCTGCAGCGTCCCCAACAACCGGAGGAGGAGCAGCGGCATCAGCTGCAGCAACAGCCACAACAGCAGCATCATCAACCGCTGCGGCAGCAACATCGACGGGAGCACAACAGACAACGACGCAGACGACGGGGACAGGTCCAGCAACATCCACGACCACGGGAGGACAGCTGGAGGATATAGACTCCGATGAAGACTATGAGGAGGCAGCTAAGAAATCTGCAGGTGCCACAAAAGTTGGACAACAGACGCCTCCAACAGCCGCTGTCTTGGCCCACAGGATCGATGATGATTACTTCGATTTGGAGGCGGAAATGGAACGCGATACAGTGGCCCTGCTAGAAGAATTCGAACGCAAGAAGCGAGCGCGTCAGATAAACGTGTCCACCGACGATTCGGAGATTAAAAACAATCTGCGTCAGCTGAATGAACCCATCTGCTACTTTGGCGAGGGTCCGGCTGAACGGCGACGCCGTCTGAAAGAACTTTTGGCTAGCCTGGGCGAAAACGCCATTAAGCACAAGCAGGGCGATGCAGAAGAAGATCGCAAGCTGCAACAGCGTGAGCAGGAACAGACAACCTGGTATCACGAGGGACCCGATACGTTGCGTGTGGCCCGTCTCTGGATGGCGGATTACTCATTGCCACGTGCTCGCGACCGTCTGGAGCGAGCTAAAGAGGCCCTCGAAGTGCCAAGTGCCACACGAGCTGGCCGCATGGTGGAGATGCAAAAGAAATTACAATCTTTGGCGCCACTCTGCTCCCAAGTAGGCGACACACGGCCTGTTAGTAGTGCCGCTTTCAATGAGGATTCCACATTGCTGCTCACCTCCTCTTGGTCAGGACTATGCAAGCTCTGGAGCGTGCCCGACTGTGGGTTGAAGCAGACACTGCGTGGTCATGCCAGTTATGTGGGCGGCGTAGCATTGCGGCCCGGCGTCAAAGCGGACGAGGAGAATGTGGTGGCCATGGCATCCGGCGGCCATGATGGTGCCGTTAAGCTGTGGGGATTCAATAATGAGGAATCCATTGCCGATATCACCGGTCATATGCCGCATCGGGTATCGAAGGTGTCATTCCATCCATCCGGACGCTTTCTGGCTACCGCCTGCTATGATTCCAGTTGGCGTCTCTGGGATCTTGAGCAAAAGACCGAGGTGCTGCATCAAGAAGGGCACGCAAAGCCAGTTCATTGTCTCAGCTATCAGTCCGATGGCAGTGTACTAGTGACTGGTGGTCTGGATGCCTTCGGTCGGGTCTGGGATCTTCGCACTGGACGCTGCATAATGTTTCTCGAAGGCCATTTGGGTGCCATCTTTGGTGTGGATTTCTCTCCTAATGGCTTTCACATTGCCACCGGCTCCCAGGACAACACATGCAAGATCTGGGATCTGCGGCGACGCCAGCCTGTCTATACCATTCCCGCGCATACCAATCTCATTTCGGATGTGAAATACCAGCAGGACTGCGGCAGCTTTCTGGTCACCTGCTCCTACGATTCGACAACCAAGATCTGGTCTAACAAAACCTGGCAGCCGCTAAAAACCCTCCAGGGCCACGACAACAAAGTCATCTCTGTGGACATCTCGCCCAATTCTCAGTATATAGCGACAACATCATTCGATCGCACGTTCAAACTGTGGGCACCCGATAGTTGATTATTTTGTTTGATTTTTCATTTTGATTTTGATATTTTGATTTGAATTCTGATTCCGTTTTCGTTTTTCGTTAAATCAGACAATAGCCCAACATAAAAAGTTTCCAAACAAAAAGACTGGAAACTTTTCAAGTTTTCGTTTCGTTTGTATAACATTGAATTTTGTTATTTTAGTTAAGCGAAAAGTGTGAGTAGCACATGCAAGGATTAACGCATGGGAAAAACAAACATTTGCATTTCGTAAATTTAAGCATTTTTGTATAGAAATTGTTAACAAATAAAAAACAACATTTTTTTTGGTACAAAACAAATGGTGAAGTTTGTGTAGTTTGGGTTAAAAAAGTCGCTGAAAATACTAAAATAAAACTTGTTCATGCAGTCCTCGGTAGATGATGTCTAAGTGGCCCAGTCATTTAGTCAACTGAACAACGAGGATCCGGATTCGAATCCCAGGCTAGTGTATGGATGTAGTTTTCATCTAATCCAAAGGCCTTAGTTGCCAGTGCTTGTAAAATATAGTTAGGTTGATAGTTTACAACTTTATTCTATTGCCAGTAAATGTTTTTTTAAAGGAAAGATACATACACCTAAAAGATCGCATGGAATCGTTCTTTTTTTAAAAACACATTCATATTCAAGTATTTTTCAATGTTTTTAGAGATAAAGACTGATCGGTAGAGCTGAATGTGTCTCATGAACGGACATCTAAACACTTTTCTTAAATTCATATTTAGTTTTTCAAATCGATTACCAAAATTTGTTTGCCATTTTGTATACCCTTGCAAAAACGGTATATTAATAATATCAGAAGTGTGCAACGCATAGAAGGAAGCATCTCCGACCATATAAAGTATATATATTCTTGATCAGCACGACAAAACGAGTTCAAATAGCCATGTAGGTCCGTTTGTCCGTCCGTCTGGATCGACGCGAACTCCTCCTAGACCGTAAGAGCTACAGAGCTGAAATTTTGCATGTAGGCTTGTATATATTGCACAGTTTGTATATCTCGGATGCAGCAGGATCGGACCACTATATCGTATAGCTCCCATACAAACGACAAAGTCACGAACAGTGACTTTTCTAAATAACTTCGTTATTTTTCCAGATATTGTCGTGAAAGTTAATATTGGTCAGTCTTTTCCACCTATAAACCACTGTGCCAAATTTAATCAAGATCGGATGACTATATCATATATCTCCTATAGGAACGATCGGTCAAAAACAGTGACTTTTGTGAATAGCTTCGTTACTTTTGATGCGATTGTTGTCAAATTTAACATTTGTTAGTTTAATATATCTGTGAATGACTAAGCCGAATTTGATAAACATTGGGTGACTATATCACATAGCTCCCATAGAAACGATCGGTGGAAAACAGTGACTTTCATCAATAATAATGTTTGATTTCTCCATGAGTTTGATGCCTTTTAGATGTACATATATATGCCGACTATAATGAGATCAGTGCTCAAAATGATAACCAATTGAAACTTTTCGTAAATCATTATAAAAGGAATCTATCTGTGTATACTTACGGTTCGAATCGGAAGATATACATATCCATTTACACTTAATGGCTACAATTAGTTAGTCAGTAATTCACATGCTAGCCAAATCTTTTGATTTTGAAATAATCTTAAGATATGTATGTATGTATTTATATATATTTTTTCCATTAATTTCTTTGCGTATATTTTTATTGTTGTTATATGACAAACTTAGACATTTATTATAGAATTTTAACTAAAATTTAACTACCACAGATAGGTTGCAATTACATATACATATACACAAATATATATATATATATATACATATATATATATAAAGACATACATTGTTTTTTTCGCTGATATATGTATATGGTAATCATTATTACATACACACACACACACATCAATGTACGTGTGTATGTATGTAAATATATGTATAAATATAATAGTTTTTGTAAATGTTTCTGATTATTCATTATGAATGCCAAAAAAAAAATTAAACATATATTTTTGTTGCGTTAGATTTTCGACTATAGCATTTGAGATTTGCACAGAATCCACATATATATACGTATGCATGTGTTTATTTATATATGTATATATATATACCATATGTATATATATCGATACATATACATATGTATATACATATAGTTATATAAATTTTAATGAGGTTTTCTAAAATGCCACTTAACTAAATACATAATAATAACTCTTGCATTAGGCTAAAAAACTAGACAAAATGATAACTAATTAACAATTAAGGTAAACATTTATTGGAAATCTGTTTTCTTGTTTTTTGCTTCTTTATCGGAGTAGTTGTTGTTGTTGTTGTTGATGTTGATGTTAATGTCGATTGGATTTCATTTCTCTTCTTGTTTTATTTTCTTTTAGACTGTCGTATCTGGAGCTGGTGCTATGGGCTGTTTGGATTCAGATACATCCAATGAGCGTGAGGTTTGCACTGGCCCGGCTGCATCCAAATGATCTTCGGGCGCAATATCAATACGATGAGCTTTACGCCAGACAACCAAATCCATGAGAAATGCCAAAAACATAATGCCAGCCGTTATGCCTGTGAAAACGATTGAACTTTAGTACTTTAGATATCTAAATGGAGACTGGGATGCTATGGACTTACCCAGAAAGTATTGACGAAATGTATCCGCATCGTAGAGTGAACAGGCGCCATGCTTGCCACACACCGATTTCCATATGAGACAGGCTGAGTCCACGACTGCTCCATAGATAATGGGGCAAGGAACATTTCCAAACAGGCCAATGGCCGACTGTATGACACCCATGGCCATGGCTTTATCTGTTTCGATGATGATTTTTATGGTATTAGATATCAATAGATTGACTGGGTATATATAATAATTACCCTTTGGATGTGTACAGCGCATGACAAGCAGCATGCTGCCCACCTCGGAGGTGGAATGCATAAATACGCAAATGGCAAAAATCAGTATAAAGTAGATGAAGTTCTTGCAGTTATTATCACAGTAACCATTGACCGCCTCAGCAACTGGAAAATGGAACCAAAATCAATTTCAAATGGATCTAACATAAAATGGGAGTAGCCCCCAGAAGTATGCTTTACCATCTGGAATGCAAGCACAATCCGAATAAAGTGTGCGATTATCGCTGGCCCTCAGCGAGGAGCTGCTGCAGCCGGCATGGCAGGCCGAGATGTACATCTTGCCATCGGCGCAAATTGGGGCGAAATTCTCCTTATCACAGGTACAGTTGAGGGCAGCATTGCAAACGGGCTCAATGATAGCGGGACTACAAATTGAAAAAGACAAAGAGAGAGAGAGAGAGAGAGGTAAGTAAAGAGAGAGAGACGCAGATGGAGAGGGTGTCGCTTATTCACTCACCTGTTGCCATCGCTGGCCTTGTAACCAGCAAAATCATTCATGCTGCAGCCAATGAACATTAATATGACCATGCCAGCCGAGTAGACCAAAGCCGTAAAGGCTATCCACGCAGCGACACCCTTGGCTGTGGGTTTACGCTTCAGGATGAACAAACCGGAGATAACAATGCCAATGCCCATGACAAGGATGCCACAGAAGGCGGCTATCAAATTGGCATCGTAGGTGGCCAAACGGAATTGAGTTTCCAAATATTTGGGCAGGAACGTATACAATCCGGCAATGGGTAGCAGATGAAAGACGCACGAGGCAGTGCGGAACATGAGTATATCATTGCTTAGCTGACGGCGCACAGTTTTTGGAAAGTCTGCAAAAATAAGGATTATTAGCTTGATCCACATCCAGGAAATCAAAATGCATTCCGTTGCTCACCCTTCAGTTTGGGTTTCTCCTCCAACTCGATGGGTGCAGCTGCTGCTGACTGTGCCTGGGCTGTTTGGCTGGTCTTTTTGCCGCTTAGTTGCTTGGGAAACGAGAACATGGCAATGGAGGCCATCAGCATGAGGCTGCCAATGGCGACGGGACCCACCCACCAGGCGCCAATCCAACGCGGATCACTGGCATCGAAGCCGGGATTGGTGAAATTCACATACCAGCGTGTGCAAAAGCTGCCGAAAATGAACCCAGATGCTGGTCCCAGGATCCGCATGCCAATGGTGACGGCCATATACATGGGCGACTGCTTGCTGCCCACATTGTCGTCTATATAAGGAATGCCCAAGGTGGCCACTGCCGTCTGGCCAATGCCCGAGCTGAGGAGACTGCCAAAGAATATGCAAAGGACAATCACTGTGATCTTCGAGTGGGAGGCCTGCTCCTGTTGACGCTGTTCATTACACTCGCTGCCGGCCAAAGTGCCATTGCCTCCCAGCAGGCAGAGATTCGGATTTGGTTGCGTCAAGGCCATCAGGCTGCCGCTGCTGCTGCTGCTGATGCTGATCTCCTCCAGCTGCTGCATCAATGACGGTTGTTGCTGTTGTTGTTGCTGCTGCTGTTGAAGGATTACACTGGAGTGCATTAGCTGCTCGCCAAAGATGAAATGCGGCAGGGCACAGGCGAATGCCGCTATAGAAAAGAGAACCATGCCGCAGGCTATCCATCTGGGTCGATGGCCACGACCCGCGAAATAGGTCAATAACATGGCCGTACAGATTTGACCCATCTCGCTGGCACTCAACAGAAAGCCAGTGGTCTTGGACTTGATCTGAAAGAGCTTCTCTATGGTTGTGATCACGGACACAAAGTATGTCATATACATGCCCTGGAGGATGTATGCCAACAGAAATACCACCATGAACACATGCGTCGAGGCGAATCTTCTGGCCCAGCGCGGCCGGCAACCAAATAGTCCACAATTGGATCCCTCATTTGCACCGCCATTCAGATCTGAATCGAAATCGGATTCATCCGACTCACTGGAACGTGCCGGCGGCAATTTATAACCACCTGTCAGTGGTGCCTGTTCGTGGTTATATTTCTCACGGAGATTGTGCCCATGTCCATGGCCATGCCCATGACCATGTCCATTTCCATTGTTGTTGCTTAGCAGGCCATTCTTCAGATTGTTGATATCCTCGGAGGCCTTCCATTCGTTGTTATTGCTCGGCGCACTCTCGTAGAGCATTGTGTTGGCTGTGGGCGTGACTGTCGCCGGACTGGCCAATGAGTCGCCATTTGTGTTATTGTGCTGGGCCAGCAACGGTGTGAATGCCTGACTGGAGTCACGCCGTCCGCTCCCTCCATTCTGATGATAGGCATTTCCCATTCCATTGCCATTTCCATTACCATTGGCATTACCATTGCCATTGCCATGGCCATGGCCATTGCTATGACCATTACTGGGTTTATTTGTTTGGCTACCGACAGAGGCAACAGATGCTCCGCCAGCAGCAATGGGCAATTGATGCCCTTCAATATCGCCGTTGCTCTTCATCATGTTGTGTGTGTGTGTGTAAGTGTGTATTTCTCTTGGTGGAGTTGCAGATGAGGATATTAGGAGGGATGGGGAAAAAAAAACAATCTCAATCAGTTGTCTGTATGAGTATAAACAAAAAGCTGCAGAAGACACTCCTCTCAATGATCTAATGATCGTTCGTTTCGCCTTTCTTAAAACCTTTCTTTTGGTTATCTAGTTTTAGGTTGTCTGGATTATAATAATAGTTTGTTCCATCATCTTTTTCTCGCCGACACTTGGTCTACATATGGGCCAAGAGATGAATCCTTCACGAGTTTGTTCCTTCAAGATGATATTTTCTTGGCGATCACTTGAGTGAGCGCCTAGCAACGAGGTAGATTGGTTGTTTGTGTGTTTTATTATTTTATTTTCTGGTTCCTTTTAGTCAGTTTTGAATCTTTGTTGCAATATGGCAGTGTTTTCTGAAAATATATATAGAAATAGGATATTGTTAGAGATAAGTTAAAATCGATATTACTTTCATTTTTGAAGTGACCAAAATTCATTTTAAAAACAAATAATTTAAGTCTTTTTCCATTGCTTTAAGAATTAAGATGAAAATAGTAAAGTGAGAATATCAAAATCTGTGGCACAAAGGCAAACCTTGTAAAATTTCACTTGCGCCTTTGGGATAGGCAACACAATATGATCGTTCGGTATCTAAGATAACTAGATATAGGTATATATATACTTTCTCTGAACTGTACAATGTGGATGAGGTAATTTCCAGCAGATGTTTTAAAACTCGCTTGATTGTTTTTTTTTCTTCCGGTGGTTATTCTCCGCAAAAGCAAACTAAAACACAAGAAATGGCAACGCAGACTGCAATACAAATTCGCGTAGAGCGCAAAAAACACTCAATTAAAAAAGTATATATATATAAATGTATACTATATGTGTCTATATAGAAGGAAGAGGGAGAATCTAAAGCAAATCGGCTTATCAGTAACTCACACACAGACCCACACACACACATGCAAGTCTGTGTGTGTGTGTGTTTGGGTATGTGCACTCCGAACCGCTTTGCGGCATTAAAACGCAGTCTACACTCAATCTGTATATATGTATGTATTTAGGTATATACATACTATATACATATGTATGTATGTATAACAGTAAACATATATGCATGTCTGTGTGTACCAACCAAAAATAAAATCATCAAGTTATTTCAGTTGTTGTTGTTTTAGTGAAATAATGGAGTGCGATGTGATATATATGAATGTTTTTGTTTAGAGAATATGAACAATAGGCGAATTTCTATACTTTTATAACAAATTATTCAATTTTTACTCTTCTATTTGGTTAAGGGTAAACCTTTTCCCCAAATCAATGCAAGTCGAATCGCGAATCGTTGTTGTTTTTTGAATTGCATGATCTAACAAAAATCTCTATCGATGGCCCTTTCAATATCATAATAATGATTTCTATTAAATAAAACAAGTGAAATGAAAATAAAATAAAGTATTTTTTTCCTATATGTACTTATTTTTCTGTATATATGAATATGTGTCGTCTATGTATATGAAGAGCAAATATTAAAACAGTTTGTCAAAATCCCAATTCTACCTACTCGTATCTCGTATTTTTTTTGGCAAAAAAAAAAGTTTCAATGTCAAGCGAAATATAAGCGAATTTTTGTCGTTACCCTTGTTATATTGGGGTATATGAGTTTGGTTTAGCTCTTTGCGTATCTTGATAAGGATGACCTCATATAATATGCATGAATGTATCGTGAATAGGTGATATAGGCGGATTGTCACCTTTTACATTTTGCTTATCAAAGTGGTAGAAGGATTTACCCTTCATAATAACCGAGTTTTTGCCCCTGGCTGATTTCCTCTTCTAAAATTCTGAGCTAGATCCGTCATTTCTATGTATATAAATGAATATTTCATCTACATATGTATACATATGTCTATATATACCAGAAGTGACAAATTCATTCGATATACACCGATTGAATATGTCTGTATATTGCATAAAACTCAAACAATTAAGTAATTAATTTGCAATTTATAGTGTATCAAAGATTCGGGTTGGTGTGCAAATTTGTTGTTGTTGCTGTTGTTAGTATGAAGTCTAAATTTTGTTTTTATTGCTCTACCCACCATTTGACTTGGCATTTTGATATACCTAAGGTTTATACATATATATACAAATAAAAAAAAGAAGAAGACTATGACACAATATAATTTCACTTTCATTTCACTTACTTATAAACACTCCACATACTCGCCACGCCCCCCTGTGGCCCCTCTATCACATAGCCAATTCATAATTCAATTGCAATCGCAGCAAATGGCTCTTGCAGTCGGAAATCTTATCACAGTTTGTTTTCTGTGTGTGTGGCCGACCTCGCTGATAAGGAAAGTGAAATTGCTTAGATATTCTCGCCCATGCCCATGTCCATATTGTGAATGTCTCTGTGTGTGTTGCAATGCCAAACAGGAGAAGAAGGCGGAGGAGGAAGGAGATGGGAGATGGAGAGTGGGGGGAGATCTGCCCCCGTCCCAGGCGTCATAAACTTTGGCCTTGAAATTGTTGTTGTTGTTGTTGTTGCTGCTGTTTGCTGCTTGATTTATTTATTGCGCATTTTGGTGCAAATTGATTTGGTGCTTGCCTTTGCTTTTACCCATCTCCTCCTTCAGCCTCCCACCCCCCTTCACTACTTGGCGTCCTCTCGTCTTTTATTTGAAATGGAAAAAATTAAATACTTTGTTTGTTGAAACACAAAAATTTCGCTAAAATTTATTTATGCACAAAACCAAATAGCAATTGGGGCAAAAAGGCAGCGAGAACGTGACCACATTAGATTTATAATCTGAGGCCACTTTGTGAAATTCTAGAATCGTTTAAGAAACGATTTCGAAAAATTTACTCAAATTCTGCGAATAAATTGATGAGGCTATGGGAATCAAATTAGTAAAGGGTCGGCTCAAGTGACAAGTTAAGAAGGAGTCCAAGAGAGTATAAGAGGCATGTAAGGATGCAAGGAGATGGAAGATAAAGCGTCTAAAGAATGGCCAGAAAAACAATAACAACAACGACTAGTAATGAAAATGATAAACTAAAATGATTTCCACTTCCATACTTTCATTCATCTAGATATTCATCTAATAATCAAGTGTGCGAGTTATATGCATTTTGAGTTATATCTCTTGATCATCTAACTGCGGGTTCTCCTTGCCCCATCCCACCCTCCTACTCTCCTGTCTCTCAGCTAACTGTGGTTTCTTCCTTTTTTTCTGGCTCGTTGTCGGTATCTTTTTTCTTAATTTGTAACGTGGTTGTTAACTAACCCTAACAAAGCAAGTACTTTAGTACCCAGTCCTGCTTGAACTTATCTTATCTTTTTGCCATTTCTTCTGCTTCTTGTTGTTGTTGGTATTGTGCCTACACACGTTTCAAATGCTTGACCAAAGAGTCAAATATGCAAAAGAGGCATTAGGTTCTTTTTTTTTGCCTCTACCACATGCACTTGGACCTGGGCACAGGTTCCAGGTTCCAGGTCCCAGGTACAGGTCTCTGGCTCCCTGGTTTCTACTTCTAACTACCAGTTTAGTGTATGCAGGCTGTTGTATTTGAAGAACACTTCTTCTAAAGGTAGGCATATAGTAAAGCACATTGAACCCAAAGTGGAAATTGGAATGGCCACCCCACCACTAAATACTAACCACCACCACCACCACCACTAGCCACTAGCCACTAACCACTGGCCAAACCACTGACCACCAGCAGCATAGGTATGTAAGTGCAGAGTGCCAAGTGCTTGCTGTCTGTCTGTCCGCCTGTCTGTCTTTCAGTCAGTCAGTCTGTTCATACATACATACGATACAAGTCATAGGCCATATATTGGTTTCAATTTGAGCCAATAGATGCTTAAATTGTTCAATTTGTTGACTGCTTACATAAAACACAAGAGTGACAATGGCCCCCACCATAGACCATAGAGCCATATGACTGACTGACTGACAGACAGACATATGGACAGAATGTTAGATCTGCCTGATTTATCAGTGTCAATCATAATAAATGCAATTAAAAGTGTTTACGAAACTCTCAATGGGATAGTTTGAAAACTGGAAAGAGGTTTGTTAAAGAGGGGGCATAGGAAGGGGGGAGAGAACCAAAAAGAGGTTTCCATTTCAATTGAGGCAACAGCCAAACGAACTCGCAGAGCCCGCAGCTATGCCAATAAATTCAACAATGTGAGAAAAATCAAGTCTTGCATTTAAACACTATTCAACAAATTCAAAGAAGTCCAAAGAAATTCTTTTTGGATATTAATTCAAACCTTTTTCAAGAGCAATTCGATGACAATTATCGTTTGGTTGACGTTCCCTTTTCTTTGGTCTTTTCTTTCCTTAAATTCTTTTGATTCCCTTTTGACTCTTCATCCTCCTTCCCTTTTTGTCCAATGATTAGAATCATTGTTAAGACGCTTGATTTAAGGTCATCAACGATTTGCTTAATCGTTTGTATGTTGTCTAGTGTTTAGAATGAAAATGGCTAGCAGAGTTTCCACTTTGGCTCACTGCGTGTTGTTTTTCCGGTTTTCTTTGCCAAGTTAGTTTTTTTTTTTAGTATTTTTTTTACGCTTAGTTTTTTGTTGTTTCGCAATGTTGCAACATCTTCCGTCTTCCGTCTTGGACTGTTGTTGCTGCCGCTGCCGCTGCTGCTGCTTGGCTGACTAAGTTATTACGCTATCTTGTTTAAGTCATGTGTGTGTGTGTGTGTGTGTGTGTATGTGTATGTGTGTGAGAGTATCTAAGTGTGCATTTGAATTGCGCAAGCGCAACTATTGCAAATTGCATACCAAACAGCATGCCAACATGCAACAAAAAACCAGACAGACACACAGGCAACAAAAGTGTTGACTAGACGCTGACAGCAACAGCAATAGCAATAGCAACAACAGCAACAACAAGTGCCAAAGAAAGCCACAGAGGAGCAACAATACCACATCTTAAAACTGGCATTGAAAGTAAATTGCAGACTAGTGCAGAAGATGGGCAAGATGCCAGATGATCATGATAATAATGATGATGTTGTTGCTGCTGGTGATGGCAATACCTAGTCCAAGTTCCAAGCCCAAGTTCAGGCATCGAGAGACGACGACTTCGACTCCGACTCCAACTCCAACTACAGCTCCAACACCGACACCGACGACTCTTGGAAAAAGTGGTTTGGCCACATTTCACTTTTAGCATAGAAATAATTTAGAACTTGTCTGCCTGCTGAGTTTTTTTCCTCTTCTCTCTTCCCCATGATGAGAGTGCATGTATGTATGTATGTGTGTGCCCCTCAATTGCTGTGCGGTTAGAACCAAAACGATTTTTTTGTTGCAAACTTTGTTTGCTCTGAACTCAACTCTTGGGGAACAAATTCCCGAATATCTTCCATATACATATGGGCCGATTGAGTCATTCGATTTGAAAATTATAGCTATAAACATATATGCAGTAGTCCAATTAATTCCTAATGGAATCAAGTTCACAGCTGGCCATCAAAATCAGCGAAATGAGAATTTGTTTATCACCCTGGAAGCTAGTGAAAGGGTATGTTGGTTTTCCCATAAATGTTTGCTTCAAAACTAACTAAGAGCCTACAATTGCCCTGGATCGTTGTCATGTAAAAGGGCTAACTAGAAAGAGTTAAGCGAAACAACTATTCAGTTTACAGGGTATTAAAGTGTCTCACCATTGGATGGAGCTTCAAATGACCTTCACATTGAAAAATGAAATTTGAACTAAACGTTTATTAAATGTTAGGCGAACAACAACAATCACAAAACCAAAAACAAAGAAGCAGTGGAAATGGTGCAAATGAAATACTCTTTTTTGAGGAAATTTCGACAGGTATAGCTCCCAGGTATAACTCAATGTCAATGGGGAAGACATTTAAATTAGTTGCTTTCAAAAGTGATCTTAAAAACAATCTTAGGCTGAAGTACTTATGAGATTATTCTCATGGTAGGTCAGATAGGAAATCAATAACGGATATTGGCAATATAAGTCGATCTGTTTATTGTCTTATTGGAGTTTTATTTGAATCAAAATGAATCACATGTACTTTCGAGTACGAACAATGAGTTTTTATGTTTCTTAAAGTTTTTTGCATGTAACTTTTTTCGTCAATCCAATCTTATTATGGCCAAGGCAAGACATCAAAGATGAAGCGATTAACCATATGACCAAAAACCGAAAATGCGGATTATAAAAAATTATATTTCAATATATGTATGTACAAATCTGTCACATACGGGACACACACACATTATGGAATTTTACTTGTATATGTATGAGATATGTATATTTGTTGGGATTTTAAGTGGAACACACATGTAAATGGCTTTGTGTATTGTATATTGTTTATTTACATATGTATACATGATTCATGGCATGACAAAAGGTGTGGCTCCAAAAATAACAACAACAACAACAATTTTAAACAGCAAACTCAAGAAAATCAAAACTTATTAAGTCGAAAATGTAATGCTCTTAATTTGAATTAGATCAAATATAATCCGTCAAATTCATTATTTGATTTCCTTTAGACAATGACTTTAACTAAGCTATAACAGTATTCTTTTCTAACTTCTGGCCATTTCGAAGTCTGTTTTAGTTCTAAACAGTTAAATCCTTTCCCATCTATAGAATTATTCGTCTTATTTGGTATGATTTTTGCCTACAGTCAGTCAGGAAATGAGGATAGCATTATAGATTAAACAATTTTTGGCTTCTGCAGACCACAGTGAAGATGACTTCAAGATGTAGAAGACCCTCACGATATCCATGAACTCCCTTAATAGACAAAAGATATGGTTAAAGCATTTCTTTCAAAATCAAATGACTTCTTCCTTCTTTAGCCTTCTTACAAGGCTAACAAAGACACCAACAACATTGCGACATTTGGGCATATTTTATTTGGTCAAGAAACTTCCTTTTGACCGGCGCTTGTTAAAAATGTCAAAAAATAAAATCAAAAGAAGGCAATCCAAAACGGAAAAAATATCTGAAAACAAAAACTGAACCCAAACGAATGAAAGGCCAAAATTAACAAGCTCAAAATGGCAGTCGAGTGTGCATAAATTTTTGAAATGCTCCGCAACAAAACCAAAAAAAAAAGCCAAAAAGTAAAAACAAAAACTTAATGAAATGCAATCAAGAAAAAACAAAAACCGAAGCCTTTTTCCAGAGGCAACTGCATTAAGTGAGGAGCTGCAGCTACCTGGTGGAGATTGCCAATCCCCCCCCTTCCCCTCTCGCACTCTCACAATTCCACCCGCCCCGTGTCGCCTCTGCCTCTTAAATATCTGGCGCAGAGATCAGAACATGGCGCTGACGTGCAGCCAAAAGAAATAAGAAGAACAAGATGTTCAAATTTTAATTTTTTCTTCGCAAGAAATACAAAATAAATGCGAGCGATTGCTTTTTGAGAGTAACTTCCCTTGGCCCCTTTCCCCTCCCCGCACCATCAGCACAATCAGCCACAAAAAACCAAGTCAAGCCAACAGTTTACATTTGTCATTTTGTGATTACAGTGGGACAAAGAAGCTTCAAATTGTCCCGAAATTTGTTTGAATCTTCTTAGTAGATTTTCAGTGTTAACACTTTTGTAGATAAAATGAACTCTCAGTCAATCTATTTGATTACAAAATTCTCAATCTTGCAGTCTTTTGATTTGCATTTTCCCATGCATTCGATACCACTGTGTGCCCACGGGGGGGGCTAAGAAGGTGGAGAAGGATGTAGAACCCTTTTTTGGGTAAAGAAAGTTGGCATTGCCAACGAAAAACGAAGAAATATTCTTAATTTAAACAGAACCTTGCGTCTTCTGATTGATTGAGCCGCTGATTTAAGCGGCTTTTCAGTTGGTCGTTTTTGTTGTTTTCTTTGCCGCATAAGAATAAAATATATACATACATATAAAAACAAAATATATCAAGGTGTTAACTTGCCTTAAATGTTCGCAAAGATTGCGGTCTGAGATCGGCTACAGTCCCAAGTACCGTTATAGGGCTAATTGGAGTTTTATAAATTGTTTGCTGTCATTTGGCCAACCGAACTGAACAGAGAACATAACGGAAAGGGGAAGAAACATGGCACAAAGGATCACAGAAAAGAAAATGGATAAGGGGGGTGAGGAGGGGGGAGGAGCGTTTTGGGGGAACTGAGTTTCGTTTGGCAGCTACAACTAACGCCTCATTGATATTTTCAATTAACGCCTAATTATACGCATACACATATCTTGTCTATGTTTGAATATTTACATACATATATAGATTTGTCTATATACACACACATACACACACACACACATATGTGGATATAAATGAGCCCTTAGTCATGCGCAAAATAAAAAAAAAAAAGAAATGATGGCAAAAGTTTTGCTCATTTGTATTTGAAGTGGGTTTGGCTGGCTTTAGTTTGATCGGCAGTTCATTCACTTAAAGTGTCAAGTGGTTGCATAGACATAGACGGACGGACATTGGCAATAGACGGATGAATAGATAGATAGATAGAGAGAGAGAGAGAGAGACAGTCAGTCGAGTTGTACGATTCTCATTACTCATGATTATTTGTTTATGAAAGTACTTAGCAACTTCTCGAAAAGTTCTCTACGTTCTCCTTCTCCACCTCCTTTTCCCACTCATTGTCGTTGTCATTATCGTCATTCCCATTCTTTTGCTTCACAATTGTTTAAAAAATAATGCTTTTTGCATAAATTTTAGTATTTATTGTCTTGCCACTTATTATATTTCGGTTCTTTTTTTCATTTTGGCTTTGTTGAAGGATGGGGGGAATTATTTTTTTCTGGCGCCCCAAAACAATTTTCGGCGTTACATTTTAAATCAAGTGTTTTGTTTTGAGTTCTCTGATTATTGTTTTGCATATTTTACTCACGTTTATTTTTGAATTTCTGGAGTTTGCCTTAGGCCAGTTAGTGAGTTGGCAACTGCAAATATATGAAGAATACGGAATGATTAACTTACATATGATACAGAACAGAAAAAGTTGAAGGTCTAAAGTGTTCAAAGATATTGGATGATTCTACAACCCAAGCCACTATTAGAGCAGGCGAGTTGGTCATAATTGAATTACTCTACGAACTTCCCTCGCATATTATTGCAAATTTAGTTTCACTTAAAATTTTGTATTCATTTATTACTTCAATTAAATGTGCAGCATGTTTTAACTGCAAAAGTCGTAAAATAAGAGCAATTGCGTTTAATAAGCAAACCGTTTAGTTGGCTCATATAATAACAATTACAGCAATAACAATTAACAGCAACAACAACAACAACAACAATAACAAAAATTGTTCCTTTTTGTCATGCGTGTGAACGACAAGTCGAAGAGGAAAAAGCAAAAACAAAATGAAAATGAAAAATGTGTAATAAAAAATTGCACAGAATAAAAATGAGAAACAGTCAGGGGAGAAAAATGTTAAATCAAGAAGACAGGGGCAAACTGAATGTAAAATGCAAATGTTGTCTACAGACCAAACGGATGGAGAGGGGAGCGTCGGGAAGAGGGGTTGATGGGTGCTTTCAGGGGTCAGATGGCGTCGGCATCGGCTTCGACATCGTCGTAGTAGTTGCTGACGCCTTCAAAAGCAAATTGTACAAAAGTAAAAGATAAATGAGCACACAACTGTCTCACCCTCTCTCTCTCTCCATCATACACACACACACACACAGCCAGTGTTAAGAGTAAATGGCCAAGCAGAATTGCATTGAGATAGGTCAGTCACATACACGCATACAACTGCAGCGACAAGCTTTAATAGTTGCTGCAGCGCTGCGACTGCGACGTTGACGTTAAACTGCTCTAATTACTCTTGGCTAGAGAGAGAGAGAGAGAACAAGAGTCGCGGTCGTTAGGGGTTTCGGTCTCATCTCGGAGGATATTGGCATCAATCTCCTCTGTTTGTCTTTCTCTTTTCATCTACAGGCTAAATCGGTTAACCAAGAATGCAATAAACTAAAACATAAAACAAGTTTCATTTTTGTTTTTCTTCTCCTTTTAATTTTTATTACTTTTCATCTCGGTTTGTGTGCGAATGTATGCGTCTGACTTGTAAAACTTACACAATCGCAGTTGCAGTTTCACTCTATCTCTCTCTCTCTCTATCTTTCTCTCTCACACACACATATACACTCTCTCGCTTGGTCGATGTCGATTCACTTTTCTTTGTGCAATTCCAATAATTTTGCGTTCTCAGAGAACAGTAAAACAACAAAAATGGGCAAAAAAAGACTCTTGCAACGTTGCAACTGGTAAAGTTGCAGCGACGCCAACAGCGACAGAGACCGAGAGCGAGAGAGCGAAGACAAACGGATGCGAGAGTAAATGCATTTTACAAACGAGAGAGAGAGCGCGAGATGTTTAATTTACTTGCACTTTCTGCTGTGTTTTTTTTTTGGCCGTGCAAATAGTAGTAGATTTTATACTCTTGCTTGATAAGAAACGAAACAATTAATATTATTGAAATTCTTGAACTCTGTTTATGTATTCCTGTTTAGCTGATTTATTAAAAAACAAAAAACATTCCATTGCACATTGATTCTTGGCTAAGAGCTCTAAACGAAAACAGCCTCCCAACCATCCCCCCATGACCTACGACAATAAAATAAATACTGTCTGTGTACACACAACAACAACAACAAGAACAAGGCAAAAAGCTCTTTGCTTTTGCTACCCTCGAAGACAGCCCTCTGCAGAAAAGCTTTCTTCTTACTTACTTCATACTGTTCTCTCCTGCTGTTGTTGTTGTTGGTATTGGTGTTTACCATCTAATTCGATGACTAGCCAAAAATAGAAAACTTTAGGGTGGGTCTAGAGTCTGGTCTGGCGTCTTTGAATTGCAGACAATAAAAAGGCAAAAAAAGACAAATTATTGCGCAATTCATCTGAAATACTGTCTAGACAGGCAATTAGACGAAACTTGAATCAATATTGAAGCGCAAAAGAAGGACACAATGGTTAAAAGGATACTCCACACATACAAACGCAAATTGTACCGAGTATGTACATATTTGTCAGAGCGGTTATAGCGAGGGGTGTAAAGAGGAAGCGCAGTTTTTTTTGGTTTTGATTGTGACATAATTAGTGAAAGTGAAATTGATCAAACTGCACTCGCTCTTCATCTATCTCATTCTCTCTCTCGGAATCCCTCTCTCTCTCTCTCTCTCTGGCTGTCATTTACTGTATTTTTAGATGTCAGCTGTCTCTGTCAATAGACCCCCAAAGGCAGCGCAGCGTGACAACGTTGCGACGTTGACGTCGCTGTAGCTGTTAAAAGATACAGAGAGAGAGAAAGAGAGAGCTAAAGCCGAAGAAACAAGTGAGAGCGCGCAATAGATACTGTTAAATAGAGTTTCCAATGCTGAAATGAAAATGAAATGAAAATTCAAAATGAAAATGAAATTATTGCAAAATCTAAACACGCACACACACATGGACATGTATACATACAAGTGTGTGTGTATGTGTGTTTGTGTGTGTGCATGCATGTATGAATTGCAAAAAGTGCAATGACTTGTGGCGGTCTACCTGGGTGTGATTGGCTATAAGTATAAGTGTGCATATGTGTGGTGTGGTGTGTGTGTGTATCTGTGTGTGGCATGCGACCAACCCACATTCGCATTGCTACATATGACCAATTTCAATTCCATTTCCAATTGTGTCTGATGCATTTCATTGCAAAATGCAAATATCACAAATTTAAATTCACAATCATATTTACACACATATGTATGTATGTATGTGTGTAGTTACATATTTATGTTTAATATTATTTCGTTTATAAGCATGTATGCATCTGTGTGCGTCTGTCTATCTCTATACTGGCGTCTGTTTTATATCTTATTTACGATGGCATATATAATTTTCAATATGATTTAAGTGGCAGCTGGCTGGATGAATGGAATCACCATAGTTGTTGACTACGGAATTTTTATTTGAAATGCAAATTATGAGAAATGATTCACAAAAAATGCTAAAAATAAGCGAATGTAAAGATTTAAACACATTTTAATCTTTCTTGTACTTGGATCTTATGATTATAATGATGCTCATTGAATACTCCTGGACGACATCCTTAGACCAAGTGTAGCTTATACGTATTGCATACTTTCAGGCGCATGTGCATACTTTATATTAGGGATCGTATAGAACTAAACAGGAAGCTCAATCCAAAAACTATTCCGTAGATACGTACATACATATATAAGTAACATTATTATTAAAAAAAAAAACTTTTCGTTAGGATTTAGCAAAGAGTTTATTGTTCTATTAGCTAAAAGTTTGCCGTTTCTCCTTCTTCTTCCAAGGACGACACTTGGTTTGTAAAGAAATTTGATCAAAAATCATAATAAAATGTATTGCGAACCAAATTTAAGATTTCAAATATTCATGTTTAACTTATTTTACTTGCAGTAAAGCAGAATAATATAATCTTTGACGTTAATTAAGTAGCCATTTCTAATACTTCAGTATTTTTGACTATACATATATATATCCACTTTTCTAAGTGCTAAAAATATGAGTAAAACATTTTAATAATTGAACCCTAATTGCTAGTGAAAAAAATTCAAATCAAAATTCATCATTCAGCAATCGTAGAATGAGATTTTCATTAGCTCAAAAATTTCTATAGGCATTACGTATACGACACGTTGAACTTGAAATTTAATTTCCTTGACAACTTTTGTTAAAATATTTAAATATTGTGTAAGATCTATAAATAATACATTCACCCAATCTATCATTAAATGTGTCTAAATACATGGATTTAAAGTAATCATTTTACCTAGTTAATGTGTCAACACTTTGCCATACCTCCCAATGCCATCCCCTATCCGCTCCACTACCCCCTTTTAAACGCCTACACGCCTTATTATATACATATGTAGATATAATCAACATTGATGCACTTTACTGCACTTTGACGTTGGATGCGCAAAACATTTCGACGTGGCTTATTGTATTACTAATTTGTGGTCGGACAACAATGTCTGTTGCAAATTGCCACAGCACGGCGAAGGGAGGGGAAAAGAAAGGGCAGGGATAGATAGAGAGATGTATGTATGTTTATAAATGGGCGAAACTAGTTTAGTAGGAATACTTACTAAGTTACGTGGCATAATAAATTGAATAAGTGGATAGGTTAAGGAAAAAAGAAAAATGTGTGCTAAATTGATTGAGCATTCTCTCAAAGCACAAATGATCCACTGAGATGTCAGTGAGATGCAGCTAAGAGGGCGGCGGGTGGTCGGTTGTGGTGTGGTGGGTGGTAGATGCCATAAATTAAAGCACAAACATTAAGACAAGTCAACTTTAAGTTGCATATCGTATAATTTTCACAAAATAAAACAAGACAGTGGAGGAGACAGAAAGCGAAAACTGGGTCACCTGATGCGGACCAGCCTACGCAGAGACATGTCGTCGTAGTCGTCGTCGTCTCCGTTGTCGTCTCTGTTGCTGTCTCCGTTGCTGTCTATCTGGCCTCAGTCGTTACAAATATGTAACTCAAAAAGATATGCACAAGCCAGCTGTATCTATAAGATGCATGCCGAAAAAATAACGCGACTACACACACACACACACACACACACCAAAAAAATACAAAAAATACTGCGAAAATCACAAAAATAACCCACGTTTCGCTTCATTTACTCGCACGCTGGAAAAGTAGAAACGGCAGCAGCTACAACACGACGACGCCAAAATTTATGTCTGCTGAATTTCACCCACGCCGCCACCACCACCGCCATCGTCAACATGCCCCCTCCACATCGTTGCTGTTGCAGCTGCTGCATTGCAACTGCAACCAAAAGGCACCAAAATCATTAAAATCAACTCTTGCCTTGGTTTGTCTTGGCTTGACTTGACTTGGGTCAAGTTACATACAACTTGTTGTTTTACTTACTTTTGCTTTTTGGGTTTGCGGTTGTTTTTTTTTTTTTCTTTGTGGCATTCTTATCAGACACGCGCAGAGCATGCCATGTTCGACCACAAAACTGCATTGTGATAACAACAAATCACAATATTAACTGCAAGTAACCACGACAGTATGCACACTACAACCAACCATCCATCCAACCATCCATCCATTGTCTGACATGCTAATAACTAACCCGAAAGCCCATAAGCCAGCCATTCAGCCATCTGCAGCTACAGTGAACCGACTGTGGACGACATTGACATTGAACCGTCGTAAAGTGAACAAGAAAGATGAAATATTAACCAATGTTAAGTCAAAAGCTACATTGTTTGAGGATTCTGTGAAATGACTTGTGGGAGGTTGAATATAGAGCAAGTCATCTGACATAACAATCAAATCTAATGCGACTTCTAAGTTCAGTTAAAACAATGATGGCAATTAGATCTCAGCCACATATGCAGGGCAAGAGGATTCATTATTTTGGCTATTTGTTTTGTCGTTGGATTTCATCCAACTTATTGGTGTAGCGTCCGTCCCTTTTCAAGTTAGTTTACTGTACATGATGCAGAGACTTTTCGGCTCCTCCGAACGGAGTGTATGCCTTCGACATAAAATCGTGATTCCGCTGCGCAAACGTTCACTTTCAAAATCAGTGAAATGTAACCAAAAAAAACCAAAACGAAAACCAAAAAAAAAAAGTGAATTGATGTTGCATTGTATTGTGTGTGTGTGTGTGTGTGTCTATTTGTTAGTTATTCACATTATTCATTTTGCTTACAAATAGAGGTTAATTTATTGCAACTTGATTGAGTGCTGCTTAAATAAATGACTCTTTGGTTAAAGGGAAACTTGCCTCAAAAAGGAAAGGTAGTTAAGTTAAAAAGGAGCATGAATATGGGGCGTGGCAGGGAATAGGAACTATCTTTATCTTTATCTCTTGACTCTCTGGCCCTACCACAATGCAAAAAGCTACAGCTGTCAAGTCTCAATGTCAAGTTGATCATGTTATTGAACCAATTTACAGAAAAAGACTCCACAGAGAATGCTGAGCAGAGACGCAAAGTGAAGATGATAAAGTTGCAAGTGCAAGAGCAGAAAAGAGAAGAACAGAGGACGGCGGCCTTCATTGTGTTCAACACTGACATTGAACAGTGGCCATACATGTGAAGTGATTGTGGGGGGGTAGAGCGGTTTGAAACACAATTGCCTGTTGCAAGTTGACATAATTTATGCAAATTTCAGTCTCTTGGTTAAATGACCAAATATGTCATTCAGTCAGTTAGACTCAATCAATTAGATGAGGATCAGCTATGGTATCAGGATGTGAAGGAGTATGGAAGATCGTTATCGATGACACGCGCTCACATTCCAGCCAAAGAGACGGGGAGAGGAGGGCAGAGGCAGAGCTTGCACAGTTTATGTGTGTTGCAACAACTGCACTTGACTTACTTGCTCTATCTCCACACCAGTCGACACTACTTCACTTCACTCCACTCCGCACCACACACCACACCACACCACACCACTTTACTCTCTCTCTGTCTCTCTGTGGCTATCTAGAGTCACTGATGATGCTGGCGGTGGCGGTGGTGGTGGTGGTTAGTTGGTGGTGTTGGTATCTGGTAACTGCCATCGCCATCTGCGCAATGCATTTCACTTTCATTATGATGCAGTCAGTTTTTGCCACTAAAAATGGCAACGGGGCAATGCCAATGTGTGGTTTTTCCAAGCCGAAATTGAAAAACCAGTTGGAGGCCCCACCACCACCATGAGCACTACTCTCTGTCTCTCTCGAACAGCTGACAGCTGGGCTCACCTGGTGTTAGCCTGGTGTAGGCGGCATCTTTCACTCCCCACCCATCTCCTCTGCCCCTCTTTACATCTCAAGTGCCGTCTTGGCTCTTTCTGGTGTATATCTTTTGTTTCATCTGCTTCGTTTCGTTTCGTTTGGTTGTTGTTTTTACTTTCTTCTAATAGATCGTTAGTTGTGTGCCATGAACTTGCAATTGATTGCTTATTGTTAAATGAAAATGGAAAGTCATTTCTTTGTTGCATTTTCGCCTTTTTCGCATATATATATATTTATATATATATATATATTATCTTGGCTTTCCCATGGAGATTTTTCGTCTTAACCTTCCAAAAATGGGGGTCAAGCATTCTTGAATTAAAATTCACTATTCACGAAAATATATATTAAATAAAAACACAGACATACATATATATATATATATTGATTTTCCAGCCGAGCAATCGTTGAAAGCGAAAGTAATTACACTTAGTCATGCAAGCACACGCACACCCACACACCCGCACACACACACTTAGTTCTATATAGAGATAAGTTGGGCATTAAAGCTATAAAGAAAATGTTGTCTAAATATGCAACCCCAAAGTGCATAAAGGGTCAGCGAATGGGAAAGGGAACGAGAACTCGGTTCCCTTCACTGACTTTCTCCCTTTCCCTTATCCAACCGCCCTTCCTGTTCTGGCACCAGAATCAATTTTTATTGGTTACACAACAACGTCGTCAGCACACAGCAGCAGCAGCAGCAGAAAGACAGATAGAGAGAGAGAGAGAGAGAGAGAGAGAGCAAAAGAGAGGCAAAGACGATGAGAAATATAAAAGTACATTGAACTTTTCGACTTATGACTTTTAGTACTCTTCTTTTTGTTGTAGTTGTTATGCTCCCCCTTTCGCTTCTCTGTCTTCTTATTCGCTTGGGGGGTGAATGCAATAGAACCTTCAGGCAAAAGGATCGCCTTATAAACAGAGATCGAGGGAAACGATCATAACAAAGTGAAACCAAACGATAACGATAAAGAGTTTTTTTTTTTTTTTTTGTTAACCGGAAACGGAAATGGCACTCAAAAGAATGAAAAAGATCAATAAAATTAGAATTCGTCAATGGAAAGGTCTTTTATGAGAGAGAATGAGAGAAAGGAACAAAAGACAGTTGAATCTCTTTGTCTGAAACAAAGTTTATAGCAATTTAATTACAATTTTTTATTTATTTATCAATTTAATTATACATCAATTCCAAAGGGAAAACAAAACAAAACCAAAGAAAATACTATATAAACTCCTCGACTTGGTGACACATTTCAAAAAGACCATCGGCCTTGGATGCCGCCGCCATAATTATTTCGATTATAATCGAAATTACGACTAGCCTGGGCATAGGCATCGATGGTGCCACGCCCATCATGACTGGTATAGAGATTATGATTATACTGCACACTCGCTTCCCGTCCAGCCTGATCCTTGCTAGCGGTGACAACAACAGAACCACCCTCAGGAGAGCGGACCAAACGAACTAGAGGATAATTGGAGTCATCCCATGCCATTTCAGGATCAAGATAGGCTTCCTCCTCCAGTGGATGGGGATAGGCTGACACCAGAGCAACAAGCAGCGAGCAGACCAAAATTGATTTTACTGAGAACATCTTTGCTGGTGGTTATAGACAATCGAACTGATGGTGATCCTCGACAAGGGTTTGACTTTTATAGTCTGAAAAACGAACAATGGGAGTTACCCTCGCAGGGTAAGTCACATTTGGACGGGGACTTTTAGCATTATCTGTCTGAGGTTGGGGACTTTTGTGATCTGTACATCCCCTGAGATGCTCTTATCACTTTATATACATACTTATACATATGTATGCTTGCCATCAGTTTGTCTTTAGAGCGAGATTCGAAAAGATGTTTCCAAAGGTTTTCTGCCTGTTATTGCTTTTCATCACAATGTTGACACTTGGGGTTCAGTGCATCGATTTTAGGGCCTCTCAAAGACATCGACCAGTTATAATAAGACAAATGAGCAAACTTAATCCGATTTTATATACAGAGTCCAGTGAAAACAATTTGTAATTGTAAGTTTTATCTACTACAAAACACTTTGCCTAAAACACCTGAGTATGGAATGGAAAGTTTTAGTTTTGTCAACTTCGTTCCCTCTACGGATGCGATTAATTTAATATCAAAAAACAATTGTGTAGAGATATATGTATGTAGTTTTAAGAAATTGTTAACAATAAATATCGAATTGGGTTAAAAATTGTAACTAGAATTCCTCACATGAAAACTCACAAGGGTCTACACAGACTTTAGATTTCTCTGCTTAATATGGGATGAGACACAACTTTGGTAATTTGTTAACTAACAATGTATCACAAGAAGAAAATTGTTTAGATTTATATCTAAAAGTTTTGATTAAATATTCATACTCGTTTTGCATATCATCATTGGCATTGGAGTTGAATTTCTAGCTCTCTATTTAACCTCGTGACCCATATACTTACTTATATGGCTATTAGGAACATGTAATCCCCATTCATTCACATACAATTCGTAAGACTCAAATCTCATTATCACTCGAAATATGTATACATATATGTATGAAGTTCTCTCTAATCTTTTGAGGGCCAAAGAGAAGGAGGCGTCGGGTTGATCTTCGAGCTGCCCATAACTTTTCTTTTCTAAACGCATTTCAAATCGGCCTACGCAACAAATTTCAAGATAACGCACCGGCACTAACGCAAAACCAAATCAAAAAAAAAACACAAAAAAAAGGCCTCAATAAAAAAAAAACACTAGAATCGTAAAAAAAAAACGAATTTAGTTCATACGAGTTCATTGACACACAAACGAAAGAAATCAAAATATTGTGGGCTGTGGGTTGTTCTTTTTGGTTTTCGGTTTAGTTGTAGTTTTTCCCCACGCACAAAAATAAAAAAAAAAAACCAAAAAGATTTGTTGGCTGAATTTATTTTAGTTTCACCTCTTATCGATGTTTGGAAGTGTGGCTAGTGATAGCAACGTCATCACGGTTAGAATAAGTGCCTGGGTTGAGGGTCTCCGGGGTCTGGGTCTCGGTCTTAGTTGTGTTCATGTGTGTGTTCATGTGTGCGTGTGTGTGTGTGTGGTTAGAATAAATGAATTTCTAATCGCATTTCTGCAAAATGCTTTTCGCTTTGCCATGAACTTGAATTTTTGATTTTTGTGAAAGTAAATTGTATGTATATACATAGATAGAGACAATGCCGGACCCCAATTTTGTTGGACAAGAACGGATTTCTAATCAGTTGGCAAGTTTTATTTTCAGCTAAAAAGTTTGAGGAGACAACAGGAGGGTTGGATGAAAGAGGGAGAGGGCAGAGTTGAAGTGCTGTAATTAGATGTGCGTAGACCGCTCAATTTGAATTGCGAAAGTCTAGAGTGTGTGTGTGTGTGTGTGTGTGGAGTGTGTTCATAGATCATTTGCGGGTGAAAGTTTTACTTTTAGGTTGTCTGTGTGTGTGTTTCTGTTTTTTTTTTCTTTCTTACTTTTAAATTTCATTTACTTTTTATTATAGATGGCTCTAGAGCAGCTTATCTATTGAATATCAAGTTATGTTGCCTTTTTTTCGCATGGGTTTGTCACCTGTGGCTATATACATACATATATCTCAATTTTGCCCACAGGGCGTATGAAATAGAAAACCAAAAGTAAAGAAAACAAAAAAAACCAAACACAACACAACGAACAATAAAAAGTTATAGACACGTGTGTCCAACGAACGAATGCTGCCAAGTCATAATTGAGTTTTGGTTCGATTCGAAATTGAAGTTTTATGATTGCCGGCAAACGGGGCGAGAGATCTTATGGCCGACACATTCTGTGTCTGTTATGTACTGTATAATTAATACACACACACACACACACACACACATGCACACATACACATACCTACTACTAGATGATGATATATTTCATTAAGAGTCTTGTGCTGAATGAAAGATCATCAGGGCACACTGTGAAATACATAGATATCACCAATACATACATGGCCCGATAGGCTATTTGTCTACAAATGTGCGTGGCGTACGCACGCTTTCAAAATAAATTATATAGTATGCCCCGATGATATGACGATATAATATATATTTACTATATATATACATTTGTATATATCTGTATGTATATCTTGACTTTTCTCTTTTTCTATTTCTTGTTGCCTCTCGTAAGATTTATTTGCCAAAAAAACAAAATATTTGACAAGAAAAATACCAATAAAATGTTTTAGTCTGTGCAAATATATTCCCATATAGATTTCTAAGTATATTGTGGTTTTGACTTTTCGCAATTGTCATATTTGAAAATTCAAGAGAACTTTTGTTATTTCAAGCTAATTTGAATAGAAAACAAAAGTGTCTCTCTTGTTTTTTGGTAAAACAAATCACTTAATTAGTTTAAAATATTAATTGTATAAACTAATTAGGTTTTACACAATCTTGTGTAACTTTTGGACTATTTGAAGCCAAATTTTCTCTCTATCTGTGGTTAATAAGTTTAGTTATTGCTAAAATGCATTATTGTTATTTAACGCCCAAAGGTATGCAACACGCATCAAAGTCATCTATCTTCTAATACCTTTTAGAATTCGATGTTTCTGAATCTGTTTTAATAATCTTTTAAAGTAAAAGACATACATATTTCAAAAATTATAGAGTATTTAGAAAGATTTGTATTAATAGATTTCAGGATTTAATCACTTACATGTTATACATTAACAGTTTACTTTGATAGTTAAATTTGATACTTTAACTTAAGCAGTTTTCATATACATATATATTGTTTTAATTATAGTAGTTTTAGCTTTTAAGCTTTAGTCTTTCTGATTTGTTATTCTATTCAGGCTGATTAAGATTATATAATGCATAGAGAGAGAGTGACTAATATGGTAATGAATTGACATCGGTTTAGTGCTCTATTTTAGAAGAGAGTGAAACGTTAAACTGGATGTTGCTGTTGTTGCTATTGCTTGGTATTGCTTGGTGTTGTTGTTGCTGTTTGTGGTTGCGTTTAAGTCAAGTTCAAGGACTGTCAATTAAATTGAAATCACTTGCTTAAAGAAAACGACGTCGGCGTGGCGAGCAGAGCAAAGCAGGCAGCAGCATCAAAAGCAAAACAAGCTACAACAGCTTCCAGATGAGTGGGAATCAGTTTGTCTGTCTGTCTGTCTGTCGGTATGTCGGACGGTTTCTTGGTTGGTTGGTTTCTTGGTCTGGTCTGGTCTGGTCTGGTGTGAGACTAAAGGGAAGCCAATGCTAAAGATGTGTATCTGTATCTATGTGGCATACTATATATGTACACATTTATATATACATATATATGTATATGTATGTATATAGATATATGTATAGTGTGGTCTGTTTTCGATTTTGCACGCATCTCGTTGTTGTTGTTGTTGTTGTTGCTGCTGCTGCTGCTGTTGCCGGATGCTGCGTAGTTATAATGCCGTAATTGTATGGATGATTTCAATTCGTTTTTCAACCTCTCCACTCCCCTCGTTCCCTGCTCCCTGTATGCTGTTCCTATCTTCCCCCTCCTCACCCAGTCATGACTACCTCACTCTCAGTCATTCAGTCATTTACTCACTCGCACTTTAAGTAAACAAGTCAAGTGCGACTTCTGGTTCTTAAGCGGTAGGAAATCTTCAAGTTTTCAGTGTATGTGTGTGTGTATTGAGATCCCATGGAATATTCCCTTTCTCTCTCTCTCTCTCTCTCTCTCTCTCTCTCTACATGTGTGTGTGTGTTTGTGTGTTGTTGTTTCAAGTGGATAGGCGTGTCTGCAGGCAATTTAAGAATATTTAGACATGATTAGCATTGAAAATGATTGGCTATGGGAAAGAAGAATTGCCATACAACATTTATGTATATGAATATAATATATACATACATATGTATGTATATAGAGGTACATATGTATTTGTGGGGGGTGGGGGAGTTTCTTATTTTGACCATAACTAAAAGCCACACAGCACGATCAAAGCCCAACCCCATAAAATACTCACACAGAGTCAATATGCATGGCCACTGGCCAACAAAATTCAAATCCTAACTGTGTTTTTAGGCCAACTTTCAGTTTTCAAAAAGTAAATCGAGGTTTTCAAACAGCTATGTATATATATATATATATTATATACTTATGTATCTGTATGCGAGTATCTAAATCGTTGAAATTTGGTCATAGCCCGAAGCATGATATGCTTTAAATAAATGCATAATTAATGCCCATATTTCGATTATTGTCTCTTTTTGAAATTTACATACGATCGGCGAGCAGCCGCAGCAGCAGCAGATCCGATGGAAAACACATTATCAGGTTTACACGTGCTAGATTTTCATTTTATTGATGATTTGTTTTGTTTTTGTTTTTAGATTTGGACTTATTGTATTGTATGTATTTACTGCCTGTGCCTGCTTCAAAGGTTTTTTTTTTTTTATATGTTTTTCTTTTTTGCGTCTTTCAGTCAAACCAAATGTCAATTTATCAGACAAAGAAACAAGCAAGACAAAACAAAAGACATTTTAAAGAAAAAGCCATAACCAATTCCTCTTATCAAGCCGAAAATTCTATACGCTATTTACCATCTATTCTAAAATTAATAACTTAAGGCTGATTCTTAATGATTAATTAACAAAATAGACCATTATGTGGGTTCTTTTTGTTTTGGGAATAACTTTATTTTGACAAGTTCGTCTTAGGAGTTTATTTAAGTTTGTTCAAAGAGTTTTATGAGTATAAATGGTTCAGGCAATAAAAAACAAATATGTAAACATCCTTAAGAAAACAAATTAACCAATATGTAGCTTAAGGCCTAGTAGCTATGGCTAGTTTTAGTTAAAATACCTACTACAAATCTCATTCTTGTGAATCAATTTGTCAACGAGCTAGATATTTCATTTTCGTTTGCAAAGATTTAGATAGTAAATAAACCAAGTTTACTTTGTTAGTTGCCCTTTGTTTATGAAAGGGTATCCACCAAAAAGGAAGCGCCCGTTGCCATCGAAAACAAAACGGAAATTCACCAAAGATTGAGACTTGGCCACAATTGCATGGGAGAGACGGAGATGGCCACAGTTTTGACTCTGCCTCTGCTTGGATCTCTGTCGATCTGCCAATATTTTGCCAATAAAACCATTTCGTTTCGTTTCGATACTCAATTTAATATTTGTTGTTTTATTTATTTTTTTGCTTTGGTTGTTTTCCTTTTTTTGTTTTTTGTTTTTTAGAATTTTTGTATGCCAAGAATTTAAATTAGTAGTAAATCTGGTTTTTTAATTTCGGGTTCTTCTCTCTACTCTCAACCTCTCTTTGCTCTTTTCATCTCACCTCACCTCTCACATCACACCTCACTCTCTTTTTACTGTCTGTCTGTCTGTCTGTCTGTTTGTTGTCTACTAAAATTCTTGTTTTTTTTTTTTTGCCTCTGCCTTTCTGCGAAGCGACTCTTTCTGTTGCTCTTCATTTCTGCGACGTTATTACAGGTGAATTTGTTGCTGTTTTCAACTTGGCTTAGAAGGCATGGCGCTTTTTTTTGTTAAGAAAATATTATACTTATATACAAATATATTCCAGTTGGCATGAAAACGAAATGCTTGGTCATTGGTATCATAAAACAGGTAACACAAAAACAACAAAATCATAATGTAGTGGGAATAGATACAACAACAAATCGATCGAATCGATTAAAAATTCAAATAATCAAAATTTAACTTTAATTTTTCAATGAAATGAAAATGAAAATTTCTATGCTGATTGGAAAAACTCATCAGATTAGATTTATATCTACTTAGTTATTGATATTTTCCGATTCATTTGTCAAATTTAGAGTTTCGTTTACGATATTTGTTGATTCTTTTTTGTTTAAAAGAAAGTAAATAAAAATCTACTTGACTTTAAACAAATCTTAATATATGTATCAACAGTTTCACTTTGATTTTTATTAAATTTAGCACATTCTGTTTATGTATGCAGGTACTTAAGGTTTCCATATGTCTGTGTGTGTGTGTGTGTGTGTGTAGGTGATTGTGTTTGTACGTTAAGCAAAATTAACAAGATAAATGCGTAATAAAAATCCATAAGCATGATAATGTCCTCAATGTAGGTCATATTTAATTGAAATTTAAAACTCTCTTTTAACAGAACAAACATTTCTGTTGCTGTTTCACCTTTCGTTCTTCACTTTATACTCCTTTAATATTTACTATATATTTTCTTTTGGGCCAAAAAGTGAAATTCTCTGCGAAGGATGAGAGAGAGCGAGAGGCGGGGGGAGGGAACACACAGCGATCGTCTCTTGACAATATAAACATTTACATTAATTAAACAATGTTTATTGATTGTTGTTTTAAATGCCGCACTTTAGCATTTATTTATGCATTTTCGGCTTTTGGTCGACCATTTCGCAGAGGTTCATTTCGCTTTTGTCTTGTCCCAATGCAAAAAGACAACTCTTTATGCCTGTCGAGACCTACATACAGTCTCCCTCTCTCTTTTCCCTGTCCCTCTATAAATATATATATACTTATATGTATGTATCTGTATCTGCATCTTTATCTGTGCGTATTTATTTTGGTTTTTACATGCAATTACAAAACAAGCAACAAGCACAAGGAGAAAAAAAAAAGAACGAGAAAACAAAAATAACAATGTACACAGAAAAAAAAGGCAAGTTCTTTTCTGCATTTCATATATACCCTTTGCCTATATGGACATATAGCCTATGATCATAAGCAAAGTTCAAAAATCATCATGATTAAAGTACAGGGAAAAACCTTTCAAAAGAAGACTTTCATAGGGTACAGCAAGTTCGGATAGAATTCTATAAATATTGTGTTGATTCTCTTATCATTATCGTGTGTGTGTGTGTGTGTGTGTGTGTGTGCGTGTGCCCCTCTTCTTAAGACCCTTTTTGAGTTCAGTTTTAAGAAATTTTTCAACACATTACGATTTCACTCAATACAATGTGTAATTTTTGTAGGCCGTTCGTTACTTCTGCTGCTGCTGCTGCTGCTGCTGCCTGCCAGCAATCCACAAAAATTACATGTTTCACTTTCTCTGGCGCCTCTGAAAAGCCCCCACCGAAAATATCCACCGAAGAAGAACTCACACAAGATAAATGCTTAGACAACTTCTTCATCATCATCGCGGGGGGATTTCGAAATACTTTTTCTGTCCATCTGTCTGTCTCTATATCTCGTTGTCTCTATCTCCCTCTCTCTCTGTCTGTGTGTTTTCTCAGCTTCTTTCAGAATATTTTGTTTCCATTTCTTTTGGCATCATTAAAAAGGGAAATTTCGGTTTTTATTTTTTTTTTTGGGTTGAGCACATGAAAAGCAGGTTATGAAAAGAAGACTTTAATGTTGAATGAATTCTGTGATAACTAGGTAAAGCATTCCCTCTCCCCCCCCCAAACTTCCAGACCATAATCTTGGATATGATGCATTCGTCAGATTCTAATCAAAGCTAAAAGTTGAAAATTAAATATAAAGTATTTGCCAGAAATAGTAAATTTAAATGATTACTAAAGTCTTTCTCTGTTGTTTTCGAATTTGTGATCTCATTATCTTTTCGTGTGAAGTAATTTTAAAGGTCAGTCGATAATCTATTAGATCGGATCTACGCCTTAGGGATTCACTCACATTTTTTGGAGGCCGACTCAAGAACTTTAGTTATGCTTGATTTTGGTAAATTTTCCATCAACAGATATTTGTTAAATTGTTTATCACGCGACCAAATTTTACATTTTTGTTTTTTTGGAATTAACATTAATTTCTCTTCCATACATATGTATGTATATATATATATATACATATATACATACATAATGTACATAGATGTAATTTCATTTAATACTTACGTTTATCGTTTCTATAATTTCCAGTTGCCAACTTATTTAGTTAGTTATTTATTATTTGATTCATTCAGAATTTCGCTACGCAATTTACGCGTGTAATTTGTTGTTGCTCTCCCGCTTCCTCGCTCTCTCTTTCCCTCTCTCTCTCTCTCACTCTTTTGTTGGCCGATCTGTAGACGCTCTTGTTCTCTCTAACGAAACTTTTGTTTTTTGTTGTTGTTGTTGTTGTTTTTTCACACAATTTTGTTATTTTTACTTGCTCTTGATATTTTGGTATTTTTTTTTTATTTAGGATTTTTTTTTTTTAATAATTGCACAAATAATAGACAAATTTCAATGCTGCTGTTCGATCAAACAGACAAAAAAAAAGGAACAACAATAAAAAAAAAACGCACAGAAAACAAATTTAATTATTAATTTTTTTTCCTCTCTTTCTCTCTCTCTCTCTCTCTTTTTGCACTGTCTCCTCTCGTGGTTTAAATGAGTTTTCCAGCAGCACACATGAAAATTTTGTTTTACACTTGTTTCAGCAGGCGCAAAAAAATAAAACCAAAAAAAAAAAAAAAAAATTGAAAATAAAAAACTAAAACCAGAAGCCCGAGTCGACGAGAACAACTCAAAATTGAAATTAATTTTTCGTGTTTTTCTCTTGTTTGGTGTTTTTGTAGTTCAGTTAAATATAGAATAATTATAATTTGTTAGTTTTTGGCTGTATGTGTGTTTAATGTTTTTTTTCTTTTTTTTTTTTTTTTTGGTAAAAAAAAACCGCAAAACGCGTTCGCCGGCGTGTGGCACTTACAACGACGACGTCTGAGCGGCAAAAACTCGAGAATAAGCAAAGTGCGGCTCAATTTATACGACAAAACAGACAAGAAGATACACAGACATCCACACACACACATTCGCACAAACACCGCACACACTGCACACACACACACACAGACGGATACACGCTGACAGAGTGTATTGGTGTATCTTCAAGATACACACGATCGGCATCGGGGCAGATAACAGTGCTGCGTCGCTGCTCAGTCGCTCTGTTGGCGTCTCAGTCAGCGTCGACGTTAGCGGCAATATGCACGCAATGTTAGAACGCCGCCAGCAGCGAGAGTGAATTTTTGCTCTCTTTCGTGGGGCGCTCACGCTTTCGCTCTCTTTAGCTCTCTCTCCCTCTCTATTTTGCTTCGAGTCTCACTGTTGAGGGGGTGGCGCTGTTATCGCCAGTGCGTCGGTGTTTGTTATTAAATAAAAGAAAAGAAACGAAAAGAAAAAAAAAAAACCTCACACTCTGCTTAGCCAAACAATTGGGTTTTTTTTTTTTTGTTGGATTGGGTGGGGGAGGGGAGTTCGAGGGGGTCTCTTGCTTAGTTTGTGTTATATTTTATCTGTTTTAATTCATTGTTTTATTTGCATAAATTAAATATGCACGACCCACATACATAGATAGAAAACAAAAAGGCGACGACGACGTAAACAACGACAACAACAACAACAACAATATCGGCAGTAACGCACAAACAAAAACGAAATGAAAAATATTAAGATACAGATACTTTTGTACATATAAACGCACTGGGAGCAACGGGCACAGGCACCGAGCACTGAGCACTACCAGCAGTAGCAGTAGCAGCAGCAGCAGCACAGGCAGCAGCAGCAGACGTAGCCGCGTCACATATAAATAAAAACACACATATTATTCGCCGCTTGCCACCGCCTATCTGACCGTCGACGTCGTATGTAGTATGTAGTTGTAGTAGTAGTCGCCTCAATATTCCCCCCCCACACCACAAACACCATTCGCTCACACACACCACACTATGTAGCGTAGCGTTCCGTAGTTGCCGCAGTCGTCGTCAGCTATGTCGGCGTCGTCGTCGTCGTTGTCGGCGTCGTCGTCGTTGTTGTCGTAGTCGTAGTCGTAGTCACAGTCGTCCGTACGCGGTCACACATCGAATACGAATACGAAAAACGGACTGAAAACAGCCGAAACTTTTTTGTTTTAACATGACCAGCGACGCTGAGCTTCGGTTGCAGTTAACGTTGACGCCGACAGCGACGTTGGGGAGCCTCTCTACTAGCATGAGGCTTGCACAGTGGTAACGACAACATTTAAAAAACTAGAAATGTGTAACACAACAAAGTCAATGTATCTATGTTTTGTATACCCTTATAAAGAGTATTATAAAATAAGTCAAATGTGTCTAATGAAATAGTAAAACAGACGTTTTCGACGCTACAAACTAAGTATATATGTACATATATATGATCAGCGGAAGTAGCCGTGTTGATTTAGCCATGTCGGTCTGTCTATGTTTCACTCTCTACTGAAATGAAACTTGATATTATGTAGCTTTTTATTGACTTCAAATTTGACAATTTGTCATATCAGACTATAACATATAGCTGCCATAGAAACCATCGAACTAATTGAGCTTTATTGAGAATTATTTCGATTGGATATACATACAAAAACACATTTTTTAACATGTCTAAAATGACAGCGTAGCTAAAGTTAGTTTCCTTCTCGTTTGTCAATAATTTTAATTAGCTTTGGCCCCAGTGTGACATTTGCTTGGCTTTTGCGCTCACTGAAAAGCTTAACAGTTGTACGCTGTTAGGGCTCTGTTAATGTGCTCAATATTTAGTGTGCATGTGTGTTAGTATCTGTGTGTGGGTGTGTGCGTAAAGATACTATGTTAATTTGATTGACATTTTTATTGTTATCAATCTTTGACAGCTGTTGCACTTCACACGAGCATGTTAATAAAATATCCCCATGGCTAATCCTAAATTTGAGAAAATTCCCTTTAACCATTCTCTATGCAAAATGGTCTAAAGTTTCGATGAATGAATAGGGACTTAATTGACTCAATGTCCTTTTTTTCGTCCCTATGATGATTTGAACCTCTTATGGAGGGCATTTACTTTGGCAATATCGAATTCCCTTCACTAAACCTAATAACATTTGTTGGAAGACTTGGTTTCTGTGTAGTTCCCCTGGCAATATGTCGATGCATTTATTAAATAAGATTCAGACCATCCACCCGTATGTACATAGATACATATATCAATTACTTACATTGGGCACAAGGCCGTCCAGCACTTTGCATTCGATGCATTCGGCAGTCAGTCAGTCAAAATCGAAAGCAAATTGAATGCAATTTCTATATGTATTTGACGAATACGATATATCATTAATTATCGTTACTCGGTTGCTCAATATCGTTTCAACTAGCCAAATTAATTACGTGACATGATGTTAGACACGCAAAAAACGAGTTTCAAATTGTTAACAAATTCACCTCGAAATGTGCATTGACCTCTTTGAATAATTAATTCTATATATTTACATAAATCTATATGTACATAGTTTAATATAGATGTGGAGAGGGGGAGAATCAAACATATGGAATTATTATTGCATTGCCAATGCAGAGATAACCTGCTAGATGAACTCCAATGAAATTCTATGAAAATATTTAATACTATAACCAAGCCAGCTGAGCTCAGTTGCAGATGTATTTGTGTAGCAACTGTTGTTTAAACAATAATAATAATAATAACAAAAAACAAGAAAAAAAAAACAGCATCGAAAACGAAAATTTTCCAACAAAAAATTGTCGAATTCTTCTTGTTTTTTTCTTTGGACTCGGCTTATCGTTTACTGCTCGTTGTCTGATCAAATAAATATATGTATAAATATATGCATTTGTTTATGCTTTCGTGTTACGTGTCTTCCGAATTGGTTGCAAGTCTCACGTACACGTACACGCACCCGCACACAAACTTTTCCCCCTCCCTTGCCCCTCTCTTACACTTACATTGACAGTTTAATCATCTTCCATTTGACAAGTGCAAGCAGGAAGCACGCTGATGAATTGCAAGAGCATGAACAGAGTGCTCTACAATCTCTCTAGTCCACATCAGACCAGACCAGACCCCAGACCCCAGAGTGTCCGCCCTCCTCTCTAATGTGTGTCAATTGTGATAAGCCCCCATGCACATTTCTCTCTATATACACAGATGAGATTGCCAACAGAATCTATATAAGTATATAACAACAATAGCAACAATTTGCCCCGAATATGGGAATCAGTTTCAATTCAAAGGGACTGCTGCCCCTGCCATGACTAATTAAGTAACCAAAACTCAAGTTCTCAGCATTAAAACGCGCCGACAACTTTGTAAAGGTTGGTCAAAAAAAAAAAAAGCATACAAAATTTTATGTGCCGTTCGTTGAATGGGGCATATGAAACATTTTCATACATTACAAAAGATTGTGCAAGAGAGAAGTATAGGAATTTGTTTCAAGCTAAATTTTCAATGGAATTTAGCAAGGACCTGTTGTTATCCCAGATTCCTAAGTTCTTATGGTCCATTCAATTCATAAGATTGTCCATTATCATGTTCGTTAGAGAACTAAATATGTAAACATTTTTCATAGCATACTTTTTGGGATATGTTCAATAAGTAGAAAATATTTATAATTCTAAAACGATTTGAAAACGAAATCCAAATGGTAAGAGCATTCAATTGTTTTTATCAATCTTTTAATTTTGCTGTTTTGGTTTGTTTCTTTGGATTTGTTTTTGGTTGTGGATTTTTTCTTGTTTTCTTTTTTTTTGGTTTTTTTTTTGCCATATGCATTTTCGATTTTTGTGCTTTGCGCGTGTGAATCATGAGCATTAAGCATAAAACCGACATTTAGCTGATTGATCTTAATAAGAATTCCCGGCATTGGCCAGAGCAGAAGAGAGGGAGGTAGATGGATTGGGGGTTGGGAACGGAACCATAAGGCGGAGAAGATCCACAAACGCACACACTTGCACACGCACACGAACACACACTGCTAACGGATCGCTGAACGGGTCAATAACATTTTTGGATGTGGCCTGTCCACCAATATTCACGTCCTCCTGCCATTTGAGGGCGTTGCAGTTGGGCTGCGCCTGCGCAACATAACAAACTTTGTGTGTGCACTGTGCACAGTGCAGAATATATATGTGAATGTGTGTGTGTGTGTGTGGTGTGTGTTTGTTCATTTCTTTTGTGAACAGTTTTTAATAACTCAGCGTCAGCGTCATCGTCCCCTGTCGGAAATTAAAGTTTGCATTTTCTTTTCTTTTCTGCTTTCTGCCTCATGCCCCATGCTTAGCCTGCTCCTTCTCCTTCTATCTGAGTTATGTTTCTTCTTCAAGCGGCAGCAAATTCCAACGCTTTTTATCATGGCAGTTGTGTTCCTTTTTTTGGTTTTTGTCGAGATTGAATTTATGTGCCTTTTGCACTGATCACAAAAGTTTGAATTTAAGTTCGAGGGAGATGGAGAACGGATGTGTGTACTCAATTTGTTAAATGAAAATTGTCGCCAAAAACGTTGGGAAAATTTGCAAAGCAAATTTTTATTTCTTCTCCGATGCTGTACTGAATTGAGCGGTTTTCGGTCGGTCGGTCTTTCTGTCTGCTTGTCTGTCGGCCGATTGGCCTGTTGCATATTTCATATGTTTACCTTTTAAAATCGATTTTATGTTGATTTCGTTCACACAGATTTATGCGCAAGTGTTCAGTTTTAGTGTGCCAATATATACATATCATTCGAGTTATATATACATACATACATATATGTGTACGTCTATATTGTATTTGAACAATCAAATCTAATCAAATTTTTGTGCGTTGCACTGAAATTGACAAGAATTGTCTTATGTCTAGCTGACAAATTATACTAAACAAAAAATCTTTCGATTCAATTCTGTCTGCACTTTAAATTGAATGCAATTAAACTGAAATTGATAGAATCGAGAGGCCAAAAAAAAGAGGTTTTTTTCTTTCTTTATATTATTTTTTCTGGCTTTGACACTTGACAGCTTCCATTCAATCCAATCTTCTATCCCATCCATCTATACTTCTCTATCCTTCTTGGCCCCTTAAACAACAAAAGGGCGTCTAGATTACGTCTACGGCTTCAGTCTCAAGTTTTTTTTTTTGTCTGGACAATTGTTGTTGTTGTTTGCCTTGAATTCGCCTTAGTTGTCTGCCTTTGTCTGCCCGTTGTCCTTCCATCTCCCCTCTGTCTGTTTCTGCTCCTCCTCATCGTCCACCTTCTCCCTCTGCTGCTGCTGCTTCTTGTTGATTTTGGGTTAGATGTTAGTCAAGTTTTGCCTTGGCCAAGTGGTGGTTTCTTCTCATTTTTTATTTTTTGGGTTTATTGTTTTGATTTTGCATTTGATATCACTTTTCGGCCTACACACACACAAACACAGCCTGGGTCGGAAAACAGGATGCCTCATTTGGTGGTTTTGATCCCAATTTTCTTAAATAATTCGACAAAAAATTGGGTTTTCGTCTAAAACGTTCCATAAAGTAAACACTTTTGTCATTTTTTTCTCTCTAGAGCATCACTGTCAATGTCAATATAAGAGTTTCTTTGGCCCTTTTTGTTATATTTTGTTTTGCTCTCATCATCATCTTGATTTATTTGCCGAAAAAAAAGTAGCCAGACATATAAAAATATAGATGTGTGTGTGTGTGTGTAAATCTGATGTCTGGACTTTTATTGTATGACTGACCTTGAATTTATGGAAATTGCATAAGTGAGAACAACTTTGTCATATTAAGAGTTCGAAAGAAGAAAAAACGAAAACAAAAACACACCACGCAATATAAAGGAAATAATCAAATTCAACTGAACTAAAAACCCAAGACAGACCTTGACAATGACAAAAGTGAACCCCTTTCTTGTCCTCTTCTTCCTTACCCCTCACACATAGACACCTTACACTTATTTGCATGTCTAGACAACAAGAAAAACTGTATAAAATGTTACCTTAATGTCAGAATCTTATAAATTCAACGCTTATTTCTTTATTAGTTTGGGAATGAAATAGAAAACTTCTTTAACTAACTGTCTCTATTTTAAATCCAAGGCTGAGCAACAGTCTAAGAAGTCAAGGACTAGACTTCTGAGACCTTCAGTGAGTCCATAATCTATGTAATAAATCAAAAATCATCCATTTTCATCAGATGAAATTTCCTCTAGATAGTAGATACGAGGGTGGTCCGATAAGTATGTAGCCTCACCGCTCGATGGCGTGAATCATTTTCAGTCGAATCGAATTTGTGGTTTTATTTTGAATCCGTGTCTCTCCACGAACGTGTACACGGATATTAGAAAAATGGGAAAGATCAATATCGGTAAGTGATTCGATTCTTGTTTTTGGAAGGGAAATCGCGAACTGAAATCAAAGTGCGGTTAAATGCTGTGTACTGTGACTTTTCTCCTTCGATGGCGTCGTCGGTTCTCAATAAGCCACGGCCAGGTGCCTCGACCACGGAAGATAAAGTGAGAAAAATACACGATCTCGTATTGGCAGACCGCCGATTGAAAGTGCGCAAGATAGATGAGCTCAAACGATCGCGTGGGTTATATCCTGCATGAAATTCTGGACATGATCTCCGGTCAACAGCGCAACCGGGAGATCATGGCCAAACACCGTATCATGGTCCACCGTATCCTCCAGATTTGGACCCATGCGACTTCTTTTTTGTTTCCAAACTTGAAAAAATCTTTTGCCTGGCAGAAATTTGAATCGAATGAGGAAGTCATCGCCGCTTGAGAAAACTTATTTTTCAAATCCAAGCTTTACTTTTACTAACAAAAGCCCTGTCTCTTTCTCTCTCTTCAGTTAGTATACCCTTTCATTAATGGTATAGATTAAGTTTCCCCTACTTGTTGGAGTAGATATATTTACATAGTTTTTAATTTATAGTAGTTAGAAAGAATTGCAAATACAAACTCAACAAGACCCCTCTCAATCTCTCTTTTTCTCTGCAGTTAGTATACGCTTAATTAAAGGGTATAATAACTCCAAACTTCTTTCATATCGATAACCCTTATCAAGACAGAGGCATCGGCATGCAAAAAATACAAATTATGTTTCAAAAACAACAACAATAAAAAGAGCGAAAAGAAGAAGAAATGTTTTTGTATGTGTGTTTTTCTTTTTGAATTTTTTGTTTTTTTCTCTCTTTTACTTTGACCACCGGCAAAGCAAGTGGGCGTGGCACGCTTAAATCCGGTACAGCGCAACGAAAAAAGACCATACACACACTCATACACACACACACACACACACAACTTTATAAGATCCCAGTGATGCAAATTTGTCTGATATCAAATTGCAGTAATTTTCTTCAAGTTCGACTCAGTGGAATGTCTAAGGGGGAAACGATGTATTGGGAGAAGGGATGGTGGTTTTCAATTTAATATTATTTACTTAAAAGAAAAAGAAAACCCCAAAACTTGGCACGTGATAAGTTATTTAATCGGCTAATGGATTTCTGTTTCCACATCAAGTCAAATTTTTGTTGAGTATTATCAATCAAAATTTTTTGTGAAATTCATGGGAAATGATATCAACAAATCGAAGAACTGTAAGAAAATATCGAAAAACTAGAGTAACTAATAAGAAGAGCGGCACAATGCTTCTTATGCACAATGAATTGAGGCAATTGCGCAGTGTCCTGGCGGCCATGCTGAGGGATCAGGCACAGGCGAGGGAACAGGCCAAGGTCAAGGCAGAGGAGAAACACAAAGCCAAGAGCTCCAGGAGACGCAAGCCCCCAATGAGATCGAAGAGCAGTCAAGTGGGTTTCGATGACTATCCGACGACAATGAGTGACTGCCCACAAATGGCTCTTATCACTCAGCAAGCTCAGCGCATTGAGGAGCAGCAGGAAATGCTGCATCGCATCAAACTCTGCTATGAGCGACAAGTGGCCAATATCAAATCGAATGTCCAATTGCTGGAGTGCCAGTTGAATAAGCTTCAAATGCTCCTTCAGGCTCATTTGGAACAAAATCCGGATACCAGTTTTCGCCTTGATAGCTACTACAATGAGATACTCCAGGCAGTCGATAGGATGCAATCGCATGACATTAATATATACGATTCGCCCATCGTGTCGCAAAGTTCTTCCAATGCCATGATTAATGTGAATAGCTCTTTGCGTTGCTGCTCCATGGAATCTTTGCACTTTGTGGACAATGTTTAAGGAGCCCGATAATTTTGGGCTACTTGAACATTATCCAGAAAGTGTAGATAAACATTTTTAAAACTTCTAATATTTTAAATTACAAATAAACCCATTCATACATATCCTGAAATTGGCTTTTTGTTTTAAATAATCAGGTGCTTGTGATGTCTAGCTGCCTTTGTAGAAGGTTGCTAGTCTCCTGTGGCGCTTCGTTGGTTGCCATGAAGGCAGTGTCATCCGCCTATGTTGCAGTTAGGAGGTTGGAATCGTTGAGTATCGGCATGTCAACTGTGTAGAGGGTGTATAGCACTGGGGGACTCCGGCTCTGACGTCTTTGATGGCAGAGTTTGCATCACCGCATCTTACATAGAAGCTCCTGTTTTCAAGGTATGATCTTAGCAGCATTTAGAATGGGGCAGAAAGGGCAGTTTTGATCTTGTATAGTAGGCCAGTGTGCCAGACCTTGTCTCATCAAAATTGCACCAGTATACTAAATAAATGGGTAAGGGAATCAATGTTTGACCAAACAGATAGCTCAAATATACTCAAGTTACAAATTTATCAGGGAGATGACAGGCAGAAAGGATCACCATTTCGTGTTCGATGGACTTAAATGATTCTATAGTTCAGTTTAATACATAAATCCATTCTCCGGCCAGAGATTAAAGACCTATTTGGTTCGCCTCAACCACAAATAAAATTTTGATTCAAAAAGTCACCTAGTTTTCTCTTTTTTGATATGCAGAGCCAAGAGCAAAGTGAGCCAAGTAACAAACAGATTTTCGAAAACTTAGATGGCTATGATATATTGGACTTTTCGCTGTCTTTCTCCTAATAAGCAGGCCTGACAGTTGTTACATTTTGTTTCATTGTATACACAGATGCATACGAAAATCTTTAGTTTGCTCTAAAGCCAAATAAATTTTCAAGTGTCGTATAAAAATTCATAGAACTGTAAGAAATTCACAAGTAATAAATTTTGGTGAGTGCATTTGAAGTGGCCAGAAATGAACGATTAACTAGTTTGTAACCATATCTAGATAATGGCCAAGTGCAGTAATACTTTGTCTGGTCTTAAAACATCGCGTCTGGAACACCAAATGGTTTTGCTGCGTCGGGAGATGACCACAATTGCCAGTGATCGGGATGAATTGCATCTGGAGCAGAAAACGCGTATGAAAAGTGGCGAAGCCCTGCATCCCGAGGATAGTGTTAGAAAACTGACCAAACGTCTACAAGATCGTGACATGTATATTGCCTTTCTGGAGGAGCAAATCAAATTGACGCGTTCCAAATACGAGCTGAAAGTGAGTGATGTGAAAATTGGTGCCGATCTTCTGGAACAGGAGCTAAAGAAGTTACGCCACGAATTGCAAGAGATTACTACCCAGGCCAAGGATCTCGATCAGGTGCAACAACAAATGGATATCCTTAATAGCAAGCTAAGCCGTCGCAATGCCATTATATCCCAATATGAGGCCCAGCACACAAAGATAATGTCCATAATCAATCAGTTGCATCAGAGTAAAATTAATTACTTGCATCGTCAAAAGAACATTGGAACTCAAACCGTAAAGAATTTAAAGCAATCAACTAATGATACTTCCGATGCAACGAATGTTTATTCAAAGTTAGATGAAACAGCTCCAAAAGTCCATAAGAAACCAGTGCAGAAATTTGCCTGTCTTACCACAGCTCTTAGAAGAAGACTAGAACTGAAGACCGAGGCCTAGGAGAGATGAATCAGACACCCCCATTTGATAGTGTTTATATTCGATTTAAATTTTAAAGAGAGAGATTAAATTATTAGCTTTTTTTTGTTTTTACTTTTTATTGGCATATTTTCCACGAATTGAATCATAATTTTTGAACTGCTTGAACGACAGAACAGAGACGGGTGAAGGAGTAACAGGGCGAGGTAATTCTGTATTGGATCATATTCTAGGCCATATATCCATTCATCGGGCCAATGTTTTACATTTTAGCGGGTCCGGAACTTTAGTCAGCAATTTCAATTCTCTTGTGATTCTTGTGAATTGAAGTGAAGTTCATTGACAATGTTTTGTAACAAGTTAACTCAATCAAAAGGGTTATTAAACTACCAACACGGCATGCAAAATGTTGAGGTATAAAGAAAAATTGAGTGCATTTCGCCCTATGCGAAAGACTCATACATACACACACAATATAATTTGTAACTTGTCACGTTTCTTTCCAGTGACTTAGACACATGTGAAGCCTTTTTTCCCTTACGTTCTATGGCGTTTGTCTTTGCTAGTGAATTCGAAAATTTCTGCATTAAAGCACGTAGCATAAATCCCATAAATTGCAAACCTATTTCAATGTTGAGTCATAGAAGTTAAGTTGCCTCTCCTCCAATGCATTCTAATGATGGAAACCAGGAAGTGCGTGCAGACAATCAATCGTTGGCCAATTGAAATCAATTGTCCATAGTAATGAAACTGGGCCAAAAGTTCAATACAAATAAAACTTAAGATCCGACTAAAGTTCAAAGACGGCTTCTATCCCCATTTAGATGGTACTATATGGTAAGATTTAGATACTAACCTGTTGTAAATCCATGAAAATGAAATCGATAAGATGGATGATTCGAATGAAGGATGATCGAGAAAATCGGCCAGCCAGAGGTTATAGGCACATAGAGGCGAATTTCGACAATTAATAAGGAAAAAATTTGATGTTCTCTACCATTAAAGAGTTGTAGATTTCTTTGGATACTGTTTGGTCATACAAGATCTTGAATCATGGTCAAGTGAATCACTATTCTAGTGAATATCTCCAATCTACATATTGGGTGAGTACTTTCGAGAATTCCATTTCTACTATTGAGTGGTTCCATTTCGATGGGGCACACTTTTCAGACTGCAATCTTTTTTGATAAGAATCTCTAATTGTAGGTGATTCAGTGGGCCGTGATGAAATAGACAACTGAGTGTTTTCTCTCTTTCTCTCTCTGTGGGCCGGGTATTATATTTATTTTTTGGTCAAATCCAGACCAAAAAAAAAAAAAAAACCTGTTCAATTAGCAGCGATTGCCATGCCTTGATTTGGGGGGGCTTTTGCCTTGTTAAATGACCCTGAGATCAAAAATAAACATCAGTTCGTGACGTCACGTGTTGTCGCCTTTTGCTCTCCACCTCTTGCTCTAATAGCCTCTGGCTGCCACCTGCCCTTAAAGAACAAAAACAAAACAAACATATGAAAAACATGTTGGGTGGCAAATACTAATTCGCTTTAAAATATGTAATTAGTTTTTGTTTTGTTTTTTATAGTACTTAACTACATTTGTTTTACACGTACACATTATTATATAAATTAAACACTAAAAGGCGCCTCACAATGTCCTCCTCATCCTCCTTCACCCCATTTCTCCCCAATTGGCTGCCCATTCATCGCTCTCTCTTATGTTCCCGAAAAGCTGCGGAAATTGTTCTTCAGCAGGAGAATAAGAAAAAAGACTCCAACCGCAATTGTGAACAGCTGGACATTGATCACTTTCGAGTCAACAATGGCCTGCAACATGCTGTAAATGCTCTCGCTCCGCACTTCGTCGCCACAGCAGTCCATATGGGGGTGGTATAGGTAACTAACTTTAAGTACGCGAAATGTATTTTGTTTTTATAAAACTATTGATTTTGTTGTATTCCCATTCACGTCGTTTGGTTGTGAAACAGAGGCCATGGTGGCGTTGCCACTTTTCGTTTTTGTTTTTATTAGCGATGGACAAAATTCATGTCACGATTGGCTCACGAGAGAAAAAAAATCACGCGTACAAACACCAAAACAAAACAAACAAACTGTAAAGCCAAGATTCTTGCAGAGATAAACAAAATTGTCATTGATAGCCATATACTTTGTATCCCTTGGGCTAATTAGATTCCGATTCAATAGCTAAATGGCCCGATTTCGATACACCCTATATCCCATGAATTGCCATTTCTTATTGCTTTCTCCCTCACTCTCGTGAAGAATTCGAATACTAGATAATTTTAACCAAATCTACGTATGTAGGAAACCATTATACGTACCAAAACATGTTCCTGGTTCCGACTTCCATGGTTTCTCCAATGGAACACTTGCCGAGAATACGTAGAGTCCTGTTCATATAGTTAATTTGTTTAACTGGGGCATATCCAGGAACACGGAACACTTTCTGGGTATAAACTATTCTAAAAAGTTTCGCTCTTGAACTGTGGGTTGAGTTTTATTAATTTAGTTTAACATAACTATTTGCTAACGTGAACTCCCAACTACAGGGTCATAAGCAAGCTAAAGCCAGCACTTATTCATCGTTTTCAAAGTCAGCGGGATTCTTGCGCAGCAAAAGCAGAATGTTTCCGCTCGGTCAGATCGTAGATCAAGTAGCCCACAATGAAGGCTAGATGGTTAGAGAGAGAGAGAGAGAGTTAGACAAATGCGAATTTCAAATAATCCAAAAAGATTTGCTACTTACGTGGAGCCACACGGAACACATTGGAACGGAAGCGACGCACCATGTTGGGCAGACCGTTGCTGATGGCGCCGGCAAAGGCACGCTGCTCGAAGGGAGACAGTTTGTATGTGACAATGCCATGGACCTTGGCAAGATTGCCAAAGTGGGCTCCGTTCAGGATCGAGGAAATACGCATCTTTTAGGCTGTGGGAGAGGTGGATGAAATGATTGGGGATTAGCAGGGTTCAGCAGCAGCACAAAAAATTAACTAGGATTTGTATAAAGACACAAATTGTGATTATAAACATCTTGTCAGGCGCTGGTTACGTCGGTTACGTAATTTTTTGCACAATTCGACAGGGAAAACGTCTGACGGCGTTCAAGATCTTTGCACTTTTACCAGGCGAAAATGATTGGGCATATTTATAGAGCCCAGCAGCTGTCAAATGTGTCTTTTTTTGGCAATTATAATGCGAAATTTTACCTTGATTTGATTTGTTATGCGGCCAAAAAAAAAAGTTTTCGTTGCGTGTTCGTCTCGTACTGAACAGTGCTGCCAGACGGTGTGAGAGAGAAGTATAGTTCTTGTCACAGACTGAACAGTGCTGCCAGACAGTGCGAGAGAGAACTATCGATATTTTTTGAAAACCGATAACTTTGCTCAGTAAAAGTCTCAAAATGAGTAAGTCAATTTGACACTCTGGCAGCCCTGTTGGCAGTGTGACCCAACTGCAAAATATAAAGCGGCCTTTAAATTCAAATTCAAATTTGATATTTGCTAAAACTATGTCCATAGAATAAATTGATCAATAGAAAAACAAGAATACGAATTTTTATCATGTCAAAAGTAATTTGTTTATGAGCAACATTTGTACAACTATGAGATGAGGCACCTTACAATTAATTAAAATTATTATTTGTATAAAAAAAAAAACATGTTCAAACACAAACGACGACAAGATTTCACATTTATGGCAACAATTTTGCGATGATCTATATATATATATAAATTTCATTTCGTTTCTTATAATACATAAACAAATGTCCAATAGAGGGCATTAAAAATTAGAAACATGACTGGAAACACAAATCGCGATCGCCTATCAATCCACATGGCTATCTCCTGTGGCGTCATCGTGGTAAATGTTGGCGGTGTCTCCTTCTTGTCCTTGTCAATATCAACAATGTGATCATTGCTGTTCGTTCTTTCACTGGAAATGGAAACATTGTCGGCACACTCGGTCTTAATGATTGGTAAATTTGGCTAAAAAGCGTAAAAACAAATCTCATTAGAATGTTTCCACCAAGCGATCGTATGCAAGTTGCTACTCACATGAACGGTTAGGTAATTGTTAAAACCCTGATTCACATTGCCATTGCCATTACGTACACTCTCCGTGCTGGACACAATGTTATCCAAACTCGAGCAGGACCTAGCTCGCGAATCGCTACTCAAACTGCCGCCAATTTGCCGCCTAGCTGGTCGTGGTGTCAATGTGGACTTGATGATGTATTTACTATTGACCTTCTTCAGTTCAATATTTTCCTTGCGTCGCCATATCGTATTGACAAAAGCGAATTCAACCAGACTGCCAAAAATGAAGAAGGTGCAACCGATAAACCAAATTTCCGACACTTTAATATAGCTAACTTTGGGCAAAGTTTTGCTCTGCGACGAGGATAGCGTTATGAATGACAACATGGTGCTGGTGCCCAACATAATGCGCGGCGGAGAGGCATCTGCCTGAAGCCAGAATGACACCCACGATATGGCCACAATCATCATGGAAGGCAGATAATAGTCCAACAGATAAAAACCAATCTCACGCTTCAAGTTGACCGTAAAACTCAATGAGCTATAATCACCCTCTGGGGAAAAAACATCAAATGAATATTTCAAACCAATTTTCAATTGCACTCCAAACACTTACTGAAAGCTCCATGCCGCAAATTGACCATATCCGAATGAACAACTGTCGTATTATGCCAATATTTACCCATATTGTATTCAGTAAGACGCATTTCGGGATCAAATGATATGGGTGACTCTTGTTCCCATTCCAATAGCAAATCGGATGTGTTGTACATCCCTACAGGTAAACGAAAATAGTTAGTTATACATAGTTATATGTTTACCGATTTGTACTTACAACTCTCCAAGACTGTGGAACAGTATTGCTGATCGAATGGAAACTTTTTGAAATTCATCCAGCAATAGAGCGAGGCCTGCATTCGTGTCGATATGATGACATTGCCCTCCGGCGATAGCGAAGTTAGGACATCCTTCTCATCCGTTCCAAGTATGGAGGATTCACGTTCGTTGGCAAAGAATATGTGTGGCAACCAGAGGCGTTCGCTTAAATGCTTTTGCCCCAATATGTTGTCACTTCGTTCGAATTCTTTATAGGCCAATCTCTTGTCCTGGAAACTCAATTGCAGTAGGGCATGCATTTTGAATTGCAGCAAATCCGAGTTGAGATTTTGCAAGAAATATACATAGATGCGGGTCTTGACCACAATCGGTAAACGTTCCAACGTCACATTGTTATACTCTGGTGGGAGGAGGATCACTTAGCATCTCATTGGCGTATGTGGATTGTGTATTGAACTTACCAATGGGTCGCTCTAGACGATCATAGCGACAGACATGGGTTAATCGTTGTATAAGTTGCGTCTGCTGCAAATTTGCTGCATTCGATAAACTTGGACAATCTTCCTCATCGTCAATTGTGTCATTTGTTGCCGCACTTAAAGGATATCAAAGGATATCAGTTAGTCAAAGCGAAACAAAAGGGAGGAAGAGATTAAAGTGAAACCACTTTGCTGTCTCAACTAATTGGAATTGGACTAACAATAAGACTTGAAATGGGAAAGAACATTTAGTCCATAAAGTCACTACGTGCCTTTACCTTGCTTGATATTGATGTGGGTCAGGAATATATATATATATACATATGTATATCGGTTGCTAGGTAGGTAAATATAATTTATTATAGGCTGCCTCGTTAGTTGTTCCTGCATGGTCATAAATATTGAATTATTGGCAAATTTAGTCATCACTTGAAAATGTATTCATAAATCACAAAATATTTTCGTCTGTCAATATAATGTTTTCATTTGAAACAAAAGGAACCTAATTCAAATTGTTCACATGATCCATAGAGAGTTCCAATACATATATATATCTTGGATTTCATTTTACCTTTTAAACGTCACAACAATTGAAATCTATTTGTAGCCCCTTGTACATAGTTAGTGTATATAAGATTCGACATGGCGTTGTGGTTCGAGTTCTTTTGTTGGGAATGGAAACTAAATGATTTACATTTAGGTATTCCTACCCACAAAAATGGAATCATAAAATATTATCTATCTCTCTCTGTCTTTCTCTCCCTGTAAAGCCTAAAATAGGCAATATTACTACGTAAACAGATATATATATATGTCTACCTATACATGTATATATATATATATATATATATGGTATATAGCTTTGCATTGTTAACGGAATTGGCAAGTGCTTTTATTTCATTACCCATTCGAGATGCTTCAGTTTCGCTTAGTTAGTTATAGTGGGAGTTTATTGTTCTAGGGTGTAAGCTACTGTTCCATCCCCCTACCCCGCCTCCGGCTCACAGTCCCGTCATGGGGGCCCTAAACGTTTCCATCTATGAATTTTCTGTGGTTCTCTAGCTGTGCCAAATCTCATTTTGAAACAAAAACAACTTGAACAATATTTGTCTTCTCGGCTCCAGCAGAATAATGAGAATAGTAATAATAAATATTATTGTTATTATTATTATTGCCTAGTTGCTTTTGAAAATAATTAACACATTATGTACTTACTATATACTATATATGTATATAGATATTGAACCCTGATCCCTTATCTCATTATCATAGCATTTTCTTTTCAACTCTGGCCGACTCAATTAAATGGAAAACAAATTTCGTTTATTGATTCTGGATTTTAGGTAACTTTTAATTGAATTCTGAAAAGATTTCTTGCTGTTGTTGTTGTTGTTGTTGTTTTTGCAATTTATTAAGAGAATTTGTTTGTTATCTCTGCTCTGTTATTGTTTAAACAAAAACCTTTGCTTTCTTCAACGTTTCTTGCGTCAAATTGTTGCACAAACACAAAATTTGTACAATTTTTCTTATCAATGAAATGATCTGAACAAAAAATTCACCTGGTATACCTTAAATTTTTCCCAAAAAAAAAAAAAAAACTTGATGGGTTTTCCCAGAACCAAGTAGAATTTGCCATGACAAAGATTCTATACCCTTTCCAGTTGCATCCATTGGGCATTTTAGCAGAGAGACCCATCAAGTGCTTAACTTTTAGTCAGGATCTTAGAAGGATCACTACAATTAGAACCTGGAGTTGGGTTCTCTTAATGCCTAGATTGATGCCAATTAGGCCAAAATGAATTAACCGTTTTGGGGGACAAGTGTATAAACACAATTTACTCAACTGGTCTGAAGTTTTCTTTCTTTTTTTTTTTTTGTATAAAAAACCAAATGTCTCTCTTGTCTTGATGCCAAACGGTTTGAGGGTTGGGCAGGGGGCTGATTGGGGGGTGTGGGGGTGAATGAACATATTGTTTTATCAGCTGAAAACATATCAATTATATTGGTTTTTATCAGACTCCCCCACTCACATTTTGCATTGCAAGAAGATGTAGTTGAAATTTGTACTTTTTTTTCTGCCTTTGCACTATGACTATGGAAATTTTTGTAAAATGTCTCCCAAAGGAAGCAAATGAATGATTCATCTCTCTCTTACCTGATTGATGTTTGAATTATGCTGAATATTAATGTGATTAATAATACTTTTGTAAAGTGCATGAAATATAAATTCTTCATTTTTACAAACAGGAACAATATGGAATTTTAGTTTTTAGTTTTAGTTTGTTGTTGATCTTCTTGAGATGTCAATGGAAACACACTTTATCCTCGCTTCACTTTACACTTTTATAAAATTTGTTAGCCATTCGTGAGCACATTCACTTTGCATTCGAAATGCACTTTAATTCATTTAAATAAATTACAGACAAAAAAAAAAAAAAAACCAAAAAATCACAAAAATGTCTGAAACTATTTTGCAAAATGCCGAGGTCTGACTGACGATTGTCTATATATGTATATATATTAACTTGTCGATTGTCGAAAGTGTTTTGAACTCGAGTTGCGCTTGCGTCCCACAGAAATACCTTAAACGCCGACGACACTTTGCCGAGCACTGAGACGGGGCAGCTTTATTTTGTGTCTTTTTGTGTGTTTGTGTTTTGGCTGGTCTGATAAGCCAAGTTAACATCAGTTGGGGGAGTAGTAGTAATAGTAGTAACACACACACACTCGCACACACACACACACACAAACTCTCAGAGACAGATTCAGTGCAGCAACTTGAAAGCGTTTGTTGTTAACTGTTGAGCAGCGCAAAGGCTACAGCCGCAGGGTCGCTGGAGATCGTCTCACTTTATAATACACACACACACACACACACACACACACACACACACACACACACAGAGACAAACGAAATGGCAAATAGTTAACTATATTATCGGAAGCATTACATTTCTATAAACCGGTCAATAATTCCAAGCAACTTTAAAGCAAATGCGAATAAATATTTGTAACATTTTATGTATAAACTTGTCAGCATATTAGCATACGAGTTCTGATCAAGCTGAAATGGAAGGGTGCGGGGGGTTAGAGGGGAATACTTGGCAATGTTTATTCAGTTGTTGTCCACGCTTCCAATTAAGCATCCAACCATTTAGTCACCCACCCAACCACCCAACCAACCAACCACCCACCCACTCTCAACTAGTTGTTCTATTTGCCCAAGGCGCACGCTCTCGCCTCTTGTTTAAACAAATTGCACATGATTTTTCTTAATTATTAAATCAACCAGGCTAAGTCAGGCCAGGCCAGGTAAAACTTATATAAGTTCAACAAACTTACCTTAACAAAAAAACTACTTAATTTAATTCTTATCAGAGTAATAATTATTATGGTTTTTTTTTTTTTTTTTTTTTGTTGAATAAACTTCTCCAATAATATCAGCGATTGTCTGGAGTGTGATTGTGTTTGATTCACAAGGGAGGGGGATCGGTGAGGGGGGCTAGCGGATTATGCTTTAAGGTCGAGCTCTCTACAAATTTCAACTCAAATCGTGCGACGTGACATAGAAAAATTATTAAACAATACACAAATATCGACAGCAGCAACAACAACAACAAGTGCGGCAATAATTGAATATATGACAAATTGTCAATAACAGAAATTGCTTATACCTATATATGTGTATATACATATATATATACCTATATATATATATATGTATATTTGCAATTAGTGTTTGAATTCTTCTCCTCATTTTAGTTTTTATTTGACTTTTTATTCAGTAGCTCTTCTCTGTCTAATTGATTTATAAGTTTTATAAGTAATATATATATATACATTCTTTAACAAATCGGTTGAAATACAAAATTAATTGAATTCACTTGGCGTTTATGTCAAAATTAATAGATGCCAACACCTGAGCATATCGCATATTGATCAATGATCTAGGGTTCCTGAACCCTGAAGGATAAATTCAAAATGAAATGAAATGTGGGATAATAAGAACGTTAAAACTATTTAAAGATAAGTTGCTTTTTATACCCTTGCAGAGGGTATTATAAAATTGGTCAGATGTTTGTAACGCACAGAAGGAGACATTTCCGACCCCATAAAGTATATATATTCTTCATCAGCATGACGAGACGATTATAAATAGCCATGTCCGTCCGTCTGGATCAACGCGAACTCCTCCTAGACCATAAGAGCTACAGAGCTTTGCATGTAGTCTGGTATATACTGCAGGGGTCGTTTTTTTGGATTCAGCCGGATCGGACCACTATATCATACAGCTCCCATACAAAAAGCAAAGTCACGAACAGTGACTTTTCTCAATATCTTCGTTATTTTCTCAGCTATTGTCGTGATATTAGTAAATTCATTATAGCTATAAACGACTGTTCCAAATTTGGTCAAGATCGGGTGACTATATCATATAGCTCCCATAGGAACGATCGGTCGAAAACAGTGACTTTGATCAATAACTTCGTTTTTTCCTATGTTAAGATTGTGGGCCGTTCTTTCGCAAACATGACTCTTTGTAGATAAAACGTTTTTCCACTCTAACGTCTAAAGGTGAGGAAAGAGTACCAAACAACTTGCAAGGGTATACAAACTTCGGTGCGGTCAAAGTTGGCCCCGGCCCTCTGGTTTAGAATAGAAATCAGTAGCGGAAAAAAACTTCAGGACTGTTTTCACATAAGTTTCTTTATTTGAAACTTCAAAAACTGTTTTCAACGGCGTCAATATTATTAACTAGTCTCTCCATTATCCGTTATGCTATATACAAAATACATTCCTAAGAAGGCAAACCAAAGTATTTGAGACAAATACACATAGATAGATGATTTGTCAAAGTGGCCCAGTCATTTTGTCAACTGAACAACGAGGATCCGGGTTCGAATCCCAGGCTAGTGTATGGATGTAGTTTTCGTCTAAGCCGAAGGCCTTAGTTGCCAGTGCTTGTAAAACATAGTTAGGTTGATAGTTTACAACTATGTCCTATACTTTAATTATAATAATAAAAACATATAGATAGAGAAATCCTGCTAAGAACATCGACAGTTAGTAGGGTCTTGAGATGATGACTTACTGTAATAAGGCGGTTCAATAATAGTCTAGCCTATAGGCAAGTAGTCCGATTTTGATTCAGACAATAATCAGAACAAAAACTATAACTATTTATGTTGAGCAGAAGAGAAATTTATTGCAGTATAAGGTAATCTACGAAAATGAAATGAAATATAAAGTAATCAAATCAGTTTCTAAGCTGAGAACAGTTTCCAACTGACAGTGGGAACACTTGTATTTCATTCACTTGTAGGAAATCCTTTAGAGGCTTAGGGGAAATTAAAAAGTTGTTCTATTCTCTGCAAATGGGTGAAGAATGCTTTGGAGGCTTCCGATTTGCCCACGTCATCGTAGAAATGGACAAAGCATATAGAAAGCTTTTCCGAAGGGACATTCCTGCACATATTCAAATGCAATTACGTTTAAAGCGAAATGAGAGTGTCATAGAAATTGTTGTCATTTCGGCTTTGCTTGGTAATTTGCGTCAATTCCTTTTATAATATTGGTTCTCTTTCCCTCTCTTGGTGCTTATCAAAGTTATTTTGAGAACTTTTAATTAAATGAATATCTAGGTAAATATGCCTACCTATCGTGAATATATATATATATATGTGTGTATTTAAATACATATGTATATGTATTTGTTTAATGAGAAATATGAAAGCATTTTTTTAATTATTGTTCTGCCATTGTCAAAATAAACAAAAAACAATTTCTATTGTCCCTGGCGTCACTGACTGAAAGTTGGGTCTTATCTTTATCTATTTCTATGTTCTACAAATTATTCTACATAAGTATGTATGTATGTATGTAGGTGACCAGGTGTGTACTTGTATGTTGTTTGTCCACCTCAGATCTCCTTGCACGACTTTTTTTTTTTTTTGGAAGGTGTTGCTTGTTGTGTTTTTTGCGCAATTTAAAGGTTAAACATTTATTTACTTGCATTTTTATGGGTCGCTGAAAATGTGATTTTTATTTACTAACAAATATTAGTCTTCTTTCTTGGCAAAAGGGGCAAACTGAGAGGGGGCTTCAATGGAAGATTGGATGTTGAATATTTAAATTTCGTTTAGCACGTGATATTATTGAAACTTTTGATATTTTACCGCCTTTATATAGACCCAAAGTCACGCTGTGGCCGACTCAAGGACCAAGTAAATCAGTTTCATTTCTACTTAGCTTGATGGCAAAGTGAATATGCTCAAAGCAAATGAGGGCAGAACAAGTTAAAGATCAGGGTCATTATCTTTTTGATGCCTGACTTATGACTCATCCATCTCTCGACTAGTGTTAATTTCTCTTTATCAGACAAGACCGTACCGTATCGGTCCGTCCGTCTGTCTCTTGGTCCGGCCACCATCTGTGGTGCCTAGTAGACAGGGGCGACAGTTGCTTGTATTTGGCTCCCCTTCGCTTAAGCCAATAAACACAGAGAAGAGCGACAGAGAGAGAGAAAGGGAGAGAGAGATAGAGAAACGCACGAAAAGTTTAATTAATTAAAAAATGTAAATTAAAAACAAAAAACCAAGCAAGTTGCAATTGTTGTTATTGTTTATGCTAAGCAAATACAAGCAGAAGAAGCCAATAATAACAATGAAACGATTGCAAATATAAAAATAAAATAAAACAAATCTACAATTCCCCAATGACAAATGTATAAAAATTCAAATGAAATAATTCTACCCGACCAAGATGTTAATCGGGGGACAGGCTCAAGTGGGGAGACTAATATAAAACCATGACAGAACAGTCACAGGCACACACACACACACACACACACACACACACACATAGTTAAGATGGTCAACATGGTGGCAATTCATTATCTCTTCGGGGTTTCTATTTCTATTCTTTGTTTTCTACTCTAATTAGTCCTACTACCAAATTATTCTTATCACAAATCTTGGCCATCTACAATGACGTCTTATTTAATAAGAATGAATAAACGCAATCTGGGGTATATGGACTTTGATCTTGAGTTTACAAGACAGTTTGGGGCTTAAAAAGGTTTTGTATCCCCGACCCAAATCTCAAATCTTAACTGGAAACTGGCATTACTGAAGTGCAGGGTCCATTGGCCTAAAATCTGGTTATAACTATGATATGGGATATAAAAATATAAATTTAATTCAGTTCACTTTCCAATGTGGAACTTTGAATATGCATGAAAACCTGTCATTAACTAGTATTTTTACAATGATAATGTGTTTTTTTAAGTAAATTTTTGGTCAATCTCTTTTCTAGTCACACATTTTTTAACCGATTTCAAAAAGTTGTATGTCAATTAAAGCGCAATTTAGGATATTTGTAAAACTAAACTCGATTCGATTTTGAAAACAAAAACATTATTTTTGGATTTTTCCAAGAATTTACAAAGAAATCAAGTCCTGAGACTTTAATGCATATTTAAAGGCATTATTCTAAGTTTTAACTAAATTCTAACTCAAATTAAGCTTCATGAAATTAAGGTTTATTCAAAATTAAGAGTTTCTAAAAATTTGCAGAATTTTTTTAATTTAAATTTTTGTCAATTTGTCATATTTTGCAAGGACGGAAGGAAATAAATGAATAATAAGTCAAGTTTTCTTTCTTCAGGGGGCCCATAGCAAAGTATGGCTAATCCGGCACTGATATAAATAAAATGTACTTAACAATAATATTAGTTTTTTAAAGTTTGTAAATGTTATTGGAAGAATGTGAAACACAACCACAACTCTGCATTTGCAGGCTTTTGATATCTTGAATAGTTTATAGGCTGGAAGAATTCAAAGTTGTGAGAAACAGCTGTGAGTCACTTCATCTATGAGATAGATAAACAATAGACATCCTTAGAAATTGTTCCAAGAAACCAAATGAGCTCTAGTCAAACGAATTTCAAAGATATTGTTAAGAAAGTAGTCAATTTTTGGGCTTATCCTTTTTTCAAACCTTTGGTGACCCTTCTTAGTGTAGGCGTGTCCTTATGAGATCTCATCCTTTTGCTTGCTTTTGCTTCTGTAGCTTCAGTTTCAGTTCAGTTAAGTTTTACTCTTACAAGAGTATAGAAAGTTCTTTATATGGACGATCTGATAATCTAGTCTACTGGGGTCTTTTTGGAGTAAGACGACGTCGTTTTTTTTGTGTAATATTTTGTTGGCTTTTGCTTTATTTGCTCTAGTGCAGTGGTCGTCGTATCGTGTGGCAAAGTTATGTTTGTTTTTGCCACTGGGGCGTATGCGTAATATTTAGTTTGTTCGCAAGTAGATCAAAATGATGGCCGGAAGCATACAAAAAAAAGTGACTGGGCTGTAAAATGTCAACTAACTAGAATCTGATGAGTCAGTCTACAGTCTCCTCTCCCCGTCCCCCCTCAGCTTGCAGCATCATCAGCGTCAAATGTTACGTTTTATTTATTACGCTTCTTTTTTGCCTTTTATCTTCAAAGAGGCAAAAAGTCTGTCATTTTATATAGTAATTGGCAATCTTTGAACATGGTCCTCTTAATGTTTACAGCAATAATTTCTGGTTATTATCTAGATAGAGCGAGAGAGAGGAGTCAAAGAGTGGGCGTGGGCGTGTGAAACTTGGCAACAGGTCGTCTTTTATTCACGTGCCCGGCAGCACAAAGGTAAATAGCAAAGCCAACAAGAAGATGGAAGAGAGACAGGAAGAGTATAAATCAAAGACTACGACTTGGAGTACTTTGTGACTTTGTTTGATCAAGTGCCAACGCAGGTAGTAGGAGGATCCAAATAAATTTACAAGCAAAACATACATAAATAAGACAGAGAGAGCGAGAGAGAGAGAGAGAAAGCCATCTAGATTCTAAATCATATCAGCTGAAGTAAATTAGATGTTTTTGTTTTTTGGTTTTTTTGGTGATACTTTCACGCTTAACACATAAATTTGTTTATTTCTAGTACAATGCCCATTGCATTGTGTGTGTGTCTGTGTGTGTGTGTGTGAGTAAGGAAGGTAGGATTAATTAACATATTCAATTGGATCGAACTATAGACTAACATGAAACAAGCCTCCCAATTTGAAATAGCCTCCCCCGATCCCCTTATTGCTGCTGTTTTACTGCTCCCGCCGTCGAAGCCTCTTGGCCACCTGCCGGTGATTTCGCGAAATCCTCAAATGTGTCCTTTACCTTCTTAAGGCCCCGTCCGGCATAGCAGGGCAACATGTGAATGAAACGGAATGAGCTCTTGACGCCCTCATTGTAATAGTGTTTGGCCAGGAATCGCATCTCTCCCGTTTTGGGTAATTGTGGCAACTCGAATGGCAGTTTCTTTTGGGCCTGCTGCACATATGGGCATAGTTGGTTCTTCACATTGTTGTATAGCTTTTCCGTTTCCTCTGTGCTGCCCCAGATGCCAGCTCTGCTTGTGTAGTAAACAGCTCCAGCCACCAGGCCACCGCGTACTAGGAATCTGGATCAAGATCAAGACCACCAAAAAGAAGAAGAAACCAAAGCAAAGATGTTTTTATTTTTTTTTTTGCACTCTTACGTAACGAAATTGGCAATAAAATGCACTTACCCAACAACCATTTTGTATTAATTGTCAAGGGAAGAGTCGGTATGATGCAATTGAATGCCTTGTCAATTCCAAACTTCTTAAAGTTTGGTCGATTTCGTTATTAAACTAAAACAAAAACCCTTGGCGAGATTTGCGTATGGCCTATAAAAACAAATGGAATTTAGTCAATGTGACCAGACGCCCAAAAGACAAGAAATCTTTACACATCACCGCGAAAGAGTGGGAGAGAGCCAGCGAGAGAGAGAGTAAAATATAAACAGAGTGGCAACACTGTTCACTGCGGGCGCCAAATAAATATAAAGACGTTTAAATTTAAAAAAAAAAAACCCTTTTTGTTATTTTTTCGTAAAACTGTAACGTATTTTCACGAAGATTATTAAGCAGATTATTATTTTGTAACCCCAAAAATATATGTTATTTGATAAGAATCTCAAGACTAAACTTTTCAAAAGAAAATCCAAATTTATTTGCATTGAATTTCTTTTATCATCTCGCTTTGATTAATTACTCTAATGCCAGAGATTCTGCATTTTTTTGTTCTTTCCTTTTTTCAATTTTTCTCATTTATTTAGTATATTTTTGCACCCATTTAGTTTCCCTTTTTAGAGTCGAAAATCTAATTTATTGAACAAGTAACCGGCATTTCGGTCCTTCCGTAGGTCAATAGAGATTGCACTCCCCTATATGTGTATGCATAGGCAGTGAGTCCTTTGCCCAAAATGTCCTTTTGTTATAGTTTTGCGACAGTCGTCGCAGTTAAGAGGATTATTGCCTGCCAGTGGAAAAAAAATGTTCCTAAGGCTTGTGCCAATTTATTGAAAAATACCAATTCCAATTGTTTTCCTTTTCAATTGGAGTGAGAATTTTCCATTTTTTATGCCATTTTTTCACCCATTTTTCTTGCCGATTCTTTTTTTCTATTTTTTTGTGTCCCCTGTCAATTTTAGTTTTTTTGGGAACGGGTCCAGGTCGCCGTTGACCCACGTGTCAGGCGATGCGCTCAAAAGGTCGCTCACGGGGTTGGGGGGTTGGCAACGCTTATTAATAGGTTCAGTTAATGTGTCACAACCCCTTCATCGACCACCACCCCGACCCCTTGCCATCATCTTTCAATTCTTTGTGTGCACCCAAAAAAAAAAAAAAAAAAAAAAAAACACAAACTTAATTTTTTTTTTCCTCAAAAATTGGCAAAATTTTTTTGGGTGAAAAAAATGTAATTTATTAATTTCGCATGGACTTGCGTGTGACAGTTGGATGCATCGGCTGATCCTTTATTTACACAATGCGCGGCAGCATTTGGGTGACCCTTTCCCTGTTTGCCCCTAACCCTCGACCTAAAGAATTTTTCAATTACCCTGTAGTCTGTTTAAATGAAACGGGGTATATTAGCTTAGCTAATAAGGAGAAGAAGGGCAAAGACTAAAACTAGTTCGAAACTACAAAGTATTCTTCAAAAATATTCAAATGCGTTTGAATATCCTATATATATAAGTTAGCACACGCGTTTCTCCACGATACGCAGACTCCTACAGATTAAGTAGAACCGTGCCCTGCACCCCGACCAACTATGGTGCAGCAAGACAAGACGCAATACCAGAAACTGCTCAATGAGTTCCGGGTAGTATACCCGCCCTCATTAAAAGTCACGTTGACACCACACACATCCCATAACCTTACCCATTTGATTCACACTATCCACTTGTTCCATTAATGTTCCACTTAAACTTCCTATCACATAGCGTAAGCACCCGTTTCTGCTGACTTCACCGGAAGAGCAACCTGCTCTCAACATCTGCTCAACACCCTCTTGAGGCATATTTAAGGCTCCGATCTCTGGCAGAGCCTCAGTCTTAGTTTAGTCTTAGTCTGGCCTCGGAACCAGAGGTTCATTCAAGTAATAAACGAATTGTAACTTTAAATCAAGCTTCTGTGTAATTAGTTTCATGGTAAACTATTAGTTAAAGAAAGAGTCTTGTGTGTCATCTCTCCGAAGAATCATGGTAATGCCACACCCCGACATGGAGACACGGATGATACACTCGTAACTGGCTCCACAGCAGGGACCAGATTTGTATCCGGACCAGACTCGTACTTAAGTCTCGTATCTTATATATACATATGTATATATCCCATATACCTTTCAATATTGAAATAATTTTCAATTTGAATTCACATTTACAGGGCATTTGTTTAGTCGATATCCAATTTGTTTGTTTTCATGTGTCATGTGCGAAAAATGTCATAGAGAAATTTTTGGAAAATTTCGCATTATCCATAGAAAATTGCAATTTTACAATGCGAAAGTGTGAGAGGGTTGTTGATCCTGTCGATGGCAGCAAAGGGTTAAAGACCCTTTACCCTTTGGATTTCACTTTCATTTCGGTTGATTTGATTCAACTGTCGCTGCTGCAGTTGCGCTCAAAAGTAATTTAGTGACCCTTCGATTGTAGTTTTTGGGGTAAAATTTTACACATTTTCAACAAAAACATTTCTTTCTTTTTTTTTGGAAAATTGTCCATGTGCCATGTGCCTTGGATATTCAACCCTTTTCTAAGCCCTGGTGTGAGAGGAAGAGAGGGTTAAGGCCATTCGATTTGTGCAACAATGCAAGAGCGAATAGAATTTTACAGCCGTCATTCCCCTAGCTTAAAATGTGAACTATAAAACATAAATGTATGTGCGTATATATCCCATTATTGACATTTTGGAGCACACGTTTCACACGCGTGTGGATTTCATATTGAACTGCAGCTGCCATCATAATGAACGACAACGAGGGTCCACTCTATCGTTCTATCCCTGTCTTGGTTTTCCTTTAAAGAACTCAAATCTATAGAATCTATAGTTTTTTATGCCTCTTGTTTGCTTATACGATTTCGATACATATGTGTGTGTGTGTGTGTTTGCCTCAGGCTTAGGATCCTAAACCTTGTTAGGGGGTGTTAAAAGATAAGAACATTTCGTTGGGTGTTTTTTTTTCTCTTTTTCTTTTGTATTTTGTGTTATTTTTTTGGGTGTAAAAGTTGCCTTTTTTTGTTGTTATATGATTATTACTATTATTGATCTTTCTGTATGTGTGTGTGTGTGTGTTTGTGTCTAAAATATTGAATTTTAAATCAAGACACGTGCCGCAAAGCCATCAACCTTGACTTTATATATATGCTGGCTCTTCAAAAATAGCTTATGTTAGAAAATTATTTATATTGAAGCTGAAAAGACTCAAACTAGATAGATAAGTAAATATCAAGCAATGAGACTGTGTTAGTCAAGGATTTCTCTCTTAACTTCTCTCTCTCTCTCTCTCTTTGAAACTCTTTCTTCAGAACGCTTGCCACTTTCTTTATCTTCATTTTTGAAAAGGAAATCGTCTCTCTCCCCTTTTCGAAACCTTCAATTATGGGAAATGTTTACCTACCTAAATCTAATATAAAGACCTGGATAACATCATAGGCAGATGGGGCAAATGTTTTAGTGGGCGGTGGCATTTTTTTGTTGTTTTTTAAGATTTGTCTATGCATAAGAAGTCGGTATTTCCAAAAGGAAGACAGTATCTAGATATATCTAGATATAGATTTTTGGCCTAGAAAATGTTCAACTTTTCAAAGGAGACATTTTGACATTTTTCCTTCTTGGGGCTATACTGGGATCAAAATGTCAATTTGCCTTCGTATTCTAGTAGACTTCTTTTGATTAACCTTCCTTTCTTAAGTAACTGTAGAGTTATGCTTGGTGTTAAGCTTCTAATCGGTGATATTGACTCGCCTGAGTTATTGGCTCAGGTAAATTTTTCGGCACCATGTAGACAGAGTAGACATCCTATTATACCTTTAACCCTTAGTCGTTGTTCTCCTAACTATGCCATGCATGAACCTTTTAGGGTCCTCCGCTCTGATTACAACCTTTTATTCCCTGTAATCTGCTCAGAGTCTTCTAGTAACACACTTGAAACATCTATCCTTTCCTATTTAGTTCATAGATAGCTGCAGTATTATTTGTTTGTCTGTTTATTCGTCGCCTCGGTCGGTCGGGTGGGAGGTGGGCAGCTGTCTTTGCCCTGGTGTCGTAGGGACCACTTGAACGTACTGCGCATAGCATCGTCAACGTCCGCTATGAAAATATACCAAGAGATGAATAGAGGCAAGAAATATTTAACCTATCAACATTTCGTTGTGGTGTCCAGACCCGTCAATATCTTGAGGGCATCTTTCAAATCCTTCTTCTTTAGTTCTAACTTACAAAGTTCTAAATTCATTTCACTTACTCACTTTTACAATCTTTTCAAGGACAATCATTTTGATTTGGTTTCTAGATTATTATAGGCCAACTCATCTTGTCTTTTGGTAATGATGAAAATGATGATGATGAATGATGAAGGAAATGAAAAACATGGGAATGAATGTAAATCTTTAAGCTGTCAAACTAAACTTAAAACAGGAACTTAAGGAAATTATGAGTCTAGATTGATCAAATTCGCCATGTCGTAACCAAAATAAAGCTTAATATCTCAACATTGGATAAGATTTTGATCGAATTACTTAGATATTTTGCTAATTTTGTTTTTAAACTTGCTCAAAAGTAAAAACAAAACAATTCCTTCGATTTCGGGTTATTTTTTTACTTTATTACATAATCAAAACTGGGTTTCAGCCGGCTTCATGTCAATAAATCTTACTAATTTACATATTTGTAAGATTTTAAATCATAGGCAGCACAAAAGGTGAGCAGGTTGTCTGTATAGCTTTTTCAAGAACCACCGAGTTCTATCATCAACAGACTTTGCTAAAGAATCGACAGTTGTAATGGCCATACCTTCATATCTTCAACGTTTAAAGTTGTTGGGAATTCAAACGACATGAAGCGAGAAAAGAACGGCAAAGCTTGCAACTGCAGATTCCACCTGTTTTAGGTGCATACCCTGAGGCGCCATCATATTATTACATAATAATATTTATAATTTTTGAAATAAATTTGCATATTTAAGAATAATTTTCGTTTGATTTCATGTGAAAAATTGAGAGAATAATTTGAAAATATTTTAGCTATTGGTTTTTTGTAAGTTATATCTTTGTAATTTTTTATCTGCCTTTGCGTTCCATATCATAATTGATGAGTTTCCGCGCTCTTTTTTGTGTGTGTGCGTGTGTGTGTGTGTGTGTGTGTGGTTTTACGATAAAAGTATAAAAGACGCTGCCCAAAGGACTTGGTAAGTATTTATTACTATATTTTTTTTCACTAAAATAATATAAACTCAGATGCTTGCAAAGTCTGACCACACACACACACACACACACACACACACACACACACACACACACACACACACACACACACACACACACACACACACACACATACACGGCCAAACTCACTCATAAGCGGCTTACAGAACTCATTCTCCTCCTGTTCGCTGCCGCTACTCCTCCTCCCACCTCTTTCTCTCACTCACTCTCTCTCTCTCTCTTTTACACTCCTTCGTTTGGTTTGGTGTGTGTGTGTGTGTGTGCGTGTGATAGTGCATAAAATTTATTGGCGCATTGGGAGTCCCCCCTTTTTTTATTTTTATTTATTTTTTCTTCTTTTTTTTTTTTGTTGGTTTTGGGGAGGGTTTCCCGTTGGTATTCGAGGCTTTTATAATTTTATGCCATTTCTTTCAATATTTATTTTGTTATTATGTTTTTGTAATGAGTTCAAGTTGCTGTTGTTGCTGTTGTTCTTGTTGTTGTTGTTATTGTCAGCAGAGGCGACGACGACAACAACAAGGACGACAACGGCAACCAAAATGAAGACGAAATTGTTAGAGAGGATGACGTTGAAATTGGAAAAATTGTATCAATAGAATGCCCATGTATGTGTGTGTGTGTGTGTGTGTGTTACGTATCTCTATATCGGCTTGGCTGTGTGTATGTGAGGTTGTATATTGCCATGGAAAAATTTCGGCTGCCTGGGCGAACATAAATTAATTAATTTTGTTTTGTTTTTTTTCTGTTGGTTAGTTTGTATTCATTTCTCTAGTTGGTAGTCTAAAATTACGTTCATATCTATTGATTTTTTTTCCCATAATGAGTAAAAGCGAAAAAAATCTTGAGGGGAAAACATACAGAGAAGGGAAGAATAAGAAGAGACGGGGAGAGAGTGAGAAAAACGTAGCATACTTTCAGGCTGAGATGAGATGAGGTTGAAGATGAGCATGAGGATGATGCTTTGTGTTCGTCATGTCTCCGATTGACAAGCAGAGACAAAAATAAAGTTTCATTTGCCATCATTATTTATATCCGATACAGTGGAACTTGCTCAAAGTAAACTCAGAAATTTTGACCCTCTGAAGGCATTTCGATTTTATTTCCAGTGTATTTTGTTCCTTTACATTTTCATAGCAAATTAGTTGTTACCTTTGATATATTTTTCAATTTATTATTATAGTTTTCTTTATTTTTGCTGTTGTTGCCTGAGCAACGTCTTAGTACTTTTAATTAAGAAACAGTGTGTATGTGTGTGTGTGTGTGTGTGTCTGTGTGTGTGTGGGTGAGTGTGTGCCGTTTGCGTGTTCCTTTGGTGTGTGAAAGATGCAGCTCATATTTATTGCTATAAATAATTTGGCCCACAAGTCGCTCAACTTTAATTTGAAAAACGATAAATAACAAATGTTCCCATACTCCCCCCGCCCCTTATTTCCACCCACATCCCAAAACCCTAGCAAAAACTACAATAAGTACACACACACACACACACAAACACACAAGAAGCTCAGCCATAAAATGAAAGTGAAAAGAAAGTAGAAAAAGTGCTGAACGCAGAAAAGTACAAATTGCCCACAAAAAGGAAGAGAGACAGCAAGAGAAAAAGTCAGAGGGAGAGAGAGTGAGATAGAAAAGGCAACCCGCAAAACCAAAGCCGAAAGAGAAAAATAAGAAGCCAGCAAACGAAAAATGCCCCACAAAAAAAAAAAAAAAAATAGAAAAGTTCAATTTACTACTTTTCACTTTAGCATACACACACACACACACACAGCACAGGACAGAGGCCACCCTCACCCTCACTCTCAGCATCCCCCCATTTCCTTTACCCTCACCCTCATTTTGGCCCTCATCTCGGTAGGCTGTAACTGAAATTGGAGAAGCCGTTGCCGTTGCCGTTGCCACAGCAGCCGCATATCCTTATCCTTGCTGTCCACTCTCAACCACCTCCTAGCCGATACCCCTCAACTCGCTTCCCCCTTGCCATACACCGTACATACATAACCGAAACTTTTGCCTTTTGCGTTAAATTTTTCTTTTTCTTTTTATTTTGGAATTTTTCGATAAGCCTCACCATATCACTCACACACATGCCACACAGATGCCACACACACACACACACACGGTCATACACAGATACACACACACACATTGATAAAAGAGAAAGCATCCCCACACGAGCTTCTAATTTTCTTTTAAGGTCAAGCAGGAATAAAATACAAAAAAAAAGTTTTCTTTTTTGTATACCCTGCAAGTTAAACAATGGAAAAGAGTATATACATTTTGTTGAGCGTTTGAAACGTTTGTAATGTCATTGTTTATTCTATTTCTGGAGAAAAAGGATACTAGAGGAGGACCTTTATCGATTCTTCTACATTGTCTTCTCCTTACATTGTGTTTCCCTCTATGTCTCTTCTTCTCCCTCTCCTCCTCTCTTTCAACAAATAGAGCTTCAAAATAATAATATAGGATACTCATTAGTCGATGCTGGAAAGTATTTCCCATCCCCGTGTGTGTGTGTGTGTGTTTTTTTTTTTTTTTTGTTGATGAAAATTACGAATTTTCTTCTTATTTTTCTCTCAACTTTCATACAAAAATGTTGCCATCTTGTTGCTCTCCTGCCTGCTTCATTCCTTTCTTTCCACTGGCCGCGTGTCCTCTACTCATCCCCTCCCCTTCCCCTGCCATTCCATTCCATCTCATCGCATCACACACACGTTCCCCCACCACCTCTCCCCTGGACATACTTAACGTAACCATACAAGTACACTGAGATATGTAAGACTCTCTCTTTCTCTCTCTCTCGCTCTACCCCTCCCACAAAAAAAAAAAGAAGAAAAAAATTTATTCCTGAACTCATCAACGCCCGCACACGCACATGGTGAATGCGAATGTGTCTACGTATGTGTGTGTGTGTGTGTTTGTGTCTATGTATGTGTGTATCCAATTGAAAAGGAAAGGAGCAAAAAGAAAAAATCTCAAAACGCAACAAACTGAACGAAATCCCTGTTTAGTTTGATGGCTTCGGTTCGGTTGCGCCTGCCTGTCCAAATGGAAAGTGAAAGTTCTGTGCCCCACCCCACGCCCCCCGTCCAACCACTCATCGTCCTGTAACTTGTTTCGAATTGGCATATATGCCCAGAAAAAAAGGTGCAGAGGTGGAGAGGAGAGGACAGAGTTTACGATGAGGCAGCGAGCATCGAATTATTGACTATCAGACAATACTTTTAACATGAATGAAGCCTATGAATAAGTCCTCAGATATACACATATATAGATAGGAATAGTATGGCTTAACCCTCTGTAAGTCCCAACGGCTTTTCAATCTTTTTTGTCATCATCGTCAATAGACGAAAAATTTGAGGCAAAAATTTAGATTTCAAGTCATTTTGGTAATCATTTTGGTTCTATAAGAATAACTATTAAAATTCCAAATGGTAAGTGAATCTCACGAACTGGAAATCTCTCTCTCTCTCTTGTTGTCCTGTGAGTTTTAATTAAAGGTTTATCATTTAGGTTAACCATTGTTAAATCCTCACAAAAAGGGTATATTCATTTTAGTCCGATGATTTCGAGTAGATTCTCACGACACTCGTTGTTAACCCTTTTAGGAACCCATTGAAATAGATCCAAAGGGTTAATAAGAGACTAATAGAAAAGCCTTCAAGGGTATACCAACTTCTCCTCTTCCATATGATTCGAATGTTGTTTAGTCTCCAGATTTAGTTAGTCTTCCTTTACTGGTACATAAGCCTAGTTCATTGTTTTCCACAGGATTCCAAAGATGAAATCTGCTAATGGTATAAAGAGAATATGAATAAATATGGAAAATCAGCTAAACTCTTCAACTTAATTTAAAACAATATTTGTTAAAAACAAAACATAAAATCAAGTTATCCAAGTAACTCGGTTTTAAAAGTCTTGAAAGTAAAACATTACAACAGAACATAACCGAAAGACACGTTGCCAAGTTCGTTTAGTCTCGATATTGGATTTTAATTTTCTTCGTTTTTTTCTCGGAAAATTCTTATGATAGAAACGGAAAATTAGTAAAAATTTTGTTTTTTGCCTTTTATTTTGCAATTATGTATAATTTGAATCAACTTTTGGACCACCTACGGGAATGGATGATGCGACATCCGAGAATATCCGTTGTCGTTATGGTCGTGCTGGTGTCCATTCTGTCGCTGAATTTAACTTATTATCAATCCCCAAATGACGATGAGACAGGCATAGATATACCCGTTTGGTCTGTCATCTTGTGCATGGTATGCAAATCTGTGCTACTCGTGGCAATGATGAGGGAGTACTTTTCACTTCTGCGTCGTTTGAATGAATATCTGGACAGAAGGCAGAGGAAACATATTGGCAGTTTTTTAGTGCGTCGTCTTATCTATCAATTGAATATGGCCAGTCGAGTTATGGGACCCACTGACAAGAATCTGTCCAAGTATCTAGAGGCCACAGAGACGACTTTAAGGGCTGTGGCTGATGCATTTTAGAGGAATGACCGCCAAGCAGCAAGGGGGATCTACAGTTTCTTGTCCTCGACGAGGAGGAGACGAAGCAAACTGAGGCGGGCTATGGGCAGATGCATATTTATGTTACAATAACAATATACTGATGAAAAACCAAAATAAAAACTCACAACTTTTTAGTTTGCGTTCTGAAAACACATTAGTATAGTTGGGCGCCCTCCTTCCCTCCGTACAGTCGTCCTGCCATCCAGCTATGCCCCTGATGCGTGTCCTTTTGCGTCATTTATTTAAATTGCCGCATTTCTGGCACTAATGTGCATATGCCAACTAAAAAAAAAAAATAACAACAACAAGGTGTATAGCGGGGGCGGAGTGGAGGGAAATACCAAATAACTGAAAAACGCACCCTCACGACGGCAACAACAACAACAAGAACGACAACAAAAATCCATAATAAGTTAAATTATTAAAGTTTTCACGTTGCTCTGCTGCTGCTCGGACACGACCCAAGGACCTAAGAAGCCAATGTCCAATGGCCAGGACCAGGACCAGGACCTGGCATATGGTGACAAAAATAATATTTTTCTATTTCGTTGTCGTCGTTGTTTGGCGCCTTCGTCTCTCCGCCTCAACAATTTAATTGAGAGTTGAAATTATATATACACAATATGCATATGTGTGTACATACATGTGTGTGTGTGTATGTGTGTGCGTGCGTGAGTGTCAGTGTGAGGAAGGGGGTTATTGTCTAAGGGCGTCATATAATTGTATTTAATGTCCATTGGCCTGTAATTTGGTTGTTGTCCTTGCGTGTGTGTGTGTGTGTGTGTGTGTGAACTTTGTCAAATCGATTAAAAACTAATTTTCAAGCACTAAAAACCAAATGACTTGATTGATATTTGTATTTTGGGTTTTTAAATAATTGATTAACGATTAATGTTGCCCACAACATTAAAATATTTTTACTGCAAACCAGACTGAAGCTCGTAAATACAGTGGAAACCGGTTATAACGACCGACAATTCGCGTCGTTATATCCTCAAGACTTACTAATTGGAAGCCCTTTCATTTGAGTTTATGATTGGTCCCGATTGAGTGACTACTCATCGAACTTTAGACGCTATAACCGGATTCTACTGTAATAGATTTTAAGGATACCATAACTAAATTCTTGTAAAGAATTCTCTCGAAACATAAATGTGGATGTTTTATTGAGTGTCCTTTAAGACTTGCTTGTTAATAACTGGCTCGACGTCAATGAGAGATAACTCCAAATCTTCATCCTTTTGTTTTTCTTTAGGGCAACTATAATACAACAACATACAATAAATATGGATACTAGTTTAAATTTAGTCACCGTTTTAGAGTCGCGTAGTTCGCATTCGGCATTTGGAATGTTGTTTATATAGAAATGAACTTGATTAGTATATTTTGATTAACAATAATTCATTTCTAGACTTGCTAACAAGAAGACTAAAAAATTATTCTTTCTAATGCTCCAAATTTGATTTATAGACAGAACAATAACAATATGTAAGACTATGGCTATGAACGGGGTTCGAAACTGTCTAAAAGAAAAACTCATATGCAACTTATCAAAAGGATTTGCGTTAGTTTTCCAATTTTCTCCAAACTAAAAAGTCAAGAGCATAAGAAAATGAAGTAAGTAAGTCGTCTCGCCGACTTGGGTATACCATACACCAGTAAAACAAATATTTCAAATTTGTAATAACTAATGCATTTGCCTATTTTCCACAATTCTGTTCACATGCTTGTTACAAGCATATCTCAGTATCTCGCGCACTTATGCATATAAGCACCCTAGCGCCCCCACCCGCCAACGGCCATCTCCGGCCTTATGCAAAAACGTTTATATGCATAACTCAGCTATTTTTTGTCCGATTTTGATCAAATTTGGTATTTTGCTGGGTATTAGTATCAAATTTAAGTGTGCCAAATTTGATTGCATAAGGTAAAAAATTACGCGAGATATTCGAGTTTTTCAAATTTCGGGGGCGGAAAGGGGCGTGGCAAAATCTTTATACATGCAAAATGAGCGCATTTACTAAGCAAATATACATACCAAATATGGTGTATCTAGCTACAATAGTTTTTGAGATAAACGTTTTTTTTGAATTGCGGGGGCGGAAAGGGGCGTGGCAAAAATTTGAAATAAACTTGATCACTCTACATACTACATGAGCCTACATACCAAATTTGGTGGCTCTATCTCTTATAGTCTCTGAGATCTACGCGTTCATACGGACGGACGGACGGACAGACGGACAGACGGACGGACAGACGGACATGGCTAGATCGACTCGGCTGTTGATGCTGATCAAGAATATATATACTTTATAGGGTCGGAAAAGCTTCCTTCTGCCTGTTACATACATTTTGGCGACTTTAATATACCATTTCACCCTATGGGTGTATGGTATAATTATTTGAATTTTTAACGAATTCGACAATCTATTCTAGTAGCGCTGCGTCTGTGTGTGTGTATGCATGTGCTCTGTTTGATTTGACGATGACGTAGTAGGCAGCAAGCAGCGCTGCCGGCAGCGCTTGAACCGATTTATATTTTGGAATTTTGGAATCTAAAATTTTATATCCAATACTATCGTTTTGGTAAATCTCATAGGGATACTCCAATTTCTAGAGCTCTATGATACAGTAGTTCGATCCTAACAATTTTCATACTTTATCAGCTCCGGGCTAATTGTAAGAGTAGTTCAAATATCAAATTTCATTCCGATAGCTCTTAAGATGCCAGCATGAAGTTGATTTGCACAGACGGACGGACGGACGGACGGACTGACGGACATGGCTATATCGACTCAGCTTCTCAAGCTGATCAAGAATGTATATACTTTATGGGGTCGGAAACGTCTCCTTTTGTGCGTTACAAACATCTGACCAATTTTATAATACCCTCTGCAAGGGTATAAAAACCTTCTATCGACCAAAGAACATGGAAATTGGCAAAGCCTGCTAATTTTTTGTTCAATTTCACATCACTAAATGATCTCAAGCTTGCTAATTTAATAAATTTGGAACATCAAATAGTTGTCCCGAAAGTTAAAAAACATCTACAAACAGGCGAAACAGGGTTTCGCAGGACACGAAACATATTCTTGGTGCTCGAAACTTCAATTAGTTCACTTTATCCTGTTTGTCCCTCTCTGTCTCTCTTTGTCTCTCTCTCTGGAAGATTGCATCTTTCATGGAACATTCTTGGGAGGGATAAAGTTTCTGTTATTATAGACTGGGCTGAGTTAATTTTCTGGCCTCTCTCTAAAACCTCTCCCATGCCATTTATTATCTTTTGATGTGGAAATCTATTAACATTAGTTCTTTTTCTAAACATATATTTTATGAACATAATACACACACACACACACACACTAGAGTGTGATAGAGATAGAGAGTGAGAGAGAGAGAGAGAGAAGCACAGGATATGCCCATCCATAGAACTGTCAGAAACACGCGCCAGGAATGCGCCACCCCAATGGGAGAAAAAAAGAATAAGAAAAGAAATGAAAGAAGGGGAAAAAAAAATTACAAAATGTGTTTGCAGTTCTTTTGGTCTGGGTTTTGCTATTCTTTATAGAAATTATTGATAAGACATTTCACAGGCTTTGTCCTGCTCATGTAATACAAATATTGACATACTTTGATTTGGCACAGGCTCGAGGCCTCGGTACGAAGGATGCTCAACGCTAAGGGCTCTAGGACTTGGGGTGAGTGTATATGTGATTTTGGTGGTGGAAAAGCCGAATGTCAAAACTCGAAAAGTTGAATTTTATTTTCCTTTTCTCCTGTTCCTCTTGATGTTAGGTAAGTACGAGAGGAAGGAGTACGAGGAACAGAGACCTGTCTCTGTCTCAAGGGTCACACAATCAGCTTAGATAAAACCAAAAAAAGAATCTCAGTAACTAACAGCAAAAAGCTCATGACACGCTTACCTGGTCTCAATTCAATTTTGACATTTTATGCCCTCTAAGGATGTCGATAGATAAATCAAATGAAAGTATCCCATGCTTTTCGCTGAAACTTGATATATGTAGTAGAAGCTTTCAACACCTTTTGCCTTACCTGCTCTTCACAGATCAAGACTGTAATATACATATAATCCAAACGACGAGGAATGTTCTTACTTATGATACTTACTAGTATTGGGTCGCTCGAACAGAATTGATTAACTCTTTTCAGTGTCTTTCTACTCACTTACTTGCTTACTCACTGATTCACTTGTTCACTGACTTGGTAGTTCCCAGGCTTAATAGATCACTAACTCACTTGTTCACTAATTTAATGGATCACTCACTCACTTTCAGATTCTCTTGGTCAGTTTTTCTCTGTAAATCATTTTGTCAGGCTTAACTCTTATTCTTAATCTAGATCTGTTCTAATCTAGCTAAGTTCTTGAATCCGACTCGCTACTAGGATTTTTATTATTTTTCTCTGATGGCGCCTCAGGGTATGCAAGTCAACAAACAATTCAACGAACTGCCTTCGCACTAAGTCTTAGAACAATCTGTGCAGCTGCAACGTCGATGTGACGAATTCCATATAAACATGAATATGCTGACACAGCGTCTGAACAAGAGCCCATAGCATGACCATACGCCTTACATACTTATTTACTTCTTATGTATTTAGCTTTAGATTCATATTCCCATTTATGTGCTTAGGTTTAGTTCTCTTTTGTTTTCTTCAACATATTCAGTTTTTGTATAACCCTTTAACACAATTTATAATCTCTACTATATTGCGGATCCACAAGGACGGTGATTCAGATACCTATTCGTATCTCATCCTAATCCATAAGCTGGATCCCACCAACGGCAACCCCTAACAGGAACCAGTGGACATATCCAACATCTTAACTTGCACCTAAAAAAGGTGAAATCTGCAGTTGCAAGCTCTTTCATGTCGTTCGAATTCCCAACTACTTTTAGCGTTGAAGATATGAAGGTATGGCCATTACAACTGTGGATTCTTTAGCAAAGTCTGCTGATTATAGAACTTGGTGGTTCTTGAAATAGCTATACAGTAAGATTTATTGACCTGAATCCTGACCTAAAACTTAGTTTTCAGTTTTCTCCTAAGTTTTAACAAAAATGTTCTTTCAATAAGCTAAAACAAAACTTCTATCTGATTAATTGATGTCTTTTAAGTGAGCCAATTAATCAAGTAAAGGAAGTGAGTGAGTAAATGAACTTGTTCACTTAATGTGAATAAAAATCTAAAAATATATTTCAAATATCTGTAAGAGATTCAAAATCAGGAATCTCGAAAGACCTCAACTTATATTTCGATCAAAAGACATGACAAAGATTAGAAACTTGGGCTTTTCGTTTTTTGTTTTTGTTTTTGTTTTGTTATATTTAATGGTTTAAATTCATACAATATATATATTGGTTTTGTATATATATATGTATATATATATACATATTTAATATAATCATTAAAACACATACAATTTTTGATAAATGCTCGCTTACAATAAAATGAAAAAAGGGGGCATCGTTTTTTGTTTTGGTTTTTTTTCTTTACGTGTTACGCATTTTTGATTTTTGCTCGATTTCGACAATAATTTGTTTTGGTTTTTGTGTGGTGTGTTTTTTTTTTTGTTTTTGTGGTTTTGTTTTTGTTTTTTTTTTTTGTTGTTTTTTTGATTTTGTTACAATTTTACATATACATATATATCAATATATATAATTTTTGTTTTTTCTTTTTTGTTTTTTTTGTTTAAGTTAACAAAGTAAAATGTTAAATATATCCAATAGATTTGTTTTGCCAATTAGAAATTTTTTGTTTTTGTGTTTGTTTCGTTTCCGAAAATTTTGATTTTTGCGCTCGTCTTTTCTTTGCATTTTCATTTTCATTTTTCATAGTTTCAACATTGAATTTTTGCTCAACTTCTTCTTCTTCGTTTTTGGTTTTGTTTTTATTTATGTCTCAAAAGCTTAACAACTAAAATATTTATTCAATTTTTCTTCTTAGTGATCTAATAAATTGTTTTGTTGTTTTTGTTTTTGTTTCATTTTTGATTCTTTCTCATTTTGCTAGCCCATTTTCTGTCTCAAATCTCAATGGAAATGATCTCTGCCAATGGGCCAAAAAAATTTTGATTTATGCTCATTTAAAGGTACGTTGCAAGTGTTTTTTTTTTTTTTTTTTTTTGTAAAATTGTTTACTTATTTAGTTAGTGTGTGTGTGTGTTTTTTTGATTTTGTGCTTGCTGGAAGAACTAAAAAACGAAGAAAAAAGTAACTAAAATAAAAACAAATTAACAAAGGTGGAGAGAAAATGTTGTAACTCAGCCCAAAGATAATGGAAAAGTACAGTTATCCGTAACTGAATTATCATCTATAACTTTTTCAATAAACCCTTGGCCATTAATAAAATGTCATTTCATTTCATTTCACTTCGTTTTTATGGTTTTTCATGCTCTGGCAAAAATTTGCATTTCGAAATGTCAAATTTTCTCATATCCCTGACTTAGAGGGGGATGGAATCGGAGGGTAGAAGAATGGGACACCCTTGGAAAACAATTTTTTTTTGTGCATTTCTTTGTATTTTTAAACATGCAAATATTTGCAACGACAATGAAAACATCCCCTTCTAGGCAATAGTTTTTGCAATTTTTGCAGTTTTTGTAGTTTTTGTAGTTTTTGGCAGGGTGCCTAACAACAATTGCAATTGCACTCCATTATAAATTGCCAAAAACAGTCGAAAAAGAAGGAAAAAGGAACAAAAACAAAAAAGACCCAAAGAAATTCAATGGAAAATCTATGGAATATTTGCAATTTGCATTCCACCCCGTAAAAGTCTTTTCTTCTTCATTTGGGTTTGGGGGGGTTGATGGGTTTTTCTTTTTCTGCCTTAATTGCCGATTGCTGGCGGCAAATGTATCGAATAACCAATCAATGAGATGAAATTTGCATGGACACGTGACAAATAATTAAATGTGCACAGGGTGAGAGAATCGGGAATCTCAAAATCTGAATATTAATGTGAATCATACAGAAACTAAATGTGTTTTATGAAGGGTCAGCTTGTTTTTAATCAAATTGATGGCGAATGTTGGCTGGGGGGGAGAGAGGGGTGAGAGGGAATTTTCCTTTCAGTTTAGTTTTTGAATTTCCTTCGTTTTTTTTTTTTTCATTTTTAATACCAGCAGCTGCACCATTTGAATTTTCCAAGGGCTTGACCCTCGATAGAAATGCATTTGACCATGCTGGGTTTGTGTTTGTGTGTGTGTGTGTGTGTGTGTGTTATCGCCAACCTCTGTAGAGTAGAAGGAGGAGTAGGAGTGGGGTAGTTTTGGTCAAAACCGGAAGCATTTTCACTTTTTTATGAGGGTGCCACACAAAAAACAAAACAATACAAAAAAAACAGCTGCTTTGCTTGATTTAAAAACAGAAATGGAAAACTCTAAATGAGAGCAAGACATGACAAATTACAAATGAAAGTTTCAATCAAATATCAATATAATAATTGATACACACTCGGCTTCAACTTCTCTATAAGGTCATTCATGGGTTTCCCATACAAAAGGGCCAGCATATGTAAGGAAAACGAAAACCCAAACGACCCCTATAAAAAAAAAAAAAAAAGAAAACTCTAAAGAAAACATAAAAAAAAGGTCTTGTCTATGGGGCAATTTACAGTAATCAATGACAACTTTTTAAGGGGCGATAAGATGATTATTGAAAAGTGTCAAATCAATTTGTGGTTTCTCTCTCTCTCTCTCTCTCTCTCTCTCTACTAACTCTCTCTCTCGCTCTGGCACACTTTCGTTACAACAACAACAACTCATAAAATAAATAAAACAAACAAAGTAAATGAAGAATCAAAAAAAAATTAGAAGAAAACAAAATAGAAATTTAACAATAAGCTGATTTTTTATTATTTTTCTTTTCAAACTCTCATGATTTATACAAAATTAAAATATATATGTATATATATGTATGTATGTGTATGTGTGTATATAATTAACTAATATGAAAAATCAAATTATATGCTAATATATTGGATTTATGTTGTTCACTTTTGTTGGGTTTTTCTTTTGGGTTTTTGGATTAACAACAAACAGCGACGCATTTGCTAAAAGGCACGCAGCATTTTAAAAAACACACGTTTTTAAAAAAAATTTAAATTATAGCAAATAAATCGTCGCTGTATGCTGATTTTATCGAATTTGTGTGAAAGGGAGAGCACTTAGAACTTTTCCAAAAGACAAAAACTTACGAATTTTGCTTTCGAAAAAGTTCTTCAAGCAAAAAATGAGAAAACATTTAATCAACTAAAATTAAGAGAGTTAGTTAAAAGATCAACCCAAATCTGCCAACCAGATTTATTTTTTTTTTGGGTTTTTGTGACTAGAATTGTTAAGGGGGTGAGGGTGATGGTGGGGGGGAATGTTAGTGGGTTGGACTAGCTTCTTTTTGTTAGGGGGATAGAAAAAAGATTTGTCTAAGGCAAATTCTTTCATCCTCTTTCTCTGCTTTGGTTTTCTTAAATCTGTAGAACTAAATTAGGTAAAAAAAAAAAAAACATATATTTTATATTAAACTAAATGGAATGAATTAAAATTATTCTTCTTTGTGCTTTGGTTGAATTTCTTATGATTTTTTTTTTTTTTTTTTTTTTTGTGTGCGGTAAATTTTCTAAAAAAATTTCATTTACTTTTTGGTTTTTTAATTTTTAGCATTTTGTTTGGTTTTTGTTTTTTTGGTTTTTTGTTGTTTTTTTTTTCTTCATTGATAAATTCATTTATTTAAATTATTGTTTTCAAGTCCGTCTGAGGTAGCAATTTGTGTGTGTTCTTGGGGTTTTCGTTTTGTTGTTTAAATTGTTTAACATTTTTGTTGTTTTATTTATTAATTGTTTATGCATTTATATTTTAGCTATTTCAATTTATATATATTATTTGTTTTTGTTTTTGTTTATAAAAGTAAAAGTACTAATGGTCATTGTACTTTTGCCCTGAGTTGCGTTTGTTTTTCTCTTCTTAAGATTCATAGAAAAAACTTTGCTGGCGCCCACTTTACTTAAAATATATATCTATATATATATATATATATATATATATATATATATTAATATATATATACATATATATATTTCTCTCGATCTATGCTATATACAATTGTTGTTCAATTTACTTGTGTGTGTGTGTCTGTTTTCTATAAATCATTTCTATCCTGAAACTTTTTCTTGAGCAAAATTTGTTGTGCATTCTACGAAAACCGAAATTGAAAGTTCTAACCTAAAAGCACACGAAAACCCAGCCATTATCTTTCCGTCTATATATATATATATATGTATATATATATATATGCAAATAACCTATATAGTTTTTGTTTTGTATATAGTTTATGTATAAATTGTATTGTATAATTGTAATTTTGATTTTAAGCTGCTGTTGCTACTACACATGAGAGAGAGATATTATTTGTTGTTGGTTTTCTTCTTTTTGTGGTTTATGTAGGTTAGTGTAATCTCTTCTTCTTTATGCTGCCTCTCTACTATATATCTTTTAGCCCTGCTGCCCGTCCGTATGTTCGGGATCATCTCTACATCGTCTACAATCATCGAGCCTTAAAAATGTAATGTACGTATTTAATTTTCCATTTTCCCCACTTTCTCTTGTTTTGGTTTTTCCTCTGACATTTTCTTTTACGATATATTTACCATTTACGCATAGGAACTTTGATATTTAATCACTAGAGAGATATATGTTATATATATATATATATTATATTATATTTCTGATTTTGATTCATTTGTTTTTTTTTTTTTATGATTTTTTATGTTTGTGAAAAAAAAAAATGTTTTTTGTTTTGTTTTTTGTTTTTTTGTTTTGTGTGTGTATGTTGGAAGGAGGAAGGGGGAGGTGGAGCGGGGTTAGAAGGATTGGCCAGTGTTGCCAGCTAAAACGGACTTGTTATTGTTCAGTTATATGGTTCATTATAATTTGTTTTGTTTAGTTCTATGTTGGACATAAAACCTCTTCAGATTTAAGTTTTTTTTTTTTCATTGTTATTTGATGCTTTTGTTTTATGTGTTTTTTTTTTTTTTTTTGGTTTTTTGGTTTTATGTTAAGTATATAATTTTAGTTTTTTTTTTTTTTTTGTTTAATAATGAGCTCAACTAATATGCGCACTCAGTCTTTTGTAGTTCCACTATTTCTTACTATATATACTTAGTTAAATGGAGGATTTTGTTGAGATGGAATTTCTTGGGTGTCGTTTTGTGGTGGTTCTCGGGTGGTGTAGGTGGGGGCAGGGAGGAAGGGTTTTTCACTTACGCTGGCAACACTGTACATCATATGTTGCTTTCATTTCATGTGGGTAACGGGGGTGTTGCTTGTGTTGTGTGTGTGTATGTGTCTTTGTGGGGAGGGGGAGTGGGACTTTAAGCCGGCGTTAGCCTAAAGCTAATGACGGCCGACGATTCCGTGGGACGACCTCCGCGCACTGGTAAATACACCAGAGCTGGGGCGAAACGTATCTCAGCTTCGGCATCGACTGGTTGCAGATGAAAGGCCTGCATTTGATATGCTTCCTCTGTCTTCTCGGGCTGGGCATAGGACACCGGTTTGCCGCTGCCATTGGCCAGCTGATTGCAATCCTCGAAGGGTGAGGTGGCCGCCGAGCGCTGTTGGAGTGTGGCCAACGATGCGGCCGCTGCCGCCAGGACCAGGCCATTCGGTGTATTGCCCTTGGGCGGCGATGAATTCGGGGAAGAAGACGAGGTCGATCGATTCTTGGGTGATCTCGAATGGGCTTTCGGCGATTGTATGGGCGAGTTGGCCTTCTGGGAATGGGAATTGATGCTTAAATTGGTGGGCACATCCAGCGCATGATCCATCATCATCATCGTATCGTTATTTGAAGCCGATTTACTTGATTTACTTTTCGACTTTGTTGAATTCGCTGAAGAAGATGATGATGATGATGAGGACTTGACGTTTGCCATTTCCGTTGACGCTGCTGCTGCTGCTGCTGCTGATCCTCCTGCTCCCGAACTGGAGCTGGCTGGCGTCGATGGAGGATTATTCTCAGATGTCTCGGCTGATGCCTGGCCATTGTTGAGCAAGGCGTGCGAACGCTCATGGATAAAGAGGAAAGCATAGTAGGGTGTCGTGAAGGGACACAGGGAGCACTGGTATTCCTTGAATCGTTGCGTTTGCTGCTCAGCCCCAGCAAACATGTTGGGGAGTCCCGGTAGGGGCAAGCCCTTGGGCAGTTGCTGTTGCATTTGTCCAAACAAATGCTGGGCATTCAGATTTTGCAGAGCCTGAGCCAAATTGGGTGCAGTTGCTCCAGCTGCAACACCAGCTGCTACAGCTGGTGTAACTGGAGCCGCCGCATGGCCATTGGGTATCTTGAGCGTTGGGCTATTTGGCTTGCTGGAATGATTGGAATTGTTTGATGCCGAATTGGACATACCACCCAGGGATGAGGGCTCCAAATCCCTGAGCTTCTCTAGACCAGCTGGTCCGTGTTCGTTTATCAGATGGGTACGTAGCCACTTGAAGCTACGGAACTGTCGTGCACATAGAGGACAAATCTCACCAGGGCCATCGCTCTGGCTGGTTCCTGTGTTCGGTGGCGAGAGATTGAGTTCTTGCTCCAAGAGTTGTTGCTGCTGTTGTTGCTGCTGCTGTTGCTGTTGCTGCTGCTGCTGGGCTGCTGCTGCAGCTGCCTCCATTTTCACCCCGTTCTGTCCACGTGGCTGAGGCAGGGGAGAACCCTCCTCGACAATGCCATGGGTATTGTGCTTATGGACACGCAGGAAATATTTGCTGCATAGCTCCTTGTTGCATATGTTGCATACAACGCCACCAATCTGTGCCCCATTCTCGATCTCAATGCCGTGCATGCGTTGCATGTGGGTCTTCATAAAGTATTTGTTGCATAGCTCCTTGTTGCAGATCTCACAGTAGCTGCTGGTCGGCGTGATGGTGTAGGCTGGACGATTGGCTGGCGCTGCTGGAACAACCCCGGCCGGCGGTAGGGCGGGACGTGTGTCGGCGGGCGTGAAGAAACCCTCCCCACCGCCGGGCATCAGAGAACCGGAGCGTGTCAAATGCATTTCGGCGATATGTTGCTTGAATTCCTGTGGACTGGAGAAGTCACGTTCGCAGGGCTGACAGCGCAGCTCATTGGTGGGTGAAGGGGCAATGGGCATTGGACCCACATCCGCGACTGATCCCCCCTGGCGAGAGTTTGGGCAGCGACTGGCCATACATGGCGGCCAGCGGATGTGGTGGCTCTCCAGCCACCAGGGGCATTTGACCCAATGGCAGGGGTAATTGCATTTGCCCGGCATGCTCGGTCATCAGGTGAGCCCGCAGGGCATACTGATGCTCTAGTTCGCGGCCACACAGATGACAGGGCAGTGGTCGTTTGCCATTGAAATCGTTGAGCTGCTGCAGCATCGATTGAAGTTTCTGTAAATTCTGTAGGCCAACCACAGAGGAGGGATTAGCTGCTGCTGCTGCTGCTGCTCCTCCTCCTACTACTCCTCCGTTTGTCTTCTCATCGTCGTAGCTGTCATTGAGTGGCTCCAATTTGATACGCTTGCTTGGCTGCTGTTCCTGGTCTAGCTGATCCTTGCCATCCTGCTCCATGTCATTCTGTTCCATGCTGGCAGCTGCTGCCTTGGCCAACATCAAATTAAGTGGCATAAAGGGCCAGGAATTGATTTGCGGTGGAGACACCTCTAAATCCTTGCCAGCATTTGAAGCTGCCGACTCTTCCGGAGGTACAAATATCCCATGACGTTTCCATTTGTGGGTACGCAAAAAATAACGATTGGCATACTCTTTGAAGCAGATCTCGCAAAAGTATTCGGGATACTGGACACCCAAACGACGTAGCTTATCCGGACTGAAATTGGAATCACGTGCCTGCTGATGCAAATGCGATGACATCTTTCTGGGCTGTGGAGCAAAACTCATATCCTCCTGCTCCAGAGTGAAATCCTCACGAAAGCCTTCGGGCAATTTGAAAGGTTTCATCTCCGAAATCTCTTCCTGCTTAATAAGCGCTTCATTGGGGCTATCCCGCTGTGATTGCAATGTGTTTTGTGCTGATGATGATGATGATTGTGGTGGGGCTGCTGTTGCTGGTCCCGTGGAATCGGCTGCTATCACCTGCTGCTGCTGTTGCTGATCGTGCTGCTTGGCCCGATGACGTCGCATGGCAAAGACATTGGTGAAACGTTTTGAACAGATATCGCAATGAACTGAAGCTGACGGTGGGGCGACAGCAGCAGATAAACCAGATCCTGGACCTGCCTGTTGTTGCTCGGGCTTTGGTATGACAGCTGGGGCTCCAATCTCACGTGGCGGCATTTGAAACATCAAGGACGCTGGATTTCCATTGTTATTGTTAATGGTATTTGTACTATTATTGTTGTTGTTATTATTATTGTTGTTGTTGATGATGCTGCCGGGATTGGGAGTTGAGGAGGATATGCCATCACCTACTGGATCAAAGATGCCATGCTTATTGGCCTTGTGGGTTTTGAGGAAATATTTATTGCAGAACTCCTTGTTGCAGAGCTCGCAATAGGCCTCCGGATTGAAGATACGCAATGGCGGACGATTCAAGCCATCGACACCAGGAAAACCGGGCATGCCCAATAGTGGAAGGTAGCCACCATGACCCACTCCCAAGGCGGCCGCAGCAGCTGCTGCATCAGGTCCAAAGGGGAAGCCAGGATGTCCTCCTGCCTGCTGCTGTGTCATGGCACTGAACCACAATTCCTGCTCCTTGGCATGTCCATTGGTTAAATCCGATGGATGCAATTGTAGCTGCTGCTGTTGCTGATGCGACTGCGACTGTTGCAACTGTTGCTCCTCTTGATGACGGCCATGTGATTGATGGTGCTGCTGCGGACTGTCCGTCTCCCGTTCCAGCTTCACTTTGATTGAGGCCAAGAAATCCGTGGGCTCAATTTCATTACCCTCTTGATCCTGATTGCCATGATCCTGCAGCATGTGTAGACTTAGCTTGAATTCTGTTTCAAAATTCTCGCCACATTCCTTACAGAATGTTTGATACGGATTCTGTCTAATGGTTGCGTTCTCATCATTCTTTTTGCCCTCTGCCTGAGATTGTGATATGTCCTGGTCTTGGTCGTGCTGCTCATCTAATTCATGCTCCTCATCGGATTCACGTTGCTGCTTTTGCTGCTGATGCTGCAGCAATTCGAATGTCTCTTTCAACTGTTCTATGGACTTGGGTAGAAACATTTTCGATAGCTTCTCTTCATAATCTTCAGCAGCATCCGCATCCGCATCATCGACTCCATCTATATCCATGCCAGTGGCTATATTACTTTCACCACCGCCACCACCACTTAAATTCAGGGCATCCAGACGACTGGGATTGTGTTGTTTGCGTCGCTTTTTGGCCGCATCATTGAGGGCTTCCAGCAGCTGCAGCTGCATGGCTGCTGCATTTGCTGCCACAGCCATTGCCGCCATAGCATTGGCCTCCTGCTGACCAGCTCCAGCACCCACTCCCACTCCCACACCCATTCCCATTGGCATTCCCATTCCCGTTCCCGTTTCATTGTCGCCATCGTCCAGCGACTCATTTGTGTTGCTTCCCGCTGTGACTTTTGACTCTTCTAGCTCGGTTTCCGTCTCTTTATCCAATTGTTGATTGGGTGACATGGCTCCGATGTCTGTGTCTTCAGTTTTCGACTCTTCGGTTGTTCCCCTCGCTCCTGTTGCTGTTGTTGTTATAGTAGTAGTTGTTGTTGTTGTTCCGGCTGTTGGTGTCGTTGTTGTTGTTGGTGCTGCTCCTCCTGCTGCTGCTGCTGCTGCTGAGGCTTCTTGTGTCGTATTGTTGTTGATGTTGCTGCCACGATTTGTGTTAAGTGTCGATGAATTGGAAACATCGGAAAGAGCAGTGTCCTCGCTACTCAGATCTGGCGGTGGGGTGGCATATATAGAAGCAGCCATTTTGGATGATATTACTATATTAGATAAAACGGGGAGGCAAAAGAAACAAATCAATGACAATGCACTTTCAAATACATCAAAAAAATAACAAACCAAAAATACAAAAGGAAGCCCCAAAGGGTTTTCCCTTTACTTAATTTGGGACCATGCTAAGCGTGACTAACTAAATGAAAATGTACTTATATATACATATATATATATTTGTTTTTGTTGTGCCACCAAAATGCATGTATATGTACATAGAGTCCAACTACTTCTAACCCCTCTTGAGTTCTAAAAACTTTAGATTTGATTCTCTTTTAAAGATGTTTACACATTTTTGGGATGCGCTGAAAATGATCTTAATGTCGACATGAAATTGTAGTACAAGAGAACTCATACATGGAAATGAAAGTCATGTAAAACGAAATCAAGTCAAAAGATTTAGATTTCCAATTGAATGTTGAGGCTAAATTTTGTTAGACTTTCTTAGTTTACACTGCAGCTACAACTTTTCGAAGGGTTCAAAAAAAAGTCATTATCTCCATTCTTAGAAAAAGAAATTGAATTCCTGCCTTTATTAGAAGAAGAAGTTTATGTTTAAGCAACAAATAGTTTTATCTAGAAAAGCCAAAAAGAACTAAAGTGTAGAAATGTTCTATAAAGAAGACGTCAATTGTTGATGTAGAACTTTTTTGTTGTAGACCACACGAGAGACAAGAAGTCTGGTGTATGTAAATTTCTTTCAGTGTAACTAATATATAGCTTGGGGCTTAAATTGTATTATGTGTAATATACAAAAACCAGTATGTACCAGAAGGACAACAAAAACAACAACAACTAAGAAAATGAAAACGAAAAAAAAGGAAAAAGTAAAATGAGAAAAATGAGAAAAAAGCTTGCCAAATTCCATTCAATTTTATTTTGCCAGAGACCCTTGAAGAAGAATCCTGCGAGAAATGTTTTTCCTCCAACTAACAAACACACACACACACACACACACACACACACAAAACACTTATGGCATTTGTGTCTCATTTCCTTATGAGCTTAATTTCATTTCTCTGCTGCTGCTTTTCCATCATTGCCTTCTCCCTCCCCCCCCACCCCTCCCTTCTCTTTCTAGTCAGCCTTCTTCTCGTCCATTTTCCTCTTCTAGCTACACTTTTTCATTTTTGTGCAAATTCTATGAAAAATTTTTCCATTATATACACAAATACATATACATATGTATATCTCACAGTGTGTGTTTGTGTGTCCAACATGTATAGAAAAAAACTTTTTGTTTGCTATGCGCCCAGCTGCCATGCACACACACACACACACACAACCACCCATCCACCCACACACACACACTTACAACCCCATTGCCAGGGCGCACACGAAAATTTATACAAAGTCATCCGATTTAAGGAATACAAATTTTGCTTATTTTGTGTGTGGCACACACAAACTTTTTGCGCCTCGCACACACACACACACACACACACACAGAGAGTGGGTGAGAGAGAGAGAGAGAGAGAGAATATATATCCTGACAACCGCCCACTGTAATATTTACCAGTCCCCGTGTCCCCCCACACCCCACAAACATTCGGGCCTCTCCTCTGCTCAACTTCCCCCACCCATCACTTGAGCTGAGCATAAAACTTATAAAAATTTTCTTCAACATGACTTGGTAAAATAAATTTGATTCTCAAGAAAACAGCAAAAAAGGAAGAAAAACGAAAGAGGAAGGAAAGCCAATATAGTAAAAGAAGACCAAGAGTAAAAGGGGGAACGACAAATGGAAGGGCGACAAGCCATAGTGGAGCAAGCGAGTGATGGAAAGGGGAGGCCAAGTGGGTGGAGTTTCGGGGGGTGGGGGCTGCCAAGCAACCAGGCAGCGGCCGTGAGGCAAGCCAAAAAAAAAAAAAAAAAATGTCGAAATAAACCGAAATTTTCTCCTTGCTGTTTTTTTTTTTTTCCTATTTTTCTCGAAAAACAGAAAAGAAAAATATTCTCAACTATGCTGCAGACATAAATTAAGTTTCCATGGTTGGAAATTGGTTCTCGTAGATTTTCCTCTTGTTGCTGTTGACTTTCCTTTTATACAATTTCTGCAATCCTCCTACCTCCCCCATCATCCTCTCCCTCCTATGTGTGCTGCTTGTACTTTTTGGAGGAGTTAAGCAAAAATGCCTGCCAGGATGTGCGCATTTCTCATTCAATGTATCTGTGTGTGTGTTTGTAAATATATGTATGTATGTATGTGTGTGTGTGTGTGTGTAGGTATGGGCGGGGGGAGGAGGTACGGTGTGGGTAGTAGGTGGTCTGGTTGCTGTATTTGGTTGGGATTTTTATAAAGCCTAAGGTAGTTTGATGTTATTTTATTTGATTTTTTTTCTCCTTCTTGCCTACTTGTCTTTGTATATGCTTGTGTGTGGGTGAGGGGGTGAGGGGAATGTGGGGTGGGGGTATTTTTGGGGTGTTGCATGTATAAGAAAAATGTTCTAAATGAAAATGGCAACAGAGTGTAAACAGACAAACCATGTACCTATCTCTTACTCTTTAGGTATACACACACACACATACATAAGCAGGAGAGGTTACATAGAACATATGTACATATGTATGTATATAGAAGGACTTGAAACTAATTGCCTAGTTTCAGTCTATCCAATTAAAATCTGAGAGATGTATATCAGTAATTTCAATAACAAAGCTTCTGACACTTGAATTGAACTTGCCTTTGATCCTTCCAAAAAGCAGAAGGATTGACATCATTTGGAAGAAGTGCAAACTTTTAGTTCTAGTTTAACATTTTCAAAAGGTTACTGTTTATATTATACTTGTTAATACTTGTTAAAAGTATTTAGATAGTCGGTTTGTATCGGGTAAGCAACTAGTTTTGAAATTTAGAAGGACTCAAAGATTGGTCATTAAATAAACCAAAGGTCGAAAGTTAAAATGTTTGTTATTTCCCCCAGAACTTTTTCCTCACCCTTATTCAGGCACTGGCAGATCCTCAAGTGGTAAATATTTTCCCCCAAAAACTGAGATTTTACCTATAAGTCCACCACTGATTTCTTAGGAACATGTTTTTAGGATCTTCACTCTATTTCTATAGCCATTACAGTCATTCCGTTTCAATCTTTGTACATTAATGAGATTAGTTTCTTTAACTCCTTTTGAATCTGGCTATAGATTTGAAAATCGGTTGACAATTTTCCAATTGCTTAGCCAACTTTCAACGATCTTTCACTGATCCTTTCACCATGTAGGCTACAATCTTTGTGTGTGTGTGTGTGTGTGTTGTCACTCGATTTGAACAATTTCTTACCAAGCTTTCACTATACTGTTAAAACTCTTTGATCCTTTTCATTTTGTTCGAAAACAACAAAAACTAAAACTCTTAATTAATAATAATTTGATGATAAAACATACTCATTAAATTTGTTTTAACACTTTCGTCTAATATTGTAAATGCACTTAAAAAAAATAAACAAACAAACTAAAACACAAAGTTCGCAGTTTTCTTCGTCTTTCTTTTCGTTTTGTCGCGATTTTTTTGTTGTCGTAGTGTCGGATTGTCGCGCCGTCGCTTTGATGGTTTTCCGAGTGATCGGCACATGCGCACTTAATGCACTCCGCTGTGTCCTGCCAATTGGCTCGTTCGTTGTCAACTGTCGCATGACGCAGCGTAAAAACTGTGAAAAAAACAACTGTAAAATCCCCAAATGGAAACAGTTACGAGCGCAAAATCAAAACACAGTAATAACATTGATACTAAAATCACACACACACACACACACACACACAGCTACCCCCTCTTGTACTGAACATTTAATAGTTTTTCCATCAATACACACACACACTCACACACACACACACGTTACCCATATCATGATATTTTTTCACAACCAAAAAAAAAACCTCAATAAAACACCCCAAAATATCAAAAATCATAGAATTTCCCTTAAAAAAAATAGAGAAAAATCAAATACAATAGAGAAAAGCAGCGCGGCGACAACTGAGCAACGGCCTCTGCTCGGAAAACCATTATTGCTCCGCCCCTTTTTTCAAATTTTTAGTAACCACCACACACTACACACACACACACACTACACACATACACACACATACGCTTTTATCGTGTATATGTATTTACAACCAGCGACAACTTCGACGTCGACTTTTTCCTGGTCTCTCGTGCCAATTTATCATTGTTCGATAGTTTTTCAATTTGTTTTTTCTTTCCTCCCCCCTCGCCCCACTCCCCGTGCCCTCTTCTCTCTCCCCTCTCTCTCACTCTATCTCTCTTTACCATTCCCTCCCTCTTTTTGTTTCTTTGTGCCATGAAGTTTTGCTACTGGAGTCGGGAGTCGTTTCAGTTGTTGTTGAGGTTGCTGGCTGAGCGGTAGCTGGAGGAGGAGGAGAACCAGGACAACAGAACGGCCAGCAGCAGTCAAGTCAGTTAGTTATATTTTTATTATTATAATTTTTTGAATGTTACATGGCATTGCATTCGCTTTCGCAAAGGTCTCCCTGACAAGCCACAATGGTATTTTTTTGGTTCCAACCCTCATATGCCCAGACCCAGACCCATGCGCCGGTCTTCAGCTCAATCTCATCATCATTATCAACATCGTCTTGTCGCATCTTTATGATCTCACCAAATTTCACTTGAGAAAAGGTAACCCTCATATAATTGACCCTTAAAGAGGCTGGAACGTAATTGACTTTCAATAGCATTCGGTTTGAGGTTGATCGTTTTGTAAAATTGACACTGATCAGATTAGACAAGGAAAAAGGGAAGGAAGGAAGAAAATAAAGGTCGATGTGGTTCGTCTTCAATGTTTTACTTGTTGCCCTTGAGACTTCAACAATGAGCGCATTAAATGAAGGGCAGACAGAACACTTTCTTCATCTTTGGCCCAAAGTAATTATTTTGTGTTCAAAGGAATTGCAATACTGATGCAATTATGCAATTAAATACCAAATTTCAATCCAGTAGTTTTCAAATTGAGAGCGTGCACACAAGGGGCATGAATAAATAGAGTCAACATCTCATACTGATCAAGGATATACACCTTTTTCTAACCTCAAAGTGTATATCCTTGATCAGTATGAGATGTTGACTCTATTTAGCCTGCTATACAAATATCTAAGCAATGTTATACTACCTTTTACAATCGTATACAAATCGTTTCTACTAACCATAAGATAACATAAATCTCAATGAAGTAGACTTTCCAATCGCTGGTTTCTATATAGTTATGGTGATCCAATCCTACGAATTGTCAAAGTCGTTCAAAATTAAAAACAAATTTCATTCCAATCCAATCAAGATCGTGAAGTTAATTCACAGAGAATGACAGACAGACTCGACTATACCAACTCCTTAGCTTAGCTAGGTCTAGAGTCTAGAGATTTATAAAATTTAGCAGTCTCATTGCCAAGGTTAGTCCTTAGAAGTTGGGGGCTATCGTGTTTAGCAAGGACTAGAATGATATGACTATGTATGTAGGTTACTTATGATGGACTCTGTTTTCAGCCAGAAAGTGGCATGCTCTACCCATTTCGTTACCTTATATCCTTTTCTTCTTGAACTTGAAAGCGGCACGTTCTTTCCTTATATCATTTTCTTCTCTTTTCAACTTTTTACGCTTTGCTTTGTTTTGTTTTTTCAGTTTTCGTGGTATCTAAATTCTTCCCCTGGGAGCAGCAGCAGCAACAATGAAAACAACAAAGTGTTTATTTTCACAGATTGACAGATTGATTTTGACTTTACAGGATATATGTATAGATATATACAGACACTTGTGCTGCCCCCCCCAAGCACTCATCTCATCCATCCTATCTATCCACCCATTTACCCAGTGGCATCTTCATTCGAAGGAAGAAAAAAAAAGGGGGAAAAGTGAAAGTGACTTGGCAAAGAAGTTGATGTCTCCAAGGATATATCTGTCCTGTCCTGTTTATACTCGTGTTGTCCTGCCCTACGCATAGCGTCCAGTTGCGTTTTGAGTCTGCGCATTTGGACATCATCTCTCATGAGAAGCAAGCCGGCAATTGCGAGAATTCCAGAGAGTCGGTTGTAGAGTGTGTGTGTGTGTCATATGTGAGTGCGTCTGTGTGTGTGTGTGTAGTTGAAATCGCCGGTTGAACGAACGACCAGGCGAACAAAATGTGCCAACCAGCAGCAACATTTGAAACTCATTGGTCGGCAGTTGTGTGTGTTCGGGATTCGAATGTTGTGTGTCTCTCTTTATGAGTGTATGTGTGTGTGTGTGTGTGTGTGTTGCACGTCTAGTGGTCAAGGTTTGCTATTGACTTTCACTTTCACATGTCGGCATGTCCAGTGTGACGATGACGCCGACACGACGACATTGCCGGCACTTTCACTTTTACACACGCTCACACACATACACACACACACACACACACACACACACACCCACAGTTACACCTCCTCTCCCAAACTAAATTGTAGGCGCATGTCCTTCATCCGCACACGTGTGTGCACTCGAAACGTAAACAAAACCCACAAATGGTTCTAACTCTTTGCCCTCCCTCACCGCATCCCTTTCAACCTCCTTTCCTTCAGTGAAAATAATCATTATCAAGTTTAAAACAACGAGAGAAAACAACAATCTACCGCCCATTTTGAACGCCTGCCGCAACACGCAATGCGACCGAGACATGCAAATGACTGAAACTCAATCATCAACCCACTCACCCATCTAGGCCTTCTCCTCCCACTCACACTTCCTCTCCCTCTCCCTCTCCCTCTCACTAAAATATAATTATATAGAAAACTGTGGCTAGGTTATGATTGACAATGCCGCGCCCATATGCCACACTTTTATTGCAATTAATATTCTTGTTGAAAATCAAATTGAAATTATGCATTTGGCTCAAAAATTTAAGGGCGCACAATGCCTCTGGGTGGGTAGAGGGAGGAAGGAGTAACCAACGAACCATCAAACTCTAAATCAACCCCTCTCTTTCTCTCCCTCTGAAGGGTTTTATGCGAGGGCGGGTGTGTGGTGCAGGACGGGGGTATGGACTAAAATGTGTGCGACAAATTGATTTTAAGAACTAACCGAATTTCGTGAGGTTTTGTTTGTTAAACGCATTTATTCCTATTACAACAATACTTGATGGATTAGTTTCCCTAACCATCAGCCTTTAACTTCCCCCTCCACACCTTTGCCTGATTTTTCCAACTTTCCCATTTCCCTTTGCCAGCAAATGGATATGAAATTGAGTTGCTTATGGCTAAAAATATTTTCAACTTACATTGAATTGGGTTTCTCTTTTCACAAATCCTTTGCTTTTTCCTTCGTTTGTTTATTAAATTTGTAATTTTCTTTTCAGGAAAAACTAGATAGTTTTGCCTTGAGCGACTTTCAACTAATCAAAATAAGTGCCAAGTTTAAAAACAAACAAGAATTCAAAAACAAAACTTTTGAAGTTTAAAGTTAAGGTAAAAGTTAAGTGAAAATTCGGAATGGCCATAAATCAGAATCAGGACTCCTGTGATTTTCCAAAAATTCCCAACGAAATGAAAGAAAAACTTAGTTTAGCTTTAATTGCAGAGGATTAGAGAAAGCATTGAGAGAAATTTTCCCCTTGATGCCCTCTTACCCCTCTGCTCTTTAGCATTAAAAAAATTGTAAGGAAACATTTCGAATTTCTATGTAGAATGCTCATTAGTAAGAAATCTCATTAGAAACCAATGAATGCGCACCCACACACCCACACACACACACACACACACTAGAGACAAAAACACTCTCTCGTCTCTAATGAGCACTACCTATACTTATATTCGATTTGCCTTTCAGTTTAATTTTATATATATACAAATATATATATATATACGATATACGATGTATATATATTTTTTTTGGTTGTTTCTCATTTTCACTTTCACATCTCTTTGGCGCATGGCGAATGAAGTGAAAAATTAATTTTCCCCTTACCCCTTGGCCCACCATCGAAAAGCCTACACCCCCATCCCTCGCCACCTCACCACCCCCATCAGCCCCTCTATCCCCCTTCGCATATATAAAAGCCAAAGGCAAAAGCTAACAACAAAAACAACGAACCAAAAAAGAAGCCAACTCAACTAGTATTTCCATCTCTTTCGTGCACTAAAATTTTCTTTTCTATCAAATATTATTTGTACAATAAACTAAAATGAGTAAGTGTGTATATATATATATATGTGTGTGTGTGAGTTCCACCCCCAATGTTCATGTATGTGTGTGTGTGTGTGTGTGTGTGAGGGCATGATAAAATAAAAATACGAAAAATATGAAAAAAATACGAGAAAAATTAATAATGAAGCACACACACACACACACAGACACAAGGACAAATGCTATATACATACATAAGCCAAGCTATTTATTTCTCTGTGTGTGTGTGTGAGTGTGTTTGAGTAGAGGGAGATGGAAATAATAATCATTTTTATAATAATGCAAGTGTATTTGAGCAAAAGTTTTTGCGTAATGCCAAACTTGCGCGGGGCTATCCTGTCCTATACTTTATACCAAACTATCCTATATCCTTATAGATATGTATACATATGTACATACATATGTATGTGTGTTTGTACATTTAATAATCATCATCATTATTATCATTATGGCCATTCTCATTATCGGCATTATAATAATTATCGTATGTCCGAGTCCCAAGTCACATTCGCAATCTTATCTAGCATCTCGTCTGGTCTCGTCTAGCGTCTCTTCTCTCCTCTCACTTCGCAACGTATTTTTCGCCTTTCACCGTGGCCAAGCCACCCCAAAAAGTATGCAGCAATATTTTCAAGAAATCTATAGAAGAAAATTTTTCACAGAAGCGCAGAACAAAAAAAATTCCATAAATTTTTCGCTTCTATGCTTTCGTCTCCTGCACATACACAAACACACAGAGGGAGATATATGTACATACACACATACATACATATATATTATACATACTCGGGCATTGTTGAGGGGGAAGTTTGCAATTTTATCACACACACACACACAAACACAACCAAAGCAACTTTATGAAACCATCAAATTATTTTCTTTTCCATTTCTGACACTCAAAAGAAAAACGCAAAAGTAAGACAGAGCAACAACAACAACAAGAACACAAGCAAACGACAAGAACAAAAATAAAAGGACGAAGGAAAAAAAAAAGGGAAAAAGAAAAGAAAGAAATATTATTTTCCAGTTACAGTCAGGTCTTGGGGTCTTGGGTCCTTGGTTCTCGTTTCTTGGTCGTCATGGCACATCCTTTATTTTACTTTACTTTATTTTTCTGGGCACAAAGTTTTTGCGATATGCCTGCGGGTTACTTTTACCCCCCACTCAGTCTCTCTCTCTCTGTCTCTCCCTCTCTCTTTCTCTCGTTTTCCCTCTTCGATATGTGTGTGTGTGTGTGTGTGTAAAGGGGGTTAAGATGGGGAAGGTCTTTGGAGCTACTTCGTCTTATTTGGCAACGAAATTTTTATGAGAAAATGCCTGGCTTTGGGTGAGTATCCTCTTTGAGTCACTCTGTGTGTGTGTGTGTGTGTGGGTGTGTGTGTGTGTGTGTATCAAAATATTTAAAAGCAAATATAATATTGGCCGAATGCTTAAGAAGTAGTAGCGCATAAGGATGAGAATAAAGACGAGGTTAGATGTAATAGAGAAACATTTAAGCAGCCCTTTGCTCCCTTTTGCTGTGTGTGTGTGTGTGTGTGCGAAACCAAATACAATATCAAAAGGCATATAAAATGTAAAAAAGGAAAATATTAATAATGAGCTGCCCCTTCCCTCCCTTCTATTCCTCTTATAGTGCCATCCCCCAGCCCCAGCGCCAGCGCACAGAGAAGAAATGAGGAAAAATTGTGGAGAATTTATTGATTTTCATACAAAAGCGAATAAATATTGTTCAAACAGCACATGACAAAGTGAACCTACATGTAATATGAACTACACAGAGAGAAAAGACGAAAACTGCAACGAATAACAAATAAATGAAAACCTGAAGAAACATTTCTCTCAGTGAAAGCAGCAACAAACTTTCTCACTCTGTAATATTATTATTGGAATCAAATCAAAACACAATGTTTCATAATTTCTCTCAGTGTGGCTCTCTCTCTCTCTCTCTGGATAGATGCACCACTCACACATATGGAAATTGATATTGCTGACTGAAATTTTTGCGATATTATATATTTGAACGTACATGTACCTATAATATATATATATATAAATATATTTTTTATTGTCAGAGTCGCAGTCGCAGTTCGCATTAAAAATACTTAATCTCCAATGGCACTAAAAACACACGGACACAGACAACTCCTGCACCCTACATCTGCCTACCCGGGTCATAAAAATTGTTAGTCCCCATCTCCAGCCCCTCCCTCTCTCCATTCATACGTCCCCCCCCCTCAATATATATTTTCCTCTTTAATCATTTGTGTGTTGATATCAAAAATTTTTTACTTTATCGCAGTTTTTCCAACAATTTCAGAGTGTGTGTGTGTGTGTGTGTCTACGTTATTATTTTTCCACGTTATTAGCACCCGTAGGGATCTCGTGGCGTATGTGTGATAAAACTCACACACACACACACACACACACATAGATATCGCTTTGGTGTGAGTGTCAGAAGGCTAATGAGACTTTTTAATAAATTGCCCCCGTCCATTTTTAGTACAGTTTTCATTATTAATAAAAGTTTATGACATATATATCAGACATATATCTCTTCCCCTTCATCCTCTCTATATCTACCATTCTCTCTCTATCGGTGTGTGTGTGTGTGTGTTATTTTGTTTAATAAAAAAGAAAAGCACACAGAATTTATTATTCCAATTAAATTTCATAAGTTAATTTGTGCGAGTGTGTGTGTGTGTCTGTGTATGCGTCATGACAGTATCAAAGTGCACATTATCATTTCGGACTTTGTGGCCTTGGGTACTCAAAAAAAATCTGAAATTTAGGTAGATAGCGACACACACACACACTCACACACATAGCGACCATTACAATTCATTCATTAAAATCGCTAAAAACACACATACAAATACATATACATATAGAAGAATTCAGAAAAACAACCCACATAAACATGGCAGGATCTTATGGAATATCATACATGTGTATATAGTCCAAGATATATTCCGATTTTACTTCTAATATATATATCTTTTTCCAGTCTAAGAGATCTACTGACTCTTTCTAACCAAAATCTTTGCGATTCCTTCAAACTTAAACTGTTGAATTAGAAAGATTTTAAGCCAAATCAGAAGGATAAATTTATGTATTTGAGGATATCCATTTGGGTTTCAACTTTAAACTCTTTGTTTGGATATGAAATACTTATCCTGTAGAAAGGTAAAGTTGTTATTCTTATGATTCAATATTATATCAATATCTTGAGGTTACAAATAAGAAGATTATAATGGTCCTAACTAAAGCTAAAACAATAATTCATAAACTATGCTAAAATATGCTGATTATGGGTAAAATCGTTTCTATTACTCTTCTTGTCGAATTTACTCCTGTTTGGACAACACTGAAAGTTACATCACGGATAATGGATTGGTTTGTGAATTAAGGAATCATTTTTCTCCCCATAACAATATTACTATATATTCCGACTAAAAACGATCTGAAATTGAATCTACTTATCTACGAAAAGTATTTTCAAAAAGTATCTCAAATAGATCACTAAGCTCAGTAGCCTCTTATTTGAAAATAGAAAGAGATTGGGGAGCTATTCGAAGCAACTATAAATGGAAATTGATAATCTATGATTTACATAGATTTTTGAAGGCTTCAAATCGGTTCTTCATATCCAAATTGTATCAGTTTTGCCCTCATTTTCATGTGTATACAAAAAAATATTAGCTTATAGAAGTATCTTTAGCAACATTTTCTTCAACTAGATTCACAGGTAGAAAAATACAAATAAATTTCCATTATTTAATTAAGGTTTTTTTAAACCTTGATTCTAGCTATTCCTTCAGCATCATTTTCTTTTTGGACAGATACTAAAATTTTAGTAATTACTTAATGCAGCAAAGGAGGTCGCTCTGATATTTTCACGCAGAATCCTTCCCCTTACACGACCCTCTCGACAAACCTGAATAACTTTCATTCAAGTCGATTCATTCTATTTAATACTCCTTTACAATCATTAAAAGGTTTATAAACAGGTTTTGAAAACAAAAAGGATTTTAGGCAATTTGATTGGTACCCACCCTCTATACATGCATTTGTTTGGACCATAAAGCTGTAAAAAGGAGGGAACATTGCCCCCTAAAGTATGCAAGTTGCTTTTTAAAATTTGATTGGAAAAGGAATTTCTGAATAAAAAATAATCCTCACAGTAAACAAAAGAAAAGTGATCAATTTGAATATTCTTTTCCAACCTATTGCATATCTTTAGGGGCATAGTTACCCCTAATTTACGTATGATTAAATAGATATATATGCGTATATGAACATTGAACGTGGGTGACATTTTTAAAGGAGAAATCATTATGGTAATTTGCTAAGGATAATAGTTATATATAGGTATATATATATATATATATATATGTATGTTTGTTTGTTTTTTGTATATACAACAATCCGTCAATTTCTGCATATTTCTGTTTGTTTTTGTTTGTTATAGCCAATTTTGATTTCAATTTAGCCGGAAATTAACGTCTTTGTAGAGGAAGAAAGCATTTTGAAGCGTTTTGCCAATTTTTATAATTGTTTTGTTAGCCAATTTTTGAGTTGATTTAGTCTATAAGCCAATTGTTTTGAGTTTCGAGTTTGTTTTTATTAGCGTTTATTAGCAAATGATTTTACGATTATGATTACAGTATATGTACATAGATAGTTGGTTGGTTATTCTTGTAATTGGTTTGGGGGGTGGGGGAAGAGGTAAAAAATCACTCACAATGTCTCTGGCCAGAGAGATCATCATCGTTAATAATCCTATATAAAAACTTATATGAAAATAAACGCGCAACATTTTCATTAACCATGAACGTAAATTCGTTTGATTGTACACAGAATTTATTTATTTTATATTATTATTGGTATTATTATTATTATTATTATTATTATTATGCAGCTGTCAATAATTATTATAATGAATTGTTTATGGCTTTTTTTGTTTTTGGCTAGTATCAAAATTATCAAGGAAGTTCTTTCATTATATATACAGCTATATATATATATATATATATATAAATGTTTATTTGGGTTTTTTATTTTGTTTTTATGTTAACATTTAAAGCACTTCATTTCAATTTATATATATATATGTGTGTGTGTGTGTGTGTGTGTGTTTGTGTATATGTATAGATATTAATTTAGCACAGCGTTTTGAAAATTTCATATTATAAAAAATTTTGCGTATTTTTTTGTTATTTAATTTGCATTTTGCCAACACTTTTCTTTTTTTTTTCTTTTCTTTGCATCCTGCGAGGAGTTTCATTTAGGCTTACGAATCCTTGATATTCTTTCTCTCTTCTTTATGAAGGGGCCGGGGGGGTGCCTCTTTTTGGCTCACTTCGATTTCACACAGAAAAAACAGCAGAAAACACGTTTACTTTTTGGTTTTATGGGATTTTATTTCATTTTTCTTGACTTAGCATTTGAATTTTGATTTGTTAAAGATGATGTAGTTGTCATTTTTGTTTATACATTTTTTTGTGGTTTTTTTTTTTTTTTTGATAGGTTTTATTTGTTGTATTTTTTGTGAAGAAACTTACAGAACTTGTACAGGGCGTTTCACTTATTTATCATACCGACAAAGTCTAGCACGACGTTGTGGTAGCCACGCGCGGCTACTTCTGCACCACGTACGCGTTTTCTGTAGACTGATTTGGGTTTTTCAGTTTCTTGTCCAACGAAACTCAAAAGGATGCACACCCACACACTCACTCACTCACCCACACACACACACACACACACACACTTACAGGTTGAGAGCAAAACGAACAAGAGAGCCAACAACCAACCACCAAACCAACCCCCTACCCCCAAGTAAAGAAAACAACAACATAAAATGTACAGACGCTCTGTTGCTATTTTGTTTACTTTCGATGCGGGGGCGTTGAGGGGGGGATGGGGGTTGAGACAGGCGGCAGGGTTGTCGACATGTGTTAACTAGGTAAATCTATATATATGTACTATGTGCATCTCTCGGCTTGATCCTTTTAGCCAAATGGTTTTCACTGAAAATGCATGGCCTACTTTTAGGCAAATATATTTAATACATTTATTAAACAAAAATGTTGATCATTTTTTGACCATATACAAAAATTTTAAAATACTTGCCATAATTATATGTATACAGCGCGCCCACTTGATGGATTCGCCAACACACACACACACACACACACACACGAACCCTCGACTCACAGGACATGCGTAGTTGAGATAGAGCGGGAGAGTAAATTTTACAGAGAAGTGTGTGTGTGTGTGTGTGTGTGGGTTTTTTTTTTTTAATACACTTTATCGGCCAAGTCTCTGATAAAACAATCATCGTTTATGGTGCAACACGCTCCCTTCTGCCACCTACCCCTACCAATCGTCTCCACGCCCCCCACCACCACCCCCGCCACTTGCCATCCCATCACCCTAAGCATAATTGAGATATAGTCCAGCAGCGCAGCAGGGGATGGAGAGAAACCATGTACCGCTAAACCACATGATTGGAATTGCCAGTAATATGCCATGAAGGAAAAAGTCCCTACAAAACTGGGTTAACTTCAATATTTTATTTTTTGTGTGTATGTGTTTGTTTATTGTTAATGATTTTTGAGCAAGTTTTTATGACAAACAAAAAGAGAAATATCATTGCAAAGGCGTAACCTGCGTGCGGCTTGTTAATTCCCCTTCAAATAACGACTTTGCCCACCCCACCTCCCCCACTTGCTCCACCACCAACAAAAAATCTAAGAAAATTCAGGCCGGAAATGACAAGGCATAGTTTTCGCATTTCTTTTTTAAATTACAAACAAAACTGAAAACAAAAAACGAAAACCAAAAAAAGACGAATGGGAAATCAAATATGCCTTTAGCACGAAATATTCAAATTTTTTTCTTCTATTTCGTTCTTTTTGGCTTTTTTTTATATTCCTCATTTTTATATGCCATATAATGTAAGCCAACCTCCAACCTTTCGCCCCCGTCTCGAACCATTCCAAAAGGGAGGCCTCCTAAAGAGGTCTATGAGACTTTTCAATAACAAATTTTTGTTTCTTCTATACCCTGTACAATGGAAAGTAGGGTATATTAAAATGTCCTAGATTTTAAATTGGTTCTTCAATTTTGGAGAAAAACTTGACTTAGTTAACTATAACGAGGCGCAGCAACTAAATCTAGGGAATTAAAAAGGTCTCAAAGATTGAATTTAGAAGCCAAGTTAAGATTAAGAATAAAATCTGGCTATATCTTATATAAAGACTATTAATCCAATTGGTAGTAGATGACTTTCATTATCAATGGTTATTTAAAGTTTAATTTCAATTGTCGTATTTAATTTATTTATTTATTGTTAGTTACAGGGTATAACAGAGTGCGTTTCTGTTTTGGGCTATTGTTTCTGTGGTGCGAGTCATTTATCGCTTTTGCTGCTGTTGTTGGAACTTTTACGCTGGCGGTGCTGTAAAAGTTCTTGATATTGCTCTACGGAGCCATCCTCATGCTTGGAGGTGAACTGCTGGTCTCCTCCTGCCTTTGATTTCTGCTCATCGTTGCCGGAGGCGGAGGCGTCTTTACCGTCTTTATCATGCTTTTGGGCACGCTTCGATTTTTTGATTTTATCACGCACGCGTTTACCTAATCGCGATTCAGCAAGTACCTGACTGACCTTGGAGCTCTTCAGGTAGCGTGTGCGCCAGGACTGAAATGAAAGCAATTTGTGATTGTATGCTAGTTTAGATTTTACATGTGTAATTGATAAGTATGATAGCCACCTCTGAATTGTCCGGCTGTAGCTTTTCATGATCATCCTCGCTGGTGTCCAGGGATATGACATCGTTATCCATTTCATCTTCTTGACTGTCATTTGATTTTTTCTCTCTCTTCGTCTCAGACTTGATGATCGGCGTTGGTTCTTCCTTGGCCAGTTGTTCAATCATTTCATTCTCTAGATCGCCTCCAATGGAGATGACATCATCGTTTTGATCCTCATCTTCAATTAGAGAAAGAGCTACTGCTCCGCCATTGCTAACCACTAGACTCTGTTGGCTACAATTGGAATTCTCCTCCGCAACGGTTGGCACTTTTGGAGATTCCTCAGTTGCCGGTATTGGATTCTCAACTTCCGCAGTAGTTTCCTTTTCTGCCTCCTTCTCGGGAGGTGGCGCTTCTTTATTTTCGCTAGGCTTTTCCTCAGTTTCCACATCATCTCTCACTTCACCCTCCTCTGGCTCACTCTCCACATCTGGTGCAGCTGGCTGAGGCAACGGCGCCGGTGGCAGCTGCTTCTGATTGTTGTCCTGTTGTTGTCCTTTGTCTTTATTCTTGTTCACCTGTTCATCTTCATCTGTACTATCGCTAATTAACAATGTTTCAGTCTCTGTTTGTATGGGAATGACATCTGGCGAAGCTGAACGGGATCGATCTTTTGCTGGGGAGTCTCTTATGGTCACTTCTGTAACTTCCTCTATTACCTCCCTCTCTGGCGTCTTGTTAGAATGCCGATAGTTACGCTTGATCTTAATCTTTTTCGCCATTCCATCTCGGCTACTATCATCATTTATTTGGACACGTCGCTCGCTAGATTTACGTTTCCGTTGAGATTCCGATCTTTCGCGGCCTTTACTGACACTTTTCGAAGATTTACTTTTCGATTTGTCCGCTTGTTTATGTCTATTCACATCAGCGGGAGTATCTTCATCGTCGTCATCTGATTTAACCTCGATTTTAGTTATCGGTTCCATAGCCAACTGAGAACGTATGGCTCTGGCACGAGCCTGCAGCTCCAGAAGCTCCAAAACGCTGATTTGCCCATCGTCTGCAAACATTTTCAACGATTAGTTCACTCGGGAGATTAAAAATGAAATCGAATTCAGTGAGAGTAAATTCTGAATGAACTACAATTCCAGCATTCAAATAAAGGCATGAGTTAGACAGAGACAGATATTTCCATGCTACTCTGATTCGATTCTCGAATTAAAAATGGTTTTTACAATTATATGTACTTTCGACGCCCATGCGAAGAAGGTTGTAGATTCTTGGCCTTCCCTTTCCTTAACCCTTTTTTTAACCCTTTATTCAGAGTTTCTTCTTATATGCTTAAAATGTAGCCAAATTTAAAAGATTTTTGATACGAGACAGAATCCAAAATCTATAGTTAGTTTTAGTAGGCATTTCATAAGCATCATTTCTATTTCGATTTCTATATAGTTTCAACCCCATTCGCTCTCTCTCGCTCTGTTAGAAAACACACATAAACTTACTTTCTTCGTTTTGTTCCTTTTTGATAGGTTTTCTGCCACTAACCAGTTTCTTTTTCTTAGCTGAAAAGTGAAAAACGTATTAAAATTGTTAAAAGAGTAAAGTTTACGATTGAAAATTAAATTGCACACACACACACACACATAGAAGAAGATGGATAGCGAAAGTGGCTTCAGTGGTCAGCAGGCGGCAAAACAACCGGATGTCGGAACAAGCGATGACCATCTAATCGGTCAATTCAAGGTAAAGCTAAATGGTCAACAGGACTTGGAATTGCGATTACGTGAATTTAAGGCTGCATGCGATGCCCATGAGAAGCATACACGTAGGCGGCGTAGGCGAAGCTATTATCACATGGGTCTGATGGCCAAACTGGTGACGGAGACAACCCACGATGAATTGCGTCGGATGCTAGAGAATGGCACATATACATTTCATGTGGATACGGTGGCCAATAAGCCAAATGAACTAACCAGCATACTGGAGACAATGAATATAGCCATTTCGGCCACCGTTGTGGAAAGAGATCTCAAACTGGCCACAGGACTAGCATTGGAGATTAATGGTGAATGCTGTCGCATTGGTCGTTTAAGGAATAATTGCAGTGTGATGCTTGCCCGAGGCTCTGTGGTCACTCTGACTACTAATGACGCCTATCGCTATGCGGGATTCAAGGAGATTGTCTTTGTGATTAACTTAAATGCCTATTTGAGTTCATTGAAGCTGGGCGATTTTCTATACATTGGACGAGAGGTGCGTTGCCGTGTCCTAAAGACACTAAGTGAAGCCATAGCGGTAATGATTATCGATGCTGGGCTAATGACCTCATATGATTTCATTGAGTTGCCGCGGCAGTGTTATAGCCTCAAACCTGAAGTCTATCAGCAACTCTTTATGCCCGATCTCAAGTTGGTCGAGTCCCTAAAGGCGAACTATGTAGTGCTACCCAAGATTAGGTGTAAGAGCTTCTTACGTGCCGTTCGTCAGGCTCTAAATGAGGGGTTTGATATGAAATTGATTGGCATGATTGATTTCGAATACGTGAGAAATAATATGTTGGATCTATTGGGTATAATTAAGCTAGTGGACTACATATGGATACCCGATATGTTTAATGTTAATTGCTGTGTCTATAACTACATTATGGAAGATGTTCTACCCATATCAAAATGCCAGAAGAAGCCCGTAATTGGCACTGTGCCTCTCGAGCGTTGCAGTGACTTTAAACATTTCGAGCTGCACGAGTTCCTTTGGAAAATCGATGCCATTCACATACAGAAGAGCTCGTGGTGCAATAAATATCCACTTATTGTGAAGAAACTAATGCCCGTGCGTGACTATCGTGTGGGTGTTGTCCAATCTGAGATAATGGTCAAGAATATCCTCACTTCATATCAGACCATTGTGAATTTCATTATCAGAACAATAAGTTCTATTGAATGCCAGGCTATATTTATCTATACAAAGTGTGAGAATGCAAGCGTGGCTTTGGCTCGAACCGAAATTTATTGCCCGGTGTATATGATGATGCCACTGACCGACGAAGATGACAACGAGGAGACCATCAAGTGCAAACTTGATTTGGCCAGAGCTCTGCATCTGAGAAGGAATATGCATCCGGTAATCTATACCAAGGACATAAATGAGCAGAATCTGGGTCCCATAGACTTTGGGGTGGATTATATGAAGCGTAAGGGTTGCCTGGAAGTGGGCGATTTCATAGTCACACTGGAGGTGGGTAAGGAAGATGACGAAAATGTGAACCTTGGTGTTGGAGAGGATGTTTGGATACTAAGAGCTTTCTATGTGCCACCTCAGTTGGCCTATGAGAAGTTCCAGTATGGAACATAGATGTTTTTTCCTAGTATGTGCAGTTGTATTTCCAAGACATTTGTCCAAATTATATGTAATAAATCCTAATTTTTTACTAACCTCTCCGTGTGTCATTGCCACCTATATCACTGTCTGATGATATCTCCTCTAGGGATATGTGTTCTAAGGATGACAAAAAAAACATGATTAGAAATAATCCAATTTTAGCCTCTCTCCACTTACCTTCCTTATGCTGTACATCCGAATCCTCAGAACTCTCTGTGTCTGAGGGGCAAGGCTTGTCCTCTATGATGGACTTTAGGCGCTTAGTGGATATGCACAGCAGTTCATCTAAGCAGCGTTCCTCAATTTCTTCCAAAGGGGCTTTCTGCCACAGCACAGCACAGAATTAATATTAATCGAATAGTATTTGTTTTCAGTGGTATTGGTTTACCTTTAAAAACTCTGGAGCCAAATTAATAATAGTCTTCGGCTTCAGTGTGGCGAAGATTTGTTTCACCAGCTCCAAACGGTCATCAATGTAGTGGGAAATATGATGCAGGGTACGATCCTCTTCAAGTTTCTCTTTTTTAATGCCAATGGGTTTGGGAATTTGATCGCTACCCTTTTTCGTCTTCTTAGAGCTGCTCATTTTTGCATTTAATAATGTTCAAAACATAAACTATTTTTTTCTTGGCTTTGCCTTTGCAACACTAACAATCAGCTGCTGAAGTTGCACCTTCATCAACACTGACACTTATCTACACTGGACTATTGTTATCGAAACACATCAGCTGTTTGTTTTCATCTCTGCCAAAATAATAAAAAAAAATATATTAAAAACTAAATTCTTTTTATTTTAATGTGCCGGTTCTAAAGTGATTTTATACGTTAACAACAGTAAGTAGAAGTTCAACTTTTTTTTTATATCAAATGAATGGGATTTATTGTTCTGACCGGTAACTGGGCTTACGTTGGCAGTGCTGCCAGCTTTAGCCATTCTGTGTAATATATTACGGATTTGTTTATGTGTTAAAAAAAGGGTGATATGGGAATTACTAAATTATGGTGATAAAACATTGTTATTTGCTCGTTTTTTTTTTTTAATTAGTAAGTAATTATGGTCAGCGTTTTTTTTTTTTTTTTTTTGTTTATCGTTTTTTGTTTTTTGGCTTTATTTAGCTCTCTCATCTCTAGCTCTCCCATATGTTCTCAGAATGTCGGAGTAGGCGAGAGAGAGAGGAGCATTGTATAAAAATAGTTGAAGATATTATTGTTAAGAATCGTAAATCATGTTGAGATTCAAGTAAATGAAGTTAACAAAAAGCAATAACATGCGGCGATAAATATTTCATCCGTACTGTGGATATTTATCTACAAAATTCAGCCCAGTGCGGCTGAGAGGGAAAGAGCGAGCGTGTTAGCGAGCGGAAGTGAGAAAACAATATACGAACCAACCAAACGAAGAAAATAAAGAAAAAAAAAAAAACGAATCAAAGCAAAGTGTGCAAAGCAATCAACAATGAGTGTCTCGCGTGGCGGTAATCAAGCGCCGGATGATCTGGAGCCGCTGCTGCACGACGAGAAGAGCCGACCGATTGACAAAGATGTGGAAGCCTCACTACTTAATGGATCCGCCTCTAAGGAGTTCAGAGGAGCAGGAGGAGGCAATGGAGGCCCTGGCGGTCATGGAAGGGATCGAGAGGATTCTGGATTATTTTTAAAGAAAATCGGCAGTGCCTTCTTCTACGGCATCTCATCATTTATGATCACGGTGGTGAACAAAACCGTGCTGACATATTATCAATTTCCATCGTTCCTATTCCTCAGCCTGGGCCAACTGACGGCGAGTATTGTGGTGCTGGGTGTGGGAAAACGTTTAAAACTAGTCTCATATCCGCCTCTGCAACGCAACACATTCTTCAAGATTTTCCCATTACCATTAATATTTCTGGGCAACATGATGTTCGGACTCGGCGGCACCAAGGCCCTAAGTCTACCCATGTTTGCCGCACTGCGTAGATTCTCCATTCTGATGACCATGCTGCTGGAATTGAAAATCCTTGGCGTTCGGCCCACAACAGCTGTACAGATCAGTGTCTACTGCATGATTGGAGGCGCTCTGGTGGCGGCCTCCGATGATCTGTCTTTCAATCTGCAGGGCTATGTCTATGTCATGATTACAAATGCCCTGACAGCTTCGAATGGCGTTTATGTGAAGAAGAAGCTGGACACTTCGGAGATTGGCAAATATGGATTGATGTTCTACAATTCATTGTTCATGTTTGTGCCCGCATTGGCATTGAATTATGCCACCGGAGATCTGGAGAAGGCCCTAAATTTTCCCAGTTGGAATAATCCGACATTTCTGTCACAATTCCTGCTTAGCTGTGTTATGGGTTTCATTCTATCCTACAGCACCATTCTATGTACACAATTCAATTCCGCCCTGACCACCACCATAGTCGGTTGTCTGAAGAACATCTGTGTCACATATCTGGGCATGTTCATTGGCGGTGATTATGTCTTCTCGTGGCTTAACTGCATCGGCATTAACATAAGTGTCATGGCCAGTTTACTCTACACATACGTCACATTCAGGAGGAAGCAGGCTCCAGACAAGCAGCAACAACAACTGGCTGCATCCAGCAGCAGCAGTTTCCGCACCCAAAGTGTCTAGACTCAAGCCAAAGCCATAATATATAATTCTATTCGTATGTCCTATCCCTATATATTGTATCGTATCGTATGTCTTAAATTTATAATTGTACTTTGTATATCCTTAAGGGGTATTCTTGGTTGGCAAATTTTGTTTTTTTTTTTCTTTCAATTTTTTGCTATTAGCTTAAATTATTCGAAGTTCTTTTTTTTTTTTAACATCAAACAAGACAAAAAACTGGACAACATTTTTTTAAAAAGGTTAAAAAAAATTAAAGAGCCCAACCAAAAATACCCCCATAAACTATATAAATTCTCTCTGTATATAGGCAAAAGAAAAAGAAAAAAAACAAGAAAAACAAAAAGTTATGTATTTTTAATATGTAATTAGCAATTATGTAATTTTAATTGACTTTTTGTATGCAAACAAAACGATGAAAGAAACTAAATGAAAAACAACACACAAGTGTCATAAACTTACACACACACACCCACACACACACACACATGGTAGTAGCTTAAGAGGGGGGCCATGAGTATCCCCTTACAACGAATGGATGAATGGGAAAAGCCCAATTTGACGTAGTTTAATGTAAATAAATGAATGGGGGAAAAATTGTTAATCCCAACGACTTGTTCCACACAATTAACGTGAATCAATCTTTGTTTCCCTTAGATATTGAACCCTCTCACATGTTAACCTACTCCCTACACCCATGTGCATAGAGAACTCTGATTATTATGTATGATTTTTGTTTTCTTTTGTTTTGTTGTCTTCTTGATAAGATTGCTCCCGATAAGAATTGTTACCCACTTCCCCTAGTAGCCCCTTTTTTTAGTTTTTGGAGGGGCTACTGCAGTAAAGTGTGTTTCATATTTCCTTGTTTGCAAAACACCGCAGTGTCTTTTGTAGAACTGCCACGCGTTCCTCTACAAAATAAAACAAAAAAGAAACATTAAAAAAACAAGAAAATAAAGATTCTTTTGACGACGACAAAAAAGTAATTGATTTCCCATACAAATTCATTTTACTGATGGCTCTCACTCGCTGTCCCTCTCTTACTCTCTTGCTTATGTGGAGGGGGGGCTTATCTTTGAATTTCTCGACTCGACTCGGCTCAGGTGCATGTCTAGCAATAGGAACCAAGTGCCTTGGCGGCCATTACTCATCAAATTAGTCGAAAGGTCATTGAGTATATAGAATACAACAAACTGTGTATGCTCTGAAAATGTATAATTTGTTGGAATGGACCATCCATGTTATCTTACAATGGAAAGCAGTGATTCGATTTAGTTGCTTATCATCTAGTAGGCGTCTTAATCAGAAATATTTATCAAATTATTGGCATTTTATCAAACAAAATTTACAAGATAATTGAAGATGGAGAAGTTTTTTCTTTAGAATATCAAAGTTGACCCTTTATTTCTTCAGGATTACAGAAAACTGTGAGCATAAATTCCTAAGTTTATGTTCTTATCATGAAAAATATTTATAAGAACAAGAACTAGAGGTTTCTAAGAGATTAAATGAAATTTTTGGCATGACTTTGAATGATTTTGGGGCAGGAAATGTGAGGAATAAGAACTAAGAGCAAATGAAGATTAAATGATAAGTGAAAACATAGAAATATATTTTCTAAAGTAGAGGCCATGTTTCCGATAATAGAGTAACCAAATGTGGAAGCATTGCCCCGCAGCATTTATTTTAGTTTTTGGGGACTTCTACAAATATTAATGGAAATGGTGAAGAGTCAGGGGTGGGGCGGGGGGATGGAAGGGAGTACGAAAAACAAAGTGTGGAGGTTGATCAAAAACTGGTTTTGCAGATTTAACCGTTGGGCGCTTTACGATTGTTTTTTCTTACACAAATAACAATTATGGACAAATTGTTTACTTAAACTTGCGGCACGTACATACATCGGGCTCGAATAAAGAAACTATAGACAGAGAGATACATATGTATGTATGAATGTAGACAGGTAGTAGTCAGGGTCATGTTAGAAGTCAACTCTGACTGGAGTGGAATGGAAGATGATGCCTAGTGAGGTCAAACCAAATGACTACGTCATGTTGTCTATTCACAGAGAATGATGCAGCGTTTGCGCTTGGCCCGCCGCGGATTGGCCTTAAGTGCGGTGAGAAGGCAAACAGTGGTCCCAGAGGAGGAACCCCTCGATGCCTATGAGCGGGCATATCTAAAGGATCGCATAGAGATAACCCCTTTTCAGAGAATACTCTTGGGAGCAGGATCCTCTGTGGCTGCTATACTAGATCCAAGGCGGTAAGTTGAACTGATTATTGGTATTGGGGCGTTTTAGAGTTCTTTTATGGTCTTGCAGCCATGACATGATTGCCTGTCTGGGTGAGACCACTGGAGAGGGGGGCTCTTTGGAATATACTCGACAGCATGGTGGCCAGCGAGGAGGGGCAACGCATTTTGACCGATAAGCCACGTATACACACATCCACCATAGATTTTAAAAGGCTGGAGACCCTACCTCCAGATACTTTTGGAGCGGCCTATGTCAAGTTTCTCAAAGATAATGTGAGTAGTATTCTCTCTCTCTATCTCTATTTCTCCTTTTGTCATCTAATTGTGGCTCTATTATTTCAGAATGTAACTCCCGATAGTCGTATGCCAGTGCGTTTCTTAGAAGATCCAAAGTTGGCCTATTTAATGACTCGTTATCGCGAATGCCATGACCTGATTCATACTGTATTGAATATGCCAACGAATATGCTGGGCGAGGTGGCTGTCAAATGGGTGGAGGCACTCAATACGAATCTGCCCATGTGCTATGGCGGAGCAGTTTTTGGTGCTGTGCGTCTAAGACCCAAGTAAGTTCAATGCTCTACCGAGCACTCGCTCTCCCACTAGTTCTCTCGCAGCAACTTATTGTTTGGTTTTTTAGGCAACGTCGCGAGTACTTGAAACGCTATTTGCCTTGGGCCATTGATAATGGCAAGCGTATGAAGCCATTGATGCCCGTTTACTGGGAACAGCGGTGGGAGCAGAATGTTAATGAATTGCGTGATGAATTAGGCATTAAGTTGTTGAAGTACTAATAATAAAATTTTGAAAAAATACGTTATATTACAAGGTTTGAGTTGATTATCGATAAATCGATAAGACTTAAACGATCTAGCTTGTGGCTAGATCTAGCCGAGAAGACGTCACCGATCGTGTTGTCAGCGCTTCGCATCACTAGACGCGACGGGTGAATTTGTTAAATGGAACATGGAACTAAAGTTAATTTGTTTATAATTGCATTATGGGAGAAAAATTTAATGGTTTTAGCCACGACGAGATCATGAAGATCACGGGCGTCAGGCATGTGACCACCAAGAGCCACATGGAAGCAGGTAAATCCCTATTCCGTTTCAAATCAAAAGATATAAACAATAATAATATTTATTTGTGTTCATGTATGTTTTCGCGTGTGTGTGTGTGTGTGTATACATGTGATTATTGTTTTTTTTTTTGTTTGTAGCTCTTCGTAGCCAACCCGGTATCCGGCGTATGCCCGATAAGATGTTCCGTCAGGCAGATCAGCTACGGAAACAACAAACGCAAGTGGCCAAACAAAAGAAAACAGAAACTGCCAAGGAGAAACCATTGCCCAAACTAGCCACCACTCCCACACCGACGCCCACACCACAAGGTAATGCTGTTGATGATGTCAAGGCAGATGAATCGTTGAATTTGGAACGTGGCATAAGTGACTCCCTTGTCGAAGCTCTCTACTTTGGACATCAGAAGCCAAATCAACAGACAACAAATGGGAGTGCCACGTTGGCTCCTTCCTCTGGTAGTGAGACGACGATCGATGATAGTTCAATTCTAAAGATAAGCGCCAACACAGCCACCATGGATGGTGATAACGCCAGCGTCTTGCCCAACACAAAAGGCTCAACGAGCTCCTCACCACATCTTAACACAGATTCACCCTTTAAGGGGATTTCTCTTAAGGATTTCGAGCAGCATCGTAAAATGATTGAAGAGCAAAATAAACAAAAGAAACAAATGCTCTATCAGGCCATTGAGCAACATACTCAAAAAACAGCTGCCGAATCTCGTAAAATTGAGGAAATACGCCACGAACTATCCAAACTGGAGAGTGATCTTGCTGTGGATGTGGCCCTGTTAAGAAAACAGATTGACAATGCTTGCATAAACTTTGCCAATATTGAGTAAGTCGACATAATCTTCAATATATCGAACTCGGGACTAAACATGATATTTTTATTGTTCTAGGAAACATTATGTTAAGATCGAGGCACAGTTTCTGAAGGCTAAAATGGATCTGCACAATGCCGCAGAGAAGAAAGAACTACTAACAGAGCATCTTTGTACGGTAATTGCCCACAATGAGGATCGCAAAGCACAAAAGTTGACTGAGCTTATGCAAAAAAGTGGGCCTGGCGCCAACGGATGAGCAGGATGCTGCGGACAATCAATCGGATGGGCCAACGGGGCCGGGAACTTAACAAATTTAGCTATTAACGAGGGGCTCAAACATACAAATATATATATATATGCATACTATTCTTATAGATAATAAATTACAAATTTTAAATGTCGTTTAAAAATCGCCAACTAAATTTCGAAAATCAACATGATCTTTTAAAATATTCTCTGCTCTAAGGAAATACAGAATATTAAGCTTAACTTCAAATCAGATCGAAATAAATAAATCGCTAATTGGAATTGATTTTCGGTTTTGTTTCCTAATTAAATTGTCAGCTTAATTGGATTTTATATTGTAAGGTTTGTTCTCATAATATCACCTAGACAATATTTTAAATACGATTCGGAGATAAAACTGTTTAGTGTTTCGGAGTCCAAACCCACTGAAACGAACTGAAGTGTGAACAGATGATGTTATCGACTGCCAAATATCGATACCATTGTGCCAATGTTGCCACTTGGCAACTTGTTGCTGTGACGTCACGCACACATATAGACCAACACAAACGCAACCACTAGGCCCAGCCATACAGCCACACATTACGTCAATATGGCAATCTGTCAAACCGCCAATTACAACAATAGTAGCAGCAAAAAATTGCCATTTCATCAATATTTTAGGCATTTCTTCAATACATAAATAGTATTTGCTTTATTGAGATTTTAATTGCAATCAAGATAAGCAAAACAATAACAAAATGCACCACCAACCCGCCCATTCACAGCCCCATCCGCCCCCGCATAGCATCCGACTCATGTCGGGGGCCGAGGAGAATCGTCAGTATTTGCGAACGTTTATCCAAATGTACAAAGATCTGCCCGTACTGTGGGACACCTCGCTGCGGGACTACACGAATCGAGAGAAACGAGCGGAGGCCTATCAACGATTAGTACCAATCTATCATTACCTGAAACGAGACGCCACCGTCGAGGATGTGAAAAAAGAAGATCAATACGCTGCGCACCAACTACCGCAAGGAGCTGAAAGTGGTGGAGAGTGCCATTCGATCCGGTAGCTTGCACACGCCGCGCTGTTGGACATTTCAAGAATTGGATTTCCTTCGGAACACCGAGAAATTTCTAGCCGTAAATCCCACATTTAAGAACGAGCCACAATCCTTCTCCTTCAATGAGAACTCAACGTCGACAACGGCGTTTCTAGCCGATCAGGCGGGCGGTCATTATGCTTATAGGGGAGTGGGAGTACAGACACCAAATATCAGCGAAATGTTTCACAAATCCTTCGGTCATGGCCAGAAAGTTGATGGATTGGGTGTAACGTCGCCACCAGCAGCAACCATGATACATCATCAGCCGCCTGGCCATAGTGGAGATTATACATTAGGCAAAAGATCACGTATATCGCCACCACCAAATGCTGGTACACCAGGAAGTGGACCAAATGCCGGCAATGATGAGTTACTTAGCATGGCCTGTGAGTATTTAGCTGGCTCCTATCCCGAAGAGGAATCTATTGCCCGCACTTGGACCCATAAATTGAAACGTTTACCGCGGGAGCAACGACTATTGGCTGAACGTTTTATCAATGAAATTCTCTTCGAGGCGGAATCCAATAATCTGCATCGTGGCTCAGTGCAGATTAACAATAGTTTTGAGCCCTATGTAAGATTCCATGAGGAGCCAGCGACCACATCAACGTCAGGGCAGGAGGAGCAGGATAAATCTCAAAGTCCCAGTGTGCACACATCCACCGAGAGCAGTTCAACAAAACCAAATGTAACAGTAATTGGCGGTGGTAGCGGGGGCAGCGGCGGTGGTGGTGGTGGTGGCGGCGTAGGAGGAGGGGGAGGTGCCTCTAATGGCGGCAATAGTTTTTAAGTGTTACTAATGTAAATTTTACATTTGTTTTATTTGTTATGACTCTACACGGAAAAGAAATAAATAATAATAATAATGTTTATATCAAACAAACAAGATGCTAGCTACTCCACTCGCTGATAATCCACCAAATTCCGGGTGAACCAAACATAGGGCGAAGCACCTGCCAGAAAGAGGCAAGCACCAATCACAGGACGATGCAGAATCCAAGCGACAGCGGCTATGGTTAAAGCCAATGAGAAGGCAATTACGAAATTTCCTGTTATCGGATTCTGAGAATCAGGTGCCAGATTTATGAGTAAAGGAACATCAAGAACTAGAAGAAGAGCATGAATTGAGATTGTTAATCTTTGGATAAAAGTGTCCAATTTTGATTCTCTGTACTTACACAAAATTCTTAAGATTTTTGAGTTACAAGAGACACCAAAGAAGATGAGTAACCAGCCAATGAAACGCCAATACCAAGTATTCAATACCTGGGCACGTGACTCCCGTTTAAATACCTCGGTGGCACTTAATCCACCCGGATATACCAATAAAATCGATGTACCACGCGATGTGATATATGGCACTACTTTGTTGCCCTCCAGTTTGCCCACAACACTATATATTTCACCTTCCATGCCGGCAAAACTGAAGAGTATACGCAAATCACCAACTTCCGGATTGAACACATCATTCGTATGATAGTAGAGACCCAAATGGAGCTTAATGCTTGAATCTTCTGGCCTAATATCCGAGGTTAGCTCACGATAGTTGTTAAATTTCTCCTTCACTTCTGTGCCCAATTCATATTTGCCTATATAGACGGCATCGGCTATCTGAACATGACTTTCGATGGGAAAACTCGAAGGATTTGTGTGACCATGACGATTGTAAAAGCTGCGCGAATCGACTAATTTATCCCGCCATTCGCGAGAATAATAATAAGTACGTGTGTCCGACTGGGAGCTCTCGCCAAAATGAGGCTCTCTGAAAGATAAACACAAATGACAAAGATTTCTTTGGATATAATTTAGCAACTTACAATGTCTCCTCTATCCATTGATACATTTGCACACGTCTTTTCAGTTTCACTGCCATCAATTGGATATTATAGTCCGGCTCAGTTAGCGGTTCTCCTATTAGAATTCCTCCCGCAATATGAACAACACGCTGCTCAAAACTTTGGTCTAGCTCTTCGCTGGTGAATTGCATCGAATAGATGTCGGAATATACCTCATCCAGGGCCAGCATCATATGCACAGCGTGTCCCTCATTCCAATAGAGTATCGCCGAGCCGGCTATAAAAAGGATTATGCCAAATATTGATATAAGCCAGTGGGAGCGTAAGGTTTCAGCAAGATTAGCCATTCCATTTGACGTTAAAGTTTACTTTCTGTAGTGGGAATACAAAATGGAGAATATTTTTCTGTCTATACGTTCCTGCACTTATGAATAGTGAATGTACTTGCCTCTCTGAATCCTCTCCAGCACTTGGTCTACCCGTACGAGAACAAACAGCTGATTACCAGAACCACAGCACTTAAAACAATCACAAAAGGTAACGAAATTTTAATGACGTCTTCAAATTATACTTTGTCATACGACGACAAACACAAAAATTGAACTATTTCAAATTGACAAGATACTCTGCGATAGTAGTATTGGATACTAATGTAAAGAAAAATCATTCAAACATATTGACATTTCTAAATGTAAACTGGCGTTTAAATAACATTACTGCAAGACTTTTTGTGACGTCACGTACAGTTCGTTCAGCGTGCCATCTTCTGTATCTTTGGCGATACTTTGGAGTGACATGAAAAGTATCGATTCTTACCAGCTCACAACATCTGGCAACACCAAACAAACAACAATAACGAACTATAAACAAATAGCATTTTGTATATTAATAAATCAAACATCAAATGGCCGCCTCTTCCGCTGAACATATACTGACTGCTGGAGCTTTGGATAAATACGGTGACGAAGATTGGTTTAGCCTCCTGATACGATATGGCCTCTATGTGGGTGCCATTTTCCAGTTTGTATGCATTTCGGCAGCTGTTCTGATGGCCGGCGACGGTGATGAAAATTCATCAATGGAAAACCACGAATCTGATGGCAACCGGGGCGAGATTGGTGAGCAACGCGAGGGAAATGGCAATGCAACGGCAAGGGCACGCCTACACAAAATGCGCAAACTTGAAAAGAAAAAGAGGCGCTAGACTCGAGCCAATTCCATAGAAATTAAATATTAATTTTATTAATCTAGTAATTTATTTATATCTATAACTAAATCGAATAAAACTTAATTTATTATTTAAATAAGTATGTACATACAATATATGTAGTTATTCCTATAATTGTCTATCCCTGCAAATGCAATATTAACAAATTGCCAGCCCTGCACTGTGGTCTGAGATGTTGAAGAAAATTTCTCGACCAATTTAGTTTTAATTTCTTTCTGGCAATATGTGTCCCACTGTCAGCCATCTGATGGGGCACATGACTCAGGTGCAAGAAGGGAAAGCTAAAGCCCCTACCCCTGAAAAAAGAACAAGAAAAATGACACACAAGAGCAATGATTTTTTCTTTCTTTTTTGTTGTTTTTCTGTTTGGCTGTTATCTTTAATTTTGGGAATAATATAAATTATAATAATCGTATATGTTATTATGCTGCACGTAATAATGTTGTTTTACTTCCCGTTTTTCGTTTTTGTTGTTGTTTTTTCTTTTCTTTTTTAACTATAAACGTTTGTGTGTGTTTGTGTGGGTGTGTGTGAAGGTGTATTGAATGCACTCTCTCTCTCTCTTTCATTCTCTCTGTCTCTTTCTCTATATATATGTATGTATATATAATATAGTATATAAGTTCATGCAAAAAGTATGCATAAACAATTTATCACTATTTTTATTAATTATACTTTATTTATTTATGTTTTTTTTTTGTTTTTTCTTTTCTTGTAATTGTTTTTAATGAATTTTGCGTGGAATTATATTTTTTAAGTCAAAACTCATCTTTCCAAAAGGATATCAGAAGGAAAAGGATGGGAGAGTAGTAGTTGCTGGGGTATCGGAAGGGTGAAGGCAGATGGGGAAATTCGTTTCAAAAAACGCTACATAGGAAATTTTAAAAAAAGTATATATATATATATATATATATATATGTGTGTAGGTATGTCAAAAAAGTTACCAAATTACAACAACTCAAAAGTATATATAACTTTTAGAAAGCTAAGAAGAAAGTTAATGGAGAGCGGGATGGTGTAGAGAAGAGGGTATTTATAGGTTGGTTGGTTGGGTTTTGGTTTGGTAGGCTTGGAAGGGAAATATTAAATTCTTTATCGTTAATTTCTTGTTTGTTTATCATTATCATTGTTGTTGTTGTTGTCTAAATTATTGTTTAGTTACTCATCGTCACAAAATATAGTTAAATATATATCATATATTTGCTTTACCCCTCTCGCTCTGGCTCACACACAATCAACATCTCTGTCTCTCTTTTTCTTACTATATCGCTCTCTTTCTCTCTCTATCTCTCCGTCTGTCTGTTTGTTTGTTTGTTTGTTTGTCAATCGTTACTCGTCGTTCGTTTATTTTTCTTTCCCCCCAAACTTGCACTCGTTGCACATCGTTCATCGATCGATCTTAACTAAGCCTCGGGAAGCGGCTTCAGCTCGCGTATCTGCCTAATCAGATATGCCTTCTCATCATTAAATTGCTCATCCTCGGAGCGATCCGTATGGAAATTAGTTAGAAAATCGACCAGTTTTGTTTGATTACGCAGCAGGATATCCAGTATGGGTTTCGGTTTATTTGGATTCGCCACAAAGACCTTGAAGACATGGAATGCCTCAAATTGTATATTGCGCGACTTCTCCTTTAGCATGTTCATCATCAGTTTCAGATTCTCTGGCTCCGATATATAGCGTGTCATCACCGTAAAAATTATGCCTATCCAGTAGCAATTCACCCAATAGCTTCAAACTTTGACGCCGTGTCACATAATTCTCCGAATTCAAAAGTCGTTGATAGTGCTGGGCAAAGAACTTATCGTAATTGGCATCCAGAAATTCAGCGCACAGCAATTTGTGACGCGTCAGCAGCTCCTTGAATGTGGAAAAAGCATCGGAGGCAATATCGAATGTGGATACCTCCACATAGCGGAAGAACTTGAAAAACTCATCCGAGTGGAGCATTATTTTGGCCAATGCCTCATACCTGGCGCATTCACGGAGCATTGTGCCCGAATTGAGGGCAATTTCAGGATGAGCATCTTCATATCCAGACATCAGAGTGAACAATATCTCGGGCTTTGTGCATATGTACTCAACCGTTGGTGAACGCGTTCCAATTTGTCGTCGGAGCACATTGTTGAATATCAATGCCACATGCTTCTTGCCCTCAAAATCAATCCTATGCAAATTCTGTATTAACAAAAGCAACAGATTGCTATTGTATAGCTCCTGCGACAGTTGAGCGACCACATAATCGGCTGGCGGTTCAGCATCGCTGCTCCCATATAGCATATTTTTGATAGATACCAGATTTTTGCTAACATCCTCCTGGGCCTTCTCAACTTTACGGTCGCCGGCCTCTAAGGCATTAATGGCCTCCTTTAGAGCCTTGACCAATTCGACAGGCGTCTTTTGTGATTTTCCAAACAGTGGCATCTTGTTGATGATGATGATGATGATGGTTCACTTCAATCGCTCTCTCTCGCTCGCTCTCTCTCTGTTTCTCTGCGCCTGTTTCTCTCACACTTCTTTCTGCTGTTGCTGCTGCTGTGGTCTTAGGGTTGTTGTTGCTGTTTGTCTTGCTTCACTTCTTCTCCTTCTTCTAATCGTCGTTGGCCGTTGTTTGTCGTTGCCGTCGTTGTGCAAGGCAAAAGAAATTAATGTTTTGGCAAATATCACGGTTTAATAATTCTATTATTATATATTAACTTTTTTCGTCTTTTGCTTTCCTCTTCTTGCTCAGTGCTCTTTGATAATTAGTGTGGCCAGCGGCGACGCTACTAAATATACCAGCTGATTACAATGCGTTAAGAATTTGTAAGAACAATGCCAGACCGTTTAAAGTATATCGATATTAAAAGAATAGTATCGAATATTTACTCAAAAAAATCGATTGCACAAGCAAATTCACTAAAGCGTGGCGAACTCACGCCTGCATAATATGTGCGTATGTGAGAAAGAGACAAAAAGAAAAGAAGAAAGACGCGCTTCGCCGTTAAATAATTTGATTTATTTTGTGGTTCTGACGCTTCGCCAAGAAACATTTACACGAAAATAACGCGGCGCTAGAATTTCGAACGTAGTTTGCAATTGATCAACGATTAAAAATATAGCAAAAACAAGCTACCCACAATAAAATTCGTTTTGTTTTTTGTTCGTTTGTGTGTTGTAATGTGCGTCCAGGCGGTAGCGTGCTTTTAGTTTTTTCGCGCCGCTTTTTAACTGGGGAAAAAACGAAAAAGTTATGTCTCAGCATCAACCAAACCAGGTAGAAAATATTAACCATAAATAAACAAAGCAAGCGGAACAACATGAAACATACTTTGAGTTATTTAGTTGGTGTTGCTTAATATGTGCTGTGAATAGTTATTTAAAAAATAAAATAAAATTTTGTATTAAAAAAGCAACAACCAAAAACAGAAAATGGAAACAACCGAGAAGCAGCAACAAAAAATAGGTAAGTTTTACTAACTTCAATGAATTATATCAAATTGTCGTTGCGTATTTCAAAATCATAATAAAAGGTCGGGGGTGGGGAATGGGGTTTGTTTAGAATAGGGCGGTAAGGAGCGAGACAACAAAATAACCACAGTCGAGGCCAAAAGATGCTCATAAAATATGTCGCTGCCAGCAGCTAAATAATATATACACATACATAGACACATATTTCATGTATAATTTGTTCATTTAATTGTTGTTTTTGTGTGGGGACGTATGAAGAAATGGCAAAGCGTCAGGGAATGCTAAGCTCTTTTTATCTTTGCGCTGAATTTATTTGAATGTAGAAAATGTTTATCGTGAGTCGTGAACAACAGCAGCACCCGCCCGGCCCTCTTCTCTGCTCCATTCACCGGCACTGTACCAAAGAGGAAAAGAGATAGCAGTTATGTGTGTGTGTGTGTCAGTTAACAGGAAGAACTACAACAAACAACAACAAAATACAGGAACAACAACATTGGCACAGCGCAATCGCAGCCGCCAGAGAGCGATTCCTCTCAGCAATGAGCAGTTAGCTAGTGACATTACTGTCCTGGAGTTGGGAGTCTGCCTGCTGCTGCTGTTGCAGTTTCTGTTTTCTACCCACACAGGTAGAAAACACATATCTCTCTTCCTCTCTTGGTTGCTGCTTAGCTGTTATTTACCGCTGATTGTGAGTTACCTACCCCTACGCATACGATCTCTTTCTCTTTCTCTCTGTCTCTCTCTCTCTCTCTTGCTCTGTCTATCTTTACACATGTTGCCACTTAGAGGCGCTGTCTACCTAAATGTTAATGCCATTTTTACATCAACATGCATACTATGTATGCATGGGTGTGTGTACATCAAAGGTCCTTCTTTTGCTTCCGGAAGAGAGATCGCGATTTTTTCGTTACGAGATTTTTGCCATTTTGAGTTAGGCCTATTTGATCGCTTTGTCGTTTTTAAAGTGCCATTCAATTAGTTTGTCATCGTGTTTTTTTTATTTTTGGAACTTGGCCAAATAACGAAAACATGCCAAAAATAAAGGAAGAAAAAGAGACGAAATTTCTGAATTCCCACAAGCAAAGTAACAAACAGCCTGCGCGCACCTGTGCGAGAGAGAGAGAGAGACACACAAATTTCAAATTTCCCTTCTTGAACCCAAAATGAACACCTGTGGCTTTGGCTATGGATATATGCAAAAATGCCGTTCTTGCGCCCTTCTTAGGCCATTGTCTCAGTTGCAATTCAGTGTAGTTCGTGATCCTTCAGCATGATGTTGCACTCACCGTGGCGATTCGGTTTCGTCAAAGCAGAGGCAGAGACTGACTTTAACTGCAAGAAATCGGTCACAGTTCGTCGAGAAGCCTTGTCGTATTTCACCTATGGAAAGCAACTCAAGCAAGCAAAACTTTGCCTTTGCCAGGTGTATGAGGACTTTACAGGTAAAATTTCATAAGAATCAGCCTAAGAAGTGACCCATACATATCAGTATGAGGGATTGAGGGGGAATAAATGCTTTAGTAACTAATTTATTAGTGTTTTTATCTGGTAGTTTCTCTCACACCGCCTTCGCCTTCCCTCTAAATTGATGTCCCATTGTTTTCGATTTGTTTATATCGACCCAAACGAAATTGTTGAAATTTCTTATATAAATTGAGTTTGTTCACTGACAACGGCGACGACTGACTGGTACGATCTAGAAAACATTATACTCGTGCACTTATTATACGGAAAATACATTTTGGCTAGCTCATAAATCGTTCATTAAGTAAAATTTTGCCATGTTTATCAATTGTTTACAAAGCGCATACCAAGCAACAACAACAAAAGTGTCTAACTATTGATACCAGGAGACCACGACTTCATAGATACCCTACAACACAATTCCAATGAGACTACGCTTTTGCCTTCTGTCTTGGGCATGTGGAAGGAAAGAACGATCTTACCCCATCGTTCTCTGGACTTTGTTCAATGGAATGAGACAATTGGCATCGGTTACAGTTGCTCAATTCTGGATAAAATGCATCAATTGTACCATTCACCACCACCACACACCGTTCCCTCAATCCTCATTGCAATTTCTTCTACCATGCCGCGATTGGGGGCAAATGAATTGCACTTGAAAAATGTTTTCCTCCACTCTTGACATGGACTCGGACTTGGAAGCGAACACGGATCCTCTGGGACGAACGGGTGGACGGAATGTGTCGTGGGCGTTGCAATATGTATTTTCCTGGATTTTTCGGAGTGTGTCAAAAGTTCTATTGAATTGAAGGTTGACTCAAATAACCAACCCAACCACCCACTTCTTGTGCTCTTAGCATAATTAAAATTCATGTCGACAGTTTCATTCGCATGTTTTCTCATTTCTCTGTCATTAGAAGCGATCTTCTATTGCCCTTCTAATGCTTCTTCTTTGAATACTTGTGGTTTGCAGTTCTATTTTCGTTTTCGTATATTCATTTTCATTTTTGGTGGGAGAATGAACAAGCAAAAGCATTAACATAAATCATCTAGAAAAGAAAATTGCCCACACAGAATAACAACCTTATGAGAGAAACTCCACGGGGAACCCCAAGAATGAATTCTGTATCTAAGATTGGTTAAGGATTGGGTCTGGCCCCTCAAAGGGTCAAAAGTTTTAAAAGATATTTGTGTGGTCGAATTTGACCTTTGGTCTACGAGTTAACTCATTTCCACATCCAAGACATAATCTTATTCGCTTTCTCTTTCTCTGCTTGTCTCATTACAGAATTGTCGATTACAAGGGAGGATCCACCAGCAACACGAATCTGCTTGGTGGGCGATGCCGGCAGGGATATGGATACGCTGCAGGCAGCCCACTCCTTTGGCATGCCAGTGATATTATCTGAAACAGGAATGGAGTTCATCGATGGAAGTGGTAATCCTGATGGAGCCAAAAGTCGTACGTTCTTCGTCTTGCCAGATTTCGAAGGCTCCCTATATGAGACATTGAACAGCCAAAAACAATGGTAAGTCAAAGATTAACAGAAGGAGAGTGAGAGTGTGAGGGGGGGGGGGAGGTGGGTACTAAAAATAAATCGAGAGATCTGCTTAATTTTAGCAGCTGAAGCTAAACAAATGTGTCAGTGTCGCGTTGTCGTCTCGTTGTTGTCTTTTCAAATTGAATTTGAAATCGAGACACACGCATGCGAGTCGAGTACCACCTACCCCGAACCCCCTACTCCCCTCTTAAGAGCCATGGGGGGTGGGGGGAAGATTGACAGCGGCAGCTCCATGCGCCGCCGACTGAAACCTAAATATCAGAAACAGTTCTTTTCCTTTTACAAATTGTTGTCAAATTTGAAACTTGCGCAAATTTTTCAACAATTTTCCATTTTTTTATAATTTATATTTTTCGCATATATACGAATATTTATCTACTTTTCCATTCCATGGTTGATTAATTTGCCTGCTGCGCACTAATAACCTACACGCTCCCGTCTCCCTATGACCCATCCCACCCATCCCAGAATATTTCATTATTTACGAGCTGTTTGCATACCCTATAAGACCAAAGATCTGGATATGGTCGATATGAAAATGGATAAGACATTCTACATACAATTTAACTTTTAAGGTTGTGAATGTTAATGTCTTCTATAGGGTATCACAATCGTCGGTATCCCGACTTTAAGTATCATTTCGTTTTTTAGTTTTTGGAGGTCACCAAATGCGTTTTTCAGTGCGAAAATTTGTTGCTCTTGAACCAAGAACATGTAAAGGAAAATTAGCAACGGAACTAAGGAAAACAGCCTCCCCCTCCGCCTCCGCCAACTTGTTGGTCATTAGAAATTATGATTTATTGGTTAGATTTTCATTCATGTTTTCTCTTTTTGTGTTTTGTTCCCCCTGCCCTCTCACCGCATCACCAAAAAAGGTGCGTAAACAAATGTTCTTGTTCATTCTTTTTTCTGTTTTTGTTTTCGTTCTCGGGCTAGATAATTATACATTTTTCATTAGTCCAGATTGCCATAATTTTCCTTATTTTAATTTAATTTGTTATGGATGTGGTAAAGGAACTGAAATCTAAGAATATGTTTACAATAAGACTCAACGAATAGAAAATAAGTCAACGACTGCTTGGGGAAAGGAGATCCTGAATACAGGGAGATCGAAATCTAATGATTTCGTTTTACCAAGCCTCATTACAATCACAAGGGCGGGAGGGATACTCAGGTGCCTACTCAGTAGACACAGCCACAACCACGGAATACTCGTGGAGCTGGAAGGCTGCAGGAGGAGGACACCCTATAACTTCCTGTATATATCTTCCTCAACTATGGACCTGACCAGGTGTATGTGGGTTCTCCAGGCTAAGACCTAACCCAAACTAAGCCTATATTTGTGGCATACTTTTTGGGGCACTCTAATTGAATCTAAATTGACCACTGCATCGTCTGTTGTATGTAAGTAGGTCCCACTGTTCGAAGTCCATTGCCATAACCTAACCCAACAATTTGCATAATTCAGATATGTTCGAGTAGATATATTTCTTCTTCCACACAAAAATGACAAATTAACCACTTACAAAGGAAAATCCATTTATTGTGTGCTTAAGAACTTGCGAAAATTTCAAAGGAATTCCCCATTGGGAGGGGATGATCATTTCCTTCCTTCTCAGGGATGAATTAATTGAAATGAATGTGGTGGAGATTAAAAGTAATATTAAAATATTTCCGAGAATCAATATTCCCAACCTGTGTATATTATAGTGCCATTCCGATGATGAACTTTCTGTGTTTATATATGTATACATATCTCTGTCTATCTGAATCATTGGAATTCGCTTGCAATAACAAAAGCATATATGTAGTTAAGTGAATGCTTTGCGGATTGCCTATTTTGGGGTTTCCCGCCTCTTCGGATCTCAGCTGATCTCTCTCACTCTCGATCTCTGTTTCTTACAATGACAATTTTCAAGAAAAGCAAAAGAAAATCGTTTGGGGGATTGCCGCAATATTGTCGCACTGGCGCCAAGATTCTATAAAAAATGTCTATATAAATGAGAAAAAAAAAAAAAAGAAAACGATGTCAAATCATGTGGAAAAAGTGTTGAAAGACATTCCTGATATACATTTTATTTCTATATATTTTGATTTTATTCTGAAAATGCCTGAAGTAGATATATGTATATATATTTTATAATTTATAAGTTTCGATATGGCAAATTAATTGCGACGAGAGGCGAGAATCAACCGCGGTGGATAGATGGACTGACTGACGGACGGATATGTCATTGACTGGAATATAGTTTTGACCCTCGCAAAGTTCGAGTGGAAAGGCAAAAGATCGCCGCACTTTACTTCACATATACAGAGGAGCCCCCCAACAAATTGTTGTTGTTGTTGCGCGATGATCATCTGGAGGCCACTCAATCATCATGGGCCACGCTTCTCTTAGTGTGTAGCATCTCTCTTGGCTCTTGACTAAGCAAGATAAGAATTTCGATTGTCCATGGGTTTTCCTTGGATTCAAAATATTTGTCACCTGCTGTTAGCTCGCTATTTGCTTTGTTTACATTTGCTTACTCTCTGCCCGCTGTTTTCCCCCCTCCTCCCACTTTTCCTCTTGCTCATTATCTTTCTCTCTGAGTGTGTCTTCAATTTTGTTATTTTCTGTGGCAAGGAGCAGCAGCATCATCATCATTTTTTGTTTGTTTGCCCATTTTATGAGAATTCATCATCATGCCACACACACACTTACACTCACACACGCACACACACACACATGGATGTCTCTGTTGGCATTTTCTATTTCCATTTCCCCACTCACTCGGATTCACACTCATATATTCACACACTCACTCTGGCTGCGGCTGCTGCTTTTCAGTTCAGTCTCAATTATTTTCCCGAGGCAAATCGGAGGCGACGCCAGGCACTAGTCGAGAGTCACAGTTCTCCGGGTTTAGCTGCCCCTAAGAATCGAATTGAATCGTATCGCCGGATCGTTATTTATTATTATTTTTTTTTAACAAGTGACAAAATATTATGGAAATTTACCTCTATTGGTAAGAATCAAAAGTGCGAAGTGAGAAGAAATGAGTGTCGAAGTGGTTCGTATGTGTGTGGTTGTGGATCAACAGATATGACTATATATATATGAATATATATATTCTCTCTCTGAAGTGAACTAACGCCAATTAGCATGATTCTTCTATATAAAACAGTTTTCTGGTGTGAAAAACCACAAAAAAATTAACTAAAAATATTATTAAAACCTTTAAAAATCGTCTTATACAATTGTATTTATTTCTTACATGTAAATAAGATTTCTTGTGGCCACTTTTATATGTTGTGAATGGGATAGCTTATGCTTGTCATAAAGAATTTGAAAAGAATTTGGTAGTTTTGATTTCCAGTTATTGTTTTATATATATTTTTTCTTTGTCGAACAATGAGTAAGTACGATGTTAATCGAAAATGGCACACTCAATTTTAATATAAATCTTGTTATATTTTCTTTGTATTACTCATTTAATTTGAGCATTTTCTCTCTCCCCCACAATCTGAATGAGACCCCAAAAGAAAATCGGAAAGAGATACAAACACACACCACACAATTACGCGTCGCATTGATGATGCACATAAATTAATTTTCATTATATTGGCCATTTAAAATATCATAAATATACACCACCCCAATCCAACCCGATCGACCAACCCATCCCATCCCATGGCATCCCATCGCATCCCATTTCATTCCTCTCCCAATAATCAGTCAGGCGGCAGGCCGCCCACTTCCGTTCAATTGATTTGTTTATGAAAACTTCCGGCATTTAGCCCAAGAGAGCCAGCCCAGACACAGCGGGAAAGGAGGCAGGTACAGACACAGGCAGTCAGCAGCTGTTGTTCTCAGTAGAAGCTACAAGTCCGTCCGGGGTAATAAACAAAAGCCCTTTTCCCTATTAAACTTGATCCCTCCTCCATTCTGAGAAGGAGCAGGGCTGGAGGTGATTGGAGTTGGTTTCTTCTGATGTTGTATTGAAATTCGTATCTATCTATGGGGGAGGCCAACTGCCAAGGTCAATTGGGACATTAAAACCAGATTGCCTTGCATAACTCAAAGTGTGCCACATAAATATTTAATTGTATCTCTCTCCTCTTTGTATCTCTGCAGTATTTTGGGTCCCCCTGCGTTGAAGCATGCCGCTCAGTTGAAAATTAGCATTGGCCAGAACACACGACCCATCTACAATTATGCCATGCAGGGCGTTGTGACCAGCTTCACTGGCATAAGGAAGCGGGAAGAGTTGGTGAGTGGATGGATGGCAGCGCACTCTGATCTTTGTGCTAAACTAAATTTCTATCCACAGACTAAAATGGTCCATTTGATCCACTCAATGGGCGGGTGCATTAAAAAGGACTTGATGAATACTCGTACAACCCATTTGATTTGCAACCAAAGTGGTGGAGAAAAATACCAGTAAGTTAATAATGGACAAAAGGCAATTAATTGGAAACTAACAAAAACGTTTCTTCTCTTTTTTTTTTAGATACGCAAAGACTTTTCGCTTGGCCGTAGTCAGGTCAGCTTGGGTATATGCCGCCTGGGATCAGCGGAATACCTTAGATTTTGATGCCACAAAGGAAAATTTCACTAAATCGCACAAATTGAAACCCTTCGAAGGCCACAAAATCTGTTTTTTCGGCTTCCCGGCAGAGGATCATCAACATATGGTGGATGTTTTGTTGGAGAATGGTGGAATGTATGCCGAATTGGATGATCCAGAGTGCTCTCATGTGGTGAGTGACGATGGTTTGCCGACTTTGATTATGCCTATGGTGCTTCTGATTAGTTTTTAAGATGATGTAGTTTGTTCTCGAGTTTAAATGTGCATGGTTTTTGGTGTTACTTGTTTTTTTTTTTTTTTAATGTGTTCTTCACCTTCATGTGTGTCCTGTTGTCTTCCAGGTGATACCCGATAAGGGAGCTGTATTCACTAACCCTCCACCTTCATCCCATTGTAGTAATACTAATAATCATTTTGAAACGACCACAACAACAACAACGACTATTACTCCGACTACGACTCCTCCACAAATGACTACTACGGACGAAAAAGATGCCGACGACGAACTGGAAGACATACATTTTGACGAACGCTTGTTTTGTGATAATAATGATGAAGATGATGATGTGCTTCCCGAATCCGATGATGAATTTAAAGAGGATGAAACATACATTGAACCGCGTAAACCGAAACGCAGATGCATTGAGAACGACATCAACAATGATTGCTCCATTGTTGATTCACCCGTTTTTACGGCAAAACATAAGGAACAAAAATTGCTAAGCGTCGGCTCCTCCATATCGAGAACCATAAAACGTTCGGTTAGCTTTGTATTGGAACCAAAATCCAAGAAACCAAGACGTAATAGCACAGTTGTTCAAGATCTTGACTCACTGTTTGCGGAAAATCCAATAAATTATAATATTTATAATAATAATACACCCGGTAAATTGACCTCATCGATACAAAAAACCTGGACCGGATTCCGTAGACGTTTAGCCTCGACAAATAGTCCATATTTGGATTATATGGCTACTCCACCAAGACCTCCCAGACGAATGTCTGTCACACCGGAGACACCATTAAGTCAAATGATAACCTCACCAGAACGCCGTGTCTTACGAGGAGGAGCAGCAGCAGCAGTGGCAGCAGGAGGATCAGCAGTAGTAGATGGTGCTATCTCGACTGGCAACGTATCAGCAATTTCAACTCCCAAGACACGTAAACGTCGCCGGGAGAGTCCTCCATGTAACTCAAAACAGAACGCATTATCTAGTCAAAGCCAAAATGCAGTCGAATCGAATAATCAAACGGTATAATAAAAATATATATTAACGAAACGATCTCTCCACTCTTTCATCCTATACATTTGGGGGAAAATACTTTGAAAATCATGAAAATGAAATGTCTTATCTATGTAGTTTTGTAGCCTTAAGTATCGGTTTAACGGATCTGACGACTATATTTTGTATAAACGTGAATGGAATCGACTTTCCTAAAGGATAACAACTCAGTCTCTCATTGTCAGTCATTCTCTTTAATTTGAATTTGAAACATTTGCGTGCGATAATTGTGATGTTTGCTTTTCAACTTTCCAAATATAAATGTCTCGTTTATGTTAATTGTTATTATTTAAATGTTTAAGTTTCACATAAATACACACATTTCCATCCCACATAATTGTAACCTAATTGCTTCTAATATTGTGTTTTTTTTCTTTCTTGTAAATAATAGTATACTTAATTTTTTTTGGTTTGGGTCGCCTCCTTTTCTCACACTTAAACTAAAGCGCAAAGCAAATACAATAAATATATAAATATCAAACAAGTTTTAACAACAAAAACGAAAAACAAAACAAACATTAGAAGAACAAAAAAAAACGCTTATGAACTAACAAATATTTGCACAAATGTTTCATTCACATTGAGGAATTTATTTGATAAACAATTTTTGCGCACTCGATTTTTATATTTTATTTTTGTTTCCACATATACATATACACGTGTATATATATAGGTATATATATATATTTTCGATTTTCCTTGCTCGCTTTTCATCGTTTTTCAAAGTGTTTGCCAAAATGAAATGTGCATAATAAAAATGTTTTGTTTGGGCCTATTTGAAAAATTTATTGTGCTTGCTGCTGCCGATGCCGATGCTTAACTTGATTATAACTCTATATATGTATATAAATATATATAGATAAATAAGAACCCACTGACATGCACACGAATATATATATATATGGAATATTTATATATTTGAAAACAAACAAAACATTTTAGCACATTTTTTCAAACTAATTTCAATATATTAATCTTAACAATAATTTCTTTTCTCATTTCCCATATTTCCATTCCGCTGTTCGATTTAGGTGGTTGATGAGCATACAACTACAACGAAACCAGAGCCAAATAACAAGAGCTCCCATATATTGAAATCGGATTGGTTTTGGTACTACATTAAGGATGGCTATGCCAATGAACGGGACTATTTATTTGGAGATGTGAGTTATTTGGCCAACTGCAACCTATTCAATAATATATAATCTATGTCTATATGCTCCTCTAGTATCTGGATACCTTTGCAAACACCCCGAATACAGCTGATCGTCCTGAATCGCTGCTATTTAGCAATAACAAAAGGAAACGCAAACGTATTTCACAGCGTCTACAATTGGAGGGGACTCCATTGGGGTCCAGCAAGAGGCGTTCTTCTGTATCAGAAGCTGGCCTCTTGTCTGGTTCAAATAGTTTTTTCGATTGTACAGCCAGTCCGGATAAATCGCTGGGTGACAAGCTGTTAATGCAGGCGGGAGAGACGGAAGTTGGTGGTGAATCCTCAACGCCGGCCAAGAAGTCCATGCGGTTTAATCATTTTATGGATTTCTTTACCACGGAATCGAATTATGTCGGAATATTGGATACCATATTGAATGTAAGCGGTATTATTATTTCCACACTTGCCTTAATTAATGTCCTTTTTCTTCCATTCAAAAGTTGTTCAAGAACAAACTCGATGAGTTAGCCGAAACCGAGAACGATGAATTGTTAAATAAATCTGAAATCAAATCGATATTCGGTAATTTCCTTCCAATACATGAGGTGCATCAATCAATGCTTGAAAAATTACGTGATATGCATTCAAATTGGCATGAGGATTGTCTAATCGGTGACATTATCATTCAACATCAAGATCAATTGGTCAAGGCCTATCCTCCCTATGTGAATTTCTTTGAGAAAATGAAAGAGCAACTGCATCGTTGTGACCGGGAATATCCCCGCTTCCATGCATTCCTCAAGATTAACCAAATGAAACCGGAATGCGGTCGCCAGAGCTTGGAGGATCTAATGATTCGACCAGTTCAGCGCTTGCCAAGCATAAGTCTACTGCTAAACGACATTCTAAAACACACCACAGGCTCCAATGTGGACCATGCGAGGCTCGAGGAGGCTCTCAAGGCCATCAAGCAGGTTATGTTACACATAAACGAGGATAAACGGCGCACCGAATCGAGAATGGCCATGTTCGATATATTCAACGATATCGAAGGTTGCCCAGCGCATTTGGTCAGCTCCAACAGGAGTTTCATATCGAAATGTGAAGTGTCCGAGTTATCCGATTCGCTAAGCGGTCGTGGCGACAGTTTACTATTATTCCTTTTCTCCGATTCCATTGAGTTGTGCAAGCGGAAATCAAGAGGTTTCAATACGGCCAAATCGCCAAGTACGGCCAAAACGCACAAGCATATTAAGTTTATTTCATTGAATACGGTTCAATTTGTGATCGATATAACGGATAGCTCCCGTGCATTTGGCCTCCTGCTACGCGATGAGAAGGAGAATCTATATGCATTTAGCATAACTGACGAGGAAACGGAGAAATCGGTCTATGTTAAGAAGTTGTCCATGCAAATAGCTGCTCACACATGTCGGACTGATGCTGTAAGTTTCTCTTCGCTGCGGGGATATATAATTTTTGTATATTTATTTGATGTGTGTTTACTTCTAATGTAGAATAATATCTTGCTATGCCACACCTCTAAGGAACTGCAAGTGGACATAAGTGATACAAATGTCAGTACCTTGAGCAAGGCTTTCAAATTGGCTGCAAGGACACGCCTTAAGGTAGGTACCAAAAGGGAATTCCCTTAGATGGATTGATATATTTGAATCATGTGCAATCGGTTTTCAGGTCGGTCGAGCGTTCTCCTTCAACAAAACTCCAAACAAATTGAAACGTGCTGTATCAACTATAATGACATCGCCATTTGGCAGCAATAACTCATTGACGCCGGCCTCCCAATTGTCCCAAATGCGTTTGGCGAGCTGTACTAACATCAATGTATGTGGCAGGAGAAACATCCTATCGTAATACTTAGTTAATGACTCATTTCGTTTTCCCCTCAACAGGAAGTGGATGATGACGATGAGGATATGCGCAGCAATTCGCCCTCAACGCAATCGGTGCCGCCGCTTTCAGTGCTGCCCACACGCAAGAATAAACCAGGCATTGACCGCATATAAATCCGATGACAGCGAGACACCAAGGACTCGCCAATGTATTCCATGTTGTGTGATTTATATTCAACGAAAACCAGAATCTCACCACACTACTGCTACACCACACACACACACTCGAAATCACACTCACTTTCGCACCACAAACTGATCGAAGACAAAACACATCCTCAATTCTTCGTTCTAAGCTAATTTCATATTCAGCGTTTTAGGCAAATGTTGAACCGTTTGCCCCGATCGCTACTGATTATCTGTATATATCATCTACATGTAGTGGTTTTCTCAATTATATATATTCATATATTTCTGTACATATTTGTATGTCCCATTGTAACTAATCTTAAATAGTGACTAGAAAACGCATTCGCTTATGACGATCTTTCGATCGATACGCCGCGAATCGCTGTGAATGTTTACTGAGTAAATTTTTTTCTTTTTTTTTTTTTTTTTTTGTATTTTAATATTTAATATATAAAAATAAATATAACTTCAATATATACATACATACATATATATATATATATAAACATTTTATATAAACACAGCCTTTTTTTTTATTTGTAATATTGACCTCACGAATAGTTGAATACTGGGATCTATTGAGAAATGTTAAAATGTTGTGATTTCATACTATTTATTGCCCAGCTTTATAGCGATACAACTGAAAATTTATTTTTGCGATGCATAAACTGATATACGAATTTCAAAAATCGGTCAAAAATAGGCACTTTTACACTCTGAAACATTTTATCCCTCGTCAAATGTAAAACAATGTTGCCTAATAAAGTTAAGCTTGCGAGCCATTTTGGAACAAGATAATGAATGATCATAAGTAGAGATAAGAAAAATATGTTTCATTCAGTAACACTCGCGGCTTAAGACATTTCCAATGAAGTAGTCGCTTCGAATGCGCTATACCCTGATATTTTCTGTTTTTTTTTTTTTTTTTTTATGGAACTCGGTGGATAGCCGGATATTTTTTACATATAGAAGTGTGCAACACATAGAAGGAAGCATCTTCGACCATATAAAGTATATATATTCCATGTCCGTCTGGATCAACGCGAACTCCTCCTAGACCATAAGGGCTACAAAGCTTTGCATGTAGGCTGGTATATACTGCAGGGGTTGGTATCTGGATTCCGCCGGATCGGACCACTATATCATATAGCTCCCATACAAACAGCAAAGTCACGAACAGTGACGGCTATAAGTGAGGGAAGAGTAACAAATAACTTGCAAGGGTATACAAACTTCGGTGCGGTCGAAGTTAGCCCCGGCCCTCTGGTTTTTAAATAATTTTGTATGCTTAAAAGAAGTTGAGATTTATTAAAACTAAAAGTTGAACTGAGTCCTTGGAATTCTGAAGTCTTGGCGTAGATAATTTTAAGTACTAACTTAGTTTTAAGTACTTGTCTTCAACTATACAAGAAATTGAGCCGAATCCATTTTCGAATAATTAATTTTTAAAGACCGAACACTGAAAGAGTGATGAACTTGTTACCTCCACTATATATTTTGTATTTGAGGGATCAAATCGCTTCACTTTTTCGCAGACTTTCGGTTTACCTTTTCAGAAAAGGGTTGAAAAACCGAAGCAAAGGCCCAAATTAAAATAAAATATTGCAATTGTTTACTATTTTAACAATTTGTGTCTGCTTCTATAGAAAATAAAATAAAAAAAAAGAATTTTCCAACTATTGTTTGATTGATAAAACATTATAATTTTGTTACCTGGCAACCAGTTGTTTATTTGTCGGCTTTTTCATTCACAAAATATATAGAGAGCTGTGAATTGAAATCGTTTGTTATCTGAAACGGAGCAGCAGTCATATATATATATATATATATATATAATACACTTTTAAATATTTATTTATTGCTATCAAAAATGGTAATTCTTCAAGTAAAACGTGGCGATGAATCGCTCTTTTTGTATGAAACAAGCGTGGCCGGTAAGACAGATGGGGTTATCCGTGATCTGGTGGCCATATACAATGGACGCCTCAAGGTGCAGCGTGTCTGCATGGAAATGGAAGAGTTGGCCGAACATGGCACCATGTTGCCAAGCGAAATGATTGGCCTGAACGATGATCAAATTGAGGAATTGAAATTGGTGGATGTATGGGCAGATAAATGCATACCCTCGGGTGGATTTCAATTTAATAAAGATCCAATGACACGACGCAATGGTCAACAGCCCAAGGAGCATATGCAAAAGGTCTTGGAGAATGCCATGAACGATGCCAAGGCCATGATAGATAAGGTAAGAAGGGAAAGAGAGAGAGGAAGAGAGGAATAAAATCCATCCATCCATTCTTATAGAAAAACGTTGGCCTCAAAAAAACTCATGACTTTGAAAATAATTGAAGAGGCCTTAAACATTTTACGTGGCGCTGTTATGATTGTCTATCCAATGAAATTGCCACCACATGATAGCATAAGCATGGAATTTACAAATACAGAGGACCTAACCGGCACTCAGGCCTCCAAGGAGGTGTTGGAGCCATCCAAGGCACAATTATGGTTCGCTGGTCGTCAGATTTTGAATGGCAAAATACTTTCCGAATACTTGGGTACCAATGACAAGACCAAGGTGGGTATACATATAGAGATGTTATCATTAATTCATCATCATCATCTTCCGCTGCTGATCCAGGTGGTGGTCAAACTAAATCAATTGGGCGAAGGTCCTCCGGGTCGTGAGGCAGTTATATCCGAGCAATTGCGTCAACAAATGATGGCCGATGCCTATCGTCGCCAGGAGGAGCTAAAGGTAAGTAATAAATAAATCATATTTTCTATTTTTAGAGCAAATTCTAAATGTATATTTTATTCACATATGTATACATATATATATATATAGGATTATAGCTACAAAAGTTCAAAGATTAAAGTGTGTGTAGGGGGTAGGTAGGTAAGTTGGATTGGTTGGTAGTAGATAGTTCAGTAGTTGGAGATTGTAAAATAGTACAAGTAAATGCAGTTTTCTCCCCTCCCTCCCACATATGTGTATGTATTTGTATTTTGTCTTTTGGTGCTGTCGGTTTTCTGGTTTTTGGCTCTGGCTCAGCAGTTGTTGTGGCCAGGTTTAATTATTCAGTTAAATTCAGAGTTCATCTAAGGCACAATTTACTGAACCAGAAGTGTTTGGTATTTGGGTGTGTCTGTGTGAAGAAACTTTTTGAACAACTTTTCAATTATATATTTTCGGATATATGTATATTTGTGTTTTTCTAATGTATATATTTTTATTTTCTTGTATATAAATATCAGTTTCCATTCAGGTCCATTGAGTTTTAGTGCTGTTTTTTTTTTTTTTTTTTTTTTGTTTAGCAGACTTTAATTGCCCTTTTGTAGAAGGTTGAAAGTCGTTTCTAGTAGATTTTTAGAAAAAGAAACATCAAAGAAACTAAATCCGGCTTTACCGAAATTTATATATCCTTGCAGTTATTAATCATTATATTTCATAATCTTTTATGGCTCTCAAAATCCTTGCGGCTTATAGAAAAGGAGACCTCTATTAGAAATGTCTTGCGATAAGAGTTAGTCCTTTTAGTATCGAATAATAGTTCTTCTGATTACAGTCTAGGCTAATGAAAATAAGATTGAGAGACTCGCAACTAGTTTTCCAACAGAACTTGCATCATATTGGTCTTTCAACTTATCGGAAACTAAATGATTAAAAAGTATTATGAAAGAAAATGTTTTGAACCTCTCGTCGATTGAGATTATATTCATTAAAATCGGACTTCATTGCCCTCTTATCCTTGCTAAACTCGACTAAACTAAAGTCTGCAAAGATATTATTACCATTACATCTATAGATAATTTTAGCTAATGATTGCCTCAACTGCTGGGATATTGATTTGGGTTAACTGCTTATTGGTCCTAGATAATGACTAATGGTTTCTCTGGTACATCGCACTTGGATGCCTTTTCATTATCATCATCAGCATCATTATCATTGTCAGCATTATTATGATTATCATTGTCGTTGAAAATTTGCTCACTGAAGCTTGAGTCCCCATTGGGACTTAATGGTATTAAAGATTTGGTACTACCAATCATTTCATGATTATCAATGGGTTGTGGCGATAGTGATTGTTGTTGGTGTGGTGGTTCGTCTACTATCTGATTCTCTAAATTGGCCACATCATCATCGGTGTCATAGATATTATGTTCGGTTTCCTTGCCAGCATTATTGTGTCCACCAAAGACATCACTATCAGAATCATCTCCGGCACAAATGCAACGCATTTTGGCATCGTCGCCCACCTGAGAATGAAGATTTTTCTTAAACGTTTTTCTTTTCGTTCTAACTAACACTTTACCTTAACCGATTTGGTTATAATGCATAACGATATGGATGATATCACAAATAACACAATGGGCACTATTAATGATACAACGAATTCCCTATAGACTTTATCCAAATCGTAACGGGCAACCACAAATTCCACATTCGAGTCCTGTGACGGGGGGTGAAAAGAAAACAACGTTTGAATTATTCATCTAAATTGGTAATCCGATAGGAATAAAGCTGGCACCTTGTTATAGTAGCATTGATAGCGTGACTGGGCAGTGTTGTTGTCGCCATCGTTGCCATAGCGAGCCACAAAATCTTTACACTCGCCGCGTAGGGTATTAACGCAACCTTCCAAATTGATATACAATTTCTTCCAATTGTAAATGGTTAGATTTGCTTGATTGGGTAAAAACTTTTGCTCCGGATCAACAGAATGTGTGCTATTATCATAGATGGCCCAAAATTGTGTAAAATTCATAAATGGAGCTGGTAGTATATCATGTTCCAATAAAGTTCCATTCAGGCAATCGGTGGCCCTGCACATAGAGAAAATGGAAATTGGTGTGTGTCTCCTCTCAGAGTATTGGCATTACATACAGTATACGGTTGTCCGATTCACGTGTCACTGTGGCACAATTGGTCAACAGATTGCCATCGTCCTCTTTCCAAAATTCGGTGGGCTCAATGCGAACACCGTGCTCAGAACCACGTGCCTGATTGAATGCCACAGCATTCTCGCAATCGGCTGCAATAACATTGTCCTCCTGCAAAAGCAAATTTTATTTAAAAGAAAGAAATCGACAGAGCAACAAGAAGAAGAATGATCATTGGGTTAATTTTAAGGGCTTTCATAAAAGATACATATATTTTGCGAGCAATCTAAACCTACTCAGCTGGGTGAAATGTAAGTAAAAGACGCTCCTGAGAGCTTTTCTATTGAAATTGGTTTAGGCTGCGGCCAAATGAACAATCTATCAACTCCCCTCTAGCTATCCGGACCACAATAGGTCTATGTGGACCTTTAAGTAGATGTCCATCGGCTTAATCTTACCTATATGATATATGTAGTTATGGTTATCCACTGATTCACTGAAATACCCCTGAATGTGAACTGAGAGAAATTGGTCCCCTAAAATATGCAATACTTAACCCTTAACCAAAGTATTTATATTTTGTAGGATACATGTATAAATGTTTACTAGTAAGTTTCTATCCGTCTTTGGCTTTCCCACAATATAATTACGTATACGCAATGTGCTCCTATATAAATGGCAAGTTTAGTTTTAGTCATATATACCAAGATATTAACCGATAAAACAGAAACTAGAATGACCAATCGACAATTGGTCCCAATGGGCACTGTTTATTGCATACATTAGGGGACAATTGCCTTCTATTTAACGTTTTTACGTATGTCGTTAGTTAATTAACACTTTTGTTAATCGAAATCAAAAAATATCAAAGAAGCTAACTTTGGCTATGCGAAGTGTATATACCCTTGCAATCCCTGACAATAATATATTTACATGTTCAAAATTCTTTTTTTGCAACTCATAAATTCATCAATACACAAACAAAACACTCAAACTATCACTGTTTTTACTTCAAGTTTTTCTTCCTTCTGTGTGGTCTGCTGCTCTTCTGTTCATTTCGACCAATGACGTAATGTGCAGCAGACAGAGCCGATTTATATTGACTACAACTTGTGTTGTATTTATCCAATCCGATTGAAATTTTGGGATCAAATGTTCTTATATATCACATGATATACTACCATAGCGATACTCCAACTGCTTCGCCTACTTATCGTATGTCACTGTATGATATAGTGGTCCGATCCAAAAGATTTTCATACTTGATCTGACCCAGGTAATACAAAGCATAGAATAAAGAAATTTCAGCCCGATAGCTTTTAAGATGGCTGAGTAGAACGCATACGCACCGACGGACGGACGGACAGACGGACAAGAATGGGGTCGAAAACTTCTTCTTCTGTGCCTTACAAACATCTGGTATAAAAAATATTCATAATCAGAACTATATTTTGCCGTTGTTGATAGGTATATATAGTAGTTTAGTTTAGTTTACTTTCATTTGGGATGGCAAAGCCGTCGATAGGCTTGAAAAATAGGATCAAAAATCACAATTTCAATTGATTTTCAAAACGATAATCCTTTTTACTAGGCTTAAAAATTCTTTAAATGGTGTTTGGGTATATTTTGTCAGGGGTTCGATGAAGATGAAGCTCCGCGTGGGTTGGGGTGTCAGAACCTTCCTAGATCCCTCTAGACCCTTAAAGGCTATTTAATTTACTCACATGCATAATCAATGTATTTATGTTGGCTGTCGTTATCTTGGAGCAATAACGATCACAATTGAATGGTTTCTTTATTTTAGTGCAATGAATGCCATGGCACTCAAAAAAACCATTCAATTTGGTATTATCCTTTGCCGAGTTTATCGTTGGGCCATCTGCCTTATGATGACATAAAAAGAACTCGGACATATTCTTGCAATGACCTAGAAAGAGACAAACAGGGGCCGGGGGGCACAGTTGTTGAGACAATTTTAAAATGACAAAAAGGATTCAAGTTTCATTTACCATTGGAACAATTGAATACTCCGCGTATATTATTGCAAGCGGTGCCATTATTGCAATTGAATTTGTTCAAACGATTCATGTCAATCTATATCAAGGAGTTGGAGGGGGATAAAAACGTTTACTTTTAGCTAAATGTCTCTTGTGGATGAGTCATTTATTCACTCACCATGGCGCATGAGGTATTCGTTACCCTTGTGCAGTTATTCAATTGGATATCTGTGCCGTTGCGACGGACTATGGAATGGATTTGGGGGCAGAAGCCGCTAGTACGTGTTAGACACCATTCACCGCATGAGGCCCATGGGCAATTGTTGGGCATTTGACGATCCACAGTCTGGCACATGACAGGATCTAGCTCAAAACCCGATTTGAACGCTCTGCAAAAGAAAGCCGGATATCAACTTTGGTCTTGTCACAAGCCAGCTGTGTGGACAGGTGGACAGGGGGAAGGGGGACTCTGGGTTGACTCACTTGAGTGATGGCGAATAAATTGATACACTTAGATAGACAATGGAAACACATGACAATACCATGGTTAGTTGACATAGGCAAATTGCCCGACAGATGCGTTTATCCTGCTCTGGTATGAGGCGCGGTTTGTCCTTGCGTCGTGTCATGTTTCAGCAGCAGCAACAACAACAACAAAAATCCAGGCACAGGCAATTTATATGTAATTTACGACTTGTTGATTTACCTTACACACACACTGAGACACAGACACACACACACAGGGGGTCGTTGGCAAGAGAGGCTGGCGGCGGGGGGTAACAAAAAAATTCAAGGTGACTGGTGGATTCTTTTCACTTTTATATATAGGTCAACTTCTTGGCCACTTTTGAATTATTTCGAATTATTTGAAAACTCTTTTTTTCTTTATGGTTTTTTTAATTGCTGTGGACGGTGGGGCGGGTGACGGCGGTGGGCATGGCGGGGTCTGATTTCCTTTCCCTTTCAAATCAATATTGCACACACACACACGGAGCACACTTTCACGCACTCTCTTTCTCGCCCTTTCACTTTGGAAAGGAGCAAAGGACGTCCGATTCCCGTGTGGACTTGCACGAAACTAACAAACAGAAAGAAAACCCCCCCCCCCAAAAAAAGGACGAATTCGGGGGAAACAAATGTTGTTATTCCTGACCTAGTGGAGTGGATAACCAGGGCTGGGCTTGGTATAAAATTTTCTTCCTGCCACTGCGCCGATTCGCAGGATCAACGCCTGCGCCTTGAGAGAAAGGGAGCGACACTCTTTCTCTCTCTCTCTTCCTTTCTATTGCCATCTCTTTCCTTATAAATAAAACACTTTTGGTGTGTGTTTTTAGTGTAGATGTTTATTAATTAGGCCGCTAGCAATTTTTTTTTTTTTTATTTTTCCTTTCGTTTTGTTGTTGTTTATTGATAAAGACACGTTAAGTAAAAAAAATGTGTAATCGTTTGTTCGCATTTTTCGTTTTTGTTTTTTGAAATATTGATTTTTAAAATTCTCATAAGCAACGTGCGTTTCATCGGTTCTGGCTAAGCTATGTAAATATTGTATTATTCCTGTAAATGTAAATTTTTTATTAATTTTAAGTTATTTTTTTTAGCATATATTTTTGGTTTGTTTTTGTTGTCAAAAAGATTTTGCTGTAGTTTTTTTTTTTTTTTTTTTTCTGTGAGAACGATGAGAAGATTGTTTTTTTTTTTTTTTTTTTTTTTTCATAAGATTATTTTTGTTTGAATTGCAAATATTTTATTTGTTTGTGGTATTTTTTTTTTTTTGTAATGTTATTTTTGTTGTTGTTCATTTAGTGTTCCCTCCGCTTGCCTAAGAAAATGTTTTCTGTACAATAATTTGAATTTGTTTGTCTTTTGTGTCTTGCGTTTTCTTTAGGCTATACGAATATATTTTTTATTTTTTATATATATATTTTTTACTTAATATATTATGACTACTATCACAATCCTTTTTTCCTTTTTTTTTTTTTTTTTGTATGCTTGGGGAAAAAAAAATAGATGATTTTTGTTGTGTGTTAACAAATTTTCATTGTTTTAGAAAATTCTTTCAAAATTTTGAATCATTGATGATGGGTGAAGAGGGGGGTGGTGGGGGGAGGAATTGTTTAATGCATTTGTATATCGATTTCTATATAGAATATGTATTGGTAGGTAGTAAAAGCTAAATTGTATTATTATGCTATACAATCTACAAAGTTGTTAAACTTGCTATTTTGTTTTTTGTTTCGATTTCGATTCGGTTTCTCATTTGTTTTAAGTTTAAGGTGTTTTATTAGTTTTAGTTCATTTGCTTTTGCTAGTATTCCATTTCATCATCTTCGTCACTGTGACACAGAAGTTTGCTATAAAAAATGAAACACACACCAAAAATAAGGAATTGAACGCGATTTTCATCTCTCTGTATATGTAGTTGATAAAGTTGGAATATTTGAGTACAGATCATGCCACAATTAATAAATATTACACATAATAATTCTATACGAAAAAGATTAAGAAACATATTTCCAAAAAACAAATGATCAGAGGAAAAGTTAAGGGGGGAAGAAGTTGTTAATTCAATGTTTACCCTTGTTTGACGAGTTAAGAAATTATTGTCATTTAAGAGAGGAAGGATAATGGCTAATTTCAGGCCTCAAACGACAGACAAGGACATGCGAACTACAATATACTCTAGCTACAATTGTGATAATCATGATGATGATAGATACTCTTTTTATTGTCAGGATAAAAAGGATACAATTTACTATTGAAATATAACTTAAGCCTTGTGATAATCTTTCTTCTGACTCCATCCTGACTTTGTGGAGTAAAATCGATCTTGGCTAATGAAATTTTCAACGTTCAAGTGTTATATGAATCAAAACGAGTTAAGAGTAAATTTCTGATAGCTTTTCTGATCGCTTCCCTTGAAGTAATTATGTGTGGTCCCTTGAGTTGGGTAAGCGTATATCGAAGTGTGCGAAGAATATCCAAAGAAAAAAAAGGAGTAAGGATCAGAAACCAATACGAATAAACATAATAAGAAGATATGAATAAAATCTGTTAAGAATGATGATCTCATCTAGAATCTATATGTAAATAGACTACCTAAATGTAATTGGAAATATGCTCCCTCTTCTATGTTATTCAAGAGAGTTTTTAATAATAATTTTGTTATTGGTTCTTTTCTGTTATTCATTTTGGATTTCTAGTGTATTTGGGAATATATATTGTTATATATTTTGTGCCGAGTTCTTGAATAGTTCAGAGTAAATGTTTAAATTGTTTATGTATATAATGTTAAGGCAGGCTTTTTCCTTTTTGTTTTTTTTGGTTTTTTTTTTTAAGCGTTACGTGCAAACAGATTTTAAAACTAACATTTTAAATTGATTAATCTTTCATTAGATTCAATTTGGGTTTTAGTTTTTAAACATTAAAATATTACACGATTTTCAAAATACATTCAAAGACAAAGACTTTTCCTTATTACAATTCATGCAGTTAACAATCCTGAAAATAGTTTTTAATAGAGCATAAAAAGAAAAGAAGAAGAACATATATGGAGATAAAATAGAGTTAAAAAAATGTTTACAAGGCAAAATAAAATACAAAAATTACAATAAAAAGAAAGATAATTGTTGTTTACTTAGTTTTTTAGCGTTTTCTTTTTTTTTTTCGTTTTAAAATATTAATTTAGATAATTACGACCAATTAACAATAGTTAACAATAAACTTAGGGTGTAATTAGGTATATATATGTATATGTATGTGTGTGTGTGTGTGTGTGTTATGAATCAACGATTATATATCAACAATATGTTGTTAAAAGGCACAATGTGTATATGTGTTTGTGTGTGTATGTTTTTTTCTACAGAATACAAAAAATTGAAGTTTTGTTTTGGTCTAACACACAATGAAAAACAAGGCAAGATGCACATAGACAACAGATTTTGGGGGTAGAGAGGGAAAAGTGGTTGTGGGGGGGAGGGGGAGGGAAGGATATGAAAGAACTCACTCTTCCTTGGTTGGAAATTTCTCAGCATAGACTCGTGAGGATTTATTACAGGCCTTTTCACAGCAAGGACAATACCAATAGCTCAGCACGCCAATTGATATGGCGAATAGAACATTCGGTATAATCAATGAAAGTATCAGATGATATAGATTATTCTCCCATGAATAACGACCGATAACCACTTGGGGGATATGCCCGGCTATAGTAGCATGGGAACGGTTCGCCAATGTGTGAAAAGCTAGAGGATAAACATGTGAGAGAGAGAGAGAGATGAGAGAGATGATTGCCCGCCTTACCCATATTGTCTGGCAAAGACACTGCAATTTGTTGTGGGCGGATAACCGCAACCCTCCGAATTAATTAGAAACTTTGTGTAGCTAACATCCCAATTAACTGTGTCTAAGTCTTGCGGATGGCGTTCCCATTCGCTAAAGGGTATACGCGTATAGTTGACAAACAACTGATGGCACCTAAGAAGAAGAAGAAGTCGCCAGATTTAGTTAGAGAAATGGGAGATGTCTATCCTTGTACTTACTTGGTGAGTGATGAGGTGCAACCCTCGCGGCAGGAGCTCCAGCTGCAATTCTTAATGCCCTCCGCATAGATATGATCAATGACAATGCATGTCACCGGCACTGGATCATAGTCGGCAATGATTGTTGATATAGCGGGATCGACGACAAATGGTATTAGGAATAGAAATGTGAATACCGATAAAATGGCTGTCGTACCTAGAATGGACAAATGTGAATATAGAGAGAAATATGAAGGAATAGAAATGATTATTACCAAGGCACACGGAGGTATAAAATTTAGCCTTCTCGAGTAAAGATTCCATTTCGATCTCCTCGCGTTTGGCCCTGATGGCATCAACGCATCCGCTGCCAGGACGCACCGGTGATTGGCATGTGGAACGTGGCTTGCCCGATCCGGATCGGCTGCTGGTTAGGCTTATTTTACTAGCCGATAACGTTTGTGCCGATAATGATAATGTTGGACTTGATGGTACCGATGTGGTTGTCGTTAATGTTGAGCTCTTCTTCATTGTGTTGCTTGTGGGTGTGTATAGGTGTTGTGTGTGTGTGTGTGTGTGTGTGTGAGAGTGTGTAAATTAAAAGCTTTGAAAATTAAGCCTATTACAGTAAACAATATCTAACTTTTTTTCCAATGTATCTTAAGCGCCTTTTCAATCTTCTTTTCAATAATTTAAACTATGCCTTTTTTTGTTTTTTTGATTTTTCTTAAGCACTCTGAATGTGGTATTTTCCTATACATACATTTAGTTTTTCTTTATTTTCTTTTTTTTGATTTTATCTAAATTTTTAAAATTTATCTTTAAGGGTTAACTTTGCATTTCATGACTAGTTTTTTTTTTTTCTTTAATTGGGTTTCTTTCTTTTTGTTTTTGTTTTGTTTTTAATTAATTACTTTTGTTGTTCTTCTTGTTCTTTTGATCACGCATCCCTCTTTGTCTAAACCATTTGAATTATTATTTTGGTTTTTCACTGAATTTCACTGCCTTCTTTCTAGGGCTCTGAACCATCTTCTAAATTTTGTGTATGTTGGTGGTGAATTGTGGTGAAGTGAGGTGTGTTCCCTTTACTATTGTTTACTGTTGATGTGTGCGTGTGTGTGTGTGTATAGGAATGTGTGGGCGTTGTGTGTGTGTGTGTGTGTTGTTTGTTTGTTGTGCGCGTTTATTCTCTAGGATATAACTAAGTTGTCTTTAAAATTAAATACAACAACGAAAAAAAAAAAATATCAAATATTTCTTTTTTGTTTTCTTGCTTTTAATTAACAGAGTTTTCCTTCCTTTTCACTTTTCGGAATGCAATATATAATATATATATTTATCGTGTGTAATTATAGGTAACATTTAACCATTTACCTTGCTTCTTTTTTGTTTTTCTTTTTGTTTGTTTTACCTATAAACAACCCGCTCTAATTAATGAGTGTCGAAAAAATTATACTAATATTGTCTCTACTTTCATATTCGTATCGTACATATATATAAATATATATATATATATATATCTTTCTTTTTTTTGAGAAATTCACGTGTGTTTTGTGTGGTTTCCATGTACAAGGAGCTTTTCGAGTGACTGTGTTTGTGTGAGGGGGGTTAGTGTAAAGTACGAGGAACAGGAGGATGATCCTTTTGTTTTAGGTGTAATAGTGTTGTTGTTGTTTTTGATGTTGTTGTCTTGCCATGGTTATTTTTATTTGTTTAATAATTGGTGTTAAGAGTTCGATGGAAGGTTTTTTGTTTTTGCTTTTGTTATTGGGCGTTTCTTTTGCTGTTGTTGTTGTTGTCTTAAGAAGTTTTGAAGTTCAGTTATTATTGCAAAGCGAAGACTCCAGCCTGATGATGGATCGGACTGTCTTCTTGAAGCAGAGGAATGCCTGTAAAATGAAAAAGAATAATACAAATTTTCAATAGAATAAACTACAAGTTAGATATCCAATTTTCACAATATGCTAAATGGGTTTATAATGCATATAAGCTAAATATTTGCCCTTTCTCATCTAATTTTTGGATTATACCCTTGCAGAGAGTGAACAAAATTGAACCACAAGTTCACTTAACTTGTTCCTTTTCGATTCACTCACTTTACTTAATGAATCACTGACTCAGTAGGAGTTAAGGACATGCCTTAATCGTCGCATCATGGAAATTGTACATCATTATCACAAGAGTATGGTAAAGTGAATCATTGGGTCAACTGAACACAAGTAGCAACTGAGTGAACTCATCGAAATCAGTCCTTAGGCCCAACATTAGAAACTATGTCGATGTCTGTCTATTGGTTGGTTACTTCAACATATACATGTGTAGCTCATATAGGAACAATCCATTGAAAAGAGACTTTCAGTGTGAAAGAATTGTATTACTTCTTTAGTTTTAGCAAGTAAACTTCATTGATTCAGATTGGTAATGGTTTCATCACATGGTTTTTGGTAACTTTTGATTCTGAATTTGAACTCGTTTTCGCCCTTCAGGGTGTCTGGGTTTGGAAAATAGACACCCCAAAAAGTATACTATAGAAAGTTACAGAACTTTTGTTGTACAGCTTTGTTGAAAAACAGAGACAGAGTATTTAGACACAGGAAAGAGGATTAAGGAACATTGAACAAACTGCTGCAAGGGTATACAAACTTCGGTATAACCAAAGTTAGCTACATTGTTTTAGTTTTCTCTTCTAAATTCTAGTCAAAAGGCAACACTGTTTGCTAAACTACTTAATTAATTATAGGATATATATTAATTAATAGGTACTACCTACTAATTGAGAAGTCTTATACTAAGGGAGATGGGGAAGATATTTGTCTAGTTTATTAGAGAATTGGATTTATGCCTTTCCTTTTTCCTAGTTTAAAATAACAAGTTTTTTGCCTTGCCGCAAACGAAAACGGAAACTGAAATTAACAAATTTTTGTATATATAAATGTGTGTGTGTCTGTGTGTGTGTGTCTGTGTGTGTGTGTGTGTGTAGTTAGACCAAGAAAAATTCCCATCTCTGGCGGTTTATTTTGATTGTTTTGTTTTTTGCTTACGTGACGGATCTCATAGAGCCATTACTTCATCGCCTCCGCCACCGCCCATGTCACCGTTGGTTGGGGCACCAACGGTATTCTTTGATAGAATCGTTTCGGTATCCACACAACCCTTGAAACGCATCTTGGCATCATCGCCCACATAGACGGTACGCTGGCAGAGTAATAGAACCGAACAGGAAACCACAAATAGCACCGATGGCACCACCGAGGCGAATACAAATTGACGATATGTGGCCTCCAGATCGAATCGTGCCACAGCCACATCCTTTTTCAATGGCGAATAGAAGCATGGGAAACGGGCACGTGCATTATGATCGCTGCCATCACGTCCGAAATCCTTGAGAAACTCCTTGCACTCATCCATTAGTGTATTCACACAGCCCTCCAGATTGATCATCAGTTTGGATTCATTCGAAATGGTTAGATCGACATCGGGTGGTGCTATTTCGGGTACCGGTGTCGCCACCGACACATGCAAATGACTGAGATATGTAAAATTAGTCAAATCGCTTAGCATATTGTGCTCCAAAGTTGAGCCATTGATGCAATCGATGGCATCCACACGATCCGAAGTGTTCTTTATAAAATAGCACGATGTCATGGCCACATTATCGCTAGATTCGTTCCATACCTCCTCCAGTGTTTCGGCATTGATGGCATTCTGACACTGCGATAGATAGACCTTGTCGCCGCTGAGGACCACAACATTCTTGTTCCTGGTCGGTATATCGACGCATCGTCGATCACAGTTATAGGGTGTACGGATTTTGCGGCATGTCCCCCGATTGCATGAGAACAGGCCACTGATATCCATGCAATTGATTTTGCCCCGACGACCGGAACACTTGACCGGCGCATCACTGTTATGGAAGACACACTCGAAGGCATCGGTTATGTTCAAACATTGGCCGGCCGTGCAGTTAAATGTGCCAGTTAGATTCTTGCACTCATCGTTAATGCATCTGGCCTTATCGGCCCGATCCTGATCGATGCCATAGCATGTCTTATTCGCCGAATTCGTGCAATTCTGAAAGGTGAGATTTGTGCCGTTGCTGCGTAGGTTCACATAGATTTGGATGCAGGCACCGGAGGTTTTGCTCAAGCACCATTCACCACAGCTGCCCCATTCGCAGTTATCCTTGTTGACGGCCCGTGTTGTGGTACACATGACGGGAAAAAATGGGTCAATGCCACTCTTGAAGGCTCGCGTTGAGGGCATATAAATGGCCACAGTGAGATAGACCAATGCAACGGAGCTAAGGACCAAAGTCATCTGGCATATGCATATGGTGCCACATATTCGTGTATCCTGTGGGGGAACAATTAGCTCCTCGCTAGGTACCTTTTTTTTACCCATTGCCTTTTTGTGGAGGAATTCCTTTGCTAGTTTCGGTCTATTCTATTTCTCCCTCTCTCTCTCTCTTTCACTCTCACTCTCTCTTTCTCTCTTTGTTGCTGAATTTGCCTTTTGGGATATTGGTGGATTTACTAGACTCTGGGGCTGGGCTAATCACTTGCGTGTAAATCCAATTAGGAGCAGCAGCAGCAGCGGCACCACATCATGGGCCACCAAGAGTCTATCGATTGAGTTTTCTCTTGCTTTATAGAGCGCCCCCCCTTGGGTAAGGGGGATGGGTTAAAGCCTGTGTTGTTATATAACCTGATTATTTGTCGTGCATACAGGGCTGAGATTTACTTCTAGTATGTGTGAGAGTTTTGAAAAACAAAAAAAAAACCGAAAGAATGAAGGATAATAAACCAAATCACAGAATTGGGGCACAATTTGGAGTAGATGAAGAGAGAAGAGAAGAGGCGGTCTATCGATTTTTTGACTTTGACCCCTGCAATTGGTCCATCGACTGCATCACGTGGTAATCTCCTTTTCACTTTTGGCCAAGCGCTGGAATTTTTATTCTTACTAAAATTTGTTAGTTAGACAATTGCATATCCTTTTTTGTTTTTTTTTTTGGTATTTGTATTAATTTTTTTGTTGTTTTCTTTGTTTTGTTTAAATTTTATTTTTCACTCTGGACGCAAATTTTTTTGTAGCTGTTTTTTGTTAACCAAGTTGCTCTTGTAACTTTGTACACTGTTTTCGTAGTACTATCGTGCCTGTGCTCTATGCCTTCCTTACTGACCGCCGACAACATGCCGCCGTCTGTTCCACATCTAACGGTTCTCGGGTCTCTGTGCTCCGTATGAGTGTGTGTGTGTGTGTGCCTGTGTGCTCTCGTGCTCCTCTCAGGCTTTTGGCAACCAGAGCAAAAATTTCAGAGCACTGCGCGCGCATATATTTATTGCAAAATCAATAGTTCCGCATTCACGTTTTTTAGCAACCAACAAGCTCTCATTCCTCCTCCATGGCTGGAGGAGATCCCCAATACCCATGCATGATGGGGGAACTCTGAGAATGAAAAAGCATGCTCTCGTGCCAAATGCATTCCTTTGGGCCTGGGGAGTGTAGGGATGATGATGATGGTCGACGTCGTCGCCGTCTCCGTGTCTCTTGCTATGACGACATCGCCAACGCGGGCCAGATTCAAACCACAGAAATGTTGTTATTTTAGGTGGGGGAAGAACCCCATCGGATTATGATGATGATGATATACACTCTATATTGTATACTATTATATATATATTTTAATATAATGTAACCAAGAAGCGTTACTTCTGGGATTTAATTTAACAAAATTGTACATACATATGTGTATAATTCTAGATATTTAATGGGAGGAGTAGCAGCACAAGATGAAGATGATAACAGAGCTTAGCTTATTGTCCAATGAGTTTTTTGGACCGGGGCGTGTCGTGGCGTCAACCTTCTTTAATAGGATTGTCCCATGATTTGGCTATCATCGCTATGGTTCTCCATTCCAATTTGGGTCCAAAAAATGGATTCATCTGGGCCAAATAGCAGCAAAGCCAAAAGAGCCAACAACTTGCCGCAGTCAGCATTAGAATGCAACGGATTAGATTATGATGTGGACTCTTGGGCACCAGAATGGGTCCAACTATGCCAACGAGTGCCCAAAAGCTCGTAAATACCAAAATGGGTAAAAAATTTGCACCCATTTCTGAATTTGTTCGATATTAAATTATTCCTCTACAACAATTACTTTCTTTGTGCGTTGAATCGCTTACGTTTTATGTTGACGTTTACGTTGTGATTAGTCACAGATATTTGCTTAATTACGTAGTCACGCATCACTGATATATCATCATCGCATACACAGCTAGAAACTAGAATCTAGCTATTATTTATACATTATAAATTTGAGAGTAAATGAAATTCAAGTGTTCAAGCCAATTTTGCAGCAAAATCATGCTCTTTGCATTTTCTACAACATATTACGATCAACTCGATCGATCGAGTTGCGTAGATTTGTTTCTACACATGTAGATAGTTATCTACGTAGTTTGAATTTATTTGCGCTATATTTGTATTTACGTTTAGTATAAAATTCAATATCAACAACAATATCTTTTATACTTTTGAATACAAAACAAACAGTTTTAAATAATGAATTATATTTCATTTCATAAAATCAAACATAAGCAATGTAATTCAATTCCTGCTAATCATTTTAATTAATTATAACAATTATTATTAATTTATTTTTAAATGTCAAAATTAATAATAATTGTTATAATTAAGCAAATCAGTATTATCCATATTATATCTTAGTTATATACATATATAGATCAGTGTTGTCTTTAGTTAAACAGTTTTTTATTGATTGGATCGATCTTATGTACATATATAAAGCTAATAAGATCGTTTCAGGGACGGATATAGAAAAATATTTCGGGGGGGTCAAGTCTAAAAGTCAATAACCAAAATAGGGATAGGGATAAACAGTTTCGATACATGATCCATAATAAGAATAAGAAGAAACTGGCGAGTATACGATCTAGCCTAAATGAACGTGTCCTGCACGCATTAAGGATTCAAAATTCGGGAAGGATCCGCCTGGTTTAAGAAATTCTTCTTCAAACAGGCCAAAGACCACAAGAGGTCCAAAGAAACTCACTTTATTTTTTTTTTTTTATTAAAATAATTCTATTATTTAGCTATAATTATCAATTCACTTTTAATCTACAGTCAGAGATAAACATCTTTTTCGTACATTTGTCGGAGAGAGTATTCCGTGTATAAATCAATGATTTACGTAAGTTTTCCTACGGAACTTTCGCTTTTTACCGTCAATATTGTATAGGTAACTTCCCTGATCTACCGTAAGTTTTGTGGCTACTGATGATAATCCCTCTGCTTAACCGTCAATATTCTAGGCATAAGTGGAATTTATAAGGCATTGATGAATATGTATTTACTCTACAGTAAAGGGTAAGTTGTAGTCATCAATGAGCTTGAATTTAGTGGGTAAGAATTTGGTTTTCTGAGTTCTCTTAAGAAATGGATGAAAATAAGCGCAAGCCACTTCCAAATTTGTCCATTTTGGACACAACTGCTCTCAAGGATTTCAAAGGATCGGACTTTTTAAATATTTTTTTTTTTCGTTTTAAAGTGAGTGAGCGGAGTAATTATGTTGTAACATAGTTGTTGAGCGAAATGATTGGAATGATCCTGCTCAATTATACTAGTTGCATTTCTCTGGTATCAATGCGACGTGGGTTAAACTTCGAATCGAATCCACATGCATGGAGGTGTAAGCTGTGCTTACTTTTTAACAGTAGTAACGAGTTTAGTAAGTGATTACATTTGTTTATGCTTTTCTTTAATAGTAAGTGTGATCATATTGTAGTAATTAATTACCTTTTGGCTAACTTATCCCAATAGTAAACAGTTTTGTAATCAATTACAGTGACAGAAACTGCTTCTGAAAAGCGGCCATGTCCATCAAAACTAATCTGGCCTGGAATCGATACTGTGTACAATGTAAGCGATCCGGCTGAGAACTATGGCAATTATAATATAGTTTTAATCTCATTTTACTTTTCAATTAAAATTGAACGTCTTTTGCATGGCAACATTTTTATAGCCTTGGGATAGAGTCTGGATGTTTCTATTCTCTAAGTTTACATAGAGACTAGAAACGGATGAAATTAAAATTTTCATTCTTAAATAAAATATTCACTAAAGTGTTTGTTGAAATCAATCTCGGACAGATCCGAGGAGCTATGATTTTCTTTAGAATTTTTCGATTCGTCTACATTAAAAATATTTTTGTAGATCCACTTCTAAATATCGATTTATTATATGAAGAATTTTATTATATATAAAAGTTTTATACCAGTTTTTCTAGTTGTTAAATGTTAGATTTAGCTTGGTTATAAAACGACCTAAATAGTTTTGTTAATGCTTCAAATTGAATAGTTTTGCCACTTAACTCAGTGCTGTTTGGTTTTGATTCGGATTCAGAAGTAAGATCAGCCAGTTAGGCGTAGAATCATTCTGATCCATCGATTCGCCCTGTTCCTATATCAACAACGAATAGTTGTACTAGGTCCTCAAGAGTGGTCACAAAATAGTTGCTAAGCCTGTTTAGGCTTACTTTTCGCCCCTCTTTATCGACATAAAAAGGTCCTTACTTCCTTGTGAAGTGGCCGTTTGCTCAAGAGGGTCGTAAAAGTGCACGTGTACCTGGATAGTGGGTGGGCACGCAACCCCCAACCAACCAACCAAATGTTTATTTTCTTGTGGGTAAACCAATTTTTGTTTCAATTCTTTGGAACTTTTCATTTAGCTTTATTTTTAATGCTGTGTACAAGTTTTGCGATGGCGAGAAATACTTGATTAACCCGCCTACAACACATACACAAACAAATGGATTTTTGTTTCATTTAATTTGTATTTTTTTGTTATTACTCACTTGTAATTATTTTGGTGTATGAATCACAAATTTGATGGTCTATTTACGTTCATACACACGCTCAATATACACCGAGGCACACACGCAGAGACCGCCGACTAGGACCAGGCGGAATCATCAGCAAGAGCAGCAGCAGGCAGGATTTGTCACTAATACACACATGCGTTTGTGTGTTGTTATGAAAAATCGTTTCATAATAATAAAACTAAAAAAGAAAAACAAAAAATCGAAAAAACAAAAACAATAATACAAACAAAAGAGAAGAGTAATAACTGGTACAAGCTCTTCTTTACCCTGCCCTTTTTTTTTTGGTTCAGTTGATGTCCTTTGTCGTGGTTAACATTATTCACTTGTTTAATTTTTAGCGTCTATGTGTGTGTGTGTGTTCTATGGGCTTATTATGGTTTTTAGATTCGTCGATTTATGTTTTTTCTTTTGTTTGTTATATATTTCTTGGTAAATGCGGTCCAAGAGAGAAGAACACTCTTCATAAGGCAGAAATGATTTGATTAAACAATTTTCTTCTTCGATTTCCACCCATTGCCCAAGTATATGAAGAGAAGAAGTAGAAAAGCTAGCCGAGAAAATTCCAAACAGCACACACACACACACAGCAGAGTGTGTGTGATGTGTCGTGCCAAATACTCTCACGACCTCTCACGGACTCACTCACTAACTCACTCAGTCAGTCAGGCAGTCGGTTCGCTCACGGCTCACGATTTCTGTGCTGCTTCTGCTCCTGTTCGATGGCATTTATTTGGCTTTCTTCTCTGCCGTGGAGACGCATGCGTAAATCGGTTTTACGTCATCCATTGACCGAGAAAGCTTTTCAATGGGTTGCCAGAGACCTCACTGAGTTGCCCCATTACAAATAGTTGGCCATTTTATGGATGGCATTCCAAAATTGTAGCATACATTTTGGGGCAAATGCTTCTATTTTTTCAAATTGCTCAAAAATTTGTGTGGTTTTTTTTTTGTGTGGCATAGACTAGCCGGATTTCAGGCAGGCTCAAGTCAGGGCAGCTGGAAAAGCTCAAGCTCAGCTGCCAAGCTTCTGGCAAACCAGAGAGCAGCGCTTCTGTGTGCGTATGTGTGCTTCTGTCTCTGTGGTTGTATGTGCGTCTGTGTGTGTGTGTGTGTGTTTGGGACACTGGGGATAAGGTTGCAGCATAGTCAGTCAGTGGCAGTGGCAGTCCTTTCGGTGAAGAGTTCAGCGGTCGTCATCGTCATTGCTGTAGCCATTGCCGTTGCCGTTGCCGTTGCCATTGCCTTTGCCTTGCCGTCGTTGTCGTAGTAGTCGTTCTCGTCCTCGTCCTCGTCGTTCTCGCCGTCGTCGTTGTCGTGGTAGCCGTTTCTCTATTGTATTTATATATTGTCGTCGCCACCCTGTCCGTGTGTGTGTGTTTTTTTTTTTTTTTTTTTTAATTTATTTTATCGAGGTTTCAGCAAAAATAATGACACGAACAAAATCTGTTTTAGTCTAGAATACTAGTAGACCAATGTTTCCTTCTTGTTTCTTGTGTGTTTTTTGTTGTTTTTTTTTCCTTGTTATTGACTGTCGAGTGTTCAAAAAGAAAAAAATGCAGCAATCAGGTCAGAAAAATGTGTGAGAATAATTGATTTGAAAGAAGGGAAACAGAGATTTCTGATTTAAAAATGTTCAAAATCTTTTAATAGTCATCCAAATTCCCAATAGCATTACGGGAAATGAGAACAAATAGAGAGAGAAAGTGAGAGAGAGAGGGGAGCAAGAATGAAAGAGTTGCAAAAAAAAAAGAAAGAAATAATTTGTAATCGTCGTCATACTATAAATACTATATACTTCTATATACGGCTTTATATGTTGGGGGGGTCTTGACTTGAACCTTGAGTAAGCAAAAGCACATGCACACACACACACACACACACACACACACACACACATTTAAGCAGCAGCACATGGTAGAAGCTAAAGGGTTGGGGAAATGGTGACGCGGAGTGAAAGTGTCACGCAGCACTGCGGCACAAGAAGACAACAAAAAAAAAAAAGAAAGAAAGAAAAAGAAATTAGGAATTATTTTTTTGTTTTTTGTTGCTTTGCATAATTTATAAAGGCAAATAAAAAAGAAAATATTGCGATTTTGCTTCGTTCTCTTATTTTTTGATTTTGCCGCATAAATTTCGATTGAATTTGCGTCCGTTCCTCATACTCCTCACATACACAGACACATTTGTGTGTGTGTGTGTGTGTGTGGAAACGTGTCAAATGAGTTTGAAAGTTACATGCGGCTCCACTCTGTCTCCCTCCATGTAAACCCTAACCATTGCACTATTATAAAATGCATCAAATGAGGAGAGGAATGGCAGGGAGGAGCAGGGGGAACAGTAGGGTTTACTGTATGAGAAGTAACAGTGTTTTATTTTTGTTATATCCTCCAGCTTTGTCTCGCATACAGTGCGCCGCCTATATCCGTTTCGTAATACTTACATACAAAGCACTCCATCAAGAGTTTCAGCTCGCTTGCTCCCTCGCTCGGCTGGAACAACATTCGTTGTGGTTACATAAAAAAAACAAAAAAAAAAAAGAAATATATATAAAAATAAATACTTTATTTTTATACATTAAAGAAATGCGTAGAGTAAAGCAGGGGAATAGGAAGTGGAAATTATAGGTTGATGATTAACATAACATAATATTTTTTAAATTGTCGTCCCTTTCGCTCAACTTACGCTCTCTCTCTCCCTCCCTCTCCCTCTCTCTCTCTCTTTCTCCTTTGGCTTAGTATTGAAAAGTATTGCTGCACGTGGAACGAGTCGTAGTAATACACAGAAGTGTGTAAAGTGGTGAAAAATAAACAGATAAAAAACAAAAAACGAAAAAAGTTAAAAAAAAGAAAATATATTTTCCGTCCTGAATTTTCATGAAATGAACTATAAATAACCAAAACCAACAACAACAGCAACAACAACGGAAGAGTGAGATCTAAAAATTGGTAACACACTCACACAAACACACACACACACACAGAGACACAGAAAGACACACATTTACATGGAGAAGCAAATGCTTTAAAACCCTTTGCCGTAGTCATAAAATAATCAACCGAAAAACGACAAGAGCGCAGCAGCGGAGGAGGAGGAGGAAAAAAAGGAGGCAAGAAACGAAAGAAGAAGAACTACAGTGCAGTGCAGGAGGCGACACTTGCTGATGTTGACGAAACATCTCCATTGGGACACATAAAGCAATTAGAAAAGGTTGAAAACAGCAGCAGCAGCAGCATACACACACACACACACACACAGAGAGAGACACCCACACCCACTGCCACAGGATGCGTGCTCGCAGGACAATTTAGCCTAATCGAGTTAAATGCGAGAAACAAAAAATGCGTCGTCCTGCATTACCAGCCATTGGCATTGAGTTGTTTTGCCATCTGCCTAACTGCAGATATCAGATCAAATGTCCAAGATAACGGAGATGCCTACATGTGGAGAGGTCAACGACAACAAGAACAACAACAACCAGACGAGCATCAACAGCAACAGTAAAAGTGTAAAAGAATAGTAAAAGAGAGCAAAAGAAAGTAAAGCAAAACGAAAATTTCGTGAATCGAACTACCCTCCCTGTGATATAACTTGCGCCGTATTTGTAATTATAGCTTATAGATAGATATCTTTAAGTTAAGAGCTAACTAAAAAACAAAAACTAACAAGCAACAAAAAGAGCAGCTAATAATATTTGGCACACACACACACACAAGCCGCCTAGAGGACAGCACGAAGTACCAGGATAATCTCACACTCAATCTCTCTATCTCTCCCTCTCTATCTCTAAATAATCAAAATATATCTAAATATAAAATATACAAATTATTTTGGGCCCTATAAACCGCCAAGAGCACTTCTCACACACACACACACACAGACAGAGACTCCCTCATTTTGAAACAAACGTTGAACTAAACTGCAAGAAGCATGGGAGATGAACACGAGAAACGCAGCGGGAAGGAGAAATTGCTCTTCTATACGACAGCATTCTTTATATTATTGGGAACATTTAGTATGTTTGCATTCCTATTTCTTGTACCATTTGTCATTGAGCCGGCCTTTACCACCATATTCATGCAATTCGAGGAGGTGCCCGCTCTGTGTGAGACCTACGATACAGAGATCTATTTCGGGGCCAAGAACTGCTCGTGGGCATCGTGTCGTGAGGGTTGTACTAAGGATATATACACATGCACTCAGATACGTGTTAACTATCGCCTCAATTTATATAATTATACGGATGAGTTCAATTTCACGGAATATCATATAAATCTACGCGAATCGGAACGTGAAGTGCCGCCAGTAAAGCGCACAGATCGCTATGAGCGAGCATTGCGTGACTATGAGTATGATAGTCTTGGCGGTGGTGTTGTTGGTGGTGGTGGTGCCCCAGATATATCAGGACGACAGGAACAATTGAATTTTGGTGATGCCGATGGCTCAAATGGTTATTTAATTGAGGATCCGGAAGATATCGATTTCTCAAGATCCAGCGCAGGCGGCAACACATTGATCAACGATGAGCGGCGACCCTTCGATGAGATATCGGAATTAAATGAAGGACTAATGGGCAACCGTTCAATATATTTTTATGTGGGAGCACGTTTATTTCCTAATGTCAAGGGTTGCGGCTATCCGCCGATGCTGAACTGTACCATTTGGTTGAAACGTTATACTAAAATTGGCATTAAATTTCCCTGCTATTACTCCAAAGTGGATCCAAGTCTGGTGATTAGTGATTTGGATTATTGGCAGAACACATTGAATTTAGTCTATTCGATGGCCATACCGATACCATCGTTTATCATATCGGTGATTTATCTGACATATGCGTACTTTAAGATATACAATGAGGATGAGGAGACGGTGCCGTTGGATAAGAATGCCGAGGACATGGACATTGATGATATCGATGCCGTGGACGATAGCGACGGCGCTGTACTGGCCGACAATGTGGCCGGCAGTCAAATCATCAATATGGACTCGACCACAAACGATAGTTGTCTCGAGGGTGTGTTGCCCAATGGTGGTCCTGGATTAACCAGTTCCATGTCACATGGTGGTTCAGTTACTACACCTGGCCTATATATAGCACAGTCGCCGGCGGGATCGCAGATAACGCCGAATTCGGAAATTAACTCATTCGGTCATCAGCTTAAAGTACAAATGGCCGATGAGTTGTCCAGGGATTCACTAGAGAATGGCATATTGTCAACGTCTACCTCGGTGCAAGGGTAAGACTGCATGAGGATCTAATTTTGAGAAATTTCATTTAAATTTTTTTTTTGTTTATTCACAATGTGTATTCATTTGGGCTCTGTGGTATTTTGTCAAACAATTTTTAATAGCATACTTATCGGGGTTGTGATCCCCGGTCGCTTAGCTGTCGGCCATCTTTAATATCTGTGAAAATATTATAAATAGTGTAGCATACTTATCGGGACCACAGTTTGCATTCAAATGACTTCTTGATACATACTTGTTTTTCTTTTGCTATTTGTAACTTCACGAGCCCCAGTAAATATCCTAAATGTCCTTACGAACACGACTTGTAGAAAATGAAAGTTAATCCCAATTACTTCCATCGGGCAAAGTGGAAGGGATTGTGGATAAACAAATAAAATCCTCTTATTCTTTTAACTGTGGATTTAATGCTTTGACTAAGGTTTTTGCCTTTCAAATAATTCTCAGAATATTGACCTCGAGACCTGCCTAGGCTAGGCGCAGGGCTTGATTGAAAATTAAAATAAACCGATCAGTTCTCTTAAAAGGACTTCAAAACATATTTTTTTTGATATTATTTAAATTGAATTTAGTTTTGTATGGTTTTTGTGGCTCTATATAAGTTTTACTTTTTCACGCTATTAGAATAGTAAGAGCTACTAAGTAAATACCTAAAATGTGGGCATTTTTAGTGGGCAAAAATCAGATACTGGAGAAATCGCAGACTAGGTCCTGGTAAAATTTTCTTTATTTCCCTCATCGGAACCTCTATCGTTAGAAATTATGGGTCTTATGGGTTAATCTAGGCGTCTAAGCCAAATCTAAACCCTTTTTTAATACAAATTTAATAGTTTGTTCTTCGTATATCTTACAGCTTACGTCTTTTATCTCATATGTTGAATATTAATATTTGTTTTCTGTATGTTTTTCCAACAGAAACTTGAGCAAGACGATGACGACGAGTATCTCAACTCCACCTGGGCCGACAGCGGCAGTCTGAAACGTCAGGCGCATGGTCTGCAAAATGTTCGATTTCGATTCCAAAAATGAACCGCTGCTATTGGAGTCTTAAAACGAGCGAAATGCATTCCCAAAACGAAAAACAAAAAGAAACTCCCAAAAAAACAAGAGATGGGAATTGTAATTTTCGCTGACACAAAAAGGAAAAAGAAAAACAAACAAGATGACAATGTGGAAATGTGGAAGAAAAAAAAATTATGAGAAACAATCGACAACAACGCATTCGTATGCGACCGAACTTGAATACCTTCAAAGCTGTTAGACACACTTAAAAACTATAATAGATTAAATATACATACTTTATGAACAAATCAACACACACACTACACACACACACACAGATACCTACACACTTTAAGCTTACACACATCAAATTGCAATATAAAAATAAAGAAGAAAATAAATAACTTCATGATAATATGTATACATATTTGCAAATATGTACATATGTATAAACAAAAAACCAAAACAAAAAGACGACATGGAAAATAACCGGGAAACCGCTTAACACAACAACAACAAGGATAACTCCAGAGAGATGAGGGAGAAGGGGGCTAACCTTTTGGATTGGTACAAAATACAATAAACCGCAACAGCAAGCAGCAACAAGTACTTACTACATATATACCTAAAATGCAAATTATAAAATTTATACATATGTACATACATAGATGTACACATATATTTACTAAAATTATTTTTTTATTCGCAAAAAAAAAAAAAAAAAAAGAAGAAAAACGAAAAAGAAAAGACAAAGAAGTCGTATCTCCACGACTTGCACATTTGGCGGGACATACAAAAACATATTTCGAAGTAATCGATTAATCGGGATCCGGAGATCGAAGTGAAGAAGAAGAACGCAAAGTGAAAAGTCAATGCATTATTTCATTCGAAATACGATATGATAAACGAAAGCAAGTGCTGCGCCTCTATATATTTAAATTTAAACAAAACAAAACAAAAAAATACATATACAAAAACAAATATATTGTAATTGTTATCCTTCTAATTAATGCGGATAAAAACTCACAGCTTTAATTAACAAAAAAAAAAAAACAAAAACGAAAAGAGATTAAAAAATGGAAAAGCATAAGATTTTTTCTTCTACGTATTATTAATTTTTATTATGATTATTAATTAATACCATATAGTGTATTTATAGGTCCTGCAAATGGTTCAAGCTATTCAATTAAATAAAAGAAATCAAACAACACACAAACTACAACAACAAGAACAAAATATAAAATAATTATTACATATAATATATATTAATAAAAACAAAACTTCAAAACATAAAAATCACAAACAACAATTTAGTACTTAATTATTTAGTACTTAAAATATTAATAATTTAAAAAGAAAAACAAGCAAATCAATAGTTTCCTTTTTATATTTAAAAAACAAAATTAAAACTTGGCCTAGTCATCGGTAACTCTATCTATAAGTATGTCCACTTGTCCAACTAGTCTATCAAGGATAAATCTGCAACCTACACCAAAAAAAAAAAAAAAAAAAAAAAAACAAAAAAATAGTTTGATTAAAACGAGAGGAATTTTGCATAATAAATAAAGAAATCAATTGATAAGCAAACACTTAAGCGCAACTATTAGCTAAATATCATGTAAAACAAACACAAACCCAAATGCTACTAGAATTGATAAGCAAAAAACAAACAAAAAAATAATAAAAAATGAAAACAAAAAACAAAAAAAAAAAAAAACAAAAACAAACAAAAAACTGAAAAGAACAAAGAAAAGAAGAAAATCTTAAAATAAATACGCATTTAGCAGCCTATCAACGATTCGAATTACTTGTTTGTTTATCCTTTAATTTTAAAATTAATAATACCCTTACTCATATGCCATCTCGCTCAAGCTTACAGTCTTTTATGGCATAAACATAGATTTTCCCTTTCAACTTTAATGTTTTGCCTTTTGAAGTTGTTTTAAACGTTTTTTTAGTTTTATAATACAAAAAATAAATTCATACGATTCTCTATATCATGTATCAAAACTGGTAAATGTTGTCCCTATTCTTATTATCAGACCCAAAACAAATTCTGAAAAAAAAAAACAAATACATTTTCGTTCTTAATTCAGTTAATGTCATACTGATCTTTAAAAAATATATATTTTATTTAGAATTTCGTTTTTTTTTTAGTAGGTAATAATACCACAGACCATTTGTATATTAAAATTTTAAATATTTATTTAAATATAAAATAAAATATAAACACAGGTAAGAACAGAATATTTTTCAAATTCTGCAGTGGTTAGGTTTTTCCAGTCCTAACGGAATCTCAGTTTCTGGAATTCTGGACAATAATTGGCCTTAAAATGTATCAAGTGTTAAAATAAATAATTAAATTTATAATAAAATATTTTAATTTATAAGAAACTTTTTTTGTTGTGAATTTGAAATCATTTTTTGTTTACAAACAAAAACAGTGTTGACAAACGTTATGGAAAAACGTAACCCAATACTGTAATATGAACGACATATTTGTCCATCTCTAAACAGCTGTTGCCATGGGTATGTGTATCGTATCACAGTTTACGCCCATCTCTAATCAGCTGTTGCTATACGGGGAAAACAAGTCCAGTTGGTGTATTCTATTTTTTGTTGTACTTTTTAAAGTATTGAAATATTTAGGGATATGTTCCATCGCCTTGCCTAAACTCCTGGCCAGACAAAGCCGAGTCACCGCCGATAGCTTTATAGCCATCTGCCAGCGGATATAGATACTCGCAGGAATCTTTTTGAATACTTACATAAAAATGACACATACTCGATCCAGCTGAAATTGTGAGGACAAGACAGAAATATGGATAACAAGAAGGATATCTACAGTCTTTGGGTGCAGTACACAACAAAGGTAAGCTTGCTGTGGACAGGTGTGGACACCTTCAATAGCGGCGCATTGGCATCTCCATGTAGCCTGCCGGTCTGGTCTACGTATGTGCAATATGTATGTATGTATGTACGAACAAAACTACAATGGGAAATATTTAAAGCATTAATCATCCCAAGAAGAATACGTGCAACAAATATAACTCGAAATCGAATAACAGTGAAATGCTTATGTAATTCTGAGTAGGCGCAGGCTCTATTTAACTGACTGACTATTTACCACTCATCTCCATTTATTCTCATCTCTTGCTGTCTCTTTCTCTCTCTTTTGCACACACACATGCACTCTTCTTTGCCTGGATTTAGAATGATGAGACATACTTTCGTGAGTTTGTGGCTCGCTTTGTGGCCATTTGGCGCAGCCAGCTGCAACTGGACTTTCAGGCCGACACCTGCCCACTCTGGCATGAAGTCAAGCCAGACAGTGGGCCGCATTTGGGACGTTTGCCTGACGAATTATTGCCAGCCATTGGCAAATTCATAATTGTGGCCCGGGATTCCATTGATACGGCCGAGACTGGACCGACGGATGAAACAATCGAACAAGTAGCCATATTAATTGAGTGTCTGGTGATTATTTGCCGGCACTTTGACAATATATTGGCCATCATTAAATACGAGTACAAACCAAATCTTATAGCCATACTCTCTAAAGTATTTAAACAGGTATGATAATAAAAAAAAAAACCACCCCTTAACGATTTGCATACATATCTAATATTTATTTGAATTTTATTTACAGCAAATGGAAAAACGGCAAATATCGGCGGCTATGAGTCATCTGTTTCGTAGTTTTTCGGCATTTTTGGAGGTCATGTACGATCCGTATCTGACATGGCGTAGTTTCTTACGAGGCCATAAGGCCGATTACAGTCGTCTCCCATATAAGCCGCATTCGGTTCATGTGGAGATTGTGCCCTTCATATATGGTTTGTAATACTCTTTGCATTATGTCATTTGATTTGGTCGTAAGTGGAATGCAATAAAACAGATGATACATGATGAATAATTATCGTATTCTGTGATTATGTGTATATTTTTGTTTATGACCAATCTGATCCATGTTGTTATTCAATCTAATAATATATATTTCTTAATTTCCAGATTGCTTTCAGGAGGAACAAGTACTTAGGTTTGCCGATATCGGCGAAAGTCTCCTGAATATTCTTGGTGCCGTCGTATGCGGCTCTCAGGTAAAGCCTTAATGGCTTCCCATTTCTGTTTCTGTTTTTACTTTCTGTTTTACTTTTTTCCTTTACTGTTTGGTGTTTTCTTTTTTAAAATTTGTTTTCGTCTATTAAAGTCGTTAGAATGTATGTAATAAAGTAGTAAATGGAAGCAGTTTTGCGACTGTAACAGCAATATCATTCTATCTGTCCGAATAATATTACCTACTATATACACATAGCCACCAAAGAACCTAAGTTAATCAAGATTAGGCATTTGAAGTGTGGTAGTTTGTATCGAAATGGCTTTTTTACAACGCTCTCGTTGATTAATCAATTGATAACGTTCTCAGCATTTGTGTAGATGTTGGGCTAAATTCATGTATATATGCCTCCTCATATGCTTTATAGGAGCTGGAATCAGTCGTTAACGAGTTATCATATTTCTTTTTTGGTTCTCCAGCAAAATTGTCATCAAAAAAATAATTGTTTAGAATTAAGATAAGATTGTTTATAATTTTTGAGAATTGGTTTGGTTTTTTAGTAAAATTTTGTTTACTTAAATTTTGTTTGATTAGCTGTTCTTTGATGCCCCGAAAACGAATCCACCTAACATGCATATATACATACATACATACATCTATATATATTTATATATATATATATATATATATAAACAAACAAATTTGCAGAAATCCTTAAACGCGATCTCGACTTCCTACTCGAATAGAAATACTAACGCTCTAACATCTTTAAATGCCCCCTGCTTGGGTGATAAGCAGCTTCTAGACTGTGATAACCTGGTGAGTGGTGGAATAACATTCTCCTTTTGTAAATATTGTACTTTGTAAATTATCGTGTCAGTCATCCTCATATAATATACAATATATATATTTGCTAGTTTTATGCTGACAATAAATCTAATACTCGATGCGTTTTTTGACAACAATCTCATATGAACCTTTTGCTATTTATCATTGCGTTAGCGTAATGGCATGAGGGCCATATGCCCGGCAACAGTATCTATTATAATGAATATACTGGGGCGGTGGGAGAGTCCAAAAAGTTTGCGTAATGCTGCCCTCAATTGTTATGCTTTAATGGTAATTGTACTGCAAAAATCTAGTCCAGAAGAAGTAAGTATATTCTTAATTAACAAATAACATCAAATAGGTGTGATTGATCATCATAATCATTTGTTCAAATAGCGCCAAATAGATCTAGTAACTCTCATCGAGCTCTATTGTGATGCTCTGCAAAAGCTATTGGCCACCAAACACTTTGACAGCGGTGATCCCAACTTTGACATAGCTAGCGATGAGGCCGATGATGAGGATGGAACCATCGATATGTCTGCCCTGTCCTCAACGGTTACAGCTGTCAAATTGTTCCTAGATGGCAAGTCTACAGTGGAAGCAGTTAATGAGGCCATTGCAGTTACCAATTTACTGGAAATACTCACAAGTTTGCCAAAGCGAATACAGGTAAGTCCCCCTTACCCCAGAAACCTACTCTATAGTTTCATTTTCATGTATTTTTATATCCTCTTTAGAACTGGCATGTCTGTCACACAAGTTCTTTGTGCTCCACTTTAGAGGCATTAACCACTTTGACGCGTAGCTCTCCTCGAGCTATTGAGCAATTTCGTGAGGGAGAGCGTATTGATCGTTTCTTTAGAAGCTTAAGAGAATTTGATGCTCCTACAATAGAGCTATTGAATGCCTGCTATTATCTGGGATACAATGAAACGGAGCATCAACTTCTGCTGCCTGAAGTGGTATTGCAGTTATTGCTTTGGCTACCAGCCCTCCAGGAGCAGGAGCAATTGCATGTCAGCACATTGGTGCTCAGAGGTTGCACCTACAATTATGCAACGTGAGTCTTGGATTAGATTCTCAAATGATTTCCTAATGAATTTAGCTAAAGTTACTCCTATCCTATCTATTTCATCAACCTTTTCACCATAGAAAAACTATGGCCTGTGATTATCGCGTTATCAAAGCGGTCTGTGGTTGTCTTATGCAAGCAGAAACATTGTCGGATACTTGTATATTAAATTTGATTAAGTTGATTGAGGAATTGAGTAAGCTAAGCATTTTACCCATGGAGCTTAAGTGCATCTTTGCCCTGCTACGTAAGGGTACAAAATTTACACAGATAAAGCAACTGCAACAGGTTAGTTCCTTCATTTGAATTTTCATTATTCATTTTTGATGTTGCCAATTTTTCAGACACTCGTTGTGATAGCGTTGCAAAGCTTGAGAGTAAGCAACTCGTGTGTGGAGTATTTTGCAATTGAGCAACCCTCGGATGGCATCAATGTGCCGGACATTAGAAACTGGACAAATACTGGTACCTATGGCTTTATATTTCATATTGTGGTGCGATTCAATCAGCCCAATGATGAGCAACAGCAACAGCAGCAGCAGCAGTCACAGTCCAGTTGTAGGCGTATGTTACTTATTCTACAGACAGCCAGTGGATGCGGCTATGAGATATTTGTTCAGCCCAATGGCAATGTGGTGGTAGCTGCATTAACTAAACGAGAGTATCTTACCTCATTGACGGCAACAAAGACCCTAATGGATGGGCAATGGCATTATCTAACTGTTGTCATAGCACCACCAAAAAGGCCATTTTCCTATAGTCAGATAAATATTTATGTGGATTTTGTACAAAAGTTAAGCGCCACACTTAAAATGCAATCGTTAAATGAGCCCTTTACATTTTGTTCCGTTGGTGGTGTGGCAATGACACCTCAGCCCGGTGATCTAGTAACCACAAAGGCTACGGCTCAGGAGTCGAAGGGTGCCAAAGGAATGTTGCCCAGTCTTCTGGAGCGTACACTATCAGCGAATGTAAGTGAAACTGTTAACTTTCCCCATTTCTCATGACTATAATTTGTATTTATACCATACACCCATAGGGTGAAATGGTATATTAAAGTCGCCAAAATGTATGTAACAGGCAGAAGGAAGCTTTTCCGACCCCATAAAGTATATATATTCTTGATCAGCATCAACAGCCGAGTCGATCTAGCCATGTCCGTCTGTCCGTCCGTCTGTCCGTCTGTCCGTCTGTCCGTCTGTCCGTCCGTCCGTCCGTATGAACGCGTAGATCTCAGAGACTATAAGAGATAGAGCCACCAAATTTGGTATGTAGGCTCATGTAGTATGTAGAGTGATCAAGTTTATTTCAAATTTTTGCCACGCCCCTTTCCGCCCCCGCAATTCAAAAAAAAACGTTTATCTCAAAAACTATTGTAGCTAGATACACCATATTTGGTATGTATATTTGCTTAGTAAATGCGCTCATTTTGCATGTATAAAGATTTTGCCACGCCCCTTTCCGCCCCCGAAATTTGAAAAACTCGAATATCTCGCGTAATTTTTTACCTTGTGCAATCAAATTTGGCACACTTAAATTTGATACTAATACCCAGCAAAATACCAAATTTGATCAAAATCGGACAAAAAATAGCTGAGTTATGCATATAAACGTTTTTGCATAAGGCCGGAGATGGCCGTTGGCGGGTGGGGGCGCTAGGGTGCTTATATGCATAAGTGCGCGAGATACTGAAATATGCTAGTAAAAAGCATGTGAACAGAATTTCTTAAAATAGGCAAATGCATTAGTTATTACAAATTTGAAATATTTGTTTTACTGGTGTATGGTATACCCAAGTCGGCGGGACGACTTACTTACTTCATTTTATTTAAAGGTTTCGAATTATTTCACCTTACCGATGCGAGCGCAAACAGCTTTTGATCCGAATGTCAAGAATTTTCCCATCGGTATGCAGGATACGGTTTTTGGTGAGCAGACATGCTTACAAGGACACTTGGGTGGTGTTCTCCTGGCCGAGTCAACGACGAGTCTTAAGAATATATTCGATGCCGGCATGAACTTTAGTTCGATATTTTCACAGGAGAACGATTTACTTGAGCTGACATCTCGTTTCGTTTTCTGCTATGCACCGGGTGCTGTGTGGCATGGCACTTGTCAGGATCTAATCCCGGGTAGTCGTTATCCTGGCAGAATAATGGCCCAACACTGCAAAATTGTTAAGATTCAAGAGACAATCAATAGCATTGGTGGAATTAATGCCATATTGCCTATATTGCATCGTTTGGTAACTGATCAAACCGATGATATATCCATTGGCGTTGACAGCAAAGAGTCCATGTCATCATCCACACCCACTGCCGAAGAGTTTACCGATTGGGAAGTGCTGTCATCGAATTTGAATACCGAATGGAAAATGATACAAAATCCATTGGCAAGTTTTCTTTGTCTACTACGTTATTTAACCTATGATCATGAGGCCAATCAGGAGCAGTTATTAAGTGAGGATAGTCTTGCTATCATTGGCATAATGCTGCAACGTTGTCCACCATCCATGTTCGATGTGAATGCCTTAATGTCTACACATTTGCTTATGGAATCGTTGCAAGGACACAAGGCGGAAAGGGGAGGACAATTGTTGGATGCTCTTTATGCACACATTGTCTTTGACTTTGCCATTTGGTCGCGCCTGCAATTCCAAATTATGCTGGGGCATGTCCAGTATCTAAGTGCCATGATTAAAAACGATCGTAAATTCTTTCGCCGTCGCTATGGTGTTCAGTTTGTGTTGGATGTGGTCCGGCAATATTATACCACACCGGAGAACTTATCTAGCGATGATGCCAAAACTATAAGAGCTACGCTACTGGGCATTGTGCGATTCTATCTGCAAAAGGATGTCAATATCAAGGAGGTTAATGCTATGATAGCCTTTTTTGGCATCCGTGCGACAAGATGTTGTCTTAGTTGAGTTCCTTGAGATGATGACTTTCTATGTGCGTGGCAAGAACTGCAAGGATCAGATGGTTTTGCTGCTCCACGAACCCCAATCGGCCAATTTAATTTATAATTTTCTTATTGACAAGAGCTACACCTGCGAAATTCAGGAAGCAGCCATTAGGGTAAGTATAAAGTTAGATAAAAAGATAAATTTGCAATATATTTAATGCTCTTTTTTTTTTTTTTTTTTGCAGTTTATCAGCGGATTATTGGCCACATCGCGAGTTCATCAGAAATATAAGCAAGTTTTGCGTCTTTATGATCAGAGTAGTGAGCAGAGCATGTTCCCAGGATTCTTTTCCTTCATTACACCCATATCACTGAGTTCCATCATATTGTTTCATATGCTGGACGAAATGCTCGGTATGCAACCAGATTATGTTGGCCTCATCTTTCTTGTCTATCATGTTAGCAATTGTGGCATTCAAGTGAAGGTTGAGGTGGCAAAACGTTTGCTACAGACCACATTTGTTAAGCAGCAATCCGTAACGGCCATTGCCAAGCAAACGGGTTGGCAGGAATCCATTGCCCGTTTGCTCATACGTAAACCCATCAGTATGGCTCCGCCAGATGAAGAGAAACGCCGCAGTTTTGGTATAAATATGGATGTTCTATTGGAAGACAATTCCAATTTTTTGGCCCAAGCAGATCTCATTACGTTTTCGGATCAAGAAATTGGCCTAGCTCAGCTCCAGCAGCAGCAGCAGGATGAACAGCAAAGCGACAGTGGTTTAATACTTAATGAGATTCAGGCTAGCGTCACAGAGGCGGCCACAGCCATTGAGACAGAAATTAAAGGTGTGTTTGTATTTTGCCTAATAATTGAGGAATTTAGCTAACTTCAGTTAATTTACCCCGAACAGAGCTTGCCGAATCTGTATCTGGAGCTGTTGTGGAAAATGTCAATAGTGTATTTTCGGTTATACGCCAGACAACGCATGATATTCAAGACACATTTGAGTCTTTAACTCAGGGCAGCTCTGTGGATAGCACAGATGCGCCACCAAGTCAGCATTTTCCAGTGCAACGTGCTGAATCCCTAAGCTCTGAGAGCTCAACCCAATCACCGAATAGGCCGCCCAAGAGTAGTGACTCCATGGAGGTAAATTTTATCAGACTAGGTTTTTTTTTTGCTTTCTTGACTTACACACAACATTGTTTTTTTTTTTGTTTTTTGTTTTGTAGAGCACAGCTGCCTTTGATTTTGTTTCGGAAGGCGATGTAGATACAGAGGAACAATTGGTCTATTTGATTACCAATACGCTTTTCAATATCTTTTGGCGCGGCATACCAAATGAGCATCCCCAATGCTGGCAAGAACGTGGACAGGTCCTTGGCTGTATTAATCTATTGGCATTGAACAATGAGCTGATCACCTCGCATTTGTCTTTGCGTCTACGCATCCTAGAAATGGCTGTGCAAGCCTCACTCTTTGATCTAGCTGAACATGGCAGCCAAACATTGATTAATCAGGAAAATGCCTCAAATATTCTTCGCATGGTCTATGAACTTATTGTGCTCGGTTCCAATGAAGATGAGTCGAAAAAGTGTTCAACCAAACTGCTTGACGGTGTTTTGGCTCTCCTCGATGCACTTATGATCTTTCAACAGGGCTCATCCGATGATTGGTCTGATATGATACGTTTGTGTCTGGGTATCTTGCTCAAGTGTTCACATCATCCGAATCCTAGTATTGTGGCCATGGCCACGGCCAAATTGCATGCAATTCTTCAAAGTCGATCCACAGAGGATCCGGCTGAACTATCGTATTTATTGTACAGTATAAATCGGGCTTTAGATAATGCTATTGAAGGTGCGAAAGAAAGAAAGAATGAAGTGAGTTTTTAAATATTAATGTGCCGTTCTCTCTCTCTCTCTCTTTTTTAGTTGGCAATCCCGAGGAGTATTCGTTTCTTATGCCTGTGATGAAAGCTTTATTAGAAAAATGCCGCACAGCATTCAATCTGGATTCAACACTTCCGGATTTGCCATCAACATTATCGGGGCCTGTGTTTTTCAATGATTTTCAAATGTACAGTACCAGCAAAAAGTGGCGCAATTTTATTGAACGTATGGTAAGTGTTGAACCACATTAAACTAATTTAGTTTAATTCCACAAACTCCACGTAAATACCGAGATGTGAGGCCTTGACAAATTCAAGATAACGTTTGAAAAGAATCGTCTATCGCCTTTAGATGATTTTGGTCTGAATATGTTCCCAAATTCGTATTAAGCAAAGTTGCTTTGGTCTTTTTTGTTTTAGAGGACATTTTTCTTAGGACACAGCTATACCTTGCATTGCTTTTTAGGGTCCCCTGTGCTGAATTCAACCTCCTACACTCTACAATCAGCTCAGAGTCTTCGTTTCCTGTCCGATTAAGTTAATCATCTTACCATACATACTTTAGTGGCAGTTTTGTCAACAATCGGAAAATTATACGTAAAACTCGCTTTTCTTGTGTGTGTTTTATTTTTCTTTTTAATACATATTGATTTTTCAATTGAGTTTGCTTAAAATCTATCTATGAATTATAATATTAACCAATTGAAAAGTCTTGCCCCCGTTTGTTATTTAAATATTATGTTTAATATAGTTTATGATTTTTTGGCAAGTTCTGGTGCAAGACATTCAGCTTCCGTTGAATCTCTCGGTTATTGTGAGGACTCTTGAAGAGCGTTGTATCGAAAACACCTTTTGTGGTTCGCTTGGATGTGTCATCTGCGTGGTCGATTGCAGGTTGAAGGGCTAATGATACGCCTGGCTCGCGCCTATATGACTGAGAATGTAAGGGAGAAGATCGGGTTCGTGTCTGGCCACGGCCATTATTGATGGGAGAGAACTGTTGATAAGCGGGGGGAGGTGCAACAGTTCCATCGTAATAGCTTTGCGAGTGGGATTTCTCAATTGTCACTGTGGAAATTGGCTTGGCTAGACTGTGATCGGATGGCGTTGTTATGTGATAACGTGAAGTGCCACGATTGACAATGGAACTGCGTGTTGCCGCTCGTGTGGCTGGTGTACTGGTTACAATTGTGGGCAGGAAGATAGTGCTTGATGATGTTGTGCGCATCTGCATTGGACTCCATGGAGCCGGTGTAGTTGTCTGTATGGAGGTTGTTGTTATTGTTGGCCGATAACTGGGAAATTTGCGTTTATGCTCGACATAGCGAGAACCATGAGCATCTGTATCCGCATTCGTATGGGTGTCCGTATCTATATCCCTTACATGACTGTCATCATCGTAGGCCTGCTGAAGCTCAGGGGCATCTAGAGTGTGTTTCTTGGATGGAACTGCAGTATTGGGTCGTCGCTTTCGTTTCCTACGTCTCTTGGCATGCGCATCTGGCTGCACATTGTTTGGAATAGGAGTCTTGCCAGTTATAATGGGAGGATACAATTCCTGTTCCTCAAGATTGGATGCTTCAAACGGTATGGCATCATAGATGGGTACTTCATAGCTCGATTTGGTATAATCAAAGCCAGGAGTTTTCGGATTTGGATTCAAAGGCAGTTCCTGCGATGGTGGGGCATAATCTTCATGCGGATAATTGGGTGACGGATGAACAACACTATGGCTATCGATTTGCGTATAACCAATCGAATTTTGCTGATGGTTTTGTGGTGATGATGGGGGTGGTGGCGGCGGTGGTGGTGGCAGCTGCGGCTGATGAGTCCCACCCCCATGGGACGGAGGCTGCGCCTGAGGCACGCGATACTGATGAGTCTGATCGTATTGCTGATTATTCAGTTGATACGATGTGCTCATCTCGTATGCTGGCTGCGAATGAATAAAATGCACATTGGGGCTGTTGTGTTGTTGTGTGGTCGGTGCTGGTTTCGGCGGCTCAGCAAAATTCTGATGATAGCCCACATTGGGAACCTTCTGTTCATAAATGGAATAAGAGTCACGATCTGGCGGACGAATTGGCGCGTCTGATTGGGCATAGCTATTGATGTAACCAGAGTCAGGAGCTGGAACACCATATTGCTCACTTGGTGGCTGTATATAGTGAGGTGCGGCATGATGCGATATATAGGATTCGGGCGGCGACTCATAACCAGTGGGACCAATACTCTGCTCTATTGTGGGTAATCCATATTTCTGATGTGGTACATGAATCTTACTTGAACCATGAGACGATATTGATTGTGGGCCATCAATTGTATAATCGATTCCCGAATATTTCGGTGGTCCATACAAATCGGAATCTTCATTGTAGAAATTCAAATCCATTGATTGTGCCTCATAGCTTGTTGGGGGTATCCTAAAGTCATGTGGATCAAGTTTCAAATGTTGAAAATCCAAATACGGGACACTTGGCTCATCGCCATGCCCGGAATAAGTTGGTGGACCACTCAATGGTGGCTTAAAGTAACCAAATGTATCTCCATGTCTCTGATGTGATGGTGGCCTAATCTTTATTTTCGATGCTGGCGAATTGAAGCGTCTTCGGAGTTTCGAACGCTTGCCAGCTGAGCCTTTGTTAATGCCACTTGTATAGGGTAGACGATATAGTATTAATTTCTCCGATTTCGGTAGCAAGTCGCCACTTTCCTGCTGACTGCCAGCGGCTATTTGTGTGACAATAGTCGAGTTAATTTCACTGAATGCCAAGGGCAAACATAATGCCAACTGTAATGGAAAATAAAGAGCAAAGGGCAGCTTTTTAAAAACTACAATCATGCAAAAAAAAAAAAACAACAAAACCAAACAAAAATGTAGAAACTTTCTCTAACCGAAAACTATATGTGTAACATAGACTTTAGTGTCGCCGCAAATTGTTTTTGTTTGCCACAGGCAATCCTAAAATCTCGTCAGGCTACCAAAATTGGTTGTCGCAAAATGAAAACAAAAAAAAAAAAGTTGCCTACCATCTTGCCACCCTGACCACTTTGCCACCTGCAACATTGCCGCTGCTGCGGCTGCATTGATTGCATGCAATCGATGCACATGTTGAAGAAGGAAGAGCACTGCCAGAGAAGACCTCAAGGCGCAAAACATTGAACCTGAACGATGGTTGCATAGTCACAACAAAATAACTCGAACTCTGGCGGGTTCATTGTGAAATCTCTGTGTTTCGTCAGGGGGAAGGGGCTTCCCCTTTTGGTTTTGTTTTAGTGAACAAAGGCGCCACCTAAAGCGTGCCACTAAAAGCCGATTATTCATTTTGAATAAATTTAGTTCGGTGTGGTAAATTGTTGTAAACATTTTTGTTTAGCTTTCTAAGCTGTATTTGTGATGTATTTGTTTTTTATATTCAATGCAAATAAAATTTCTATACTATTTAATTAAATAACAATATGACATGACATTCGCTAGTAAAAATATGTTTATCATATTTCAAAGAGAATTAGAGAATATACTGAATGATATATAGATATATAGATGTATATGTATTCATTAACACTTGGCCATGCAGCAATATTTTAAACATTTATTTATGATTTTATTTTAGAATAGATTGAGCTTATGTGATCAGATTCTAATCTGTGATTTTAAATAAACTAGTTTGAATCGCCAGTAGCGGATCTACGGGGGGTGAAAAAGGGGAATTTCCTCCCCCTCCCAACTCAAAGTCGGATAGAAAATCAGAGTTTGGTTAAGAAATTTCACTTGGTCAAACAAACGATTCAAAAGGAGAAATTCTTACAATAAGTTCACCAAAAAAGGCTAATCTATGAATGTAGTTTTGGTCTAAGCAGAAGGCCATAGATGCTAGTGCTTAGTTTACAGTTACATATATAGCATATGCTATACTGATTATAATAATAAAAATAATCGTGAAGGTTCCTTCCTATACAATAACTTTGTAGTCTAAACTTGGAACTAAATGGTGTCTCCTATGTCTGTGCTTATTGTCAGGGACGGATCCAGATTAAGGTTTTGAAGGGGTTTCAATCGTAAAATGCCTTGTGTAATAAGACTTTTTGCATTATGTCTGACAGAAACTGTTATTCAGAGTCTAAGGCTTGAAATTTCGATAAGAGTCCCGACCTCCGGACCAGTTTCCTGTCCCTGCTCTTTGTCTCTTGGTTTGAGGTTTCTACAGGCAGAAATATATATCGTTTATGTGATCTAACTCTTTCATTTCAATTCTTGTTTACTCTACACCGGTTTGTTTAATTTTCCATACATTTTGCCATTTGGAATACAATTTATGCCATTTTTAGACCTGGACGGATCTAGGGTTTACTTTTGTTTGGCATATATATGTATAGTCTAAAGATTCTCAAATAATTTATAAATAAGTTAAGAGCAATGATAAAAGGCTCAAAAAAGTTCTACATTTTTCAGTTTTGGTTTATGTTTCAGTTCACTTTTTAATCATTTGTTGTATTTTATTTTGTATTGGTAACAAAGCACAGATACTAAAGTTTATTACTGTGTTGATGTATTAGTTTGGCACTTAGTTTTGATAATTATTATTTTTGTTATGGGATATAACATATATTATGTTCAGATAATTATTATTATTTAATATCGCTTACAATACACAAGGCACAAAACCAAAAAAATTATACATTTTCACGAATGAAAATCGGCGGAAATCAGATTCAATTAAAATGCATAAAATTAATTAATTTATTAATATATTTTTGTTGTTATTGTTTTTGTTTTGACGCGAATATTTGCGGGAAAACTTTCATTGGCGTCGCGACTACACCTCGACGATCGTGTATGCTCTTCTGTGAATTGTTGTGATGGTGAATTTTCCTCAGCTTGCAGCTGATGGTGGATCGGTCACAACTCGTTGGACTTTCTTTTGGCTACTGAGCTCTGTTCCAAGAAAGTGGTCTTGTTTTGTTGTGCTTTACGTAGACGTAGAGAGATGTAACCAACACAAAAACGAACACCAACCAGTCGACTGGCAAATGGCAGTGACGCCAACAATATAAACCTAGACAACAACAAAAAAAAGATGAATCCCCTTTCTGTTTCTCTCTCTCTCTCCCTCTTTATGTTGAATAGTCATAGAATAGAATTATTATCCTGACCTCTGGAGATTGTGTTCTTAGAGGGCAATTTCTCTGGGATTAACTTCAATTTGAAAGATTCAAGTTAAACTTGTTTCGTCTTTTCCTGTGGGTATTGAACTTCAATGCTCATCGAACGTGACTTTGAATTGAAAAGCCTGGAAACATCAGGAAAAATTGAATGTGGGCGAAAATCTCTAGTTGACTTTCATTCACACTAAAGAAAAATCAATTGTAATTAAATTAAATTTGCAGGTAAAACCGTTATACGATCACTATCAGCGCGACATCGAACTCCATTTGTGGGAGCCAATTAATCGATTCTGGGCAGAATGCTATGAAGCATGTAAGGCGGCCTCAAATCAACGTGCCTCATTCCAAGCAGCCAACCGTCGCGTTTTCCAGCAAAAGATTTATATGCCATGGAAAATGCGACAGGTGGAGGAGAGTCAGCGACTCCAAACGGCGGCCGTGCAGCGTAAAACGATCGACAGTCACATACGGAAGAAATGGAAGACAGCGAAACGTTTCTTGTATGGTCCAAGAGGCCCCTGGTTTACGGGGTAAGTTAAATATTTCTTTATCTTTTTTGTTTGTCTATGTCTTTAGCTTCCATCTTCTCTCTCTGTTTGTGTGTGTATGTGTGTGTGATTATGAAATAAAATGAAATTAAGCATTTTAATTGCTTGACGTTACAATTTTAATCGGGCGTGCCATCGCTAATGATTATACATATGTATCTTGAAAGTAAATTTGTATAATTATACCCTAAGGAAAAGTCATACAAATTTTCTTACTGAGTTTGACAACTTGAAGTATACAAACATATCTATCTTTTAATCTTGTTAATCTTTCTAACAATTTTAACATTTTTATTTGTTCTATTAAACTTTATATGAAAAGTCATCGAGCAAAAGCCTTTGGAATTTTTTTTAAACCTTTCAGTCCATGAGGAAACCATTTTTAAGGGCATTCAAATGTTGGGCATTCCCTTTTTTCTCTGGTCTCTTTTGGTTTTAATTTCACTTTGAAATGCAAAACAGTCTAGAGAAACTTTTGGTGCAATTGTATGGATTTTTTTAGTAGACAATTTATTTAACTAAGCAACTCAGCCAAATTTTACAACTTACGACTTCTTGTCCATAATAATAGAAAATAAATTTTTAAATTTCGCAGACAAGAGTTCTTTACATATTCTTTGATAATTAGAAGAGCGATAAAAATTTATGTATTTCTCTAATTTATTAACTGAAACCATTTCAAAAGGTTTGCAAAGTCTAAGGATAACAGTTAACAGTTTATTTATAACAGAGTTGGCCAACATAAATTTGCTTTAGTTTTCTTTATTTATATTTCTTACTATTAGTTAGTTAACATTCGCTTAAGGAAATCGCATCACTTCTCTGTAAGTATAACGATTCTAGTCTTGGATCTGTTAAACTTTATAAATTAACTTAGCTAGTCATAGTTTGTTTATGAAAACGAACCACTCTAATCAAATTCACATCCGTTACAAATCAATTTATTCATTAATTAGTTTTTCATTTCGATTCGATTTATATTTATATAAATATTTTATAGTTTAAATCTTGCATCTGTTGATTGAGGGAGGAGTTTGGGTGGTTTGGAAACCCACCGAAATATCGATATTTTAAATAAGTTTTGAATTTCTTTAGTCCTAACTTCAAAGTGGTCGGATATCTGACAATATGCTCTCCCTTGAAAATTACTGACACCTCTCACAAATATATCATACATTTGTTCAGGTGCTACGCTGAGTCATTTTGAAAAGATTTTCTTCTAAATTATTTTTGTTTTTATTTGATTAATTTACTTTCACTGAACTATTTGAAGATCATTTTTAACAAAATTACAAATGAAAATGCATCTCTGTTGATATTTTTATAGAATTTGAATATTTTATATAAATGTCTTTCCATAAATTGGTAAGAAAAAAATTATAAACTGTTTCGACATTTTTGTGATTTTTGTGATAGTTTAAAACTTTACCTTGTTTCTTCTAAAGACAAGAAAATGTGACAAAACTTTTCAAACTATTTTATTTTTGGTGAAAACTTTGAAATAAAACTTATTTTATTTAAAAGAAGACCTTGTTTGGTTTGTATTTTCGTTCTTAGTTGATAAATACTTAACTAGGCATTATTAATAAATAGTTAATGAATTTTCTTTGTCTTTATTTTGCTTAATTGTTTATTTTGCTTAATATGTTTAGCTTTTCCATATGAATTAGCGTTAGACTAGATATTAGACTAGACATTATCTTAGGGACAATCTTGATAGAAATTTAATTTGTATTAAGAAGTTTCAAAAGCCCTGAAACATTTAATGATAAACATTTATTATAATTATAATAATTAAATATGCAATACAATAATTCAAAATGTAAATGAAGTGGCAAACTTTAATCAAGTAAATATCAACCACAACATGAAAATTTCATTGATTTTTAAAATGGTTTGACAATTTCAATTTTACAATTGTGGTTAATTTTTTTAGGTGCTTTTTTTTAAATTGTTTTAGCAGGAAATATTAGTATTTGTGTTAAAGAGAGACAGAGGTAGAAAAAGATGTTGGGGGAAAAGTAAATTTCATTTCCTTATGACTTGGAGAATTGGCCTAGGGTATAGAAACATTTCTTGGCCCTCTGGTTATGGTTTTTGGTGGTGGTAACCAACTAACACATTGCAACATCATTCAACACCAGCTAACTGCCGTCTCTTGCCTCTATTTCAACCTACCTGGTTGTGTTTTACGCTTTCGCCCAAACCGTCCCATTGCGCCGTCTACTTTGTTTCTCTGTTCGTGCTGCGATTAACATTTTAATTTAGTTTTATTAAATCATCAAAACGTTTAAAGCAAAGTGCAACAAATGCTTCAATTATGCAACTGCAAGTGTAACACAAAACAAACCTCTTTCAGTGTTACATAAAGTAGCAAACACATGCATATAATATGTCTGATTGAATATGCATATGTAGATGATAGACAGATAATGTTGTTGTTGTTGTAGTCTGTCTAGCTGTCTTATTAGAAGAGATCACAATTTCATTAACGACACCGCCTAACACAACTTTTGGACACTTAAGCATTTATTAATTGCCTATGAGCCAAGCAGCAGCAGATCACTCAGAATTCTTAATGCCATTTGCCATTCAAATTCAAGTTTTCCATTGTGTGTGTGTATGCGGTGTGTGTGTGTGTGCGTAAGATATGTGGTCATTCGGCCCAGCCAGGACAGGTGCGTATGTACTCCAGTACACGGACCTTGAGCGATAAAATTACAATCCATTGGCAATCTAAGGCCGCCAACAAGCAAAACTTGCTACAATAAAGCCAACTAAACTGATTCATTTGCCGCATATATAGACACCAATAAATTATATATTATAATATATGCCAACTTCTAAGATACCCTTTATACACTTGTCAAAATTATTAGTGGTTCAAATAAAGTGCATTTTGTCAAGAGTATAACAAAGTCGTCTAGTATCTTGAAGTGTTTAAAAGAAAAAATGCGTGGCAAAAGCTTAAAAAGAACCTTGATCTCCTTACATATCATATGTCGCGAGTGCAACATAAAATATTGTATTATGTTTTCCTTGAAGATCATTTAATTAAAATCAATTAAATAATTGAATACTTTCTTTTATTCACAAACAAGAAAACAATTATTTATTGATTAATACCAAAGTGAACATTCAAACCTAGAGAGCTAAAGATCTGTAGAGTTAAAGAGATGTAGGAATATAAACCATTGAGCTGAGGTGGGTATAAATTATTTGCACAATATGTGACAGGCTGTGCAGGGATATAGAAACATAAATCAATAAAAACAAGACAAGCCCAACCAGTTTTATCTCTTTACATCTGGCCTAAAGCCATTCTTTAAGCCTGCCACACGGAGGGGACAGAAATGTCAAGAGTTTTGATCTGTTTGACTTGGTAGACCAATTCCTTTGACTTTAAGATTCTAATCGATTGAAATTGAACTATTTCGCTAATTGTTTAATGTTTTACGATATTCAAAAAGCTCAATAAGATAAATGATAATTGAAATGAGTCACAATTTCAGTTGATCCAATTATCCAATCCAAATTATCAAATTTAACCAACTAAATAATTGATTGCAACTATTTAATTATATAAAATATCCCTTGAATAATTAAAAAAAAAATTGTATTTTTGGGTTTATAATAGATAGTTTTTATCGCGGTCAAAAACAGCCTTAAGATTAAGTAGACAAGAAAAAAACATACATGACAGGAATAGTATGTGTGTGTAGTAAGTAGTGAGTGGACTGAAGTGATGTGTAGAAGATGATGAATGGGGATCTGCTTAATTAGATCCGCGAATCTCGTTTCGTTTTCAACTACTACAAATACTACAACTATGATCAACTACGATGGGAAGGAGAGAGCTAATGTGGTCGTCGTCGCAATGTGTCCGTTATCGTTGTGGTAGAAATCAGATGGCAAGAGGTCGTCAATTGAAGAGCGGCATGACTTAGTGATAGCCCAAAGGTGAGAGGGCAGGCAGTGCCAATTTGGGCAATGCCGGAGCGTAGGCTGGTGCCAGAGCAGGAGCATAGGCTGGAGACAGGGCAGGGGCATAGGCTGGAGCCAGGGCAGGAGCATAGGCTGGCACCTTGGCCACCAAAGGAGCGTGCAAAAGTGCTGGAGCCGGTGCCAGGACCTTGGCCACTGGAGCCACCGCTTTCACAACAGCGCCCTCGCGATGTACAACAGCATTGAATCCATGTACTGGATCGGCAGTATACTCCACAATGCGACGAGTGCCATCGGCTTCGATCAGAGAGTAGGCACCCTGGACCACATCACCGCTGCGAGACTCCTGTTGGCTCTTTACATCACCAGTAGAACCATCCTGTAAATATGTATGAATATTATAATGAAACATGTCAACAAGGATTTGCTAGGATTTATGTGTAGTAGTGCTTGCTTACATGAACATCATAGCTGAAGCTATATTGTGGATTAGGATCATATGGCTCTGGGGCTGCCACCTTGGCAATGGTTGCCACTTTGGCCAGGCCAGGATATACAGGTGCGGCCAGTTTGGGTAGCAAAGCGGGTGCAGCTAATGAAGGATATGCTGGATAGCCAGGCAGGGCCAGACCAGGACCAGGTACAACCACGGCTGTGGCGACTGCTACCAGAGCACTTAGAACAAGGATCACCTTTTGGGCCATTCTTTCAATTTGTTTGTTTGTTTGTTGTGGTTTTTGGTTATTGGTTTGATGGCTGCTGCTTTTGATGGCTGCTGCTGGTTGCTGCTGTGATGACAAATAAATCTACTCTGTGGTTCTGTTACCAATCGACAATTGCTTTTTATAGGCCTCCAAAATTCGCAGCCAAATCTGTGGTGCCGCCGCCGCCTGCAACAAATATTTATGCAAAAACAACAACAACACCAACAATAACAACAATAATAAACAACTAAAAAGTACACATGCGTGTGGAGTATATGAAAAATACTTGCACCAATCGCAAATAACCTAACAACAAACATAAAATAATTCATTTTTATACCCTTCTCAAACATGGTTATAAACATTTTCGATAATCACTTTGTCAAGCAACTACTACGCAATATAAAATGTATATATGTTGGGGATCAAAGAGCTATATAGGCCCATATCGATCGATTTCAATATTATAATGTTGAATGAAGTTTTATACAAACAATTATCATTTATTTTCATAGTTTTAAGTCCTGAGTACAATCAATTGACTTTTAAAGCATCAGTTTATCATATCTTAGATGCTCATTGAGACAATCAGCTTATTCTTAACCTCTTCTTGGGAACGCCTCCAATAAGTGAACATATTCCAAAAAAATTAATATTGATTTCAAAAGTTTAATAATAAATAATTATACATATCTCTTCGAAACTTGGTTGTCATTGATTAATTTTTGAGCCAAAGACAACAAATATATGAATAGTTCTCGCATTGGGATAGTGTATGTAATCTTTCGGTTTGGCCCTGTAGTTTTTCTTATTTTAGTTGTCGTTGCCGTTTTGCCCATGGCAATTGATAGGCCAAGACAGTGGCGGAAACGGTGGAGAGGTGATGGAGGAGCTAGACGGAGACAGAGGAGAGGCTACCACCATGCCACCAGCCTAAAGTTAGAGAGCTAGTAGCAAAGAACGTAACAGCCACGCAAAACATGTGTGTGGGGCCGCCGCCGCCTCCTCCTATGTAACTGCGAGTAAATGGTGGACAGACGACAGACGACGGTCCGACATTAAACTGGTTCCATGCCGGCTGCAGTCGGCGTCGTGACAAAATAAAAAAAAAAAAAAAAACAAAAAGAGAAAAAAAGTTCAATTTGGAAAGCGACTTTTGGTGCAAGATAGAACGAACTGGTGTGCGTATGTGTGTGCAACCGGGTGGCCGGGCGGCATCAGGTATGTGACTGTTCGGCCACTAGATGGGAGTGCACGCACCCAGCATCGTCTCTCTCCGCCATCGTCGTTGTCGTTGTCGTTGTCGTTGTCGTCGTCGATTGTTGAAAGGTGTGTGCACGCACAGCCTTCGAAACTGGGACATTGCTTGCTTGAGCCGCCGCGCCCAACCAAATCTCCCCCAGAGACTGTCCAGAGACACAACCCCTTACCTTCTTCTACTTCTCCTTCTCCTTCCCCTACCCCACACTCTCCCGCTCCCACAACATCAACAACAACAATATGTTTTACTATTGGGACAATTTTGCCCATTTTAACCAATTTTTAGTATTTTTTTGTTTTTCTTAAACGAACCGAGCGGAGACATGCCTAGTTTGCGTAATCCAAAATTGTATCTCGTGCTGATTTCTGCTTTCAATTAAACTATTGAATAACTTGTAAGCAAAATGTGAATATATGTGAATGGGCAACATGAAAATCAGCTAATAATAAATTCTGATATTTAAATGAATGTTTGCTGAGAGAACTGGAAACCGGTGACCATGTCCCTTTCTTTCCTTGGTTTCTCTTTAATATTGAATTAAATTCATCTTTTATTAATTAATACATCAATCCAGCAGCATAATAATTTATACTTTACAATCTAGTTAGTAGGTAGTTATAGTAATAATAGTTGCTGTAGTCCAAGAAACTAACCTAAGAATGGTACAGGTGCTGGTGCTGGTGGTGCCACTGCAACTGGAACTGGAACTGGACCACGTTGAACCACAGCATTGAAACCATTATCATCGGCCGTATAGAATACCGTACGCAATGTGCCATCGGCATCGACCACTGAGTAGGAACCCTTGACAACATTACCATCACGAACTTCTTGTTGGCTCTTGCTATCGCCAGTTAAACCATCCTGTACATTATAGGCAAACGCATATTGTGGGTGAGGATCCACTTCGGTGGCATGGAGTGGAATGCCCGGCAGCAAGGCACCATCAATGACAAACAGCAGGCAACTGGCAAAGATAATCTAAAAACAAAAATAAAATGTAATTCTAATGTATTCCTTTTCCCTTTTCGCATCTCCTCCTTTAAATACCTTGAATAGAGCCATGGCAATGAGTGGTTTGGTTTGGTTTGTGGTTAAATGACTACTGCTTCTACTGCAGCACTGAAACATTGGTTTTTAAAGGGCCAAGAGGCGGCTGGCTGTGTCTGAGCCCATGCGATTCATAAGCTGCCCATTTGGCAACTGCTGCCAATATTTCCGAAAAATGATTTCCTCAATAGACGTGCAGCAGACGGGGACAGTAACTTACTCAATATGAACAATAAGTGATCGTGATCAGCATTTGTAGCTAAATTTAGTTAGGTTGTAGCTAGGGGACTCTCCCTCATATGGTAGCTCTTTTCACATGCGTTTCATCGGAAATTCAGTAAACCTGTTTGTTAATATTTGTACAAATAGATAAACACTTTGGAGTTTTTTTTGTTTTCTTTTATTGTACTGAAATTTTTATTCAGTAAATGCAGTATTTAATTTACTAAGATTTGCCGTAGATAGCTGTTCTCCAGAACAAAACTATATATACATATAGGGAAAGGGAGTTTTGGTAGGGGTATTTAAACCTATTTGGAGGCAACAGCATTTGCACGACATTTCTGCTAATGGCAGAGCGAAAGTTAAAAAGATGAAGATGATGAAAAAGAAGGAGCATTATAACTATTTAACAACGGTCTATAAGATCGGTGGATCCTTAATTGTGTTCTGTTGGTTGCTGATTTGCCTAGTAGTGTCCGGCCAAACTGAGGCCAGGAGCAGAGGCGTATCCAATTTTAGTCAGAGCAGGAACAGCGGCCACAGCCAAAGCGGGCTTGGCAATGGCCACAGTGGCCGTACCCTTCTTCTCGACAATTGCATTGAATCCATTGATTTTGTCAGCGGTATAGGTTACCTTGCGAATGGTGCCATCGGGTTCGGCCAAAGAGTAACTGCCCTGAACGACACCATTGACCAAAGTCTCCTCCTGTTGCTTGGAATCGCCAGTGTGTTGATCGGTTACACCATATGAGAAACTGTATTGAGGATTGGGATCATATGGTTCGGGCACGGCAACCTTGGCCACAGCTAAAGCTGGAGCCGGTGCAGCCAATAAAGTTGGAGCAGCTAGCAATTTGGGTGCATATGAGATGGCAGGAGTAGCCAGCAATTTGGGTCCAGTGGCATACGAGATGGCAGGAGCAGCTAACAATTTAGGTGCAGCATACGAAATGGCAGGAGCAGCAAGAAGTTTAGGGCCAGTGGCATAAGAAATGGCCGGTGCGGCCAACAAGGAGGGGCCATAAGGATCGATGGGTAGAGCCTGTGTTACCGACAGCGCCAGTCCAAGAACGAACAACGTCTAGATGAAAATGGAGAGAAGAGATCCTTGTATAGGAATCCTGCGGTGTGGCTTTGTGAATGCCTTACCTGGGCAATCATATTGAGACCGGAGGAGACTTTTGGATGCAAGGAAGCGACTGCTTTAGCTTGAGAGCTTGTGGTCTGTACTGCAAGAACTCAACTTGACTGTTTGATGCATTTTTCCGTGGACTTTTCAGTTTTATATTCGTTTCGTCGGCAGAGTTTTTCCACCACTTAAAGACCTCCCCGCCCCCATGGCACCCCGTTGCACTTACACCTACTAACTCGCCTTCTATTAACTGGCCAATCTATAGGCTAAATGACAATTGCGATTACTTGCATTTTGTGCTGTATGTAAGCTTACTCTGACCAATCTCATCGGTGCTTCGATTTCATGTTTTTTGGTGCAGATTTCATCATGGTGTGGTGCGTTGTCTGTTTTTTTCTTTACTCAATGGAATATCTCTCTCTCACTCTCTATGCACCAACAACAGTCTCCAATTCGAAGAGTGAGAGACCACAGAGACTAGTTTAGCGAATGCGAACTGCAAATCTGGTTTTATTTTTGGGCAAATTCTCAAGTTCTCTAACTTTTTACGATTTGTCGTCTGATGTAATAGTCGCATGGTGTTGAGGCATTCATTGGCAAAAACAAGACCATTCAATTCAGTCTAATTACAAGACCAAATATTAGTAGAAGAACCGAAATCCTAAAAGAAAAACTGAGACGGTTGGCCCTGGATTAAACAATGTTGTCTTACCAATTCTTCGACTCACTTGCCCTCAAATGGACACTAAATGCAAATTGTATACAGTTATTTTTTGTAATCAATTTAATTACAATTAAACAAGAAGGACATAGACAACAAGCGGCTTCCGGCTGCAAAAACATCCGTGCCAGTGACCGTTAAAATGTCTATCATTTGGTGTGCCTTCACTTTTATTGCCCGCACTGTGGACTGTGTGTATTGAATTTGTAGCCAACAAGTGGCAAGGTCGTTCGAAGAAAATAAAAGCTGCCTAATTATTTAGTCAAAAAAGGCACGCACTAAGGACACACCCAAAGTATTAAGCTGATGGTACCACAAGTAAAATTGAACCCTTCATTTAAATGCATATCTTACACCAAGACGTCAATTATGTCTCGATTTCAAAAATGTATTTGAAATTTTGAGTCATTGTTACTTTTTTGACCATGTTTTGTTTATACTTTACTCCATCAATTGTTTTTTGTTTTTAGCCTACAATTTACATGGCCCTTTCTATACTGTGAAACTAATTTTAGAGATTTCCTCAAAATGCCTGTAAAAAGAAAGTTTTCAGAGCCTATTTAAAGTTTACTCAAAGTGCGAGCTTGTCGAAAGTGCTGTGACCTCATTTATTTCAAGTCATAAACTATAATACACAATATTTTCGCTTCAAAAAACTTACTGAAAGCTTAAGAATATTTTTAGTTTAGGATTGTTTTTGCCGATCGTGTGTCCTGTTATAGTCTCCTACGAATAGTGTGGATCCTAAACTTCATAATCTTGTTTTGTTTTTGTTTTTTGAATTCCAATAAATTGTTTTCTGATGTGAATGACATTTTATTTGTTATTCTAGCAAACCAACAGCTTAAGCAGCAATTAATTGACAATTTTTGTGTGCTTACATTTCCAAGTCTCACATGGGTAGACTTGGAAATGTAAGCACAGCCTACAAGCTTAGGCTGAAGCAATGTTAAAAACTGAAAATATTCAATTTTAGGGCAATCGGATGCATTCATCCGATATTGATCAAGTTTTGTATAGTCATTAAGAGCTAAACAAAGCGAACAAATGTTTAGGACGAGGGCTCAGAAGGTAACAAAGTTATTGGAAAACTATATGATATAGTTTGTCCGAAGCCTGCGTGCAAAATTTCGGCTATATAGTTCTTACGGTCTAGGAGGGTTAACAAGAAACACATTGACAATTAAGCAAGACGAAGCAAATGCTACCAAAACGAAGTATTTGCTTGGACGAGACCATCTTATATTTATTGTATCACGATCCTATCTAAACAAAACTTGGTGAACTTTCGAGTCAAGAAAACTTGACTTCAACTCATCGTTTTAATGGCAGCCATTTGGTTAGGAGAGATCAGATGATCTGGTCAACTCAATCTTTTTAAGGGAATAATCATTTTGATTAAAAACAAAACATTCAAACTTTATCCTGTCAGAGAGTTTTTTTTCTCTCCATTTCATAAGATATATCCAATGACCACCATGTCTATGAGAGACAAACACTCTGACTTTTCAAAGCAACATAAGCTCCAAAAGAGATTAAAAACTTGAAATAATTAATAAATGCAAAAAACAATTTGATTTCTTATTACATGTTTGTTTTGAGTTACGTATGCAATTTTTTTTGTGAATTTAACATGGTTTAAAAGAATATTGAAGCCATTGTCATTGATGGCACATACAACATACGCGCGGACAAATACAAAATAAACGTTTAATGACAAACATAAAATAATAAAAAATAAAATAAAGTAAAGTAAAATAATGAAATCAAAGCAAAATCGCATTCACTTTCAACACCAATCACACGAAACGCTTTGGTCATGTGCCATGGGCCACCGAATTGATCCAAAAACAAAAACTTATACTACAACCAAAGGCAACGGAAAATTGACCTACGTGATGGGAATTTGGATCATCCTTCCCCCAAAGCAGAGTAGACAGACGCAGCCAAAACTAGTCGGATCGGGGGAGTAACAATGGCTTCCACAAATGGGTTACAAATTGAAGGCAAATTTTGCGAATAATTTCCGGCGGTAGGCGTTTTTTGTGTATAAAAGACGTGGCCACTTTGGTAAAGCTATGTCAGTTCAATTTGGTTAACCGAGTACGGTGGCAATTAACGAAACCCTAAACCCTACAATGTATCTTTTGACGGTAAGGAAACAACGAGATGAGGATTTGCCTTTTATCATCAGTGGATAAACAATTTGATTGGATCAATTATTTCACTTAGGTTGTTGCTGTTCTCTCCTCGATGGCTCTATCGGGCGCCCAGGCTGGTCTGGCACCCTTGGCCGCAGCACCAGGAGCATTGGCTTATTCTACCCATCTGGGATCTGGACCATTGTTTGCACCGGCTGCTTATTCAGCGCCATTTGGTTACTCTGCACCATTGTTAGCTAGTCCTGGTCCATACGCTGGTTTACCTTTGGCTGCCCGTTTCCCTGCTCCAGTTGCTGCTCCTTTGGCTGCTCCTCTGGCTGCCCGTTTCGCTGCTCCTCTGGCCGGTCCAGTTGCTGCTCCTTTGGCTGCTCCAGTTGCCGCTCCTTTGGCTGCTCCAGTTGCCGGTCCTTTGGCTGCCCCTCTGGCTGCTCCAGTTGCTGCCCCCTTGGCTGCTCCAGTTGCCGCTCCTTTGGCTGCTCCAGTTGCCGCTCCTTTGGCTGCTCCAATTGCCGCTCCTTTGGCTGCTCCAGTTGCCGCTCCTTTGGCTGCTCCAGTTGCCGCTCCCATCGCCACCGAAATTGTTGATGCCCATCCCCAATACAAATATGCTTACAATGTCCAAGACATTCTGACTGGTGACTCCAAGACACAAGAGGAGACCCGTGATGGTGATATTGTACGTGGTTCATACTCTTTGATCGAACCCGATGGTTCTCGTCGCATTGTTAGCTACTACGCTGATCCCATCAATGGATTCAATGCTGTTGTCCAAAAGGATGTCCCAGTTGCTGCTGTTGAAGCCGTCGCTCCCGTTGTGGCCAAGACAATTGCTGCTCCTGTAGCTGCTACACCCTTAGTGGCACCAGCTCCAGTGCTTGCCAAGACTTTAGCCGGCCCCATTGTTGTCTAAAAAAACAAAGCAAAGGAGAGAGAGATGATAGAGAAATTGCCAAAAGATTTTCATTTGTATATATTCGATTAAGAGCATTGCCGTAAAACTTTAACCCCAAAAAATAAACCGAAACTTGTAACTGAAATCATGAAATTGACTTTTTTCTAAAAACAGCAACTAAGTGTATTTATATCTTGCTGCACCTTTGAGATTATTTTTCTAAAACAATTTTCTATTTAATATTTTCTTTTGTAGAGAGTTTGGCAAAGAGTTCTGGAAACTGTCACCTCATGAGAATGTGACCCGCATGCGTCTGAAACTGGAGCCGCAGCTCTATCCAAATAATCATGAGAATGCCGCCAATTTGCGTGATAATGCTACCAATGCATACGATACAAAGTAAGCAAACAAAAAATTGCATTATTTTAATGGAATATGATAATGTTTTTCGTATTTATTTAGAAAAATATCAGAACTCGATTCAACTATCAAGAATGCTGTGGTACGTGATTTTCTCGTTGACGATGAAAGCCAACAGCTGGAGGAGGAGCTACGCCTGCTTATTGAGACACAGTCACAGCAGGATGTTGCATTGGAGAAGCTAGTCATATCACAGGAATGTGAATTAATCACTCTAATGACTAAGGTCAAGGGACGCATCGAAGTGAATCAAAGTGCGTTTATTTTTGTTGATCTAAGTCCACTCTCGGAGGATTCATCGAAGCATGATTTTCGTTTTCACATTAATAAAATTCGTGAAGTTCATTTGCGGAAATATAATTTAAGGCGGAGTGCATTGGAAATCTTTCTGATCGATCAGACAAGTTATTTTCTTAATTTCACCACAAAGGTAATTTAAAATACAAGACTGCAATTTGAGACTAAAAAATTGATTCGGCCTTTTCTTTTATGATAGGTTCGCAATAAAGTGTTTACCAAAATCGTTGGCCTACATCCATCAAATATATTATATGGCTCTGGACGTTCACCGGCTGAGCTATTGAAGACTTCTGGACTCACACAGCGTTGGGTCAATCGAGAAATCTCAAACTTTGAGTACCTGATGTATCTAAATACCATAGCTGGTGAGCTTTGCTTCTTAAAAAGTTATAATTTAAAGACTAAAATTAATGTTCAATGATTTTGAAGGGCGTTCATATAATGATCTAAGTCAGTATCCTGTCTTTCCATGGATATTAGCCGACTATACCAGTGATGTATTGGATCTAACAGATCCTAAATCCTTTCGTGATCTATCCAAACCCATTGGTTGTGTAAGTTATTTCAGACTATTTTCAAATACATTTATATATATATTCGCGAACCTATGTCTGAATAGATTAATCCCAAAAACGAAGCGGAAGTGCGCAGCAAATATGATTCGTTTGAGGATCCATCGGGGGCCATACCCAAGTTTCATTATGGTACACATTATTCCAATTCGGCTGGAGTACTCCATTATCTGTTGCGTGTAGAGCCCTTCACATCGCTTCATGTTGAACTACAGAGCGGTCGTTTCGATGTAGCTGATCGGCAATTTCATTCGATACCACAAACTTGGAAATTACTTATGGATAATCCAAATGATGTTAAAGAACTGATTCCAGAGTTCTTCTATTTTCCAGAGTTTTTGAAAAATATGAACAAGTAAGTGAGAACTTTTGCAACAAGCCAGAGATAATATAATGTCATATTTAAATTTTAGATTTGATCTGGGTCACCTGCAAATTACCAAGGAAAAGGTTGACGATGTTTTACTACCTCCATGGGCTTCCACACCAGAAGAATTTATATCCATACATCGACGATCTCTTGAATCGGAGTATGTGAGTCAACATCTGCACAATTGGATCGATTTAATATTTGGATACAAGCAGAAAGGTTCCAAGGCAGTGGAGGCCTTGAATGTATTCTATTATTGCTCCTATGAAGGTGCCGTTGACCTCGATAAGATAACCAATCCGGTCGAAAGAGAGGCTGTTGAAGGTTTGTTACGTTGTGCCTTCTTGTGGATTGACACACGGCTAACATATTTCTGTTTGGCTTTTCAGGAATGATAAATAACTTTGGCCAGGTGCCATCACAACTATTGCGTGAGCCACATCCTCGTCGTCTCACACAGGATGAGAGCGCATTGAAGCTGGTCCGTGCCGAGCTACGTCGCCCTGATCTTACACAGTTTTTGGACAAGGTTGTTCAATACTACTGCGAATTGTCCACGCCCAAAGATCCCATTGTTTTTCTTAGTCCTCCAAGAAGTCCGCCACGCTCATTCCTGCAATTAAGTCCTGATGTTTTGGTCAGTCTATCGAAAAATGCCATCTTAGGCTGCAATTCCTGGTTGTCATTCGACAAGGAGCAGGGATTTTTATTAGAGATCGATGCCACCACTACCAATCTAAAGTATGTATCCCTTGGTGACGCATCGATTGAAGCTAACACTTTTGCATTCACAGAAACCGCAAGAGAGTCTTTGGTCCCTTCCATCCATCACAGCAAATTCACTCCCAATTGTTTGCTGTTAGCACAGATGGCAAACTTTTGTATGCCGGCGGAATTTGGGATAATTCCCTGAGGATTTATAATTTAAACAAAGGCAAAGTGGTGGCTTCTGTTACACGTCATTTGGACATTATAACCTGTCTGGCTCTTGACAACTGTGGCTCGTATTTGGTAACTGGTTCACGGGACTGCACATGCATTGTGTGGAGCATTCAATGGAATCAACAGAGTGCTGGACACTCCAGCAACATACCAGGCCATGTCCTGACAGGCCAATCGTATATGCAAACAATCTCCCAACTCAATACACAAAATAGTTTTGCACCCAAACCATTGAATGTGCTCTATGGTCATGATAATGCAGTTTCTAGTGTGGCCATCTATACTGAATTGGATTTGGTGGTCTCCGGATCGTTGGTAAGTTGGCTAAACATATTAAGAATATCCATGAAAATATATTTATAAATTTCTTTTGCTTTTCTCCTTTTTAAGGATGGCACTGTCAATGTGTATACCCTACAGGAGGGTCAATTCGTGAGAACTCTTAAACCAATCGGATGCACAGAGTCGTGTGTGCAAATCTCTTTTCTCACCGTCTCCTATCAAGGTACTTATCAGCCTATAACTATGCAACAGATTTTGTAAAACATTTAAGTCTCAAAATAAAACAGAGAAAAGTTTCGTTAGAAAGAGATGCACTTAAAAGGCATAAACATATATGTACCTATATATAGATTTGGTTTCTATATCCTCCTTTCATTCTTTAGCCCGAATCACTAACAAGAAATAATTAAATATTCTTAGCAAAATAATGTTCGTGGCTATATAGTATATGTATATAGTTAAAACCTGATCTGCCTGCCCTATTTTGCTTGCCAAGAAAGTATTTGCTATGTTACATCACTTTCCATTTCATTACATAAGTATGTACCTCGCTTAAATCAAAACGCAACATTTGTGAATACATTAAATATATTTGTACTCACTCTACTGCTAATCATAATTAATTACCAAGGCCTTGGATCCGGTTTCTAACCACAATGCGGCTAGCAAATACAAAATGGATCAGTTAAAGCTTCTCTCCCACATTGTCGCAATATGTTTAATCAACTTAGCTCAGTGTCGAAAGTGAATTCTTCTCTACCCTAGCTCTAGGTAGTATATGTATAGTGTTAAAATGACCCACTTCACTAAATCAAAAAAACCAAGTGGAGGGTGGGGAGAAAAATAAACTCATCATCATCGTTGTCATTGGTATACATACATCGAGCCCCAAAACACTCACGTGACATACAATGGAAAAGGCAACGACAGCGTCAGCTATGTCAATGTCCAATTATGTTTGAGAAGCAAGCAATCAAGTAATTTAATCAGCATCGCATTGTCTTATCACCAATTTCCAAATGCGACGCAATGCCCAAGAATCACGTGATTCTTATACCCTGTATGTCTATGCATAAAGTATAATAAAATTGTTGAAGTTTCACTCAAAGCAAATCAGCAGCTTAAATTGTAAAACTGTTCTAGATAAAATCTGTTTCAACTCATATTTTTCCGACGTTTCTGATAATCTGAGCTAAATAGATAAAGAACTTTGGTCATGGCCTTTTTTCAAAATCACTTTATCGTGTAAAAATACTGACAATTCATTTCATTTTATATATAACACAATGAATTTCTGTACAGACAGTCAGATTGAGTGTATTTATTATTATTACTTTTGTTTTTTTCCAGTCATTGTCGTTATTATTTATTGTTATTTAAGAAAAATAGAGGCCGGGCCGACTGGGGCTATCTTTGGCAGAGTGACGTAGTTTGTGTGCATACGTTCGCAAATTCCATGACTGGACCCCCCTTATCAGTCGGCCCTAAATGAAATCACTCAACTTCAATGAAAATATGAAACATCATTTCCAATAAGATGATTGAATGACAGTGATTTATGTATATATATGAAACACACATCGTCATTACGATTTCAAATTTATAGAGCTAGCTATTTTGTGGAAACATTTCAATGTTTCCCTTATTTTTCCCCTAGAGGATATATGCCTTCGCTTTTTGATCGAATTATATAATTCTTAAAGTATTGTCTTAATTTCTAGAAGTTGCCAGGGCAAAGTTCTTTCGAAAATGATTTGTAATTACACTTGAACGTTTTCTATCTATCCATCTACTATACAGATAGTATATAGATTTAAATACACGGCAATCTTTAAACTTTGCTACTTGATGTGAACAATTGTTTAAACTTTAGCACTTGAAATGCAGATTATTAGGTGCTCTTATCAGGTTTTTTTTTTTTTAATATTTATAGATTTTACTTGTTTTAAGTATTTAACTAGCCACACCTACCTCAAGATACTCTTTGAAATTCGTAATATAAAACTAACAATTAATTAGTTTTACTAGCAACTTTATCTCTCAAATATATATACATATACATAATTCTCTTTTTGTTGAGGCTGATCAAGACATTTGCACTGAGTACAGAAAGAATAAAACAAAAACGCATTATCAAAAAATTAATTAAAGCGTACATATATTTGAATGTGTTATGTACATATATTTGCGTTTAATATTTCTTGATTTTGATAGGCAATTATTTGTTCTGCTCGAACTCGAATCAATTCAATTAGAGAGGCCCTATTAAGATACCCCATCCAATTGCTGAGCGTCGCCATTCATTGATTAACTATATCAGCTCAATGAATATATGTACAATATGGTTTGTTGTACTTATACATACACACATGGAAAAACTAACTGCGTATGTACATACATATCTACACATTCATGGTGTGTCGTTTCAAACAAATGGGATCAAATCAAAACCGAATGAACCCAATTAGCTAGCTACACATACATATATGAATATACGTATGTACATATCTGTATACCCTGTGTCCGTAATGGTTTTCAATTGTATCATTTAATAGAAAACGTCATGGATCTAGTCCTGCCTCTTTAGAATGACCCTTGAACCCGATATTCAGGCTAAACGAATTCATTTTGTATTTCAATTTGCGATTATGATATTAAGAAGGTTATCTCAACAATTAATTATTTCTAATTTGGTTCTGAGACTTCTCTAGTTAGGCCTGTTCTCATTTCAAATTCAGAATATTTTTGTCGGAATCAGATTTTGTTCTCGCTTCCGATTCCGAGCTAAATTATTTCTTACCGTTTGCCTTTGAGTGGTTTAGTGTAATGAAATATATGTAATTGCAAGTTTTCTTACAAATTTCTGAAAATTCTGTAATCTGTGATATGTTGAGAACAAATCGGAACATTCTAAACATTAATTTACAAGAATTGTTTTTAGCAGACAATGAAAAAATTGAATGTGAAAATGTTTTGACAGCAGTCGAAATTGAGTTGACCCATTTCACTTTGTTTTTGAACTTACTGTTCTTAATTCCAAGCAGAATTGCTCTCGAGAACAAGCCTGAAAATTGAGGACCCCTTGATGTGATTTATTTCTTACACGACACGAAAACAAATCATCTACGATCTAAGAAATCATTGGTATTTTTTACTATTTAACTTGTAAAATTATTCGTTCATAATTAACTAAAGAGGTCATTAGCATTTAATCAAAAAATATTGCTGAGCTATGAGGATTCGAAATAGATTCAGTATAAATTTAATGAAATGCTGGGAATAATAAGGGAATTGTTGCCCCACATTCCGCTATAATTGTAAGATGAGCTGTCATAAGGCTGAGATGCATCGTCGGCGATAATGATGATGCACCTATGTATGTACATACATCCTGTCCTAGTGTTTATCAGCTAAGAGTCTGACGTCAGTAGCTTATAAAAATGTTTCTTGCTTTTTGTTTTTGCCTTCTCACTCTCGTAGGTCATATTGCCTTCAGTGCTTTGGATGATGCCTCACATTCAGTGCATGTCTATAGCATTAATGGAGCCAGCCTGGGCTCAAAGTATGTATCTGGTCGAGTTACTGGATTGGCGACTGCATCCGATTATTTAGTTGTGGCCGATGATGCTGGTGATATAACAATGAGCCGACTGCATGGGTAAGCAAAACATGAAATCTAAATGAACTTATTTTGTATATCGTTTCCATCTAATTCTGTTAGGCTAAAACCCGTATTTGACATTCCACTGCATGTACCCATTCAGACTGTGGTGGTTACACCAGGAAATACGCACATTCTGGCACCGTTACGTGATGGACGTATGGCCGTAGTGGCCGTACAGATGCCATCCGGCGGTAATAAAAAAGCATTCCGTGCTCAATGTGTAGAAAAATTAACGAAAGAAAATGAGAAAACTCTTTCAATTCCAAACAGAAAACACAAGACGCAGCCAAGTTTAGTTTTTTTTTGTTTCGATAATAATTTGTTTTTTTTTTTCTCTCTCTTCTAAATTTTACAATACTAATTGTTTATTACGGTTTTTTTCTTTAATCCCTTAATTTATTTAAGAAAAAAAACAAACTGTTTAAATATTTTCACTTTTTTTTTTTTTGTATTTGACCGAATTTTGCTTCCTAATGTAATGTAAGTTGTGTATGTATGTTAAAAATTGTGTGTGTTAAATAGATATGGAAAAGTGACTTTTGATTTGATATATGAAATAATAATTATCACCCTTATAAATATATTTCCCCTCCCCCACATTATGGGGAATGCCGATTTTCCATTACGTTAAGAAGAAGACGAAAAACCCGAAGGCTAAATTGAATCGTGCACACTGACACATAAGTGTCTATCTATCTATCTATCTATCTATCTAGCTATATGTTATAGTAATTATATATACACATATAAATTCTTTTACTTATCTAATCTAAACATTGCCCACAAACAAAAAAAGAAAGAAAAAAACGCATACTTCATTTCCTTTCTGGCCATTGATCATTTGTCTCAACGTGGGGTGAGTGCGCACCTTTCAAACTAATTCCAGTTGAATCCATATCAATCATACATACATACATATGTATGTACATATGTATATACCAGAACCAGAAATGAGTTGACATCAAACCCCAGGCCAAGCATAGAAACAGCTAGACCTCCACTGAAACTGGATTACACCTGGTAGCACAATTCACTTTGTCAACTGATGACTCACCGAAAACGCTGACTTTCAAATTGATTCACAAAAAAGCCAAGTGGGAAATGGCACTAGCAACAATCGACGAAACTTTCATTGTACTTTACCGGTCAGTGATCTGCTTCTGTTCTCTTTATGTGGTTAGATTCCCCCCCCCCAATCACCCCCTATAAAGTGTGTTGTTTACTCATTAGCAACTCCTCACGTCATTCCTTTAATGATTAACAAATAGTATTTGAAAATTTGCAAGTATTATAACTGGCAAACATTTTACAATCCTTTAATTCGGCAAATGTTTGCAACTCTCTCAAGGATAAATACAGTAAATATTTGGAATTTAAATGCGTTTTTTCCTAGTTAAAGTTACTTCTATTCATTAAACTTGCTTGCATTACCCTCTTTCTTTAATTCTTTGTATAAAAACGCAAAAAAAAAGTATATAAAAATCCAGCCGTCCCTTATTGAAATTTGCTAATACTTGGGACTATTGATCGACAATAGAAAGCCAAACAGAATATACAAAAAAAATAATACATATACACAGACTTATATGCTTGTATAAGGACCTACATATATGTTTGTATAAGGACCTACATATATGTACATGGGTCCATTGCAGTTCGTTGTTTGTTATGAAAAGAATATAAATACATATATCATGAGTGTTTTTTTTTTTTTTTAAATATACAAATATACCCAATGTATAATTGTAAATCAGTTGCTGTAGATATATATTTGTGACCATGATTGTAGATTGAATAAAGAAGAGAACAACAAAAAGAAGACGTTACAGTTAACTTGGGCTTAATCGACCAATAATTTTGTTTTGTGTTTATTTCGAAAAAAAATATATATTTATATACATATATCTAGCGCTTGGAAACAATTAGAAACAACAAGAATATATAAAAAAAAAAATAATAATAATAATAAACGACACAATTATTTCAGTTCAATTAGCTTATTAAATAAAAGATGGTGGTAAAAATATATAATATGATAAGTTTATATGGATGTATGTATGTTTGTATGTATAAATTATCTTAAAAGATAACATTGGAATACTCTGTGTGTGTGTGTGTGTGTGTGTGTGTGTGTGTGATGTGTGTAGATGAAATTGGTCGATCAATAAATTAATTCTTGAAATGATTTGATGCACATTAAATACGTTAACGAGAATACGACTTGGGTGGTTTCTGTCATTCTTTGTTTTCAGATGCCGTTCATTTGTTTGGTTTTTGTCTTGTTCTTTGTTTTTTTCTTTTTGGCCACTGATTAAGTAAAAGGGCCAAATTACATAAAAAATACACTAGAGTTTTGCCTGAATTCGTTAGGAACAATCAGTGCTTAATTAAAAGAATCAAACATAAAAAAATAATATTCTTCATTGTTTGCAAGCTGAGAATAAACTAAAACTAGCAAAAGTTCATTGTTGTTTTATCTGGATTCTTCTTCTTCTCATTCTTGGATTATCAATAGAAATTAGTTTTATAGTCTAAGCCGGCATTAGATTCGGAATTATAAACTTAAATAATTAAACTGCAAAAGTTTTTTTTGTTCTTCTTAATTCTAATTGTACGTAATTCTGCAAATCGTTTGACCATTTCTTTGATATTCATTCACCCATTTGTTTTTTCTTTTTAGTTATTTTTTTGTCTTTTGTTTTTTTTTTTTTTTTTTTTTTTTTTTTTTTTTTTTTTTTTATGGAGGTTGTTGTTGGGTTTCGACTAAGCATACAGTTTAGTATATAGTGTTTCATGCATCTTCAAAGGCATTTGTCTATCTAACTAACTAGATGAATTTGCTGTCAATCCAATAGCCTTTTCATGTTTTCTTTGTGGAATATTTAATCCTGCTCCTTCTATAAGAAAAAAGAAGAAGAAGAAATTAGTCTAAGGAAAAAAGGGGAAAGGAGGGAAATTCTTTCTACTTACAAGTACGGGATAAACGAAAGTATCGGCAAAATCTCGACCAACTGCATTACGCGCAACACATTTATAGTTGCCCATATCCTCCCATTTGAGGTCTGAGATGAGAAGCTCTCCCGTTGGCAAGACCTTGAATCGATGGCTCTGCTTGATGACATTATTCTCATTGTTCTCCCAAATGATCTCAGAGCGTGGACGAGAATGCACTTTGCAGGGCAGCAACACATTCGAGCCAACCAAATCCAAATGCGTCTTCTCGGTGTAGATAATGCGCGGCTTTTGTGGTCCAGCGAATTGTTTCTCACGCACACCCACATTTGTGTGCGGTGGATGAACCACAGTGCTGGCATATATAGTTTTTGAACCCGTCCGTCCAATGCATGTATAGATTCTTGGCTCACTCAGTACATGGTCAATGATATGCACCGATCTGACCCTCACTATCGCACTGGGTGCACTCTCCATGACGCGGTTCGATTCCAAATTATCAATCTGTAATTAATTATTGATTGGTTATCTATGGACATGCACAAGTCGATTGCTCTTGCTTACCTCTGAGAGCGGCATGTGACCGACAATCCATTGAATGGTGGGCACTTGGGAGCCCATCATTTCGCAGGCAATCTCCACTATGGTACCCGGTGATTGTTGCATTTTGGTGGGCGGAGTATTGGTGAATTTCAGCCAATCAACTTCGAAGGGACGTCCTTTGTGCTTGTCCTCAGCCTCAATGGAATTGTCCACATCGTTATCGTTCTCAGTATCGTCATTACTATCGTCGACAGTGTCCACTGCCCGACCGTTGGTCCCCAAAAGGCAACTGAACAGCAGCAGTGCTATGGCGCACAGATATAAATTCATTTTCTGCAATTACATAAAATTTCAGAATTTATTCGATGTCATGTGACTTGTTTCAGGATCTACTCATAAATAGGTTAATAAACTTTATGACTCGACAGTTTTGATTGATGTATGTATATACATATATTCGCCTGATAAGCCCCCAATGATAATTGCTAATCACATGGCCTGACGACGGCTAAGCGCAGCTGCAGCTTAAAAGCTACATCTCTGATGGTGGTCCATCACCATTCAAATTCTTATCATTTGTACATAATGATCAAGTTGGAAACATTAAAAAAAAAAAGTAGGATGAAATAACGTTAATGTATGTATATCCCCTCTACACCTTCTCCAGGCCCAGGATAGTCGATTGCTGGCGCAACGTCCTTTTGGTTACTAATTTCTTGGAAATTGAATTTCACAATGCCACGCGGTTTGCACAAAAATAGAACATTCGAAACATTCGCATCTACAAGATACTTGTCACGACGCAACTAACCAAAACCCAAAGATATTCATATTAATGGATGGAAATCCAAATGATACAATTTATGTGAAATGTGACGTCAATATCTGTCCAAGCGCCCACACAGGCCGCCGCGTGAAAGATTAAGGGCCCACTCGACTACGACACTCTGGTCTTAATGTCTAGACGGGGGGTCTGGACGGACAGCCAACAGCAGCAGCAGCAGCAGAAGCAGCGTGACCAATTACTTATTTAAATAAATATATGCATATATACTCACATATATATGCTCATATATTTCTTTTACGTCGGCACAGTTTTTGAAGGTGTTAGCATTATGTATACGTATATATTTAAATACATATATATATACCCGATGGGCAACGATCGCTCAATCGATTGCTTTAAATCTCACGAATGGTTGGCAAATGTTGCATCAGAAAATTAAATTCAATTTGCCCTTCAATCGGGTTAGTCCGAAAGGGGGGAAATTTGGACTAATTTGGTTTTTCACACTCTCTATTTAGGGGTATGTTAGTCATGCCCCTTGGCTTAAATAGACTAGACTAGACTAGACCACGAGATAGACACTCACTCACCTTTTTTTGTTAATTTGATTTCTTTTTTTTCTTCCGGTAAAAAATGTTTGCGAATTTCTCCCTAACGCTTAAAAATAAAACAGTCGATCGCGAGATCTGAATGCTGATTTTTTTGTTTTTTTTTTTTTTTTTTGTTGTTATGTTATAAAGGAGTTTATCAGCTCTAGATTATGATGACTTCTAGTTTGTGTTTTTTGATTAAAATTCAATAGCAATTGATTTAGCAATGACATATGTCCGACGCGGGATGCCGTCTTGGTGACCTTGTAGCAGATTGGTGGCGGAATCTTGAATATGATTTGCTTATACACGCAGATGCGTAGTATTTATTTCGTAGCTCAGAGTTCACAGAGATTTGGGTGTCCCGTCTTGAAGAAGATCGTCAGAGATTGGTCTCCAAATAGTAGCAAGCGAGCCAGAGAGACAGCCAAGAGAGACAGCGAGAGAGATAGAGATGGAGAGAGATGGAGAGGAAGAGCGCTAATCGAGCGGAAGCGACTGTATTCTTCTTCTTGTTTTTTTGGAATTTTTTCTTCTTTTTTTTTTTTAGTTTCTTCAGTGATAATTCGCGTAACGAATGTCTAGATCACGGCCTTGGCACATTCGAACTCTAATTCAAATGTATCTCAAATCTCAGATGAAACAACAAAAAAAACCCAACAATTCTTTGAAGCGGTTTTTTTTTGGTTTTTTGGTTTTTCGATTTTTGCGGCGATTTTTAGGATATATCCTGCAAATGGGTTTCGATTTCGATATGATCGATATCGGCTTCAGTTGATGGTAGTTGTTGTTGTAGTAAGTTGGCGTGGCACTCGTTTGAATACACAGCGTGGTTCATCGACATTACACAATTGTGAGACTTTGGCTTCGGCTTTACAACACGGTGTAAATGACGGCGGCGGCGGCGATGGCGATGGCGATGACGATGGATATCGGTGGCAATGGCAAATCGAAAGAGGAGGAGAGAGGATCTCGATTGAAGGCAAAACGCAAAATGCACACACACACAAAAACACACACAAAAAAGGCACAGGCAGAGAGGCACAGAAGGCACAAAAAGTTGTGTTTAACAGCTGAAAACTGTAACAGAACTGGCTCGATACGATCGCGGGTCTTGAATTTATAGTCGAGCGTCCAAGCCCCGCAGCCGAACTGCCGATGGCCGTTTGCCACTAGGCAGCCGAACACCACCATTATACTCTCGGCCCAGGTCTCAGTCTCACATTCTTAAGAGATAGTGACATGGACAGGGACAGCAGGGACAGGGACTGGGTGAGAGAGGGATTGTGGCAACGGGCAAGGGGTAGGGGCACAGCGGCAACAGTTGATCTGTCCGGAACAGAACGGATTCCACCGGCATTTCTATGCCGCCGGCGTTTTTTTTTTACTTATTTTACTTTTTCGTTTATGCCTTTGCAGTGATCGTTGTCTTCGGTTGTCTGGCTTTCGATTTAGCGGAGCATTCCAAGCACATTGTGGTTTAGGAGTAAGTGCAGCCAACAAATTCATTACTAAGAATCGCATCAATTAAAGTTATAGTACATATCTATACTCTTTGCCAGAAAGTGAAATGCATTTGGTTTAATGCACTTTCATCAGGACATATTCCTTTTGGCTATTAGCTCAGAGCCGACCTATTGGACATTTTCTATCCCTTAGCCAATCAAAAGTCAATTCGAAGCATTCGCAATATTATAATTTCTAATTTCTAACTATGTCAATCCTGGTGAAAAAACTTTCCAATTTGTATAGACTTGGCCTTAGACATTACATTTTTTCTGTGATAAGAGCACAAGAATTCCAATGTAATGGCATATTGAATGGAAAATTTTATTTGATACCCAAAAAAAAAAAAAAAAAACAATGAATTGACTCAGTACCATTGTGGTTTTTTTTTTTTTTGTTTCGACTTTTCCCACATCGGAACTTGACTTTAAACGATAATTATATTCGGAAATGTCTTTTAAAGCTCTTTGCGGTTTACGATCTTCTCCTTCCCCTTACACCATACACCAGCAGCAGCAACGACCAAATCGAACTGGTTAGCGGTTGAAGTGGCGTAATGGAAGGTTCCATTAACCGAGACCCGAGTAGTTGTCTGTCTGTCCATGTACAATTCAATGCAATCAAGTGAGTGCCAGTTTGTCTGCTGCGATCGGTTGAGGGCAGCAACAGAGAGACAGAGATAGATGCATACAGATAGAAACAGATACACAGGGAGGGACAGAGAGAGAGCACCGAGACCGCATTGGAGCAATGCTGTGTGTGTGTGTGTGTGTGTGTGTGGCGAAGGGGCATGCGCCGGCGGCAGAAACTTGTCTCTGACTGAGATTGTAAATGTAAGATGGGGAGAAGGGTGGCCGTCAGTGTCGAAGGGGAGGGTGGTGGTTGGGGCTGTGGCTGGGGCTGTTGGCGGAGGGAAAGGAGGCAAACTAGTGGCTGGGCAAAACGGATGGCGGAGAGCAAGAAGGCATTTCACACTGGCAGACAGATTGGCAGCCAATTCAACTTAACGAACGAACGAACAAACGAATGAATGTAAGCTTTCCGCATGTGGTTGTGGGCCGGCCACGTCTGGTGGCTGCTGGTGGCTAGTGGCTGGTGGTGACTGTTGCTGGGCGGCAGCTAAAGCCAGGTTAAATAAATTGCCAAGTCAATGGTGGCATGTGCGGGAGCCAGGAGGCGGCACACTTTAGATTCTGCTTCGGTTGTGACTAAAATTTGTTTCTTCTTTTCTTTTCTTTCCTTTTCTATTCTATATAATTTTATCTACAATCAAAATGGTAAATTAAATTCTACAAAAAAAAAAAGAAAATGAAATTTTGTATTCATTGATTCGTCGTACGTCAGAGAAATTATCCACATTCATAGAGTGACCATAGTAGTTCTACATAGAGAATCGTTTGCTTTCCTGGCCAGCACCACAATTCAGTTCAGTTCAGTTGGCAGGCGGCATTTTGTCTTTGGCACAAAGTAAATTTCAATTAGAGGTGCTTGAAAATTGTGTCTCGTGCCTTGTGTGCCCTATGGGACTCGTGGTTGTCGATACTCTGTCTGTGTGTGTGTGTGTGTATCTGTATCGCTGACGTAAGAGGCGCATTGAATTGAATTGGCCTTTCGATGCCGGCGGGGAGCAGCACTTTCTATTAGAGATCACACACACGTAATGGGCCATTAGATAGCATTTCTCCTGTTGAGAATGAACTCGTCATTATCAATCTGCTGCTGCTCAATGTGTCTCATTCATTTCCACGAACGAAGACAATTTCAACACGGATGCAATATTTAAACTCGTACAAAACTGTACATCGACATCGACCAAAAAAAGAAAAAAAATGGCTTTCCAGATGGGTTGGGCATGATAAATTCACACAGAAACACACGGCCACAGAAATCTACCTTACATTTGTCTGCACCACACACACACACACACACATGCATTCATATATTCATGAATGTATGTATGTGGGTATGGGCCAGGGCCACCGACACCGGCCGACACCGACTCTGACTCTGACACCGACACCGACACCGACACCGGCCGGCACCAATTATCATTGATCTCAGGTAATCAAAAACCAAAGGCATTCATTGTCAACGTTGAATTTGTCTTTTCTTTTTGTTTCTCTCTTTCTTTAGTTTTTGGTTTTTTTCTTTTTTTCTTAATGCCATTTCCTAGAAAAGTCTCTTTTGATTTGACACATCAGTTTTTTTTTTTTTTTTTTTTTGTTTTCACTTCGAGTGGGGTCGAGATCTAGTATCGTATGATTACCTCGAATGATTTGACGGCACAAATTATTTGTGCAGGGCCGGATTTAGTGAAAATGCTGGCAATTTGAACTTTTCTTTGGCTTGCAAGTAACTGAATGAAGAAATCTTTTCAGCAAGTTGTTAGTTATTCTATTTAGGCAATGGCCCGTGATATTGAGTTAATTTTTTTCTAGCACGTTCTTTCTTAAATCATTAATTATAAAGATAGACGTGTGTATTAACTGAAGAAGTTGTAGATCTAGGAAATCTAAACTAAACTGCATACCAAAAATGCTCAATTTAACCCCAGCATTCATTGTGCTGGATGATCGATTGACTACGAGTGAAAGTTAATTGATTTTACCGTCGAATGATACATGTTTCATATAAAAATCCGATTACAATTAGATAGCTTCTTAAGTTTTTAAAAATATTTGTAAATTTCATAAAGTAGAACTTCGTATAATCATAGAAAAAATAACTATGAAATATATACATAGACTCGTTTTTGTTACAATTCATCAGAACTATAACTCTATAGTTTGGTAAGATCACACTCTCTAGACACCAATTGAGAAAATGTGAAGATATTATCATATACATATTTGAATTCTTCGAAAATACTGCGCCCCAAATTGTTGCCCCTGCTGTCCTCTATTGTATTTCCAGTGCTATGTATGTATGTATGTGTGATGTGTGTGTGTGTGTGTGTGTGAGTATCTCTGAGTCTTGCAGCGTCAGTGTTGCATGATGTGGACGACGTGCAGATACAGATTTCAGATACATTGTTGCCCATGGTATGAATATTCAAATTGGCTGGCATGGCCCTGTCTCTGCTTATAGTTTTCTGCTAATTAAGATCGTGCAAAACGATCAACAAAATGTATATGTGCAATGCTGCATGCCAGCCAGGTTTGAGTTTCCAGCAACGCCGGAACAAAGTGTGAAAAAAAAAACCCGTAGTAACATTTAATTGAAAGACCTCAACAACAAAAATAAATAGTGTAACAACCAAGACCAGAGACGATCGTCGTCGTCATGATGACACACACACAGAGATAGTCCCATGTATTATGTATCTACATACATACATACATACATATGTATGTATGATTGTGGCATGCTGAATTGCAGGTTGCATTGGTGTGTATATCTTTCTGTGTCTCTGTGTGTGTTAAAGCATTAAAGTGTCGACGTGAGAAAATTCATGTTCATGCCACAAAATTCTGTGCCGTTTTCCTACATTTTCAGTTTTCATCTGTTCTTATATACACTATCTTTTCTTTTCGCTCACTTCATGGTAGCGGAAAATCCCTAATGAGTTAATTCGAGAGCGAGACAGTGCGAGAGTGAACGATAGAAGGAACTGAACTAAATTAAGCTAAACTAAGAGTTGGCAACTAATTGTGAGACAGACTGTGAATAAGGTGTTTAAGTGGTTTGCCAGAAGACAAAAAAAGACAAAAATTCAAATGAAATTGGCTTATTTTGGCCTTGCCGAATTTTGAATACTCTTGCAATTATTTCAAAGTCCTAAGGACATAGATAACTACTCAAAACTGATTTCAAAACTTAAAAAAGTGAAAAAAACTTCACTTTTGGGTTATGGCAAACGTTCTTATCAAATTGAATAAACCGCCCATTTCGATAGGGTATAAAAATGATTCAGGCAGATCTATTTTAAAACTAAAAGTGAATTTTCCCTTTAAACTTTTCAAAAAGACATCCGCTGCTGCAATCAAAGAATCTACCAATACATACATATAGAATTTGTATAAACAAAGGGAGGGGTAAACACAGATAAAGTTATAAACAAAAATTTTCGGTTAATTTTTGTTCAATTCCAGCATTTGCATACGTGTGAATGAGGTAAATTTTTGTCGTTTTCAAATGGAAAATATTCAAATGCAATTATCACTAATTGTGAAATCTAAGCTCAAAGTGTTTCTCAGTGATATAGACACCGACGACACCGAAACGAATACATACATACATACATACATATATGTATGTATATGTATATAGCTGACTTGGGGGCTGGTTTTGGTTGCTTGGGTGGCGATGGCATTCGGACTTCCTCATAGCCTCATTTTGTATTCATATATTGTAATTTATCAATTAACCAATCGAGTTTGTCTTTGCGTGTGTGTGTGTGTGTGTTGTCAGTAATGATTTAGATTTTCTTTCCCTTTCCCTGTCTCTGTTCTACCTATGTATGTATGTGATGTATTTGTTTGTATAATCTGCTTCTGTTGCATTAAATTGAAATGTGTGCGATGGGTCTCGAGGTCTTGTCTCCGATTACCTACTACAACTATTACCACGAATACTACTGACTGTTTTTGCTGCTGCTAATACTCTTTGCTGGGTGCAACAAGCTGATACTAAACAGCCAAAAATATACCCTCTCTCCTTGTCTCCCTCTCTCTCTCTCTCTCTCTCTCTCTCTCTCTCTCTCTCTGAAGCTGACCCAACTCAATTTTACGATTGCATCAGCCAATTCTGAACCCAAACCCATGCCCAGCTCAGGCCCTTTTGACAACACTTCGGGGTGCGTGCTCTTTTCCAATGCGTTTTCAGTTGACTAAGCATTTAACATAATCGTTTCTTTGTGCAATGAGTCAAAAGACTATAAGAACATTTGCATAACTGAATACCATGTGAAGAATGTTAGATAATAAGATCAAATTTTCGTAATATTCCTTGGCAGTTTCAAAAAGTAAATTTCTACTCCTACTATTCAATTTTTTGGGTTAGAATAAGTAAGAATAACATGACAACGTGTTGATTACCTTCAAAAGAAGACAAAAACAAAAAACGGTGGCCTTCTCGTCGTCAGTCACCATGGCAATAATAACATAATCGAAATTCATTAGAATTTCTTACCCCTACCTCCACTCCCCCTCCCACAAAAAACACAAAAAAAAAACAACGAATGAGTAAGTCATCTGTGAAATAAATGTGACTATTTCGGGAGCATTGACAAATCGTAGATTTTGTGAATGAAATTCAAGGAATGCAAAATGTTTCTTTTTTTCCGAAATTGAGTATAGATTGTTTTCATTATTTCTTGCTTGGTTAATTACTTGGTTTTTGGCGCTTCTTATTTATATAAGAAATGTAATAATACTCTATTGAGAGGAGTGAAATTGGTAACATGGTCTGAGAAACAGAGGGAAAGGGAAAGAGGGACTCTTAATTTGCGTTATCCTGAGAAAAAAAGGAAATTTATCAAGAAGTGCGTAGCCAAGTATGAGCAGGAACAATTCGTTTAATTTAACATTAAATTTATTTAAATTTGTATTCTTACCAATCCACTTAGTTCAATTCATTTAAAATTGATGCCCTATTTGACTTTTGTAGGAATTGAAATCAAGATGGATTCAAAATATGAAGCTAAAACATGGCTACGTCATAAGCAAAACATCAAATTATAATTCATTAATTATAACTAACTTGATAATAACTAATTCAAGCATTGGAGTCGTAAAATGGCATTACAATTGTTCAGTAGATTAGGCTAATGGAAAATCTTGATAGCTCTCGAAATAGTTCTCTGCAAAATAAACTACATACTCATTTCTGATTTCTCTTATCAACGATCTCTGGAGCGTGCTCACTTCATTCAATTCTCCAAAGATTTGATGGCATCGTGAGACAATTTACTCCATCTAGAATCTAGATGCGTAAAAGAATCGTAAAATATTCCATCAAGTTGATAAGTAAATAAATTGAAATGATTTTGCATAATTGTAATGTGTAATCAGTTTTTGTTTCCGGTATTTACCAGGTCTCGTAATTGTACTTATTGTATGTATATAAGCTATTGACTTTTTGCTAGTCCAATGGAATCATCAAGAAATTATGGATACTAGTGATAACCGGTGGATACCCACTCTTCCAGATTCTGAGTTGATCCAGACGAACCTCAGCTGACCAAAAGATACTTTCTTCCCATGCATCGAAAGAACTTGTGACCGAAATTTATATATGTCCATATATATATGCTTTGCTAGGGTCTCGTGATAGTTGTTGAGATCTTTTCAAGTTGAATTCTTTTCATTCATGCCCAGCAAAAGTTCAATAAAGCATAAAAATCACACACATATACATATTGTACATAAATAAAAACATACATACATACAAATATTTAAATTAAACAAGGGGCTCGTTGTCTCCACACATACATACATACATATGTGTATGTGAACAAACGCACACACACAAATATCGAGGACAGGGCCGCCAATTAAGATTCCTAATAGTTCTAATTTATAAACGAGGTGTGTTCTAAGAATAATTCTAAAATTATTAGTTGCCTCTCAGTTTTAACTTTACTAAGGATTATTTTAATCCTTTTCAATAGTAATCAAATGTATTTTTGAAGAGTAAGTTAAATTATTGGAATAAAATCTGTTTCACAATTGATCAAACTGGTAAATTTTAGCCAAAAAGAGAAGACACACAAATTAACTTGCTTTGTTAATTTAAATGTGTTTAAAACAATCTAAGAAAACATTAAAAGATGAAATATTGGATTCAAAGGTTTCACCAAACTTTTCTGAAGGTAAAGTGTTCCAAATGCAACGAAAGGAATACATTTCCGTCCCAATTTCTTCTGCCCATAGATACGTATCCAGTAGTCGGCTTTTCTTTGGAGCGAACCTCGTGCATGCATAAATTAACATCAGCAACAGGCATGGGGAGGGCATCATCATCATCATCAGAGCATCAACATCTCCATCAACGCCAACACCAAGCGATGGCCTTTTGGGGGCTCGTCTCTCTCTCATATTTTTCCGCTCACACACACACACAAACCAACCAGTTCCCCCCCACTCCCCCATCTGAACCATCATGTGTGCCCCACCAAAAGTGGTTTACTCTTTCAATGGGTGGTCGCGCTCTCACTCTCTTTGCCATACAAAATGTGCAAAATTATATTGAGACTACGAGATACAGAGAGAGAGAGAGAGAGAAAAAAAGAGAAAGAGAGAGACAGAGGATGGGACAAGGGGAATCTGGGAACTAGCTGATATTGCTATACCCTTGCCAATAATCAGATAATGAATAATAATTAAAGGTAATAAGATTTACTAAAAAAAAACTCATAAATTTAGAAAATTATAAATTTTCTACTCAAATTTTTAAAAGGAAATTTACTTTTCCCAAAAATTCTTAGATACGTCAATGGTTTGGAAGGAAGGGTATATGCAAAGTCATGAAACAAAGTCAAACACAACCCATCCAAATTGTGTTAAAGTGTAGGCAGATAAAAGTGTTTTGTTTTTTCCTATAAACTTTTTGTTCACTTTCCAGACAATTCCCACAAAAAATTGTTACACATTATAATAGAGCAATTTGAATTCAATTAAATGGCAAAAAAAGGAAGTTCCTACTACGTAAAAAACACATAAATTCAATGCGATGTGCACTCTTGTGACCCTAAGAAATTTGAATAATTTGACAAATATGTGATATAGTAAACATATTGATTAAGATTTTCAATATCATTTAGATGTAAACAAAATAAATAATTGACAATTTCTGTAGTCAAATTTGAGGTATTTCAAGTGGGAAGTCAAATTTTCAATAATTTAAGATGGATTATGTCGCTTTGAAACATGAAGGAAGAGTTTTTGTCCAAATATAAAGTGAGAATATTTAATTAAGTAATGAATTTAATGAAACTTCATTTATATATACCTACATATGTATATAGACATGCACATATAATATTTAGCTCCTCATTGGCTTAAAACTTCGTTTTTGTTTCAATATTGCAAACAAATTTTAATGTCAAGATTAAAGTAGAAACTAAGGTACTAAGTTTCAAGAGAGTAGCCGCATTTCAAATTAGGAAATTTCATTCGCTATTTGAATGAAATATGTTATAGTAGATCATATCAATGTACTCTACGAGTTTACAAATCGAATTTCTGTTATATAAAGAAAGAAAACGGCTCTTAATGATGATCAAGAGTATATATACTTTGTTATGTCTGTTGAATATTCGTTTGGAATCTATAGAGAGAAATATCCTTCTGACATATTCTGTTATCTTTCTTGATGTAGAGTATTTGAAAGTCGTTGTTAATTCACTTGTTGAAAAAATCAATTTTTATGATACTCATAAATTGCAATTTATTGAAAATCAATGCGATTATCAATTAGCTACTTGCTGGTAAAGTCGGTGGAATCGCGTGACTAACACAACGTCAAGGTAAGTCGATGCATGCCAACAATCAGGTACATGCATATGAACATATATGCATGTAGGCAGATATATGTATGTATATTGGATGCTTTTAAGCTCACGTAGCCAACGCCGTTCGATCTGGTTTCAGTTAGATCTGGCATGACCAATTGGGTCAGCAATCGCAATTTAAACTATTTAAATGAAATTCGCCAGATAAATTTTGCTTGATTTGACATTTTGTATAACCTGTTACCCCTTTATGTATATGGGGGTAAATCGTTTCATTAAAAGGTAAGCAATTAACACAAGGAAGCAATTTACTTTTAAATAATATATACTATTTGAATAGCATCGACAATTGCCTAGATATATGGATTTCCACAATACATCTTAATTTATCCAATACATCATTAATAAGATTCAATAATTCGCAAAGAGCAAGAGAAATGGCAATTCTTTTATGAAGAATGAAAAAGAAATATTTTTATAATCCTTTTGTGTGTCGCTTTTAATTCAAAAGAACTTTGGAAGAAATTATGGCAAAATAAGAATTTGTCAGAAATGTATGTATAAAAAGTTTGAAATAAACTTTTGTTATTCTTCTCACGCTTTGTGATGGCATGCCGAAAGCATCTGTTTATATTTTTTACTTAAAGCTGTATGGGCAGATATTTTGAAATATTATTACTTATTCGTAATATAAACATATAAACCTAAATCCCAAACAACAATGTCAGACTATGCGGCGTCCATCTGTAGCTATATCTCCCTCTGTTACTCTAAATGAAAAAAATTACAAAATATTCTATAAAATCGAGATGACTGATTGTTGATTGTTGTGTAATTCGATGATAAACATACCCTATAGACAATTAGCCTTTGAGGTAGCCGCAATAAATGATATAGCTGATATTTCTACACCCTTTGATAAGCAGGCAAGAACATTTATGCTCTCACTATCCTCTAACTAAGTTCTTTCGCTGATCCTCAACCTTATACCTATAAGTTATTCCTTCTATACTTTTGAATTTATAAACAGCTTCAAGATATATCTATGTATATCTGAGAGTATAATAAGTCACCAAGTTTCATATGTAAACTAGTCTATCAAGGTTGCCTTCAAATTTGTATAATCCCATGCATCTCAATTAATCAAACATCCGCTATTTCAAAGAAGTGTTTCATCAGATTACATTTAGATTACAGTTGAGATATAATATATTTAAGTTATTTGTAGAATCAAAAGGCTTTGTCAAACGGAAACGTGATAATTTCGAATTCAAAGTAATTTTATGCCTTGTGAATTATTGATATGAGTAATCATAGAATAGATAATAGATAAATACTTAGATTGTGTTCAGTTCATTCAATGACTAGCAGAAGAAAGAAAGTTTGTGTTTTCTTACCTGCATTATTTTTGTTTGGCTTTAATGTTTGTTTGTTGTTTTTGTTGTTTTGGTTTGTTTTGATTTTGTTATTTTTTGGCACTGCAAAACTAATTGTGTCGTATGCACAACTTCCACTTTTGGGAAACTTTCGGAAAAGTTTTATTTTCCCTTTCGGTATTTGTGTGTGAGCGTGTTTGTGTCGGTTGTTTAGCTGCTTTGTTTTCGGTTCTGTTCTGTTTCTATTACTGTGTGGCAAAAGGTTCAGTGTCCATGCTTTTATATATCGGCCATGCCCGAAATCAACAAGTGGGTTCTACTGCTCGGATGCTACGAGTGAGCCAACAAACCGAATAGGACACCGCAGAGACGTTAATAACAGTTATGATGGAACGATGCAGTGCTCCTCTGCTTTGGTATTGGTGTTGGCGTCGTCGCTGTCGCTGTCGTCGTCGTCGGCAAAGATGTCATCGTCATTGTCGCCGACGACGACATTCGTCTTCGTATTCTTATTCGCGGGGTTCTTGAGGGTGCTGTATAGGGTAGGTTGGGGCTGTTACTTGATGCTCTCCTTTGATTAATTGATTAAAATAAAACAGCAACAGAAATAAAAACGAAAAACCAAAATGTCCAGCAAAACGTTTGCAAAAGGCCGAATTCCGTGTACTCTATAAAATAATAATCCACAAAACTTTTTACAAAATCCTTTATTACTTGTCTAAACAAATATTGCATACTTTAAAGGGCGCTTCATTCCCATTTTACATGCCAAATTCAGCTAGATTTTCTAGCTGGATTTCTAGCTAGATTTTCTATTGAAACTAAACTCTAAAAATTAGTTGTTACTTTTTGATTTAAAACTTTTCAGCGAATTAAAGGCATTGAAAATAAAGTTTTTTTTTTTATTGACCATAAAAAGTATACCCTTTTAGCGAGTGTATAAGAAAAGAGCATAGAAAAAGTAAATGCAAATTTATGCGAATTATTTTTATAACACATTTTTCTCATTAATATTCCTAGCTTGGAATTGGAAATGAAATGCGTGTTCCACTTGCATATGGTAGGTACATAGATACATACATATGTATATATGCGTAAGTGTCTCACAGTACAGTTGGAATGCCTGTGCCTCGAGAGACATGAGATGAAACCGATCAATCATCATAGCACCTTATAGCATCAAGCAAAGTGACGACAAAGAAAATAAAGTTAACTAAATATAGCCTAGGAAAGGACGAGATTCAGGTGGTTAGCATACAAAATAATACATATGGATGGAATCGCAGCTATAGTCCATGAAGAAGAAGCACGAAGAAATATCTTTAAGAAGCTTTCAGAAGCAAAACTTTTATATTTGGCAAGGCAAACAGATCTGACCACTAATGTTTACTCAATCTCAGCAAAAGAGTATAGACATGTCTTGCCGGTTTTTTTTTTTTTAAATGATTAAAAATTTCTTAATCAAAAACTGGACTTTTTTGGTTTGTACGGCTTTTGATTTGGTTTTTACGGTGACTTCAAAAACTAAGGATCCAGAATGAACTTGGTTGTTGGTCGAATTCATGTTTTGAGAGTGCCCAAATGGAGTCTCTAGAGACATAGTGCGAATACGAGTCCGAAGTACGAGTTTCGAGCCTTTGCATTTGGCAGACCTGTTGCCTTCAGAAATCATTCAATTTGCATTTCACTAGGTCTTGCAATGTGTCAAAGAATCTGATGTAACGGCAGCTGCAAAACTAAACGACAATTGATTTCTTTTTTTTTTTGTTCTCTTTTTCTTTATCTAAAGGCGTGTACTTCCGAGAATGGTGATCAGGATAGATCACACGATTGAGAGATAGAGAAAGAGAGAGAGAGACAGGCGGGAATGTCTGTGTTCAGATTTAAATTTGCCGCCATTGCGAAAGTGCATTTGTTGCTAACCAAAATTCCCGTAATGGAGGGCATCGGCCTCAAGATACCCTGTAGCCCCCAGAGAGAGAGAGAGAGAGAGAGAGAGAGAGAGTGCGAGAGAGAGGGAAATAGACAATGCCTTTCTTTTGCCTGTTGCATTCAACTTGATAACTTGAATATACCCTTTCTTTTCCTTGCCTCTAGTTTCATCATTTAGGACTTAATTTAGACGCTGCGTGCCTTACTGGGGACATGCTTTATTAATTATTATTAAATATTATTAACATTTACATTTAAAATGAGCTATATTTAAAAAAGTCGCCTGTTGGGTATTGTCTGCCTCACACACACACACACACACGAATCCCGATCTTTCGGTCTCCCACGTAGCTAATTTGGCCATCAGTCAATAGGGCTTCATTTATATTGCCAGCTTGCCTTCAATTGATGATGAACATCAGCTATCAGCGGAAACCTACGTCAGACATCGCTGCTGGTCCCAGCCTGACGAGACGTGCCCGTTCGCCTTGGCCATCACTCTATCAATCAACAGCATGGTGTAATTAAACATTCGGATGTGGTGGTCCCCCCTACCCAAGACCTCCCCATTTAGGGAGGGGCGGGTCGTGCCAAAGGGGTGTGAGGGTGGGGGGCAGTTATTAACAAACTTTTTTCATTAAATCTATGGAAAATCCCTAATAACTATGTATGTACATGATGAATTTATATGCCCTATAAAGCCCCATACATATGTAGAGAGGCGTTAACTAGGCAATTATTATTACTATTATGACATCCTGGACAACAAAAGTAATGGAGGCCAATTAGATATAAATTTTGGGTAAATTTGACAGCCGTATAGATGAATATATACTCGTATGATTCTGTATTGAACTTTGAAAGCCAACCACTTGTGCCGTCTCTTTCATATTTTCGACCAACATTACAACGAAAAAGTAGGCACAACTTATTGCTCTCTGACATTATCTGTCATTATACAATGATATGCTACTATATATATATATATCATATATATATATATATGTACATACCTACTCCCAAAGCATTTGATAGTCAAATTGAGTGGCATGGGCCGATACCCTTTGATAACGCCTTATGGGAGAAACTTGTACGGAGTAAGCCTTTGTCTCTATTTAAAGTCAGAATATGATAGGAGTCTCATCTAGGCAGCTGCTAGCAAGTTTAAGGACATTTCCCTTATAATTAGTCTAAGGAAACGCTTCGTAGGTGGATCGCGCTGTGAAGAATATTTTCTAACAAATTATTAGCAATTAACACATGTCTATAGGAAACTAGACTTATGAATTAAGAACAAATTAAAGTGAGGACAAAATCTTTTCCTTTAGTCTTCTCTTTCTAGCCCAAAAAAAAGGCGCATCCTATGGAGGACAACAGGATCGTCCAAAATTAAGTTTAAGCTGGTGTTCATTTCAGTATGAATACACTTCTGTTCCTGAACTTGATGAGAGTTTTAGCGATCTTTTTTTACAAAATGGCGATCTTTTAAAAATGAAGAAATTGTTTTGGTCATTTAGTTGAATGTAAACAAAAAGTAAACAAAAATCTGAATTTGAATGATTTCAGGATCAGAGGGTTTAATTTCTGCATCAATTGGACTTTGTCATGAAAATCGGTTCAGTATTACGGGCTATATCTTTGCCGCAAGTTAAAGTGAAGTTAGTTTTTTGGATAAAAGAATAAAAAATTGCCTGACAATAACATAAAAACCAAAAAAAGCGAATAAAAAGCTAAGATTTTCCAGCTCAATATCTATTAGAAACAAAAAATAATCTAATATAAATCAAAATAGAATGCTTTAGGCAGTATATAAAATTAAATTCGCTGAGTTGCATAGTTGAAACACAAAGTCATAATCTCGCCATATCTGACTCATCATTTACTACATTCAGGTCCGGCTATTCCGGTGATTCATTTCATTGGGGCCCTTCCTTGTAGAGGGCTGGGGGCGACTTAATTAAAAATGTGTTCCCTATAATCTTGAAAGATATTTAGTATAAATAATTTGGTTGTATTTTAACCTTTTTGTTTTTGTGTCAACTGAAAATTTGTACCAATTGAAAAATTCGAATTTCCGACTGATTCAATAATTAATTTTTCTCTTAAACAATGAAAGTTTCAAGTTTTTCACTTATATTGTGAATATAAATGTGTTTTGTGCCGTATTCAGTGCTGTGAAACGGGGAGAACTTTGCCCATTAAAGCCTGGAAAAGCCTTCATGGTTTCTGACCAGTTTTTAGACATTTCAAACGGCCTCTAATTTAAAAAATCGTCTTACAATTAGATAGAATCTCAAAAATATATTTTATAAGTATTTATCATATCTGTTTATGGCTTGTATAGAAAACTTAAGAAATAAACAGAACAATTCTTATTGGTAAAAATCTTATAAGTATTTTAAAAAGGATTCTACTCTAAAATTGTTTTGCTTATAGTATACAGAAAATTCAAAGTCTTTTAGGATCGAGCATATCCCTGACTTTGCTTTTGATAGGTACATATTGAGTTGCACTAGTATACAGACTAAATCACACTCAAATCTTCATCAAATTTAATAGTTTGGAATTCATTTTTGTCACATAAGAAATAAATCACTTTAAATTTCGATTTTTGGTGTTACTATTAATAGTTTGAACATTTTCTTTACTCAACTTTTGTGTGGCATTAGATAAATTCTACAATTCTAGACATTCAAATTGAATTAGTTAAAAAAGAGAATGGCCAAAATTGATTTCCGTATGGTGCCCTCTACGAATAATTTGTAAATACTTAAAATGAAATTTGCAAGACATCAAAAAATACTTCAATTTCGATTGTTAAGCTAGAAACTGTTAATGAACATTATTTGACCTAAGCTAAATGCGGCATTAGTTTTAATACTAAGCATAAATAAACCATTAACCCATCAGGCTAAGCAAATTGGAAATGTGTTGCTTGGTCAAGTGTTGCATACTTATAGGGATGAAAATTAATATGCATTTGTGTTTATGTATTGTTTTTCTCCTAGTTTAAATGAGAAAGAGATAACCTAACAGCTGTCACGCGAAATAGAGTGAGAAAGAGAGAGAAATTCAGAGAAGTTATGGAAATCGTGATTTGGTTCCCAGCAGAAGCTTAGACCAAATTTATCTTCCATAAATTGTCAAATAAATCAAATTGTTTTTACATATGTACAGACATAACTTTTAGTTAAGCTGCTCTCCCCTAGCCATACCAGGCTACGACCTTGCATCCAATGACCAACTTTTTCGCCTCAGTGTAAAGTTCTGATGCTTAAATTTCGATATTCCTTCATGGAAAAAGCAATTTGTTGAGTTAGCAGGCGATTTCTTTGGCTTCTTTGCTTGTCGCCAAATAGTCGTCCACATGTAAATGTCCTCTTCACATGTTTAGAGTGAAAATTGTTTCTGTATGATGGTGGTGAAATGCAGCAGCAGATGGAAGAACATTAAGTCAAAGACAATAAAGATGCTTTATAAATCACAACATTTTATTTATATTTTTAAAACGTTCTCTAAAACTTGATAAAAATCAAATTTAGGCCAAAAACCACTTTTAAAGCGAAAGCTCATGAGCTCTTACTAAACTTAAGGGGAGATAATAGATTTCGCATCAGCGCCGGACCATTCCAATAACCGGGTAACATCATTTTCCAATACAGAATTGGCATTAGATCTTTCTTCATGATGAACATTGAGTAACGCTCCTTGTTTTGGGCAAACGGGAATGTTTCCAATGGTGTGAGACTATAGTCGAATTCGGCCAGAATGCAGCTATTATAGCCAGTGACCAATGGACAGGAGGCATAGCCATCGTAAAGGCCTGTTAAAGGTTTACCATCCAATACCGAAATCATATTACGAAATACAATTGGCGACTGAGCAGCTTAAGAAGAATAAAAAACGAAAATTGGAATAAAGCTAAGGTGAAGTGATTTGCGTATTACTACTAACCTGCCGATGCAGCGGTCTTTGAATTGGGTGTTCCTGATGAGTCACCAATGGCGAATACATTCGGATACTTGACATGCTGCAGAGTTGATTTCTCCACATTCACAAATCCTGCCTCATTAACCAATTGCTTACATTTGGTTAGCTCATCGGGAGCACACATTGGTGGGGTGACATGAAGCATTGAATACTGCAATTTGATAACAATTGTCATAGCCTTGTTTAATTGATTGAGCATCAAGAGCTTTTCTTACCTTATCTTCAAAGCGTTCGCCATTATCAAGGTTCTCAAAGACTGCAACATCCTGGCCGGGCTTAACTTCAATTAAATTTGTGCGGGTATTGACGGTGATATTACGTTTCTTTACAATGGGCCACAGAGCATCGGCATAGTGTTTTACTCCAAAAAGGACTGGTAATGCTGTATTATAAACAATATTAACATCATTCCGCCTGGCCACCTAAACAGAAGAGAATTTCAAATTACAAGTCATAACAAATTGATCATGAAAAATGCTATACCTTGCGGAAATAGTGCTCTGAGATATAGACTATTTTCTGTGGTGCTCCTGGGCATTTAACCGGTGAATTGGGAAAAGTGAAAATTATATTTCCATCAGTTGTAGTGCGCAGGCAATCATAGACTCGATCCACATAGTCAGGTGAGTAAATTGAACATACTTTGCCCTTTGGTATGCTCAAGGCATCTAACAATCCTGGAATCTATTTTACTGATTAAGATATTGGCAAATAATCGAGAGCAATTCTTTTCATTTTTTTCCTTACCGCATTGTATTTCAATTGCAATCCGGTTGCAATCAGAAGCAAATCATATTTAATGGTATTACCACATGAAGTTTGAACCTCATTCCGATCGGGATCAAATTCCACAGCTTTCTCCTTAAGCCACTTTGCCTTTTTGGGTAATACATCAGCCATGGGCTTATAGGATTGTTCCAAACGTTTCATGCCACCACCAATTAGTGTGAACATGGGCTGATAATAATGTTTCTATTGCAAAAACAAAAACAAAAAGACGAACCACTAGTTTATTTTAGAGTTAATATATAATACAAACGAAATATCTTACGTACTTCGGCTGGTTCCAGTATGATAACATTATTCTTTCCCAGTCGTTTAGTTAATTTGGCAGCCATGGCGCAACCACCGGAGCCACCGCCCACCACCAGCACTTTGCAACTAAAACAAAAAAAAAGATTATTATTCTATTGGGAATTAGCCTGGCGACTTGTCAGGAAACTCATTTAAGTAATGTATTTTCAATGGCCCAAAAGTTTAGCTCATTTCGGCCAACCAAGTGAAAGGACCTACATTTTGTGTATAGTCAAGTTTCTTCTTCTGAAGAAGTGACTAATTCGGCTACATTTGCTAATACCCTACCACAAGCATTTAAAGAGTTGTCTAACATTAAAAGCCAAATTGAAATTGTTTGAATTACTATGCTAAACACGTAACTCAATACGTCTAAAACAATTCCCACTTTCAACAATTGAAACATTTTTTTGTTACTAGGCTGTCGATTAGTTATCAGTGATCCCCCCCAAAACATGTTTTTTTATATATTTTATATAGATTGATACATATTTACATACATATACATATGTATGTATGTATGTATTTTGTGTGAGGTCTTAATTCGAACTGTCTAATTGCTTTTAATTGCTTTTTGCTTTTTGTGTTTAGCTTGATGTCGATATATGTATGTATGTACATGAATATGTTTCTAGACGTATTTCTTACGAAACTTATCTGTATGGGCGGAGTGATATCCTTTTGATACCCTAACAGCATGGGTATATCAGTTCATTTTTAAAGCAAACTTTATTGTCGTTAACTGACATGATGAAATTCACTTTGGGAAAAGGCTTTTCTGGTCATACCGGTTTGATCAGTCAAAATAAATATTTGTTTGACCATATAGAATAAATATAAAAGTTTTTAGTCGAGCTTTCTTGTTTATCAATCAAATACTAAAAACTAATATACCCCCCCACAGTCACAATGTCTTGTTTATCAATCAAATACTAAGAACTAATAAACCCTCCCACAGTCACAATAATAACAAAGCTTTCACAATCAATCAATACTCACTCATATTTTTCGGAACGTGTGTGCGATGTCGATAAGTCCCTTACATAGCTGGCGAATTGACTTCGCCTATTGGCAAAACGCAGGCGAGAGATCATTGCAATATTACTGAGTATCGATATATGATCAAGCGTGTTGTTGTATGTGTCAAACAACTACAAACGCCTGATGGCAACTGCCAAGAAGGCTGAGCGATATGCAGATGGTAAAGCTCTCTTAAATGTTACGTTACCAAACCTGTGGACACCCAAGCGAAAGCGCGATCAAAAGCTTCTCGTAATACTATTAATTTACATTATGTGTTTTTTTTTTTTTTTTTTGTTATTTTATAGTATTTAAAAAACGTAGCAGGTCCGAAAAAGATTTGATGTTGAAATTTCAAACTGTGAAATGAAAATAACTTCATTTTGACTAGGGCAAAATGCTTGTTTATTTTGATTAAAAATTTTAACAATTATTTTCACTACATTCTTTGTTGAGTGTATATCTTAAATACTGGCTGAAAGCTTTTTTGACTAAGCTTTATTTATTTACAATAGTGGCTGTGACTAGTGACTAACAAGATAGATAGTTCCTCTCACTAGCGCAGTGTTTATTATTATTCAAAACACATTAATTAAAATGTTCATAATACCTAAAACATTATAATTGATTTTTTTATATTCATTGTAGAATAAAGTTATAAAGTTTAATTTTAATAATTAACATTTTTTTTGTCTGCAAAAGTTGCCCATTTGAAATTTTTAGAAATTGATAGCGGAAACTGAGTTTTCCGGTGCCATCTATTCTGCTGGCTTCCGGTAGGCCATTGTATTTTTGCGCCATTTTTAAAAGTTGTCTGCCATTATATTCAGTATAAATTTTTTTTCATTGTCAATAAAACAGACGTTATTGTCAAAGTCAATTTAAACTTGAAAATTTCTTAAAATATTGCCTTAGCTATTATTTGCTATTGGCTATATGTTGAAAAATGTAGAATTCATTTTTGTTTGAGTTAAATAAATAAAACGATAATTCAAAATAATAAGCCATCGATAGTTGGTATTTTCGTTGATAATTTTAGTATTTTTTTAACCTATCGATAGTTTGCCTATCGGTGTCGATGGACCATCTTTAGTTTGCCGGTCCTCATTGTCATTTATAAATACAATTTGTATTTCGGTATAGAACTTCAATATATATTCCTTCCTCGTCTCAGCATAACGAAATCATGAAATGTCTCGTATGTATTTCGGTATAGAACTTTTCCTTTCGCCTTGTGTATCTCAAACGTCTTTCCTGTGTCGATTCGTGTTAAGGACTGAGTCTAGGACTGACGTCGACTCAACGTCGTTGATAATATAAATGATAAAAAAATGTTTAAAAAATTAAAGCCGGGCGAAACTGAAGAGGATGTTCTTCGAATGGCAGCCGAATTCAATGCTGAGCGGGAAAAGAATCCATCGTTTCAGCCAGCGGCAACGGTTGTTCGGGTACCAGGTTGGTGTGACTGAAAATTTGAATTTTACTTACAATTAACTTTACAAATTTCACTTTAGCTGCATCCGCGAAAAATCTGTGTTTGCTCAGAAGCGGGAGCAAGCCAAGCTTAAACGTGCTCCTGAACAAAAGCAAGAGATTGAAAACAAAGTTCAAGTTTCAACTTCCCAAGAGGATGAAGTGAGAAACCAGAAAATACTTCTTGATGAAATACATGAGAATATATTGGGTGATGTGCGGGGCAGTAAGGTTAGCCCCAATCTCATTGACCATGTGCTGGGTGAAATAACGGAGAAAAACTCTGGCTGCAAGCGTAAGCTCGACAAGGTTAGCACCTAAATACAAACATACATATGTGAATTGTGCAATGAGCTAGGCTTTTTCCCTAATTATAGACCGAGACCAACAAGCCTAGAAGCATCTTTGCACGGCAAATGATGGGCGAGCAGAGAACCAGCAGTTTATCAAATAGGAGTCTTAAGATGCAAATCAACGAAGAGGATCTTGCCGCGAAAAGTTCCATTATTAAAGATGAGAAGCTGGCAAAAGAGTTGCATGCCGAAAATCTTAATGTGCTCAATCAAATGAGTTCAGAAGATATCTTAGCCGAAAGGCAAAAGTTATTGGAGACTTTGGGTAAGTATCTCTCCACCCAAAGTGTTAGTTGAAGTCTTCAAAGTTGTCTTTGCAGATCCAGCATTAATTGCCATGCTGGGCAAGAAGCGTGAACCCCAAACAAATGCCAAGGCTAAGCCTATGGTTATACCACCACTGCCCATGTCACCCAAGTTGCCAGAGTCGAATCCTGCCCATGAAATACTCCAGCAAAGTGACGAGGGTCAGTGGCTTAACTTTAACCTTGTCGAAGAGCACAAATTAGCTTGGATGCGTGATATACCCGCTAAGGTGGCCCAACTGAAACCTGGCCAGCAATTTGATGCCCGTTTCGATTGGAAGGGCGTCCTATTGCCACATACACTGCCCCAAGATGAAGATCAGGATTCGCGGGAATTGTATTTGCATGGCGAAGAGGCTGAACGTCCTGGTTATACGCTGCAGGAACTTTTCCGCTTAGCTAGGTATCCATTCATATTTGTGTTTGGTAGTGCAGTCTCTCTAATTATCACAACAAACTTTACAGATCTACCGTACTGCAGCAGCGTTTATCGGCATTTGGTGCCATTGCTGGCATCTTTAGCATCTATAACCAAGGCTTTTATGATCAAGTTCTGACTTTGCCGATTTCAAAAATGTTTTTCCTATTGCGCTTTGGTCTGGATGACAATGCCCCCGCCCAATTGGAAGTGGTGAGCCGAGCTTTGGCTCGTCTATGCTACAACGAAACGGATGAAGTGGTCCTGGATTATATTTACAATAATGCCTACTGTCATTGGCAACCATCGCTGCAGGTGGCAATGGCCAGTGCCATGGATGAGAGCGATCCAGGCAGTGATCCCACTTCGCTTGCATTTCTGCAGCGCTACATGAAGCTATTACGCTCGAATCCCACCTCAGTGCGAGCTGAAATTGACGAAGATGAGGGCGAGAGTCGCACAAGCATGGATGACTTTCAGCTGGCAGAGACGGATCTAATTGATTGCCTTTTACGAACCAATATCTTGCAGCGGATAACGTGAGCTTATAATAATTCTGCAAGAGAATCGGAGCTAATTGCACCTTGCCTTCTTACAGATTCATTTTAACTTCAGTGCGTCCAGAGAATAGCACAGTTGACTCCTGCCTGAAGCTACTTATACGCATAGCCCGCACCAGCTCAAAAGTGGCCAGGCAGTTGGCTAATGAAAGTCGCCTCTTCGAGGTACTGTTGACCAACTTCATGCCTCCCCTTAGGGCTAGTGTACCAAATTCAGGTATACACTATGGCCATCCGCAGTTTCTATGCTTGAAACTTCTTCGCGTACTTATTGGAACTCATTTGGACATAGCCAAGGCGATTTCTAAAGACATTGTAATCGAGCGATTGCAGGAGTATTTGTTCCATCGAGACGATATTAAAGTGGGTGTTGAGCATTGGTTGGTTTTAGACACGATACTGATTATTTTTATTATACTTTTGCCAGGCTCCAATGATACGGGTTCAGATTGAGGCACTGCGCATCTTGCGCTGTCTCCTCTTGCTCGGTATTGTGCATCGTGACTTGTACAGGTGAGTGAGCTAACCCAATAGGTCATCCACTGCCCCCTTTATAAATGGCCCGTCCGTTTCAATATAACATTTGACGGTTAGATAAGCAGTTTCACAGCCATCTGTCCCCTCTGAAAAGTTTGACAAAAAATATTTAAAAAGAGATCCTAGATCTGTAAATATAATAGACTTACTCTTTGTGCCACATGTGTCGGCCAGACGCTGAATCTGGGCGTGCACTTCCTCTGGCAGCACCTCAATGAGAGATTCCAGATGCATGATATGTTCGCTGTCGATCTGCAGGATAATTGTTTAGTTAAGATTTCATATCAGTTGTTTTTTTTTTTTTTTGCTAAACTAACCAATCCAAAGATTTCGAGCATGCAATACAAAAAGCACTTGAAGGCCGGATCACTAGGCAACTGTCCAGCCTGATGGGCTTTGCGTATAACTTCTGCGGGGTCAACCAACAAAGAAACGATGGATTGAAAAAAAATTCAGTTTAATTCGATTTATTCATAATTAAGACTTACCTTCCGCAACACCCGTTTGATTAGCACAACGAATGTGCAGTTTCTTTACTTGCTTCTTTAAAGCGGGTGGCACCTCAAGCTAATAGTACAATGGAAAGGGAGGAGTAAGGCAAGGAAGCTCAGATAACATTTGTACTTACCGCGTGCGATATCACGAATAGAGCCAAAAATATGGCAATAGTCTTAGAGATCATGGCTAATGATAGTTCCAATTGCAACTGAGAATGATTGAGTTGGATAGGCCGCTTTTATATATTTGTTTTTGTTTTTTATTTTTTTGTTATTCAAGTGGCAGGTGTGGCTATGTCAAATGTTAATACCTATTATTCTGTTACTTTTATTATTATAGACAGTTTCTGCCAGCTCTGCGTCAAATGCTCGACTGGCACTACAATCATTGCGTTTTCGAAGTGGGCGGTTCGTCGCTGATTCGCCAGCACGCAGCCGCTCTCCTAGCGGCAATTGTGGCCAGCGGTGAAAGTGGCATTTGTGACATAGAAATGCAGAAAATGCTGTTGGAACCTTTAAACAATTGCTGCTGCAAATGGTTTCACACGGCCACGCGTAGCGATATGCCCAAGGATGTAAGCCAAACAAATGCCAGATGCCTGCAAAGAGCAGTCAAAATGAATAGTCCATTTATGTATATCCTCTTTTTCCACTGCAGTTCTCTCAATTGACATTGCTAAGTACTTCTCTGTATGCTGTTAAGTGGTTTGCCAGCCATAGTTATATGGGACGTGCTGGTTTTCCGCTGTTCCTGCGTAGCATTTTGCCGAATTACGCTAATTCGTCGGGATTCATTGCATGTGCACAGCAGTTGACGTGAGTTGTTATTTGTTTTTGACAGGTGTCTGAGAGTGTTTTTGTCTTTGTTTTGCCAACAATATTGAGGGGATTAATTAAAACAATTTTTAATCACTATCCAAATCCAGTAAGGGCTCTATAATTTTACGCCAATTTGGCGATCGACGTCATGCACATGCCCCTTTACCGAACATGGGCGCTGTGTTAATGCACGATTGTGGGCCTCAGTTGATCGTAAGTGATACGTATCCGGTTCAGTTGTTAAGCAACATTTGGGCTCTGCTTGAGGATCCAATAGAAACGAGCGTGCGGCCATTATTTGAGGCACTTATGCAACCAGCTATATTGGAGCCCTTGGCCGAGTATCTAACTGCGCTCAGTACAAAGTTAAATCGCATATTGGCCAGTAATATATTTGCCCGCAGTGAACTGAGATTCATTCATCAATTGCTGTGTACAGATGGCCTGGAAACATATCTGGAGCGCACACAGCTGCTGCAGTTGGTCTATAGCTATCTTTGCAGTCTATCCACCGCCGATGCAAAGCAAATAAAGAGCATTTTCAATCGTTACATATTCAATGAAAAATATATGCAACTAAATGAGAAATCGTTGGCTTTGCTAGAGCAGACATGCCTGGAAATGGTCTATCCCCATGTTATAGCAGTAAGTTCAATTTTTGACAGCTAGAAGAAGGTAAACAAAATACGTTTTATTATATTTTTTTCTGTTTGCTTCGTCTCAACACAGGATAATAGGGAACCCTCGTTGACTCTTAGCTACATTCAGGCGCCTATTCTACCGCCTGATTGGCCATATTTTCAATTGCGTCTCATCCTTAGCAATTACTTGGAGAATGTACAGCAACGTCCAGCTGTAATATTCTCAGGTAAGCCTTACAACCATCCAGACTTAGTGTCAAATAATCTGCTAATCGTTTCGTTCTATACAGAGCATCATGTTGTGCGAATGACTTTGACCTTTGTCCAGCAATTGGAACAACAGGGTCTGCAAATTGTTAGCCCACTCGAGAAGCTAATGTATCTGATGATTGCTTTTATGGGTCCAGATTCGCAATTTTTGGAACCATCACTGCATGAGCTTTTGCAGAGTCATCTAAAGGATTTTTATTCTCAGAATACACAAAGACATTTTGATTTTGATATCGAATTTGCGGACAAGGCCAACTTTGAGCCACTCTACTATCTGTTTGTCAATCATTTCGAGGCAGCCAGCTACGGAGATGAGCTATTCAGCTCACTTGTTCTATTACCGCTGGCCCAGAAGTACGATAATAAATGGCGGCGTCGTCTTTGGTCCGAGCACGTTCAAGTCATGCGGTTCATCAACTGTGATGAGAGTTTGGTATGTAACCGCACAAATGTGTGACAAAACCGTTTCTTGCAATTCAAACTATTCCACTTGCAGTTAATTGGCGGTTTGGATGCCTATCTAGAGCCAGTGGAGGAGGAACCATCATTGTTGCAATTATATGGTGATGCCTTACATCGTCAGCTTGTGCGTCCTGGCAGCATTGCATATAAAATAGCCAGACATCATTTCAACAACTCCACTGCCATTCAGAAATCTAAACTATTCTGAGTCTTTTACAAACCATCTCCTTGGGCTAAATTTGCCGCCTTGATATAGTCTGTACTTTAGTGATTCTATTCTATTCTACTATCAGTTCAAATTGAAACAAAAAAAAAAAAATAAATAAAAACAGAAACTGACACTGATAGAAAGTCAGCAATCTTTAATCATCAGAATTATCTTATTAATTGTCCAAGATTATAAATATGAAATATGGATGTCTATATTTGGATTGGCAACTATCTTAGTTAAATCATATGGTCACGTGATTAGTCATAAAATAAATATAAATATGCATAGATTGATAAATGTTAAATTTGATTGAAAGATAAGCTGTCGAGAGTCCAATAGTGTCAATTGCTAACCTATGAGTTATTTAAACCCCAAATAATAATGATTATTAACTATGTGTCTATTATAAACTGTTTTGTAGAAAAACTATAAATACACTTAATTTATGTCAATCTATTTGTCCACGCGATTGAAAATCACGATTTATGCAGTTGCCGCCCTCATCTGAGTCTATTGAGTGGGAGGCAAACTCTCTTCTTACTTTGCTCGAATGATAACAATGCATGAAATTTGCTTTACGTCTTAGTCACTTTGCCAACATGACTCAATCGAAATGAAGTTGACCCATTTTCCCTTCTTTCAACTATACGACAAGCCCTCTTTGCTTAGTGTCAATATATTTTAAAGGTTTATGGTCGACATTGAATATTGAAATTATATATGCCTTTAGTTCCAGATAAACAATTTAAAGCTATTGTTCTGCATTTCAAGTAAAACCTGTCATCGAAATACCTGATTTTAAAATTAAAATTAAATTTTTAAATTAGTTATGCGACCTCTGTGTACAGTTTCCAGTCCAGTCCGTCTGAAATGTTTGTCTTATGAATAATTGAAAGTTTTTTAAGTATTTTCGAGCAACTCCTTGGCTGCATCAATTTGTAAGAGCTTTACTTGCATTTTCTTTTGTAATGCTTAAAACGCATGACAACAAGTCGTATGAGTAATATTAGTAAAGTGTTTTTGCTAGCGTGTTAGTGTATTCAGTTAGTGTATTAGTGTTATATATAGTCTCATATTCGCGAGAATAGAGCTTCCTACACGAATATGAATAAAAGGAAAACTTCCTAAATTACATTACAAGTAAACAAGTAGCATTTTGTTTGTGGTTCTTTTTTTTTTCCCTGGCTTTGGCAATCTTTTCATATACATATACCCTGCAACGCATACAGTGAAAAGGGGTATAGCTACATTATCAAAAAGTTAATTAAACAAGTTTTCTATAAACACTTAAGGATTAAAATACCCAAAACAAAAATTTGTTAAACGTAACTTAAAGTCGATGCGTTGAATACTTTTCTGTTGGTGTTGTTGGTGGTGTTTCTCGCTTTTATCCGATTTCATTCTTAAGTACAATTTATTTGCGATTATGTAAGCAATTGTATAGGATGTGAAAGATATATGTATGTATGTACATATATACGCATATATGCCAATTTTAATTGCATGTCCGCGTCCGTTAACTGTTTCTGGCAAGCTGCCAGCGGCAGAGCATTTTCACTATCAACCTCAATTAATTAAGATCACTTGACTTATTGACACTCCGGCATACCATGGGTCGCGACTTTGGCTTCATGGTAGTCAGAGTCGGAGAGAGTCAGAGTCATCGTAATAGTCGTTGTTGTTGCTGTTGTTATTGCTATTTGGCTGCGTCGGCAACTGCTGATAAAATAGTCGTATATGTAATTATAATAAACACAATTGAAAGGCCAGTGCTAATTAAATTATATGCTCTTTCAATGTACGTAAAACTATAGATATATATATATATATATATATACGTGTGCGTGTGTTGTATTGTAACGGCACCCACACAACTACATTGGCAACTGTGATATGTCAAGTCATAAGGTTTTTTTTGCGTGTGGCCCATGGGGCGTATGAGAAATGTTAAGAATCTATGAAAAGAAACATTTCCGCTTGCGACATGCAACGGCTCCAACTTCAAAATACACTTCATCCAGCCAAAAACTGTCTAAACTCTAATTAGAAGCCTTTTAACAAAAGAATGAAAGAAAGTTGACGAACTGCAAAGCCAAATAAGATTAAGGAGAAGCTAAGAGTGAATCCCTAGAGTTAGTAGATTGTTTAATCTTGCTTTTAAGATAAGAATCAAGCAACTGTGGTATATATTATATTTATTTCTTATTTCTATATACCCATCTATAGGATATAGGGTATAAAACCGGCTTGTAGCTGTTAGCATAACTCCCAATTGGACCTGAACAATGCTGTGAAGTGTGAGTAAATCAATATTGAACTGTTAATTGCTTTTAAATAGACGTTAATCATTTAGTAATAATAATAACTGAAAGCTTCACGCGGCGGTTAGTAAATATTTACCTAGACCCCATAAATTATATCAATGTTGGCCGTGGCCATTGCCAAAGAGGCCATAAAATAGAATTTTCAATTTCAATCGCTGAATGCTATTAATAGTCTTAATACGCAATCCATCGGCCCGAAATTGATTGCCCACTTGAAAGCTGAAATTAGTATTTTCTAAACTTTTGCCGATAATATAAATTTTCCCTCTTTCGTTTCGCACTTTTTGCATATTCCATGTGGGCTAAATCATACATGAGTATATGCCAGGCGCGGATTTACCACAACCGAACCTTCTCAATCGAATACATACATATATATAAAAACAAAAAATAAATAAAGAAAGTATCAACATAATGTAAAATTTTCTCTTAATTACTTGTCATCATCAATTAAACTACTTATGTTTGAGCAAGTACTAAAATTTATAGATAACATAACGTTCCAGCTTTTTCTTCTGCCAAATCCACTCCTGTTAATTTCTTTATTGTTTTAGTGTTTATCAAGGAAAAAGTTCTATGATAATGATTTAAAGGGTCTTGGGATTGGATTGATTTTGATGTCATCGTTTAAATTATATGCCACCTACCAATCATCCCGTGTTGCTGTCTGGAAAAATAATATATACATATAGGTTCGTATCCATTTGTCTCTTGTCTTTTTGAATTTGATTTATTAGCCATTTTGCTCACATGATATTGAAAATTCCTAACCCCCTCACACGCCTCCAAAAAAGTTACAACATTTGGAGGTTTTTGAAAGCATTTGTAATATTAAAGTTTTACCATTTATTTGCTTGACATCTTAACGTAGGAGATGTGAAATCAGCCCATGCCATTGATGCAATTTCAATATCTTTGTTTACATATTGCATGTTGCACAACCAATGAATGGAATCGGTAAAGTTCTAAAGTTACAACAAAACGAAAATACCAATAAATTTTGTTGTTTCTTTCTTTGATAAGACACATATGTACATATAGATAACTGAACAATCGTATGTACGTATCTGTCTAACCCTTCCAAGGTGCATAGGAACCAACACAATTGATGGAAACGATTGGGTCGTTATCATTGTTAGATATTTGCATAGCGTGCACCTGACAGAGCAGAAGCAACCGGTTTTATTTAGTCTACTCCGGCCACCTCCACCTTCAGTTCCAGCTGACGGTTGGCTCCTTGGTCAAAATGCTGCTTTTTTGGCTAAAAAGAATAAAATTGAAACATACATGCGTATTGTATGTACATATGTATATGCATATGAATATGAGGCATCTACATACACTCGCCGGTGTAGTCATGTGGCGTCGATGACGGTGTGCCTTCCTCTGCGAGAGGCAACCAACCCAACCAGCTGGTAAATATTTACACTTGCTGGAAACGAATATTTCCTTGGAATGAAACAGACTCATTTGATATACTAACCCAAATCAACATGAACGCAGAGTAAGTTTCTAGCAATATGATTCTTCTGCTAAAGTTCAACTGGGAAAGACTTATACAACTCCTACATAAAGTCCTTACTTTGGCCTCTTACTATTAAGTTAATCTCAAAATCAGGATTACGTTTTGTCGTTTAAAATAATGATACATTGTCTAAGAATAGATTTCATATATATTGATGATAGGTTGGTTTCCACAAATAGCAACATTTATCTATCAAGTGTTGGTTACTGTTCTTGGGAATATTGTCAATAACTGCGTCAGACACTTTTAATGATACAAAAGCATATTGTTAATTCTCTTACACTTAATAAACTATTAATGAAAATCGTTGTTAACTAAACTATTGTTTGTTAATCAACTCGAGGTTAATGCCGCGTTGAGCCAGAAATAAAAAGACAAAATACAAGTTTTTAATGATTTTCAATGGACATGAATGAAAATCAGTCAGAAACTAATTTTAGTTTTTGTTTTTAAACTATTTATGCAATGTGCAATGTTTTTTTCACATTGTAAAATCTAAAATTAAAAAGTGATATCCCCACTTTAATTGCAATTTATCGTATTTTAAAATGACATCCGAGTTTTGGATATTTGAAAAGGCAAATTCAAAGTGGAAAATAAATAATATTTTATTTTTTGAGTTATTCTCCAAGTTTTGACTAAATTGGAGATTCATAAAACTTTTATTTATTGGAATACTTTGCTGTTCCTTGTCATTTTTTGTCTCGTTTAATCGTTATAAAACTAAATTTAAGAAGAGATATCACATTTAAACATTTAAACTCCCATGAGCTAATTGACTAATCCCTTATTACTGGGTTTATATATTGATATAGGTTAAAATATGGTTTTACGATAAAATGGAGTTAAAATAATTACATAATAATTGTTGGATCTCCAATTTATTTAATTAATTTGTTTCTTACAGCTTAGGGCTTTTTAACTTAATATGTAGAACATCGAAAAAAGGGAAAATGATCTTAAGCTGTCTTTAATCGAAAGTATCCTTGGGTAGTGTCTAATAGCAGTGCCAATTCCTAGAAACGATCCGTTTCATCGCATGAGTATCAATATCATAAATTGAAGTTCAGTTTTAGTTATAGACATAAACGTTATCACTAATGACCAAGGATGGATGGTCGAAACGGAAGGGGCATTAAAAACCATTGTAATGAGAAAAAAAAGGAAAATTTTTGGTTGGATTTATCTTTGAGAGGGGAAGTGAGAAATATTTGTGGATCGGGTGGCACATTGAGTTCGTTTCAGGCGCCAAAATAGCTCGCAAAGGCTCTAGGTAAGGGTATAAAGAAACTAACCACCATGAAAAAAGCAAGTTCCTAACGGAACTTCATTGTCCATAGTTCGAGTCAGAGTCATACACACACACATGATAGAGAGAGGGGGGAGAGAGAGAACAAGAGGTTGAGGGTGAAGGTGAGAGTCAGAGTGGAAGTTAGACAAGGAGAGAGAGTGTAAAATAAAGGGTGGCAAGAGAGAGAGAGAGCGATAAGAGAGGGGGCTGATAGACACCACCAGCCGGCAAACTCACAGATACATACATATACATATGCAAAGGGCAAAATAACTCCATGTGCTCGAATGGAATTTTTTTTTTTAACTTTATGGAAGTGCACGTTTTAGTAGTTTCTCATCGATCACGTCATACTCTTCACTCTCTGCGTACATCAAAGCGAAAACGACTTGGAGGGGGTGGTTGGGAAAGGCGGTGGGGATGGAGGAAGAGGATACACATTTCAATATTACATAGTTACAACGGAGCAGCTGAGCGGCTGTTTGTTTGCTCACCAAATGCGGCGAATTCATCATCATCATGAGGCATTCAGTTCATTCAGTAGTACATTCTGTTTGTCGTTCCGTCGCTCCGACGGTCCGTTGGTATCCCAATCTGTTGGTCTGTCGGTCGATCGGTCGTCGGCGGCAGCTTTAAGTATATTTTGCCTTATGTTGTACTTTTTCTGGCGACGATCGGTTCGGTTCCATTTCAGTCTTTCGTCGACTCTCTGCTTGTGCGGTTGGTTCGGTGGTGTATCGGCTTCGGTCTCGGATTCGGATTCGGATTCTTTTCTTTCTTTTTGCTTTCTAGCTGCTGCGGATTCTCGTATGGCCCACAGCGCCGCCACGTTTTTAGTATTGAAGTATCTAAAAAGTAAACATTCTTAAATATTTCGGTTGTTTCTTTTTTTTTTTTTTTTTTGAAAAGAGAGCGAATTTGAATTTAAATTTTGTGTTTGGTTTTTTTTGTTGTTGGTTTTTTTTTCGTGTTTTTTTGGCGTCTGTCGGTTATCTACATAAAAAATAGATATTTATTTTCGAAAGAAGGCCCTCAGGCAAGTGTATTATTGTTGCTTGTTTGTTTGTTTGTTGTTGTTGTTGTTGTTGGTGGTGCTGGTGGTGCTCTTCTCAGTGTGATTCCTAACTGAATATATATGTATATAAATTGTATATTCCATAGATACATAAATAAAAACTTCTTCATTAATATTTGAAAAGAAGAAAAGATTCATTCGTTGATCGTTGAGTGCAAAAAACAATTTGTTATTCCTTTTGTTGTTGTTGTTATTGTTGTCTCTGTTTCTGTTTCGATTGTCGGCCCCACCTGGCCACAGTTGATCAGTCAAGCCAAACGTGAGTACCGCTAAAAAGGAGAAAAAAACAAAAAAAAAACGTTAAAATAATTAGTGTAAAGGCGTTCAAAGAGTTTTTGGTTTCGGCCACCGTGGTCTCTAGTCTTTAAATAATGGAAGAAATGTACATAAATGGCCCTTTTGGTGGTTTTCTGTACTTGTGGAGAATTTATAAGTTGGTCTTTTACCCACTTTTAGAGATTTCATTTCAATTTCTTTACTTTTGGAGGTTTCGTTTCTTGTTTCATGTTTTCTTTTTGGCTGTTGCTGATAATAATTATAATTCCGTACTTGTTGATTTCGTATTGAGATTCAAAACTTTTTGTATACCCCGAGTAAATATTGATTATTTGTGTATTTGTTTAGTTTTTAAGTTTTTGCTGTGAAAGAGATCGGCGTGTGATTAATATTACAATATTACAACATTTTACATGGATTGAAATATTTCCTGAACACACCTTTTGGTCAATTGTTTTTTGTTTTCATTACGAGCCAATGAACTGATGGTTGTAAGGCATTTTACATTTTCCATTAATGCAAGTTTCTGTTGTTGTTGCCCCTAAAAAACCCTCATCACAATTCATCTTACACCGGCAATTTAATTACTTTGCCAAGAAATTAAGATTCGACACTAATTTCTGAGATTTACCTTCAACATTCAGCTGTCGCTGGCAAAAATTTGACCCTCCACTAAAACGACAAAAAGAAGAACAAAACGAAAAACCTAAATTCCTATGTACGGGTCATTTGTGTTATCAAAACAATTAAAAAATAAATGTACATACATACATTATACAAACATACATACTTATATGTTAATGTATTTATTAACTTTCGCCCAAGTTGCCTTTTGTTTGCAAAGCACTTGAACTTGAAAGTTAAGTAAGTACACGAATATTATGATGGCTTTCTATAATCTGGCTAAAGTATAGCATATCCCACTCAGGTGCGGTGATGCTGAGTAGGATAAGCAGGGGGTGGAGAGGGTGTGGGAGAAGAAGATGCAACTGGGGGGCAGATACTGTTCAGTCTGAAATAGAATATACTTAACTTGAGCTCATGTCATCCTAAGGGGGCCAAGTTTGCGGTCATTTACGACAAGTGGATATGGGCAGAAGAAACAAGCACATATCTGGTTATATATATACATATATGTAGGTATATATATTTTTGGTCTTTCCGTGTATGACACAACTGAAAATATTTACTACATGTATGTAGTTGTTATCATTATTGTGGTTGTTTATTGTACACTAATTAGTTCAACTTTAGAATATTGTTTTGAATGTTTTCTAGTTTTTACATAATAATAACCATGACGATCTTGAATTTCCACAGAGAATTTTATTTGCATGTGTATTTGATTCTGGCCCATTGTTTAATTAGAATAGAGCGAATTTATTTGTTTTACACTCAAGCAAGAAAATAACAAAACAAAAAGAAACCCAAACAATGTATGTGCTTTTATTATTAAATATAATCGATGCATATAAATTAAGTACATACATAAACTCTTTATCAGCTTGATAAATGAAGTCGATATCACCAAACGGTAACCTTCTGGGCCCTCAACCCCCTCCTTCAACTTGTTTGCCTCGCGTTTTCGGTCAACATTATAGAGGGCTTAATGTAAATACTCTTCAGTTTTCTAATAGTAAGTGCTAATATGTAAAAAGAAACAACTCTGGTTATAAAAGCCATTCCTTATTTTGATTTGATATGAAAGTTATAAAAGGCAAGACGTTTCTTAGCTAATTTTAATTTAGATACTAAAGATATAAAAGGCAAGATGTATAGGAAATTTATAGGGTTTTGTCACTTTGATGATTGATGCAAAGGCCATAACTGGAAAAGGTACAAGAAATGCCGCCAAACTTCATATTATGGCATAAAACATAATTCATAACATCATAAAAGCCGACCTATCAAAATTCTTCTGCCCCAATCGGTCCTAGTGTAGATCCAAGACCATCTTTGGGCTAATGAAGGAATTTTCTAAGAAGAAGAATCAAAAAATGTGTGTAAAACGATGGTAATCTTAGAAGCATTCAGAGCATTAGTTGCCTAATGTCATAACGCACCTGCGAAAGGAGAAACGAAGCCAAAAAACCAAACCAAACAAGAGACTTCTCTTGCATGCAGTGGGAACCAGTGGAAGCAGCTGCACATGCGCAGAAGCCCTTAGTAACAAGCCCACAAAAAAAAAAAAAAAAAACGTGCAGAGACAGAGAGACTCACCCTGACGGATTGTGGTTGTGCATTTTAAGGGGTTGCATTTGAAGGTCGTGTCCCATATTCACACACACACATATACATATATGCAGTAACTCCTTGGCATGACCTGAACTGGATTGGATTGCATTGGATGTGGATTGTTATGGCCCAGCTGTGCCCATTAAAAAGTAAACTTGTCCAGCAAATGAAATTGCAACTGAAATTGTCACAGACAGCTCAACGCTGGCGCTAGCTGGCCCACTGGCTAATCCATAAAGCTTTTTATCTCCGACAGCGTGTATAAAGAATCAGAAAAAAAGAAAAAAAGCCAACAGTATGACAATAGAATTGGAAATACTACTTAGACAAACAGGCAGACATAGAGCCAGAGAGACAGACTTGAAGGCGATAGATAAAGCTACATACATAGATAAAAGACACAGAAGAGAACACATACTACAGCTAATAAATCATTGACCTTGCGAACCTTGGCAATGCAATTCGTGTGCATACACACAGACACTCTCATGGAACGAATATACAAACATACATAGTTAGACTGAACTTGCAACAATCGACTAAATGTGCTTGGATGACACTTGGCTTGCGGCTTGGCTTGGCTTGGCTTGGCTGGCTTGGCGGAAATGTGAATGCGAATGCGACTGCGACTGGCAAATTATGCAAAGCAACCGCAGAACAAAATAGAACAGAACAGAACAGAATAGAACAATTTTCACATTTTCACCTACCTCTTTTGCTGTTGTCTTTTTCCGCTTTTAATCAAGATTTATGACAATTGACGAAAACGCAAAAAAAAAAAGAAACAAAACCAAACACATTGTACGCGCGCGTGGGCGTGAACTTGGGCGGACGGACGGACAGTAAAAACCTTTTGCATTCAGAGAAAATAATTTTATACCCTAAGAAAACTGCTCATCAAAGTGAAATCAAAAAAGGGGGGAAGGTTCGTAAGAAAGAAAACAAAAAATTGAATACGCATTTAATTAAAATATGCGCCTGTGCCTGTATTTTCTGTGCGGTTGCCATTGAATGGGAAGTGAAAGGCGAAGGAAACATGAAAATACCCAAAGGAAAGGAGAAAGCATTCCGATTACACCCATAACTTGTTGCCCCTTTGATGTGTCCATGGCCAATTAAGTCAGCGGGGCGAAGGGCAACATTAGAAGGCAAATCAGGACGAACAGCAAGAATGGGTCAAATTTCAAAAAAAAAAAAAAAAAAAAACCATTAGTCGGTTTATTTCGATTTAAGTTTTTTTTCTCTCTTCTCTTTTTTAAATTTACCTCAAATTCGTGAAGTCTTTATATATAGCTTTGGCTAATTTGCCAGCCAATTGGTCAGGTAAACAGTTTCAGTTTGATTTTATTTGCTTTCTGTTTTTCTTTTTTTGGGTTTTTTTTTGGTATTTGCCTTTATGCTTTATGGTTTATTTTTTCTTGCTTTGGCAATAAACGTGTCTTCCTTTTATATGTGGCCTATGTATTATAGCCTTTGCTGTAGCCGTTGTCTTCCATAAGCCACCATATGTACATACATACATACATACATACATACACACCTATGTACATACATATGAATTATTATTAGGGTGATTCATGATATGACACACACACAAAAAGTGAAACGTAAGTAAACTCAAAATGATCGATAATTTCACTCAATATGAAAGCAGTAAAAAAACCAAGAGAAAGTAAAATAATTATATTTATATTCAGTCGTAAAAGTTCTTAAGAGAGAGCTTAATTTTAAGTCTTTGATAGTCGTAGTCAAGAGGCATTAAGCCTGTTCTTTCCTTTTCAAACTAAACCGATTGAACTCTAGGATTGACATGTTTAAAATGATGGACTAAAACGAAAGAATTGCAAAATTTATTCAGAATCAAAAACAAGAAGCCTCTTATGAGGAAAAGAACCATCCTAATACTTACTAGTACACACACACACACTTATAGGTATACACTTTAGTCCTCCTAACATACATACAAGAACTGTGTGAATCATTTTGGAGTCGTTTATTACAATCTGTGCAATGACCTGTGAAATTATGTGGATTATATTCATAGGGTCCCCACACCAACCCAGTCAGCCATCCAGCCATCCAACCAGCCAGCCAGTCGGCCAGCCATCTCAGCTTCCAGCATCAGATATAGAGCCTGTGGCTCTAGCTTCAGTTTATCAATTCTAGGGCAAAAGTTATTTGGCTTGGTAGTCAACAAAAAGAAACGAGAAACATATAACAACAAAAAATAAATCACAAAATGAATTGTTGCTGCTCATTTTCTGTTGTGGCCAAGAGCTTTAAATTTTTATGAAAACAGGCAAAAGCCTTAAGGCGCTTACCGATAATATTCTATATACAAACTGATATACATATATGTATTTCTATATATTTTGTTCTTTCTTTTTTTTTGCCCTCTCTTATTGTATACAATATTCCTGGAACTTTTAGTTCATCAATGTTGTTCAAATCGTGTGTGTTTGAGAAAATTATTAAGAATTCAATTATAACAAAATGAAAACATTTGTTTGAGCCATTTGCGAGAGAGACAAGAAGAGAGAGAGAGAGAGAGACTTGTGTGTATGTATGTATGTGCTTGTGCCAGTTAAAATTTAATATTTATCTATTTATTTACCATCTCATTCGACATATTTATGTATGTGAATGTTTAACTAACGCGTTTTTTTTCTCTCTTCATATTTTGTTCTGGCTGATTTGCATGTAGCAAATAGAAAAAAAAAACCTGTATGTATAAATGGGCATTAGCAACAAGTTTATTGCCATAGGTGAAGAGGAGGGGTAAAGGGACCCGCCCCTGGCCAGATAATAAGACTTAACGGTCAAAATAAAAGTTGCTGATTAGATGGCTTAGAGCATTAGTTAATTAGCCGGGCCAAAGTTATGTGTATACATTCCAATCAACATAAATTGATGCTACGTGCAAATGGCGTAAACTTTATTTTACACGATGATGTCCATGTGATGGTTTGTTGTGCTAAAACTTGTACTAAACTTCAGCAAACTGTTGAATGTGCGGCAATTCGTATGTACATACATAAGCGTGCTGAAATGCATATTCATTGCCAATCATTTCGTTTTTTTTTTTTTTCTTGGATCGATATTAAATTTGTGCATAAATACTTGATCGAATAGGCCATTTAATGGAACGATGACAAAGCACCTTTGGGAATGTCCAATGTCTCTAACATAAGCTCTATTTAGTAGGCCAAAAGAAGGCGATTCAAGCTATAAGCACGAACTCGCTTGGCATATCTAGGTGTAATTTTTCGCCGGCAATTTGGAATGAAATTTAGTTTCTTTATTCGCATTAGTCGATGGAAAGAGGCAAACAAGATTTCCTTGATGGAAATACCATAAAGAATCCTTTATTGCTATTGCCTTAATTAATTCTACAGTTGTATAGATTTCAATTTGTCCGATTAAGTTATTTCCTTATATTTATTACCGATTTAATCTTTTCATTTTCATTTCACCAAAATTGACTTCTACCCGCCGTTTATTTAATTGAAAACAATTTTAATTGCCATCAAATTGCTCTAAAGTCCTTTAGAACCAAAACAAATGTGTTTTTTTTTTCGTGTGCCTTTCTTTTGTTTTTAAATTTCATTTAAAGTAAAAGAAACATTAAATTTGCTAAAGCCATGGGGTAAATATGGAAATTGTGTCATAAAGTCCTTTCAACAGAAGGCGGAATGTGCTTATATTTTGCCCCACTGACAGTTGGTTTTAAAATGAAACTTTTAATGTGAACCAGAAATTTATATATGCGTAATGCACATTTATGTATTTATTATAGTACAGTGAGCTTTAATGTTAAGTTTTATTTTACAAAAACTTAACTTTTGCCTCCAAGTGTGTGTGTGTGTGTGTGTCTGTGTGTGTCTGTGTGTGTGATACTTTTATGCAAGAACATGACAAATTGCCATTCAAAACAAGCTGTCAGCAAGTAAAGTCAACTCGTATGTAAAGGAATGTCAGGTTTTCAGCCCAAAAAACAAAAAAAAACGAAAAAAATGGGTTTACAATCACATGAGTGGAGGCACAGGTTGGCACATTGGTGGGCTGCTAATGACTTTTGGAAAAAAAAACTTACCTATACCCATTTGTATATACAAATTTCAGTAGTTTGACACTTGCACATGAGCGATATCCATTTGTAAGTACAACACATTTAAGTTGTAATTACGAGAGGTCTCAATTGTGATGGCAGGCGTCGGTGTGAGTAAACTGAGCAATCAGCACGAATTGGGCCAACTACCAGTGACCAGGCCCCTGCACCCCATCCCCTTTGCACACCCTCGAAGCCTACTACGAAAATTGTGAGTTGTCATTAATTTTGCTTGGTCAAGCAAAAGTACAGAAAAAAGAACAGTGAAAGAAATAAAAAACGAGTCTCAGCCGTTAACGTAATCGATTTGCTTTCAACTTTTCGACGAATTCATTTTAGTTTCTTGAATTATGGAAACACACACACACACACACACACACATACACATACACACTTTACTCATTCATTCAAACATACATTTCTTTTTTTTTTTTTTTTGCTTTCATTGTCGGTATTGACATTTATGACTTGTTATATGGTATTTGGTAACTTCAAAATAAAATATATATACCGGCTTTTTGGTTCAAATTATATTTCGTTGGCCAAAACTTTATTTACTGCAAAGCGTAGAAAGTGTTCATAAAATAAAAGCCGGCCAAATGGTTTTGATTCGTGAAAAAAACAATTTTCCATGCCCCACACCAAACGAAAAGCCCATACAATTGGTCCTGTTCCTGGTCGTCGTTCCGTCGTCTTCTTCTACTCCATGGTGGTCCTGGGCAATACATTTTTATTAACCTTTCGAATCCTTGGCTTTTGTTTTCGTTACGTTACATTTTGCTCTCCCGCCAGGCACGTGATTTGTCGTATGTTTGTTCCTGTCGCTTTTTTGGCACTTAATTTATGCTCCCACAAATGAAGCAAATAAAAACTGCAGCAAAACGAAAAAGGAAGAACCTGCTCTTCAATACCAATACAGAAGTTGTGTCTATATATACATACATATATAGCTATGTAACTGCGGCTGATGATGTTATAGGTGGAGTCCACAAGTTGCTGGAGTTGTTGGTAGTTGCCGGGAGTAGGTGGTGGGGGTTAAGACACAGCCGGTTTGGGTACTTACCAAATGGCATGCCATTTCCATTTCCGAGTCGTAAATATTTGCTGGCGTCGTCGCACATTTTATGACTTTAAATCATAAAAAGCCATCACTTGTCCTGTTGGCCTTACCCACTTACTCTTGAGAGCTGAGCAAAGCAGAGTAGGGCAGAAGCAGAGCTGAGAAGCCGGTGGCCACCAGAGAGTAACTCCTGCCATGGGGACATTTGGAGGAAAAAAAAAAGCACACACACACACATTGAACTGGAATGAGGGCTGTTGGCATAAAAACCCGCGAAATATTATTTATGGCAGTTTTCATTTGAAATTTATAACCGAAAAACCATATGAAATAAATAAGTAAATGTAAGCCACAAAAGGCAGCCGGTTCGCCTTTGTCTTGGACTTGCTACTTGCTCTTTGGGCCTTGCCAAGGTCGTGTGCTGTCTGCACACATACACACACACACACACACTCAAACACACACAAAATGTTGTAAGCTTTTATTACTTCACAGTATGTAATATTGTTTTCATTCATTCTGGGCACTATGTCACGTTGGCAGAGTTTCAATAGCCTAACAATTTATGAAATCTTAATGAGTTCAATAATACGCCTAGTTATCCCTCAAAGTATATTAGTTTAAAACTTTTCCAATTGTATCAAAATACTATATTTCTATGGATAACTCCATACATCATCATAAAATACTTTACAGGCTATTAATCATTAAAGATTTGTGTTTGTTTTCTCATTGATACTCAGTGTTTTCTTTTTTTTCGTTTCCGAAATGTCAGCAATTTTTCATGATTATGTCCTTTGATGTTCTAATTTCCGATTGACCTTAGTCAAAGTGTTCTTTCAAACCTTTTGGTACTTTATCAGCTTATAGGTCTGCCGCGTTTTATAAAGTCAACATCGAAGCAGTTTCTTAAAAAAAATGGGTTTTCAATTGATTTACTTGGCATCAAATTAATAACGAATTTATATTGAATGTTATTGTCGCCTACGGATTGGCAATCATTAAATATTCTATGACCATTTCTATTGGGAGTATTAAGAAATATATTTGGGGGAAATAATGGCTAAAAAATAGATAAACGATTTTTAAACCAATGCGAGAAAAGGTCTTAATTCTGATTTGGGCAAAGACATTTGAAATCATTTGGGAAATTTTGTGAGGTTAAATAGTTTAATTTGTTTACAAAAACTTTCCAAAAACTTGTAGTTTACATAACTCACGAGGGTTATGGGGTTGAGTAGAAATATTTACGAAATTCTAATGACAAATATTTTAAAAACTAACAATACAAAAATTAGTTTTTCAGTTCTCAAAAAACTAAATAAAAACTTTACTTCTGACTATAAATTACATATGTAATTATTAAGCAAATGCAGTTAATTTGCGATGAAAAGTAAATTGACGTATATAAAAGTTATATACCCTGGACCAAGTGCAAAAGTCACTTTACCTTAATGATTTTTCACAAACTTTATTGAGAAACTCGTGCCATCTCTCCTTGTCTCTCCTTGTGCCAAAAAGAGACACAAGATATGTCTCTGCTAATTTCTCTATCGACTATATGGAAGGTTTTATGTAGTTTTTAATCGAATATATATGACACATTTTATATATTCCGATATAAATATATATATTTAAGGCTATAAAAGCTATATTTCTACTATTTGTTATGCACAGTTATGCGACTCTGTGGATATAGAGTATATAAATGTTGATCTGTTCCGTTAAATGCTAATAAACTTCCTCATTGTTGAATTTTTGTCTTATATTGTAGTAGTAGGGTTAACTGGAAACTTGATTTTTATTACTTTGTTACAGGGTAATTAATTTTAGTGGTTTTCTGTTTCTAGTTTCTGTGTTTCAACAAGACTGAAACACGTCATCTTCAGCATGGGCAATCGATTGGAAACATATTCAAAATTTTCGATCAACGAATTGAAATTTTAGCTTTTGTTGTAAATTAACATAAACATTGCACTTTTCGATTACTTGGAACAATTGAGTCTAGTTTGTTTACACGATTGCTAATGTGTCTGGCAAAATTTGGCTAAGCTTTTGCTGTGACATTCGCCGTTTATGGCAAATTGGGTCAAGTTGAGAGCAAACAAATGAATGAACATGCGCTTTAATGTATCACAGACAATGAATAACAAATCAATTAATGATTTATTTAAACATTGCGAAAATGGTATTGAGTTTTCTCTATGTTGTCTATAGGCAAATTGGGCATTTGAATCACCAAACTCAACGCAATGGCCATGTTCTCAGGCCCAGGCCTGAATAGAAACAAAAAAAAAAAAAATAACGTGAGTTGAGGCATTTCAGGTAGGTGGCTGTCGTCAGTTCATCAATTGTGGCATTACCCAAATATTTTGTTGGGTTAACAAAGTAAGAGAATGCCTTTTTCTGTCATTCTGTGCCGTTTACTACGTGCAGCAGCACATAAGGAGTTAACCCTTGAACTTGGCAAAGAGGAAAAAAAATAAATAAACATCCGCATTCTGGCATAGACAGAGGCTTGAGACATAGATAGAAAGAAGACGAGGGACCAAGGGAAAGAGAGAGAGAGAGACTGTAAAAAATGTTGTGTCATTTCTCAAAGCTGTCATGACAAGAACGTTTAAGTCAATGTTTAAAGGGCTGACAAGGACCGCACAACTCCTTAATCACTTAAGCAGTTGACATACGCACATGGGAGATAGGTATCTGTCTCTCTTTCTCTCTAAGTATGGTATAATACAAATTCCTATCCTTTGAGCCGGGAAATAGAATAACGAAAAATTAGCCGGATTGCACAAATGGACTCTTGTATGTACATACATATATTCATCCCCCTCAGCTTTATATTAAACAGTTTGCAATTTATCAGCTTTAAGGCAAAAAAAAAAAACAACACCTACCTAAAATACGCCCATTGTCGGCTGCTTTGCATTTCTTTCTTCGTTGCCTTTCTTTGATTTGTTTCTGGTTTGCATTATCTGACTTATGTAAAAGGGTATACTGACATTTGTGAAAAGTTTGCTTCCTTTAAATGTTCTTGTTGTTCTTCAAGGAGAGAGAATGTAAGAACTAGTTTTTAGCCATTAAGCAGACTGACTTTCCATTTTCATTAATTTACCTAAGCAACCGAATTGGTTAGAGTATTTACACTTTGCTGTAGAATGGCTCATTTTTGGCGTGATTTTTTGTTCAATGTGATTTTTTGTTTTTCCTTCTTTTCGGCCTAGTTGGTAGTTTATTGGGCTACTTTGGTGTGCATACAATAATGTAATACTCTGCGGATCAACACGCTTGACTTGTTTAACTTTTGGTGTGTGTGTGTGTGTGAGTTTGTGTGTGTATAGGTGGGTGTGTTTGTGTTTTTGACACTTTGTTGCTGCTCTTTGCCCTGTCATTGTTGTCTTCGTTTGTTTCGTAGGTTTCGGTTTGTTAATCCGCTTTGATGCGTATCTGTAGCCGGGCCTTAGTTTTTCTATTTGCCTAGCTCTTGCTCCCTCTAACTGTCTATATATATATATATCTTGTTCGCCCGCTCACTCTTGCTGTGTATATGTAGTTTTTCATGTATTCTGTCAGCTCGGACCTGACCGGATGACCTCCTGTCATGTGCTGACGGCCATGAACATGGACCATGGACATAGTAGGACGGACACATCGGTTACACCCTCCGCCATACAAGCAGATGGCTCCAAAAAAGAAAGAAAGTTTGGTTTGTTGTGCGTGCCATTTTGCTGATTACCGTTTGGACATGTATCATCATCTACATACATACATATATGTATGTACATATGTATGTCACCATGTCCTTGCTTTTGCCATTGAACTATAAAAACGATTGATATCAATATTTGGACATAAACTTTGACCATCAGCAATATGTCATCAGATTATGTTGCTGATCTAATGTTGTATCATTAGTTTGCCTGTTGCCACTGAAACTGGTAGTCGATTTGCTGCTGCTGCTGCTGCATCAGCACACGAAATCATCGTCAATGTCGCGATGTTTTATTGTTGCTCTTTTTCGTTATCGTTTTCTTGGACTTGTTTTTTTGTACTTCACCCTGTAATTGAAGCAATGCAATAAAAGCCAAATAAAAAATGAAGAATGAGAAGGCAAAAGGCGGCCTAGGCATGGGCACTTACACTTTGATAGCTTGTGTTTGACTTTTTGATGGTGCGAATTTATGTAGGAACAACTAGAAATGCCCTATCAACTTGTTTAACAAAAAAATAATGAAATTCTATGAAAAACATTATTTGCCATTTTGTTTTGAGTTTCTTTAAATGTTGCACATTGGAACAGATTTCCAGAATCCATGTGGTTACTTGGCCTACGCTGCGTATACTTTATTATCTATCATATAAATACTGAACCACTGGCACAACTTCATTTCGGCTAGAAGAGTTTTCTTTCTGTACAATTTTATTCACTGAAAACTTTGCCCAAAATGTTAATGGAATAAAGTAATTCATTTTAGAATATTAAAGTAAATAATGAATGACAATGGGTAACATTTTTTAATACCTACATATATTTTTAGAATAGACTTAAGTTTCTTATAGTTCTGACTATAAAATGTTTGTCATTTATATGTATTTTCGACCCTATGATGGCCCAATGTATAAGTGGAGGGATTGCATTTTAGCTGGCTCAGCTGTAAAGTTCAACTCCTTACTCCTAATCCATTAAAATCCTTTACAGCGCCAACATTTAATTCGGCCATATAGTAAAAAGGGGGGCGTAGAACAAGCTTTATTTGCCATTGCGCCTCAAAGACCACCAAAGTAGTAAAAATTGTATTTTATTGCAGCAATTGAAATGCGAATGGGCGTTGAATTGAGCAATGAAACAAAAAAAAAGAAAAAAAAAAAAAAACACAGCAATACGAAAGACGTTGAAGGCAAAAAAGCCACCAAAAAAAGTAAGAGCATAGTAAAAGTAGGCAAAGAAAAGAAAAGAAGAAAAAAAGTTCGTCATGTCTTCCCGTGCCCAGGAGAACCGGCAAGAACACCAGCTACAACAACAACAAAGCCAAAGGCAATCACAATCGGTAGCAATTGGCCCATTGAGAGGCCATTAAAATCACAGGGTGTGAGTGTGAGGCGCAGCAGCGGCAACAATTATTCAGATAGGTTTTTTTTTTTGTTGCTCGTGCTTTTCGTGTTTTCTTTTTTCAAATTTATTTTTACTGGCTTTTTTTTTTTGCCTCTTTTGTTTATGTCATGGGTTTTTTTAGCAGCTGTCAAGCGATTTCATTGAGCGGCGCAACGGGTAGGGCAAATGGTTTACTAAACGATTCGTTGGCATCATTCTCATTTGGAGATTTGATACTAGGACCACCTGAAGATGATCATAAAAGCGACAATAAATTGCCTTATGGCACAATTAATCAGGCTTCAGGGATCATAAATCAGTCATTATTGGCATGGCTTTAAAAGTCATTAGAATATAGAGGCAAAATTAGAAGAAGAAGAAGAAGCAGAAAAAAGGTAAAATGATTCGAATAAGCTTTGTCTGTCATCAGTTGAGTAAAACTTTTAACCCCATAGATTTAGCCCAGTTCTCTGCTTATCATTCAAACTGCTTAACTCACAGTCCAGGCCAACGTCGCTCGTGTGTCGCTGTTTTTGGGGTCAACATTTTATAGAAACTTGCCTGTCTGCTGATAAGCCTGGACAAGGGCATAAAACTTTTGATGCACCTGTTTCAAAAAAAAAAAAAAAAAAAAAAAGAGACTCTGAGAACTGATGCTTGTCGGATTTTTGCTGTCTGCTGTCACTTGCCTTGTTGTCAGTGTTCACCTCTCCGGGTAGATTCATCGAATTAAGCTCTTAATTGCCGCAATAAATTCGTGCAAATTCTCTACGCGCTTCAGCTGGGAACAATGTTCCCACATTTTGTTGTAAAATGTCGCAGTAATTGGCCGTAATTGCCTAGCGTTTTGCCGTTTTACCCTAGTCATACTCACTGTTTGACTTTTCTATTATTGTATCGGGCATTTGTTATGCTAATTGTTGTTGTGTTTTTCTTTTGTGTTTGCTTTTTTCTCTCTGTTTTTTTTTGTTTTTGTTTTGCACTTGTCGCTTTCAACTTGACCCATAAATTGCACCCGGTGCGGGCGGTATGGTTGAAATCCCAGTTGATGTGACAAATTGCCGTTCAACTCCTTTGAGAGTCTGCTTTAAAAATTCATAACTCATACGCCAGGTGGGCAAACGGTTGGCATACCATTCATCCACCACCCATCCAACCAACCTATCCACGTGTCAGGCAACCATATGAGGTAGCTAATCATGATTAATTTGCGTCAATTTGCCTGAGCTATTTTTAGTCAAGTGCGGAATGTTAAAGAGAAAGAGTGGGAAAGAAAGTGAGAGAGATTGAATACATTTCAGTTCAGTTTCCTGTAAACCATGTTTAAAGTGTGTTGTATTTACAAATTTTCATGTAAAATAATATGAATAATGTATGTATGAACATACATTTTTACATTGCCACTACTTACAATCTGTGTATGCCCAGCAACTACACGTATCTACGGTTTTAAGCTTTTATCTGCTTGTCAGATTTCTTGGGAATCCCCACAACTGTTACGCATATCCACATGATTAGATCGCTATCCAACGAGATGATGTGGGAGCAATGAAAGGGTCAACAATAAGTCGCTTAAATAGATTCTTTTATATTGTGGCAGAAAAAAAAAACAATATATTTACCTTTGTGCAGTATCTAAAAATAGAAATATGAAAACTTAAAAAAAAGAGAGGGTTAATCCTACCTACTTACATATTTACAAATGGACTCGTGTTTATCATTAGCTTGTCATTGGGTCAATCCAAATACTTTTCTATTTTGGAAGAGATTTTTCGTTTATTGATTTATGCGACATTCCTTTCATTGTTTTTTTCTATGTTTTCTTTTTCTTACAGTTACAAGAAATTCCACTTCATTCGGCAGAGACGAGTAGCAGAAAAGGTTCTGGTGCTATACACAATTAGCTGATGTGAATGGGTTGGAGACAAAATAAGGATAACGACAAAAGACAACAACTCAGTCATCCGTTTACGGAAACCGCAAGCAACTTGTAGAAAACTTTGCCTAGACCCGACAGCAACACAGAGCACCGCACAGACAAACAAACCCAACAAATGTCGGACACAACATCTTTCGAAATGGGCTCGGCCTCAGATCGGCCACCAAACAGATTCCAAGTGAATCCAGTCAATGGCAACAGCCGCAAGTCACAGAACCTGCCGCCCGATGGGGCCGATGCAGTAGGCGGTGACAGCGATGGGCCACATGAAGTTTATCGTCGGCTGACCAACATTGATGGAGAACTGCTCGAGGACGATACATTCGATGCGACACAAATGCTAAACAAACAGCAGCCCCGACAGCAGAGGTAAGTAGTTGGGTATGGGTTTAAGTTGGGTTGCCTTTGCCCATTGTGTCCTTTTTGGCAAAAGAATGGAAATTTTTGAAATGTTGTGTGTGTGTATGTGCTTAATTTGCTGTTGCTTTTGCTGCCTGCTGGCCTTTTCCTGGGTTCTTTTCTTTTTCCATTCCTATGGTCTTAATTATGACCTTGTTATACGCTTAAAGAGGCGTCATTTGCATTTTCTATTGTACATTTGAAGCTATTGGAAAAAGATAGCATACTTTTTAGGGCGGGCCATACTCACTCGTTTATCACACAAGTTGAAAAAGAATCTGTGTGTGTGGGTCTGTGTATATGTTTTCTTTGACCATTTAATCATTCACGCCTTATTTATTTCAATAAATTGTAATTCCTTTTGCCCAACCAGTGAGTGCAGAGTGCCTCATCATTCAAAATTGATTAAATTTTTGAGGCATTTCATGGCGAGCATCTATCAAATTACCAAAAGTTTGCTGACCTGGCCCATGTTCCAAGTCTCACGCCCCATGCCATTGAGCCAGGCAGCCAGCAGGTTCAACAAACAGTGCCTTATCCTCTCCAGTCTCTAGTCGAGGGACAAAGAATCAAAGGAGCCAAGCTGCAACAGCAGCAGCAACCAATTTTAACAATGCCACCAATCACAGACAATATAGTAATAGCAATCATTTGCGCTTGTGTTCACTCAGACCATCGACAAAAATGTAGCAAAACATTGGCAGTGGACAGCCAATTTGCATAGGCATGACCATGATGGTCATGGTCAATGGCCAAGGTCACAAAATAGTCACAATAATAAATAGAGGACATAAAGAATATTTTGGCAATTTAACATATCGAATTTTATTTAAATTCTAATTTGAATATACCCATTCTGCTCCCTGCTCCCTACTCCCTACTGGTTCTTTGTTCAATTATTATAACCTATTTGAAAATGAATTTAAATTCCTAGGTAACTGAATGGAAAATTCATTTTTCAAGGAAATCCATTAATCGGCTCATATGATTTATTCATTGACTCAGCATAATGCCTTTTTGCTATTTTCACCCACTGATGGAAGACGTAGGTAGAAGATTTTAAGCTTCAAAGCTCTTTGTGAAGAGCTACTTAAATTTTTAATTATATTTCCTTTTGCACAAATATCTGACTAGTCTAGTACTAGTCCCCAATTGCCGTTTCCCAATCGTTACCACTTTTCAAAGCCACGCCAATTATATCAATTTCATTTATTGACAGACAATCATGCGTGGCTTCATTTATGTGCCAAGCTGCACGCTTGCGGCTGCCATTGCCTGCCATTGCCTGCCATTGCTTTGACAGGCTTTGGGTCTGGCGTGCCAGACGCACGCAGACCCATAAAAACAATGATTCAAATACTACATATATCACTATACATCATACGAATACCATATATGTTTATATACATTCACATATCTGTATGTATATATATCATATGAATAGCTGGAGGCCATTGAGTAAAGTCGATTGGTTAACTTAGCCAAACCAAAATGCACCCAAAACAAAAGAAACCAAAAGAAACCAGAAAAAAATATTAGGTATTCGACTAAACGAATACCGATTCTTTAGTTATTGGTGAATGATTCAAAAATCAGAAATCGACGAAATGCAAGAAATGATGGATGATCGATTCTTACAAGATCTTGATGGCAACAAAGCGAACAATTCAAAATCACATAGAACTTAACAAACATCTTGAAATCATCTGCTGTCTAAAGCAAGTCAAATTTGACGAATAAAAATCTTTTAGCCTCTGTAAAAGTCTTGGAAATTAGCCCCGAATTTTGTATAAGGTCCATTTCTCGTTTAACATGGCGTTTTCTATGAATTTAACTCCCCTATATAGCCAGGGCCAGATGTCAGTCCTATGTCAGTTATATTTCTGAAAATCAAAACTGGATTATAGCATAGGCAGTACAAAAGGTACAGCAGGTTGTCTAATTGGCTATTTCAAGTTCTATCATAAGCAGTCTTTGCTAAACAATCCACAGTTGTAATGGCCTTAATGATAAATGTCATACTATTTTGACTAATAATTTGAATTTCGCTCTAATTAACCGCGCAAGAATCTTTCCAAAATAATTATGGAACTTGTATAAAATTTCATCATCGAAATTTCATAAACGAATTAGCAATAATGAAGATAGTTGAGGGATGTGTTACCAAGGAAGAAAAAAAGGCGAGGAATTTTTGTTGAAAAGTTTTGATCCAAAATGTGAATTCAGCAAGTTCGAAGAAGCCCTAGAACGGAATCCAATTAGTGGGTATAATCAGCAGGGAATCAGCACGTTATAGCCATCCAGGCATGCAGCATATCATTGACAACGAACACACATTTTACACACTTTGGCACACAGCAGGCATGTGGTTGAACTCCCCCGCCTGTCTGGCTAAGTGGGTGGTATCCTGTCCTGTCCTGTCCTGGGGGTCGTCTACTTGCTGTTGATGCCAGCTGGTGGTGTTCGAACCTCTACTTATCTTATATTTGTTTTTTTTTTTTTTTACACAATGGATGGCAATCAGAAATTGCAAGTTTCGGATTTGACATTGAATGGAAGCAGCAAAGGAATTCAATTTCATCCTATAATGAAATCTATTGGTTTTAGCTTTTTAAATTGACCAGTCAAAACAAACGAAGAAGTGATCGATTCACAAGCTTTTTGTGATTGTTATTAAATTTAACAAAAAATTAATGTACCTCATTTTCAGTTTTTTCTTAGTAATTTAAATTTGTAAGCTCTAATAGCTAGAGGGGAAGAAATGGACAGTCATTCATTCTGATATCCATAGCAATTTGAAGCTTTCCGCTTAATTAAAGCCGCAGGGAGATAAACTCAAAGGGTAAAAGAACGCCATGGAACCCTTTTCTAAGTTTTTTTTTCTTTCGTTTTTATGCTCTTCTACATTTTCTTTTTGTTGTTTGTTGCAGGCAATCCATCAAGAGCAGTTTTCGCGACAAGGATAAGCCATCGCGGTTCAAGGATCTACAGACAACGACACGCTTTCAAGTGGATCCCCTAAATAATGAATCCGATGATTCCAACGATTCGCAAGAGGAGCGTGAACTCTTGGACAATGAATATGATACAAAATATGGTAAAAGTTTTCGGTCAGTTTTGCATTTGCTACAACACATTCCTTAAGCAAAACAAATTATTCGATTCTAATGTTGAATACTTTTTGTGGTTTCGTTTCTTTTTATTTTCTTTTCTATTTGGGGTTTGTAGGCATTTTACCCGTGAGGCATTGCCACGTTTGGATAACTATCGTAATATGATGTCAATACAGGCTGCCTATCGTCCAACACTTGATGAGCTACATAATGCTACACTTGTCGGCAAGGTAAGTGCCAAGTGTAAAAGAGGCAACTAGAGAGAAAACATGCTCGTTCTTCTTTACACAAAAACATAACTTTCTCAGTCCTGTTTGCTCATCCAATGAATGACCCTTAGCTTGGAAAATTCGATTTAAATGAATATTAATGCAAAAGCCATAAACTGGCAATGGCCATGCGCTGACATTGGGTAAACTGTCATGGCGGGGGATAACGCCTAAGGATATGGTATGGGAAATCGAACCCTTAGGGGCAACAAATAACAATTTTGCAGGCACCATAAAATAACAATACGCCATGCTTTACGAGTGTTTAGTGCGCCGCAGTCGAAATTTAAATTTATTTTCCGCAATGTCAATTCAATCGATCGATTGGTAGTCAGTATTCGGTAGAAGGAACATCTCTCCACATGGGATGTCAACCGTGCTCAGTTTTAGAAGAGCCATTTGCCTTGTCGTGACTTGGCATGCCATCGGTATCTCAACCTGTGGCAGGGTCGTTAGCCGCCATTACATTGCAGTAGCAGCAGCAAAAACCCCAAAATGGTCTCTGAGATGGTGGTAAATTCATACTAATAAACAGCAATTGGACTTCATTTTCATAGTGGTGAGGGATTTGGAGGAATGAGTGATTGAGGGTGTCATCCATTAACCGCAGAGAAGCCCAAACACATCTAGAGTGGGCGATTTAATTAAAGTTTGTGCCACAAAAAAAAAAAAAAAAAAAACACACTCAAGCAACATCAACAGGTCGCCTCCCCATCAACCAATACAGGCTTCGGGGCCTTTGACTTTTCATTTGACTTTTCAGCGTTGCATTTGGGAAAAACTTTTTCATTTTGTGTTTACCTCTCATTCTATCTCTCTCTCTCTCTCTTTCACTCTCTCTTTTCCATTTATATTTGTTGCCTTTGTTGTTTTCAATTTCAAAGTTCACTTGCAATCAATTGGCACTAATTGATTTCAACACGACTTTAAGAAAGTCTCTTCATATTGAGGTTGTTATTTGTTGATGCATTGTTTTTTATTTGCCAATTGAGTACAAATGAATGACTCAAAAATTAGCCAAACAATAAAGAATTATTCTTTTAGTTACCCTTTATTGATATTGTCCACGCATATGTAGCTTAAGAACCAAAAGATTGCATTTAATATTCTTTCCCACTAATCATAATTTGAGTATTAATTCAATCAATTTTTAATAACAGATTAAAAGATTAGGGAGCAAACGAGATTAGGTATAGGGCATCTACAAGTTTTGTTTGCTTTTGTCGTGTTTATAATTGCATCTCACAATCGATTCTAGCAATGATTTTGCTATGGATCTGTGTGGATATTTATTAAGTTCAGGACATAACAATGACTTTTGGTTAATTAAAAGTGACTTGACCTAAGCCAAATAATTCGATAATTTAATATTTAAATATCTGTAGTCATGATGTAGTCGTGCTGTTGCTGTTGCTTAATTGCTTTGACATCATCCCGCAGCCAGAGTTCAAAAGTTTAATTGGCTCAACTGGTGTTGCGGTGACTCTGTGGCGTATGATTAATTTGGCTAAGAAAATCATGACAGGGCCGCATCGTTAGCGCGGGTGGTTGAAACGTAACGAAATGAGCAATGGAGATGCGATATATTATGCCTCCCTATGGGGAGAGAGATTGAGAGCGAGAGTGAAAGAGATATTCATGCCAAGGTCATTAAATTTTCAAGTTTCCCTATGGAAAGCATTTGCAAAAATAGAGATGGCAGAGAGTGTAGAGAATGGGAATGCTAATGGGGATGGGGACTGGCATGACATTTGAGCAGTCATTTATCACTAGTAGACAGCTTTATTGAAATTTTGAAAAACCCAGTTACCGACACCCACCCACCCGCACACTACCCGCCCACACTGCCCCCCCCCAACCTGGTAACACTCCTCCAATTTCCATTTAACATTTTCCATTTTGAACATAGAATACGCACAGCTTGACGCGCAATCAGGATCCGGAGTCGGGCATCATGAATGGCATGTTGAAATTTGGTTGGATCAAAGGCGTACTCATACGATGCCTGCTTAACATTTGGGGTGTCATGCTCTTTCTACGTCTCAGCTGGGTGGTTGGCCAGGCTGGCATCATCGAGGGCTTCATATTAATACTGACAACGACCGCTGTTACCACGATTACTGCGCTGTCGATGTCAGCGATAAGCACTAATGGCGTCATAAAAGGAGGTAGGTAGTAGTAGTAATATGCCTTCATGTCCCATGCTTAGAGAAAGTTGTCTAATCACCTGTATGTATGTGTTTAGGCGGCACCTACTACATGATATCACGTTCACTGGGCCCTGAGTTTGGGGGCTCCATTGGCCTGATTTTCTCGCTAGCAAATGCCGTCGCTTGTGCCATGTATGTGGTTGGCTTCTGCGAGTCCATGACGGACATGATGAAGGTTCTGGGTTGGCAGATTGTTGATGGCGGCATACAGGATGTACGCATCATAGGCTGTATCACCATATTGCTGTTGCTGATTATTGTTGTCGTTGGCATGGAATGGGAGGCCAAGGTGCGTATGATTAATTTACACTTCATCGCAGAACGCAACCCCATACCCATACCCAAACCCCTCCCCATTGACAGTTTATGTTATTTAATCAAAATGCCACTGACTCACTGACTAACTGACTTCTTCCGCTTTAGGCACAAATCGGCCTGCTTGTGATTTTGTTGGTGGCCATTGCTGACTTTATAATTGGCAGCTTCATTGGCCCCAAGTCCGATGAGGAAAAGTCCAGGGGTTTCCTTGGCTATAATGGTAAGAGTGTTGCCGGATACCAATTTACATTGTTCGACATTTGGATTTTAATCAAATTTATGCCAAACAGCGACGCTGTTTCACACAAATCTCTTTGCCGACTATCGCGAGGACAAGGGTGTTCAACATAATTTCTTCTCCGTATTCGCCATCTTCTTTCCCGCTGCCACTGGCATTTTGGCTGGTGCCAATATTTCCGGTGACCTAAAGGTAAAATTGTTTGACTCTATTAACTGTTGCCAACCCACCAACCCACACCTGTTACGAAACAAACTTTTCAGGATCCACAAAAATCAATACCCAAGGGCACAATCATAGCGATTATTATCACCACGGGTACCTATTTGCTGATGGTACTGCAATGCGGTGGAACTGTTGCTCGCGATGCCACTGGCAATTTAAGTCAGGCTCTGAATGGCTCCTATGAGTTTCTCGACTGCACGAACGGTGAGCCATAAATCAAACAAAGAAAAAAGCCAATGGCAATATCATCTCAAGTACAAGCAAAAACAAAAATTGAAAATGACTTGAATTAATTTTACAGTTGTCTGCGAGTATGGCCTACAGAACTCGTTCCAGGTAATTGAGCTGGTTTCTGGCTTTGGCCCGCTTATCTATGCCGGCTGCTTTGCGGCCACCTTATCCTCGGCTCTTGCCAGTTTGGTGTCTGCCCCCAAGGTCTTTCAGGTGAGAAGCATTAAATTATGTTAAGTGTATTAAGTGTAGCTAAGTGAATCGATTGCCATTGCAGGCTCTGTGCAAGGATGAGCTCTATCCAAAGATAGTATGGTTTGCCAAAGGTTTTGGGAAGAACAATGAGCCAGTCCGTGGTTATGTTCTCACTTTTATTATTGCCACAGCGTGAGTTAATAATGCAAACATTTTGGGGGCATTCTCTCTCTCTATAGTAGATTCTTTCTTCTTAATTTAGCTTCATTTTGATTGGAGAACTCAACTTGATAGCTCCGCTCATTTCAAATTTCTTTTTGGCCGCCTATATGTTGATTAACTTTAGTACATTCCATGCCAGTTTGGCCAAACCAGTCGGCTGGCGTCCAACTTTTAAGGTTTGTTACTAATCACCAATCGAATTTCTCCTAGTTGATTGTTAAATTTCATCTCTTATTGATAGTATTACAATATGTGGCTGAGTCTGCTCGGGGCTGCTCTTTGTGTAGCTGTCATGTTTCTGATTTCGTGGGGCACGGCGCTTATCACCTTCTCTGTAGTGTTGGCATTGTACTTAATCGTGGCTTATCGCAAACCGGACGTTAACTGGGGCTCCACCACACAGGCACAAACGTATAAGAATGCCCTAATGTCTGTCCAACAGCTGAACAATGTGGAGGAACATGTGAAGAACTATCGCCCCCAGATTTTGGTGCTCTCGGGACTGCCAAATACTCGTCCGGTCCTTGTTGACTTTGCTTATATGCTGACAAAGAATCTATCCCTGCTTGTCTGTGGTCATGTGTTGCGAGGTTCCAGCTCACAAAAGTATCGAAATTACCTGCAGGAGCGTGCCACTAATTGGTTTCGAAAACACCGCGTCAAAGGCTTCTATGCCCTGGTCGATGGCGAAGATTTTGAGGCCGGCACTCGGGCTCTCATGCAGGCCTCCGGCATTGGTAAATTGAAGCCAAACATCATTCTGATGGGCTACAAGACTGATTGGCAAACCTGTGAGAATAAAGAATTGGAACAGTATTTCAATGTAATGCACAAGGTTAGTTATCCCGTCCACTCTGTCTGTTGCAAGTCCAATTCAAACCATTGAATCATCTGTCCATGCAGGCTCTGGATATGTATCTCTCGGTGGCCATATTGCGTGTGCCCCAGGGACTCGACTGTTCACAGTTGCTTGGCTCACAGGATGGTAGCTGGAAGACCGCCAATAGCAGTGGCCTGGCCGATGTGCCACGTACCCTTCAGCCAAATGAAAGTTCCGGTGATTTGCAGGCCACTGAGAACAATGCACGGAATGCATTGAGTGGCAGCATTGATTCCCTCAGCCGTAATGTTTCACAAGGTGAGCTGAGCCGTAATTTCTATGGCGCTATTCAAAATTAATGTATCTATTTTTTGAAATAACTTTTTTGCATGATCAACAACCCACAAACAAAACCCAAACCAAATCAATCTGCACCTAAAAACAATTTTATGCACTGCAAATCAATAATAATTTTTGCACAACAAAATAAAACCTATACACCAACAACACCACAACCAATGACACGAAATGGCAAACCACATATCCTTAGAGGAACGCAGCCGTCAAGATATGTCACAACCGGAGAACGGCCTGAAGATGGTCAAATGTAAGTAGCCTTATGCCAAAAAGAAATTTTTGTGGAAGAATGTTGATGATGATGAATACATAAACCTTCTACCTTCTCTCTGCCTTTTCCTATCGTTTTGTTTCGTTTTTGTGTATATTGGGTAATTTCCTGGAATCCTCTGTAGTGCGATTCAAACAGAGCCTGCGTAGAATGCGCTCCTGGCCAGGTGCAGGTGAAGTTGTGTTTAGGCTAACATTAACCTACGTGTCTTACTTGTACTTGAATGGAATGTGATGTTGTTGTGGGCCGAGTAGGTAAATATTTACGAGTATGAGGCTACACACACACAAGAGCGTTACCCATTCCGTTGACGTTTTCTAGTTCCAGCTACCCCGCTCCCTTACCCCTAACCACGAAGAGTCCATCATCCTTAATCCCGGCTAGTTCGCTCCTTTACTTTCTCTTTTTGCCCGTCTGTTTGTGCATAATTGTCTTGAAGTTTTACAACCGCTGTGCTCATTAGGCCATAAACTTTTCAACAAATTAACGACATTTCCTAACATCCGACCCCCTTTAAAAACTAACCTCAAGTTATACCTCTCAGGAACTTGTCTTGGCCTTTTCCGAATATCTGCAGCTGTGGCCAACCCTTTTTTTTTTGTGTTCTTGGTGTTTCTTCCTGTTTGGCCAGAATGTTGTCGCCTTAAAAATTAATACGATGCTCGTAAATTTGAATTTAAAATTATGCAATATTCTTGTAAGCCAAGGGAACAGAGGGACAAAGCCCCAAGTTGTGCACTGTGTGATGTGATCCTTAGGAGCAGCATGTGCCTATTGTTTGCTTTTGCATAAACTAACATTACCCCACACTCATACACATCCATTTTGAAAAGGGGGAAATTTACCATAAAATATGACTATGAAAGTGGGAAAGGGGCAAATATTAAACTACAAATTGAATTTGCGTATATTATATAGTTATGATTGTGAGAATAAATGTCCTAAGCCTGTGCATGGATTGTTATGTGTACCATGTAATTTTAATTCCATAAGATCTCATAGCATCATATCGAAAACATAATATTAATAATTGTACTACAACCAACACAGCCTCCAGCACAAGTGACTTGTCATTCATAGCTGGTAATCAGGTCAAAGACGTATCAGGATTGCCAGATCCACTTGAAGTCAATAAGACATCCAATGTGCTGGTAAGTAATAAGTGACAGAACAGAACTAAATGCAAGCCATCCATTTTTTGTCTTTCTTTTTTTTTTTTTTTTTGTGCAGCCAAACACATTACGAAAATCAAAACAAAAACATGACGATCCAGCCTCGTTATACAAGGGTCCTGGCGGTGTTGAGCTACCCAAAGAACTGTTGGCCGACCTCACACAATTTACTCGTAAACGCAGCCATGCCGTCATCGATGTCTGGTGGCTGTACGATGATGGTGGCCTCACTCTGCTGCTACCCTACATTATAAGTACGCGACGCACCTGGCAATCATGTAAATTGAGGTAAGCATCGTGTGAATCTTACCAAAAATTGAGTTTATAAGCACAGAGAGTGTTCGGTTCGGTATAAGTAAGTATGTATATGATGCTCTGACTGTGGCTCCGGCTCTTGATTCTGACTCTTCCTTCCATGCCTCTGGCTGGGTAAACAATTTACGCTTATCACTTTACATTTGGCGTTCCAGTGGGGCATATGCCCCCTAGCTACCACAAAAAAAAAGTGGATTCAAGGTCGGCCAGGTCTCTGTTAAATGGATCTAATGAAGTGGCAAAGTTGATTGTTGCAGACAGAGAGAAAGAGAGAGCGAGAAAGATATAGACGATAGGCTGCACCATTAAATCGAATTCAATAAGCTTTAAAGCCTCATAGCCTAAATAGAATAAATATATATACTATATCTACATATTCACTTCTTAAAGTACATTCAATCAACTTAATTTAGAGTAAATATTTTACTACAAAACAAATTAAATCTTTAAAGAATTTTAGTTCCAGCAAAATTATGATCATGTTTTTGTTGTTTTTCTTTAAATTATAAACTACAAACATATGAATGCCCATATTTAGTGGAGTGTTTTCTCATGAGTGTTTGGCAAGTTTTTGTCTAAAACAAATATGCCCTTTGGTGAATGTAGAAGCAATTCGTTAGTAGGTACATTTAAATGTTATGGTGGTACATACATGGAAGCATTTAACTGGCAGTGAGTTTGCTCTTATCTGACATGTTTTAGAACTCAATGATGTGGAAAATGAAATGATTGCTATGTCAGAATTGTGAAAACTATATGGCATACATAAATAAATAAATATGTACATACATCATTTTGAGAAGAAAAGACGACGTTTGGAGTGGCGTACCAAAATGAACATAAACATAATTTGTTATGAAATTTAATTGTGTGCACTTTAAATTTTTATATAATTTTTTTCAGAGTGTATGCGCTGGCCAATAAGAAAGCCGAACTGGAATTCGAGCAGCGTTCCATGGCCAGTCTATTGTCAAAGTTCCGCATTGATTATTCAGATCTAACATTAATACCGGATATAACCAAAAAACCACTGGAAACATCAACACAATTTTTCAACGAGCTTATTAAGGACTTTGTGGTGAATGACAAGGATACGGAGAATGGACACAGTAGCAAGGCAACGCTCAATGACGATGACGGTACGTAAAACTGGGACCGAATCATTATTATGCTGAATATCATTCAAATAATCATTTTGATTATTCATAACAACATTGCAGCTTTCATTAGTGACGATGATTTGGTGGCCGTACAGGACAAGACCAATCGGTATTTACGTTTGCGGGAATATCTGCAAGAGCAGTCAACCAAATCGGATATGGTGGTGATGACACTGCCAATGCCCCGAAAGAATATTGTCTCTGCTCCGCTTTATATGGCCTGGTTGGAGAGTCTGAGTCGTGATATGCCGCCCTTCCTGTTTGTGCGTGGCAATCAGACAAGTGTATTGACATTTTACTCCTAAAAGTAGACAGCGAATTTTTCTCAGTCCCACAGTCTCTTTCTCTTTCTCTCGCTCTCTCTGTCTCTTTCTATCTATGTCTATCTTTTTCTTTTACTCTATGTCTCTATTGTATTTTACTTACTCACAAATACAAACACTCGGACACTCACACACAATCACAGTTATTGCTATTAGTTATAGAAGTATTTTTTATATCTAGCTGTACCATCTCTGTACATACACCCACACACTCCCACACACACACACACACACACTACGTTATATACATACTTATATTTATATACAAACATACATATATACCTACTAGTAGTATGTACTTGTGTATTTGGCGAACAGCAGCACACTCAGCGGTAAACGAGAGAATAACAACAACAATAATGACAAAAAACACAACAACAACAACAACAGCAATATGACCATTAATATTCAATGTATAAATAAGTAACTGTATAAAATCATGTTGTCCCTCCACCACACACACACAAACACACACAGTTTCTTCCTACAGATTTTTGCAATTTTCAAATTGTTGTATGTAATTTACCTTGCTCGATAATAAGGAATTCATATTCTCATCGGACTTGAACAAAATTAATGTCAATTTTTAAATTTTAAATTATGATGTGAAAATAAAGACAAAGCTTTTTAACATCGCCAAATAATTGTAGAACTGAAAATTTGGTATTGTTTACTCGATTTCCTAAGTTTCCTAAGTTTTGCCAACGATTTTAACGATTTCCGGAATTTCAAACTCGATTTAGAAATTATGGTAAAATATATATATATAAATTTCTTACTGAGATTTTCCTGCTGGTTTCCTCAGAAATTCCAGAACCTAGAGGGTATCCACTCCCCCTCCCCTCCTATTCCTTGCGTTAACTGTCGACGTGCCTTGCCAAACAAAGAAAAAGTCTTTGTGAGAAATTAAAGGCAATTTTATGTGATTTTACTAAACAATTTATTAAAAAAAAAAAAAGGATTTAATATTTTATGATTTAATTATGAATTTTGCCAAAGATGTATTAATAATAATATGCTTAAATACAGATCTGAAAATAAAAAAAGGCGGCTCAACGTAGTTGATGCATTTAATTTGCTGTCTACCTTGATTGTGTGCATTCAATTAGTCATTTATTAATTGATAGACTAATGATGGCTCACTAAATAAGTGCACCTAATGTATCGAATTGACCATACTAGACTTAAGCTGACTAATTAAGGCCAACAGATTCTGTTGGGCTGCTGGACTGTTTGGCATATTAATTTCTTCATTTTGTCGCTTCAACTATTGAATTGGATGCCATTGAGGGTTACTCTGTACGAATTCAATGAGCCTGACACGAATGTGACTGGGATCCCTTTAGGGCCGTTTTGGTGACGGTGCTCGTAAAGGCGCAATTGAATTTATTGCCCGTTACTATGTAATTTCTGTAATCCCTATACCGTTTCCACTCCAATACACTTTAGATGGAATTGTTTAAGAAGCAAAAAGAACGAAAAACATTGCTAGAAAGTTACCGTTCTGTTTTGGTTCTTATTTGGATTTATTTTGTTGGATGCCACAGAAAAGAAAAGAAGAAAAGAGATTTTTGAATTAAAATCGAATTGGATATAATGTTCGATAAGGTAAAGTAAGCAAACTTTTTTTTTTTTGGTTTTTGTTTGTGATTGACACATTCTCTAAAAGGATAGCAATGGAAATCCGGTGTACATTCAATGTGATCAGATTTCATGTGTTTCTTAGTTAAACTATTCAATTTATGAGGAATATCATTCGCATATGAAATGATGGATAATGGAAATGTAATATTTCAGTAACAGAAACTGTTCATTGGCAATGAGATTTCGTTTTCATGTGAAAGTGAAATTGTGTTTTCTTTGAAAACCATTGTCATACTCCCACGTCTCCTCCCACGTCACTTTTCGATGTGTAACTGGAAGTCAATTTAAATGCCATTGCGTGCCATTTTAAGCGGTAATTCAATTTCCCGCTATATGACACGTTGATACTTACATATACATATGTATGGGTTTACATACATATAATATTATATGGGCGACCCTATCTGATTATGGTTTGTCTTAATACCTATATAAATGGAGGCTCTCTGGACAAAAGGCAATGCACTTGTTGATTTTTTGCTCTGTTTGGTTTCGTTCTCGAGCGTGAAACATAAATAAATATTTAATGTTGAAACCATTGACAATGGGAGTAAGTAGAAGTACAGTGAAACCTCGATATAACGAACTTCGTTATAACGAAAAACCCAATATAACGAATTTTTTGTTAAGTCCCTTGTTATACTAAGGTTTTACATTTCAGTACCTATAGCGAATCAATAGATATAACGAATAATTTTGCGATCCCCCCTCAGATTCGTTATATCGAGGTTTCACTGTATCCCCTTTCCCCGCCAATTGAAAAGTGTCTTTCGAGCGGGCAACAAACTCTCAGAGGGCAAACTCGTGTCCACTTTCATTTTCCAATACTTTGCACTAAGTGGTAGACATTTTCTGCTTTCGAAAAGCAAACATCAGATAATTTAATGATTTTATTTTGGACACATGTGGCGCACATTTCCATTTTTTTCTTTTCTTTATTTTTATATTTGTGTGAGTGTCTCATTTTCTCTTTTTTGTGGTCATAAGGAGAGCCTTTTTGATGTAAATATAAGCAGTCATTGTTGTATACATAGATGTACATCAGTATATATTTATTGTGCTTTAAGGACCAAAGAAAGTAGGTAAATGTGTCCGAAAGATGCCATCGGCCATTCATTACTCAATGCCCAAGCGACAATGAACTCATTTCTGTATGTGTGTTTAATTTGATAATTTAATTGAATTTGAACTGAATTAGTAGAAAGCTGATATCAAAGGCTGCAATTTATGAAGTTTGTCTAACAAGTTTAAGAATATGGCCAAGAAATTTGGCAAGTCTTTTGTTTTCTTAAAAGGTTTATTTCAGCTTAGGGATAAGAATTATCAAACAAATTTGGTAAATTTAAGTGAAAAACAATTTCATCTTTTCGAAAACTATTCCTGAGAAGCAAAGCAGCTGATCCATATACATACATCCATATCAGACGTAGATAATTAGAAATTAGAATTTTCAGAATTCTCCCACATCATGGACTTTTTTTTGTATGCTTGCGTGGGTATGTGTGTGTATTAACTACAAAAACTTAGGGCGGCACACCTAAAAGTATGCAGCATACAAAAATGGAATTATCCCTACTCAAAGTAATGTGGCATTAATTTGACAAGACTATGTAGGCAGTATGTGTGAATGTTTGTGTGTTATAAGTGTGTGAGACATTGTATATATATATATATATACACGAAACACTTAGCCAAGTGTGCGTTTGTGTCTGTGTATGTGTTATTTCAAGCCTGGGGCTGTGTGCTCTTGTAGGCGTGTAATAGCCTAAGTTTCATAGGCGCTTAAATCAATTAAGTTTTCGTTGCAGCTTGATAAGAATGAAAATACACACACATACACATCTTTGTATGTAGAAGATTATATATATATATATACACTAATATAGCGACAAATGAACTCGTGCGTTGTTTCATAGTTGCGTGTGCCTTGACATGACATCCATCTAGTTATCCAACGAGTTGGCAGCCGTTTAAACACTTAAACACTACGTGCTAAACTTATTGGCCATGTCATATATGTGGCCAAACACAGATCCCTCCCCTCCACGGCACGCCACCACCCCCCTAAAACAAAGTTGAAGTTTATCGCAACAACAAGCTTTAGTGCACAGGCAAACTTTATTATTTGATTAGCCAAGCATGTCAACACATTGTGCTCTCGATTTCGGCCTCTTTTTTTCGAATGATAATTTTCATTTCAAGAGCATTTCCACTTACTTTTTGAAAAGTGAGCGACTGAGAGAGAAAGAGTAAGCATTTCAAATGAGACTGAAAGGAAATGAAAGGCTTCCAGGAATAACAAGTAGAAGCAAAAAAAGAAGATGAAATTGCAATCCTATCATCAATTTGAAAAAAAAAAAAATTTTGTTTGTATGATTGAGTTTTTGGCGCAAAACCGAGAGTTTAGTAGATATGTGTAAAGATATTTGCAGTGGCGGATCTACTGAAGGGATGCCAAACACTAAAATTTGCTAAGAACCTCCATATACACACAAGGTAGGCCAGAAGAAGTCATCCGGGCCAAGAGAAAACATAAGTATATTCGTGCCCACCATTGTACATTTTGCGCCTGAATTGGATTCAGACTCATTCAAATCAGATAAACGAGTTGGAAAGGCTTTCTACACAGTTTTTTGCTCGAAAAACAAAGTTTTGGAGTTTTCGAACTGCCATAGTAAACAACGAACCCTTGATAAATATCTCTAAGGTTCGATTATTGAATTTTTCTCATTGTCCTCAGTATCTATTCGTGTAAGTGGCATGAGAAAGACATGGTCAAGGATATGAAAAGATGCGAGCAAACTTATCCCTCGAAAAGTTTTTCCTACATCCGCCACTGAGTGATTTTATGCGTGTGTTTGTGTGTGTTTATTTTTTGTGTGTGTGTGTGTTACTTTGTGGGTAATATACAGCCTTGTAGTCGTCATCGTCAGCGTCTTTGTCGTTTTATGAGTTTCACGCTTTTGGCAACGGCTGTTTCGCTTTGAAGCTTCAAACTTCTCTTCATAAATCTTATCAAATTTTTCGTTTTTCCTTAAATTGAATGTGCTCACACTCACACACACACACACATACAGACATTCGCTGCGGTTCTGGTGTTATTTGATTATCGCTTTGACTTGTGTGCTTTATACATCAGATGTATGTATGTATACATTCATACATACAGAAATAAAGTATAAGACGTTTTCCTCTAACGGCAAAGATTTTCATTAAATTGAATGAAAAAAGTTTTGTCTGTGTAAATAAAACGAAATTACACACACATACACAGACGTCATCTAATACATATATATGTATATATATATGTTTGCGCGTGTTTGTGTGTGGTTGTGTGCTTTTGTGTGGGTATCTAGATAATTGATGTTTGGCTGATGTGGCATTTGTTTGCTAATTCTCCCACTCTAACCCACTGACCCACCCACATCCCTGCATCTGATTTATACGCATCTAAATCACAATCTCGACAACAGCAGCAACAACAAGATCATGAAAACAAAAAAATTAATAACACCTTGACCCTCAAACATTTTGCTAAATTCACACAAATAATATTTTTACTCTCAAAATCCGCTTAGCTTACTTAGTCAGGGCAGCAGTCTGAGGCACTGAGGCATATTGTACAATTTTTTGTCGATTGGTCTCTCAAATTGTTTGCTAAGCCGCTTTTCAAAAGTTGTTAATGCCCAAATGACAGATTTTCCGCACTGAACGGAAAAACATTAAAAGCGTATTGCAAAATTGATGGGGGAAGTGGTGGAAATATAAATATATATAAATTATTCCCCAGACCTCTGGTTAATTTCAGCTAACAGTTATGTATATTCTTTATTGCCACTTTCATCAACTTTAGCTGAGAAAAGCCTTTTACAATCGAATGTGTGTGTGTGTGTGTGTGTGTGTGTTTCTTTTTGCGAATTGGGATTTTCCTATCGATAAGACAATTGAAATGCTAATGCTATTAAACCAATTAGTAGGTCTAAATGATAACCTTAAGAAAAAAAAACGTTAAGTTGGGAAGCGAAACAGGAAGCAAATTTTTCACTCACCGAAGGTGCCACACTCTTGTGGAGTTTTCAATGCAATGTAAACCCAATAAAAATTTCAGCGAATAAAAGAAAAAGAAACATATTTGATCTATAGAAGGGTATGCATATGCATGCCATATGTCCCACTCAGATGGAAGAAGAGCTCTTAGACTTAATGCACTCGTATTTCAATCTGTCAGTTGTGCATGAGTTCCTGGTAAATTTGATAAGCTCTTTAGCTCTACAAGTGTTTCCATTTTACGTTGGGAGTTTTCAGTTTCAGTTTCACTTTGACTTTTTTTTTTGCGATTCGAGCCAGCACTTTAACCTCTATCAATATTTCATTTAAAGCAATTAAAAATTGAAGGCACGCATAGGCCCAGCTCAAAGAGTGTTGCCTGCTTTCAGGCGGCGACCTTCATAACATAAATCACCAGAACGAGAACCAGAACCAGAACGAAAAACCGAAACGAAACGAAATGAAACACAAACACGTGCCCGTCGTAAAGGCAACTCGCGCAAAAGTTAAGCTGTCAGCTCGTTGAAGTAAAGGCAAACGTAGTGGAATTGGTGGTCCTATAACATGGGTTGGGCTTGGGTTTGGGTATTAAGTTCGGTAATTGCAAATTCCAGGCCACACATTGTAGTCCTAAATCAAACGCGAGGCGGAAGCACATTAATGCGACCGCAATTGCATAAAATTATCACGCAATGCCACTGCCGGGGAATAAGATAGACACACGCCACTGTCGTCGACATATCCCTGTGTTTGAGTTACATGCAACATTATCACAGGGTTCCACTCTCATTTTCCGCCCCCCATCCCCTATCCAGTATATGCACAGCTGAAAGCATTAGGCTCTATAAATTCAATTTGCTTGTAAGATGTGTTATAATTACTTATTGTTAGTTGTTTCACTTTTAAGTAATAAGGAATTGTAATTAATCTCTGTAAATATGGAAAACATATATGTACATATATCGAAAGGATATTCAAATTTCGTAATTTTTCGCATTAAGCAACTTTGCTGTTTGCTTGTATGTGTGTTTTTTCGGCTTTTAATTAAAACACTTTTAGACCTACCGGCAAGAGTCTGCCAAGTTTGGAAAAAGTCAAACGCAAATATTGGCAATGACTTTGGTAAAAACAAAAACCAAACCAAACCAAACCGAACCGAAAAAAACACCGCTACGTAAAAACTTTTCAATACTTTTTTGAGCTAAAGTTAATTGACCCACACTGACTTGACGGAAAATTTCATTGGATTTCATTTAGTGGAGTGCCAAAGGGGCAAGTGGAGAGTTTAAGGAGGGACAGCAGCAACAGCAGCGTCAATGCATAAAATTTAAAAAATTCACTTTGTTTTGTATTCGACATAAACTCGTATAAATAAGCATATAAATATTTTGATGCTGTTCCTGGAAATAACAATAGGACGAACAAAAAAAGAGAAGACAACGAAACAACAACACAAAAATGTGAAAATAGAAAAAAGGCAAACAGCACCATTGGCAACAAATAAACTTTTGTTTAAAATAAATTTGTTTGCCCTTCGCCTAGCGGGCAATACATGTACGTATGTATGTATGTATGTATGTATGTATGTATGTATGTAGCAAGTATGCATAGTAGAACATGGGCCACAGAATGCCCTTTGGAAAGTCCCCAAGTTGCCCTAAAGTGACTCGTCGATTGCGTCCCACGCAATGTGAAGCCGCATTCCAAACAAATTTCCGTTAAGAATTCGTGTATTTTTTTTGTTGTTTTTTACAGTCTCCATTTCATATTCGTTTTTTTGGCAAAACTTGTGGGTGGAAGATGTTACCAGGTGCGGAATCAATACACAGATGATTTGGCCTAGTCGCGAAAACAAACTGTCCAGATAATACTTTAAGTATCTAGAAGAGTATCTTCTTGTCTTTTGTATATGGATGTAATGTATTAGTTTCTATCCATTGACTTGACTGGATCCCTTCCTGGTTTCTGTTCTAGGGCAATAAGATCTTAATAAAATACACATACATACATATTAATATGTGGGTACATTCCAGGCGGTATCTATTCCAGGCCAAATATTCTCTTAGACACGAGTTTAGTACAAAATCTATATATAAGTATATAAAACTTTAGTTCTGTTAATGCTCAAAGCTTGGAATATCACGTCCAGCGCCTGTCCAGGACTTTGTCCATGTCCATGTCGCATATCCATTTTGAGTGTGCTTGAGTTTGCTTGACCCACCAAAGGGCATTGGCAGTGCAGTAATCATTCATATTACTTAATGTCGTGCAACATGGTTTTGAATTATTAATTTTTTGCTTAGCCAGTTTCCTAGCCACGTGCCCTATGAATTTGCCACTTTCTGCCAGTTGGCTTCTTTTGGTTTTCCACTTTCCACTTTGGTACTTGGCACGATTTGCGCTTCGCGTTCCGCCAGATGCTTAAATATAACACTAAACATTTTTAATGAAGCCTGAAATCGAAAGTTTACGTTCTTTACGTTCTTTTCATCTTGTCGTCATCGTCATCCTCATCCCTAATGCTCGCCCTCATCCTTGTGCTCATCGTGCTTATCCTCGAGGCGTGGTATCCAGTTTACTGCTATCCGACAGAAAACGGAAGCGACAATTGCAATGTTGTGTTGTCACGTGTGAGTTGTAAAATAGCAAAGAAGGACAATTTTTATTTTGTCATCTCTTCCGGCTTATTTCTAAAAACAGAAAATTTGTTGTGACATGAATTTCGCGAATTAAAACCGGAATGAACAAGGCCGACTAAAAAGGACGAAGGGCGCGTGGGTGACGCCATTGCCTGAGTGAGTAACGACACATCAGTGGGGCAATGCCAGAACAAAATCTTGATTCTCCCAAGACTCCAAGACCCACTCCACTCCCAGTCAACTGGTATCCGCCTTGCCACAACTCACTTGGAGCATAAGCCTCACATGTGGCATTAGCATGTTATTTATTTACCACTCTCAACATGTTGTTTTCCCACTCCTTTGCTCACTATGACTGAAGCATTCGTTTTTATTCTCATTTATTTTACCCAGTCGCATCTGGTACAAGTTTGTTTTTATTCTCATTTCGGGTAAAATTATAAAATAAAACCCAAACATGGTCTAAACAATTGTTTCTTGATTAATTGCACAGTAAATTTATTACAAAATCTTGCAGAATTTTCAGCATTTCAGTTTTCAACAGTTTTTTGTTTTTGTTTATTCAACAAAAGTGTAATACTGAATTGGGTAAACAAATATCTAGTTCAAAATAACAACTTCATGCGAATCATGATTGAATCACACGCAAACGCAACTAAAGCACAGTTATCCCTCTGTCGATAAACTGTAACTAAAACGCTAGAGGATTGTTCAGTTTATTCAGTCTTTTAGTTTTCGCAAATGGACCACTTTTTAAACTCAATAAACGTACAAGTTTCTTACGCAATATATTCAATTATTTGAGCAAAGTTTTAAAAAATCAAAGAAATCAAGAGTTAACTTTCAGGTCTTTAAGTGCATTCACCCCAAAAAGTCTGTTATATATATTTGAAGAAAATAAAACCTATGTGGGACCATAGTACAGTGATAAAAGCAGCTTTAGTTAGCTCCTTGGATATGAAAATGACTGAAAAAGACAGAAGAAAAACTACTTTGAATATTATGTTCGATTTCGTGTCGAGAGCCAAGGATAAAAGCATTTCCTCTTGTGTTTTTTGTATCTATTTTTTGTTTTTATTTGATTTGTATTTGGCATAGTTAATTAATTAATTAACTTGCCACATTCCAAAGTCAATACGCCAAAATACAGATACTCGATTCGCGTTTGTGGCTATGTTTGAGTGTATTATGCGCAAATATTTTCTGTATATGTATGTACATACATGAATGTTTCACTCTAAACGGAAAATGTAAAGTGGCTTTAAGGTTTACGGACTCTCGTCTTTCTTTAGTTTGGCACGCATTATGAATATCAACTTTAATAAATATTCCCATACAGAATACAAAACCCAAAACACACACATGGACACACACATTTTGTGTGTAGCTGATGATGTGTTAATGAGCCCAAAGGGGTAACCATTTTCGTGTTGATGATGATGATGATTATTAGTAGAAGAGCTAGGCTTGAAAACTAGGAAAACTTTTGCAATGTGAAAGGATTTAAACCAACAACAAAAACAAAGCACACAGCCACACATACCACACACGCACACACGCACTTAGAGAAATACACACACTTAGCTAAACACTCTTATGTTATGCATAAATCATGGCACAATACCAACCCCAGACCCATTCGTTTTGTGGCTTAGATTTTGGGCTGTATGTGTCTGTTTTTTTTTGGCAGAAGAAAGAGTAGGAACAGTAGAAGGTTTAGTAAGGGAAAGAGACAAGAATGAACTAATTACACAACATCCATGCTACTCTTGAGGCATCCTCAAGAGTGATGCAAACAATGGCCAATGTGTACATTTCATTTAATTTAATTTAATCGCCTAACACTCGCCGCTACTCGACCGTAAATGAAGACGTTCCGCTGCCTTTGTTAGTGGCACTTAAGGCGTTGCCGAAACCACAGCAATTCGCATTCACATTCATATCCATTGCTCAACACCAGACACCCGACTAAGAGCAACAGAGAACGATAGACAGAGCGAGAGAGAGAGAGAGACAAAGATGGGGCAAACTGTGCCATTTGGTAGTTTGTTATGAAAATAATGTAAATTAATTACCGTTAGCAGTCATGGATTTAGGCCATCCGAGCATCCGTCCAGTGCGCCTAAACCTTAATAAGAATTTCCGTTGCGGTTGCCGTTACCGTTTCTATTGCTGACGATTTTTCCCCTAATGGGATATGCGATATACACTGAGCAACAAAAATTTGCTATTTACTTAACCGAATACAAAAAGTTTGCTGCACGATAAATTAAAAGGGATTACGCTTAACTGATTTCCAGTGCCAATTTCTACTCAAAACTTTTAGAACTCTCCTCTTGAAATCCACATTGTTTTTTGAAGTGTATAAGTTAAGTTAACTTGGCCATTTGCCATTCAAGGTGTACATCTTTTGCCATAATCGTGGCAATTGCCAAACCACTTGGCCTTTTCTGATCCTTTTAATTATGATCAACGGGCATTAAGAGATTCGGTTCCATTTCCTCCTATCCACACCTCCCGCCATCTACTGCTGGTTGTATATTTGCTCTTTTTGGGTTCTGCTTTCCCTTGCTGCTACTGTTTGCATTTTGTTTCAAGTATTTGAGTTATTTTCATTACAAGCAAATATGAATATACAAGCAAGAGAAATGTGGGACCAAGTTCAAAGGGCGGTCACCCCATTTGAAGAGATTTGAAATCTGCAACAAAGTCACGTCACAGCTGAGGCACAAACAGCAACAACAACAAAAAAATACCCCCAAATGAGAAAAGAAAGTTACTTTTGCCGCATTTTATGGCAAGTATTTTATTTATTTAAATTTCTTATTCCGACCTCCTTCAACTTGAATCAACAATCGCCTACCGCTGTTTGGCTGATTGTTTGTTTGGCTGGTTGGCTGGTTGGCTGATGGTCGGTTTGGCTTTGATTTTAGGTCCCAAACTATTTGTGTCTGTTGCGGCCTATTTTAATGGCCAATTAGCATTGTCTTTAACATTAAATGATGGGGTAGATCGGGCATAAATCACGCCCTCAATTCGGTTACCAGACGGCCACAAAAGTATTTATTAGCTTTTTAACTAAATGCCACTAATTACGAAAAGTGGCTTAAAAATAAAACCAAAAATTCAAGCAGTTGCCCCAAAAATTTTTATATCACATAAAATATTTATGACTCGGCCAGGTTCATAAAATGGCCAACGATGCCAAATTCGCCAAGCAAACCCAAAGCAAATGGGTAAACGTCCAGTAAAGTAGACTGAACATCGAAGTGGGGTTGGCACTGGGTTGGGGGGTTGGGTTCGGTTTTGGGGTTGGGGTTAAATCAGTGTACTTATATTTTGAGCTGGCACAGAGTTTGCTACTTTGTATGCGGCTCGTCGCTGGCGTTTTGTTTGCAATAAATGTTTAAACTCTGCATAACCATAACTTCTTAATAATTAAACAATGTCCATAAATCATGTGGTCGCTCGGACTCGCATTCCATTAATTAAATCGTTGCATTAAATGTAAGTCCCATCGCTCTGGCATCCTGTCGTCCAGTTGTTTTGCTTGTTATTATTTTTATTATTTTATTTATTCCCTGTGCATTTCATTTGGTTTCTCAGTTTATTTATGGGATTCGTTCTAATTGGCTTTGGCTAATCAAAATTTGCGGTTAACGTTTACGATTCGTGACATGTGTTCTTGTTTGTTTGACTAAATATCGATGTAAAATGAACCAGCTGCAGCCAACAGGTCGACCAATCACATCGAGTCGTGTATTTACCTTATCATCTTTTAGCCATAGCTATAGCATACTGTTTTGGGCATAATAATTTAATTTAACTTAACGGCTTGACGATTTCTGTTGCCAATAGTGAACAATTTTTACCAAAAGGAGAAAAAAACATTGTAGAAAGGATAAGTAGAAATTAGGATCAAGACTATCGATCTGCATTTAAGGATATTCAATATCCTTTTAAACAAATTGTTGATCTCTATTGAGTATGCCATATAATATTTTGTTTAACTTCTGAATGTTTGACGGCATTCGTTTGCGTGATTTTAATATAAGCTAAAGATCTGATTGTAATGAGCATATGCAGACATTATTTTGTAGTCTTAATATTTCTTTGAAAAGTTGGAACATCTCTAAGTTATGTTTAGATTCTATATCTTTATACATATATGTAGATGCAGTTCTTATTACAAAGGGCATGGAATTGTAAATTGTATGGTTGACAGAGTTATTTGTTAAACTCTGACTTTTGCCAAAAAAAAACACAGAGAAAACAAGAGAATTGAGACAAGCTAAGCAGTTGAGCCACAAACAAGTATTCGTACATGAATAACATACATAAACAACAAAAAGTCTACTTAGAACATGAACCAAACAACGTGATTCATTCAACCTGATTTTCTTTTGCCATTGCCATTGCCGTTGCCGTTTTTGTTGTCGCTGTTGTTGGCTTTGCCCCTCTGGCTGACTTGTAATGTTACTTTGCACCTGTGTAGACTTTTGTGTTTGTCAGGGGAGCGAAAGAGTTGAGTTGAGTTGAGTTGAAAAATGCGGCTGTTGTTGATGTTTGTGGCTTGTTGTTCTTTTGCCACTTAACGAATGAGTTCCTTAACCCGTTTAGCTGGAACTTCTGTGTTGTTTATTGTGGCATTCAAATTGGCCTTGAATTGAGGGCCCTTGATTTTGAGTCCTGAACGCTCCTGGCAACTGTAAATAATTTAAAGAATGTCCGAATAAAACAATTAAATGATAAAGGCAAGAGATTGAAATAACTTTTATGAATGAAATTTCAAAATGTTATCAGATAAGAGGTAAAGTTTTTCAACAGGACACCACACACACACACACATACACACACACACTTCTTTGCATCGAACTCATTCGGTTGAACTTCCTTTTGCCATTGAACTAAAGTTCCATGAACTACCCTGCCCCTGGTCTTAGCGAGAGAAAAGAAAAAACAACACAAACAAAGTTCATATCACAAAAAAGGGATCCCTTCCCTGCCTATACACACATAAACACACACACACATTTACACATACACACATAAATACCTTTCGCTGTCAAAGTTGCTGTGTCTGACATTTGGCATATGCATTGGAATATCTGTGTGTGTCAATGAATGGGACTGTATGAATGAACGCAAAGTCACACACACACACATACATAGATATACATTTATTTGATTTTCACGTACTATATTTATAGAGCTATATTTTATTGTGCTAGGCATGCCAGCCAGTCTATGGCAGACCATTTACATGGCCAGACTTTTGTCAATGGGCGGACGAATTGTTGACGAGCGGACATGAACATAGACTAACACCCCTCTATCTCTTCCCGTCTGTTTACAATTGTCTATGCCTAGTTAGTTTACTTGGCTGTCTGAAGTGTTTGTTTGCCGTTTAGAGCAACAACTACAACATCAATTGAAAACTTCCAACTAGTTTTTGATTTAAATCTTAAATAGAAACGACTCATACAAAGGTATAGAAATGTGGCAGAAAGAATCTAAGAATATTGACAGGATAAAGCAGAGTGCTCCTGTGGATTTGGACTTTTGTAGAAGCTTTACAACGATTTGCCCATACCTAAATTGGGTTTGATGTGAAAACGCAAACATAAAAATACAAAATTAAAATGGTTTAAATGGTGTGAATTTCCTGAACTTTGCTTTTTGGATTAATTGATACCCACGCACATAAAAAGGGGCTTATTAGATCCGCAATTGATTCCATTGTGTATGTGCTTATGCGGTAAAATAGTTTCTTTGTAAAGCCTTCTCAGCCAATTGGTTGAACATAAACACAGGGAACCCACCCACGCCCATCCACCTAGCTCTCCTTTGAAACCGAAAAGTGTTTTATTATTGTATTTATTTTCTTCGTTCGACTCTGGGCTCTGTGTTTTGATTTAACACCTCTTGAGGTGCTTTGGTTGTTGCGTGCCTTCTACCTGACCACACAGAGCCACAAAAACGCCCTCTTGTCGGCTTCCTTCTAGTTTGCTCTTCGTCTGACTCTCCGCTCCATCGCATTGTATACACATTCCAAACGGCGAGAATTTTTCGGGGGCCCAGGACCCAGGGTGATTTATAATTTTAATGATGTTGCCATTGCCTGGGCACAACAACAAAGTCGCTAGCGCGTGTTGCTTCTGACACAGACAAGTGGTGTTGGCCAGGAGAGAACCTGTCCATTTTCCTTCCACAAAAAAGAAAAAAGGAAAAACAAAAACAAAAAAACAATCTCTCATTCTCACTCGTTGCTACTATGCTGTATTATGGCTACATAGTATGGAATATTGGCTTGATTTTTGTTAGTGGATATAAGTAGATATTGGAAGCCATTCGGTAAAAATGAAAGACGAAAACAATGTGCATAATTGGAAGCTTTGCACTTGAACCCAGTGCCGATTGTTTGCCTGTTGATTGAGCTGTAATGAGCCTGAAATGGATGTGCCTGTATGTGTATGTGTGTATGGATAGGTGTGTGTATATGTAAAAGGTGGAGCATGAACATTAGTTGATGACCATTCACGGGCATTAATCGGATTTGAGTTGAAGGAGAAACACTAGAGGGAGTAGAGACGAGAGTACTTGGGCGTGCGTAACTGCAATTGACAAGGCCACGCGGCGTATGCTTAATGTTTATAGTAGAGAGCAATTTGCTCTGTTTGGAAGAGGTCTCTTGAGGATTGGTTGGAGTATTGCCAAAATGTCATCAATTTACTTTCGGCCTTTCCCATTTTGTTTATATAGATACATACATACATACATATATTTATCTTGACTTGGCCTGGCTGGAAAATAAAAATTTAAGTGTTTCTTTTGAATTGAGTTATTTATTTTCTGATCTGTCAGCAACGTAAAACCGTCCATTTTCTTTTTGCTTAGAGTGGTGCTCAGTGGTCCATGGTCCGGGTATTAAACTCAATTGAAGCTTGGTGGTCAATTAGGCAGGCAGCCACGACTCTCCCATCTCCCACAAGAGCAAAAGAGTGGAAGGGAGAAAGTTTTGCCCCACATAGGTCAGATAATGCCTCTCCATAGTCTCAAAAAGTTAAACCACAAGGACTTGTAGACTTATTGAACACCTAAGAAGGATTTTTCTTTGAAATCGGCTTATCAAATGTGGGTGTATGTATGAGACACAAATGTTTTGTTTTGTCTTCGTCTTTTGAAACGTAACACCTGTGCATGTTTCACCTGAACAGAGCAGTTAAAAAAACAAGAAAGGAATAAGTGAATGACTGGAAATGAGAATGTGACTGCCACTGAAACTGAAACTGAAACTGGGTGCGTCCATTCTTTCATTATATTTGTTCAGCTCAGACACATTGATCTTTTCTAGCCATTGTTTGTTCGATTTGATGACTGATGATGATTCCGGTTCGTGGAATCAGTCGCACTTTTAAGCGCATTAACAGTGTCCTATACCACTCCCTCTTACACTCTCTCGCTCTCTTTCTCTCAGTTGTGTCTTTCGTTATTAAGCAGACATTGAACTAGCCTCTTTTCTAATACTCTTTGTTCTTTGACAAAATTGCACGTAGGAGCATTAAGGTTTGTGTGTTTTCGTTTGGTAACCATAAAATCTAATATGCAATTTGTGTGAAGTCTGGTCGACTTGTTGGGGGCACTTCTCGCGCTGTACTCAACTCGTGGAAACTTTCCAAGTTGTCAGATGTCAGTTTTTGATGTCGTTTTTGGGCTATTGTCATTTGGTTGCGGTTCATTTTGCGTCCAATTCCCTCCCGTTACTCGGCAGAAGTTTTAGCGCTTAGTTTGCGGCACATTGGGCAGCACGTGGTGCGTGCACAACCACATCTACATTCACATCCATATTGCCAATGCCAATACAAACGCCAACGAATCTGTCGGCTTTGAGCCTAAGACTTGGCCACCAAACACACAAAACGCAGAACACTAAACAAAAAAAAAAAAAAAACAAAAAAAAATCAATAATCCTAGCAAGGAGCAATGCCTCAGCTCTCGTCAATAATTGAGCATAGCAACTCAAGTGAGTTAGGATGACGATGAGGGGCAGCTGAGGTTGTGGCGAGGGGGGAGAAGTTTGTTGGAGGCAAGTGGCAAACTTGTTTGCTTTTGGGCCCTGTCGCAGCTAATTTTTTATTCATTTCGCTTTTCATTGGATTTGTCGAGTGGGTAAATGGAAGGAGCAGGAGCAGGAACTGGAGCTGGAGCTGAAGCTAGAAGCAACTGTTTGGCCTTTTAGCTGCCTCATTTATGCTGCTCGTGTTTCGGCCTTAATAGCTAAGCATATGTGTGAGCCAGAGATTTGTGTAACTATGGCACGCATTCAATTATGCATGATTGTTAGTCTCTCCGCACCTCACCTCTTTTTTGGTTTTTTCATTTGGCTGCCACTACTACTCCTTCCTCCACTTTATTTGAAATGAAGCTCTCTGGAGAAGTTGTCCACCCCGACAAACGGTCAGGCGACATTTCCTCTTAATTTTAATGAATACGCATGGCTTGGTCAGCTTATTAATTTGCCTTAATTGGCCACATCTTTTGTTTCTGTCCAGTCTTTCTTGGGCAAGAATGATTATGGGAATGGTCATCAGAGGGCATTTAATAATTGGTATTAATTATTTCAGCATAAACTGTTTTAATTGCCACACACACATACACACACGCATTCACACGGGAATAAAGAGTGATTGTAACACCTAAGCATATTATCCTTCCTTTCCTTATATTAGCCTTCCTTCCTTTCTTCTTTACTTACTTCCTTTCTTCACACTATATAGGCTAAGTTTCACTTTCATCAGCAGCCTAATTGCTATTGTTCGACAACAGGAGAAAACAAAATACAGAAGAGAGAGAAAAACAAAAGGAAATGCCAAAAATGCAAATTTAATTAGAATGAATACTAAATGGTTTCTTGTGTTTAAAATACAATTTCTTTTACGACGTTCAAAACGAAAGCAGTTTTATGGGCATCCGCCTTCATCAACATCTACCCTCTCTCTCACTCACTCACTCACTCACCCACTCTCTCTTTCTCTCCACACACAAGCCATCACGATTTCTTATACTAGGTCTCAAGTCTTTGTTTTCCTACAATTGGCAGCTTGTGCCGTTCGCTGTTTTTTCTTTTGGTTTTTTGTTTTTTGTTTTTTTTGAATTTTGCGTGACTCTTGGCTTCGACATGCTAACAAGACTGAGAGTGACGCTGAGGAGACTCTGGCAAGACGATGTGGAGTTTGCCTTCTTTTAACGTGCTTTTTTCTTGTCCACATCTTTTGGTTGTTTGTATTTTATCACCGGGCTCAGGAAGTACTATGTACGTACATAGGATACCTACATATATATTCGTATTCTTATACATGCCAGCGACAACGTGACATGTTATGAAGAGAGAGTGAAAACAAGAAAAGGAAGTGAGAAGGAAGGAGAGCGCGACAAAAACAAACCGAACAAAAGAAAACAAAAATACACACAAAATTGGATAGAATGTAGGTAGAACGCAGAACGAACTTGAAGTTCATTTACAGGTCGCCTTGGCGTTTCGCCTTCCATTCCAAGGGAGTTTTGTAATGGAATGAGAATGTCTTCGAAATCCTCTTTCTCCGTTTCAACTCCAGCTCTGCGTCTGTGTGTGTGTGTGTGTGTGTCCTGTTTTTGGCAGCAAAGTTAAACTTACTGCTTGACTGCTCTTTTTGTGTGTGTGTGTGTGTGTGTGAGTGAACGTATCTGTGCCTGCGTCTGTCTGGGTGTGTGTGGCACCTGTTTGTTTTTCCCAAAGTGTTCTTTTGATTAAATATCAATGTAAACGCATAAGACGCTTGAGCACAGTTTAAACGTCAAAGAGCATTACATTACGGGGCGTTTGAGTTTGATTAATGTCTCTAGATTGTAGAACGATGAAGAAGAAAGCAGCTACGAAGGTAGGTAGAACACACACTAGATGGGTTGCCATTGACTCTTCCTTGAATTATGATTTTCAACCGAATAGATTGAGTTGCCATCACCCACCAGGTTGGCTAAATGACATTGTCATGCCAATGTTTTGATTAGAAACAGAATATACTCTAAAATTCCACAAGTTAACATAGACATGGCAAAAAAAAAAAAATCTGTGGGGAAGACATACGTTCAAGTAAAAGATGCATTTCTGACAAATGGGAAAAACGGGGCTAAGATTTTGATGATGATAGAGAAACTTAAAGTGATATTCAAAAATTTATTTAAAGTTCTTCCGCATATTCAAGTTTCAAGTCGCAAGAACATTCGTTCTCTGGTAATTATGTGAGTTCGGTTAACTAATTTTGCAAATTTGTTTGACATTTAACTTGATAAGCTGAATAATCGAACGGTTAACGAGAAAATACGTGGAAGGTTGTTTAATGAATTCTTGAAAACTATTTCTAAACCAAAGATTTACTAATTTGATGGTATTTGTCATGGTTAATAATTCTGCCAATGCAATGATTTCAACGGAGGTGTTACAAAATTTTCCAATTAAGATTTTCTAGTCGTTAAGTGTCATTTTGTCAACCAATTTCTTGATGAGTTTTTGGTATGAAATGGCACTGTCAAATTAAATGACAAATGGTAAACACTTAGTTACAATGTCGTTGCTGCTTACACGTTTTGAAGCCCACACAAATCAAAACTGAACTAATACGCCCACTGCATGTTCTCGACTGTCATATTGGAGGTGACCCAACTGCTATGATATACAGACATACATACAAATATGCAGAGAACTTTCGTGTTGCCTTGCTTGCTTTGGGTGTCAACAAGGTTGATGTGACTTGGACATTGGGAAACCCTTTGTTTATTTGTTGTTTTTCCCTGGTCGATGTCAAGTGGGAAAAGGTCAGCGCAGCATAAACAAGACACAGACAGAAATTATGGTTAGGAGAGATTGTCAATTGTTTAAACGTGTGCGGCGATCCCCAAGTTGAGTTGAGTGACTGTTTCAAAAATTGCTTTCACAATCACAGTTCACTGGCCTGGCCTGGCCTGGCACCCACAGGACTCCTACTCCCTTTAGCATTTGACTTTTGCGCACGAATTTATTTGCATGCGTTTATGGCACTTTTATTTGACGGCCATTAAAATTGTTTAATTAGCGTTTTACAAGTAATTCCGGCAAATGTTCTCATGGCCTCTCACATGCTTTACGACAGCATTAATTATGCGGGTAGCATGAATGCCAGTTTTGAGGCGGAAGTGAGGTAGCATAGGTTATAAAATAAACTGAGAGAGTTGAGAGTTGGGAATTAAATTCCAACTGAGGGATCCTAATACATACACACATACATATTGACAATTTTTGTGTTTTTTACGGCTTATGAAATGGAAGCGATATAAACATTTGGAAATCAAGTTGAATTTCAAATTCTATTGCCTTTCATTTTATTTAGCATACTTTTGGGGGGCATACAAAATATTCTAAAGAATTTCAAATAGACATTTTGAGGACCGCAGAATAATAATAAATCTAGCGTTTTGTTCACCAACAGCAACTATAATCAAAAGTGCTGAAATGTTTTGGCCAACTGTTCAATGTTCACCCAAGGAGTGGCTGAGGAAAATGAATTTTACGAGTCCCAAAGACATTTTACTTTTTGGAGTATAATAATAAGAGTTACTTTTGAATAGTTTTACGTTTTCAGTTTAGTGTAGTTTTCATTGGTCTGTTTTAATTAATAGAATTTCCTTCCTCCCATCATTCGCTGAACGAACATTTTGAGATATGAGAAAGAGAATTTGAATTTATGAATTAATAATATAAAGTTTCTTTAACAAGAATGATTTTCTTCTCCATTTCCCTGTCCCCATTTCTTTGAAAAATGCAATGTGGCATAACTTTTTACGCATAGCTGAGCTCAAAGGGACAGATTTAATGTGAATTATTTATGGTGAGCGAGTTTCTTATTCGGAATAGATACATACATACATATACATACATACATATATGTAACAGTTGAAACATAGTGAAAGCCATGCAAAAATATTACTCATACCACGCGTTGTTCAAAACAATACCTACATTTAAAACGACCTTTAAAACCTTTTCTTAATTTACCTATATAGATATATTATTTTGAATAGAATCGTATAAAACTAACTGAATTGCTTTCGAGTTTTTATTTAAAGATGAGGCAAAAAGTTTACACAATATAATGTACTTATTAGTTGCCATAACAGTAAAATATATTTACATTGCCCCATTCATCGCAAAAATGCTGTGCTAGAGGCAATGGAAAAGAATTTCATTGCCATCGGTTGGGGTCGGGTTTAAAGCTCTGGCCTTTGGTTGGAAAAATCTGCGCCTACCAGCCGGCACTTCAAACAAACAGATGTCCAACATAAAGTAGTTTGAAACAGGCTGAAGGAAGGAAGGCTGGTTGGCATAGAAGGGAAATCGTGCCGAGGAGACAACCCGGAAATGGCAATGGCAGAGAACGAGACGGAAAAGAAGTAAGGAAAAGAAACGGAGAGCCCGGAATAAGCCCACGTCTGAGAAGCATAAAAAATGTGTTCAAATACTTTACAAAATGAACATCGTCGTGCGTTGGGATGCCAATGCCAATGAAAGTCGTTTTAGCGCTGGATACGGGCAAAATGGCAAAAAAAACGAAAAAAAAAAAATGTTTGTAGGTGGTAGTTGTAGGCGGTAGGCAGTGGTAAGTGGTAAATGGTCAGTGGTGTGGGTTGCCTCAGTTTGAATGGCAGATAAGTAGGTAGGTAGATAGGAAGGAAGACAAAACGAAAATCATAGCTTACTCAATGCGGGAAGTTGTGGCCGCGTTGTCCCTTTTTTTGTTTTGTTGTTGAGAGGGCGACAGTTTTCCGGCTGATACAACCAGATATATATATATATTCTATATATATATATATACATATAAAGCAAAAAGCAAAAGTGTGGGAGTGCTGGGTCCAAAAATCAATTTGTTCGACATTTTTGGAGTAATGCACAGTGGTTCAAAGTAGTTAGTCGAATATATGAGAGTAAGCATAATGCAGTGGAGAAATGTTTGTAAGTATAAACAACTAAACTCTCTATGTTGTTCAAGTGAATCTTTTGCAATATTTTGTTATATTAATTGGAATTTAAGCTCCTTTAAGTAACCGAGCTCTCATGATTCTGATGACTTTCTACTTGAATCAAGTGCTCTTTGTCCTTTTATAAGGTAACAAATTTTTTAATACAATTGTATCGAATATATGTCGAATTATGGAAGAAAGGGGAAAAGCATGTATCAGGAGAAAACCAAAAGGATATATACTTACCATGGAATCATGTTTGCATATAGATATTTGTATATCTGTTTAAACCATGTACCAATTTAGGTTTCTCCTGCTACCTCTTTCTTTCTCTCTTCCACACTCTCTTGCATTCTCTGTTGTCTTTGTGGCTGGTTTTGGTTTTTGTTGATCATAAACTGTATTATTTATGCGGCACACTTTAGCAGCACATTAGTCGTTGGCACGTGTTTGCAAGAGCAGAACGTGGACCAGAACCAGAACCAATATAATATACCTAACGACAAGAGGAGATGGGAGAAGATGGCCAGAAGGATGGGGAACCTTTTTGTTTACACTTACTTGGCCGCTGTGTGTAATCAGCGAAACAGGCGAAAAGATAATGATGGCAAAGCTGCCACCTAACTAACTGTGGCTCAAGCTTCTGTCACCTGCTCCTCCACCATTCGAAAAGAGAAAAAAAGAACCTACGAAAAGTTTAAAAATTCCTCAGCCCTTGTCGCCATCATCTCCATCATCTCTTGGTGTAGACATTGGCATGGGGCAACGTTGAGGGAGCAAGCAAATTCGGAATTCTATTTGGCTTTCATTGTGTCAAGTTTGGCCAACAAGAGATATGCTTTACATAAACTCTCGATAGATTACGCAACTGTGGCAAACTTTTTTTTCCCAGTTGCCGCCCTCTTTCCCCTATAAAGGCAAACAAAAAAAAAGCACCAACATGAAGCAATAATCTAGCACACGCACACACACACATATGCAGACTAGGGATTCGCTGGAGTCCAAGTCAAGTGCTATGTCAACTTTGCCCAAAAGTGAAATAAATCAACCGAGAAATGGGAAGCAGCCAGGAAGAACATTGCCAGTGAGTCGCTTGTCTTGCCCTGCCTTGCGTTTCCTTTCTTCTGCACTCCCCCGTCTTGGTGGCATAATTTTCTATGGCAAATTCTGCATTTGCCATACACAACCCGCGCACAAATTCAAAGGGATTCAATTTGGCCCAAAATCGAACCTAACTTAAGGCTTTAATGTGCCACACACGTGTCTGCAAATATGAAGTTTGTTTTACAACAAAGTAAATTCAATTTACATTAAGCCACAAAACATAATAGTTAGTTAGCAATTTAAGCAAAATAAAACAATTTCACAAGAAAATGTTCAATTTCATCGAATTTATGTGCAAATAATTTCAGAATTCACTAAAATCTAATGGAAAATTAATTAAGATATTAACAGGTGAGTAAATTGACATTTTACTTTTACCATTCTTGAATGTAAATTAATCCCATAGAAATATTGGGAAATCAATCAACCAAATTCATAACAATTGACTAAGATCAACTTGAATATTTTGAAATAGAAATGCAATTTCAAGTTTTTGTCTATGAAAATATACAAGTTATAAGCTATATAGCAAACTTGTTTGACTGTGAATAAGTAAAAAATTTGTTCGACTTTTAGATTTGATTCAGTGGGGCTAACAATATAGAGGAACCTCTCTTATTCGAGGTAATGCAGGAAGAAGCTGTTCCGGGGAGAAGGTGTTCCAGGTAAAACTCGAACAATAAGAAGGACTTTACGAAAAATCAGAGGGGCGGGGTTAACTTAGATCGCGTCTAAGTTTCCATACTCTTGCAAGTTTATTTTCGTTAATTTTTCCTCCAACGTCAATGTGAAAAAAGGTTTTATTTAGAAAAGTCATGCAAAAGCATGCTATTTTATATTGTATAACAATTTTTATTTAGAAAAGTCACTGTTCGTTTGAAGAGAAGCTATATGATATAGTGGTCCGATCCGGTTGAATCCAAGATATAGAAATTGTGCAGTATATACAAGCCTACATGCAAAATTTTGAACTCAATAGCTCTTACGGTCTAGAAGCAGTTTGCGTTCACCGAGACGGACGGACGAACATGGCTATGTGAACTCGTCTTGACGTGCTGATCAAGAATATATATACTTTATGGGGTCGGAAGAGCTTACATCTGCTTGTTACATACATTTTTGCGACTTTAATATACCATTTCACCCTATGGGTGCATGGTATAAAAAGCTTATTGTAAATCAGCCAGTCCAGTGGAAGTGACACTTGGTGCATAAGACGTGGCAATGATGTCTTCACTTTTACGACTCGAATACGCGAGAACCTGAGGTCATAATGCAAAATCAATCCAGATGAGCTAATCTAGGCATTATTTTCTGCAGTAATACAAATGAGTTAGAGGCACAGTTAATAAATTTAGCAAAGCATATGAAATTGCTTTAAGTTTTTGCTTTCAATCTCCTGGATCTCGGCCTTAGTTAGAAAACTGTTAATTTGGTTTCTATTGTCCATTCACTTAATTAATTATTGATTTATGGTAAATGAATCTTGGCTTTCGGTAAAAATATCTTATACATAATAATTAAACATACATTCTAGGCTTATTAACTTTTTTTTTGAATCCAGTTGTCAAAGTTACACGTTCTGCTGATTGTCCATCATCGTCTACAGCTCTTGGCTGTTGAGCTTAATGAAATCTGTTTGAGGGGTGTCTCTAATAAACTTTGGCAGCTTACAATGTTTGGGGCAAAAATTATCAACGGGGATTCAGAATGGCTTTTCGTTTACACATATGTGTGCAGCAGACAATGGACCCGCCAATTGGTAATAAGTGAGGCAAAAGGCAGTGGCAGTGGCAGTGGCAGTGGCACAACTCTGACTGTGGCACTACTCTGTCTGAAGTGTGGTATGCCCCGTATTTTCTGTATTGTGTGTATTTTGCTGCCTCGACACACGTGAGTGCGTTCTGTCGCTGTCTTTGTCTCTGCATCATTTGTCATGCTGGAGATTCCTTTGTATCTTTTGCGAGCATTATTTGCTCGCATGTGCGCATCCTGCTTCTGTTCCCACTGTTTGCCTTCCTTCAGATTCTGTGAGCTCTTCATATTTTTCGGCGTCTGCCATTAATGTGGTTTTGTTTGGTTTGGTTTGGTTTGGCCTGGTTTGGTCTGCCTTGCTTTGGTCTAAATTCCCACTCCATTGTTTCCAACTCAAATCAAATGGCAAGCGCCACAGTGTTGTTTACTCTCTACTTTCTCAAAATCATCAGGAACATCTGGATGGAGCACCATCATGTAAAGCATCACGCAAGTGAAAAGGAAAGGGAATTGGCAGCAGCGGTCACCACACAGGCGCCTTACCAGAATTTGCCAATGCGAAGAAATTTCCTGATGAATTGCAGAATTCTAAGTTGCGTAAGTTTGCCGTTTGTGGTTCATGTTCTTGGTGTTCATGATGCTCAATTGTTGGTCTTGTTTGCGATGGCCCGCAGGCAATCTCTGCATAACTCTGCTGTATTCTCGGTCTCAGTGTCACTTTCAGCTTCAGTCTTTGTCTCTGTCTCGGGGTTTGCCTTTATGCACATTGCTCACATGCAAATACGCATGTAGAATCGATGAAACATATTTGAAATTCGATATGTATGCTTATCATGTAATTGACATTGAGTAATTTCAAATTCATTAACATTCATTTGAATTCGAATCAAATTTGATTTGAAATTTAATATCTCACTAATATATTTACTTAGCCAATTGAATCTGATTTGAAAATAAGCACAGGTACTTATGCTTATTAACATAATGAATTAATCTACATCGACAAATACTTTTTTTCAAACTACCATGTTGAAAAATTCATAATCACGTAACAAATTAATTTTCGAGTATACAAACATTAATTAGCATTTCTTTAATTACATTTATATACTCTCCTTACGGTCTCACGGCAAATGGCCTCTTCATTATTCCAAGAACTAATTATATTTCATTCAAAGAATAGACCAAAAATACCAAGTTAAGATAACAAAACTAAATTGAAGAGGAAACCAAATGAAAGACAATATAAATACGAAAAGGAAATAACCAAAGCAAAGAGTAAAGAGAAACGATGTCATTCATGAATGACAATTCAGCTGATTCTTTGATTAAATTCAAATGCAAAGGACTTTAACTTTTATTGATCAAAAATATGCTGGCAGCGTTTTGAATTGTGTGTTTTAAAGAGAGTCGATAATATAAACATGTCATTGAGTTGTTAAGAATAACATGAAAAGGTCTATACATATGTTTTCTTATATTCAGGCTATACTCATATAATTAATGCCCTGTAGGGGTAGGAGCCAAGGAGGAGTGGTAGAATTAGCGGTTTATTTTAGCCCCCAAGGAATGAAACTCATCCATCTTGGGCCACAATGCGCCACTGTGTGGCTGTGCGTGTGTCTGTGCGGTTCAGGTGAAGTTACCTAATTAATTAGAATAAATACATATGCAAGTTAAATAGCAATGCTATTACTTACTTACATACCTACTTGCCACAGTTTAATTAGAAAAGACAAACATTTCATTTGGCAAACTAAAACTAGACTCAGACACGGCACCCACAAGCTTACACTTCTAACCATACGTCCTTAGGCCTCATTGTAAAGTGATTGCTGGCAACACACACAAGTACACTCACACACATTCCAACACATTCAGACATAGTTCACACATACATAGTAAGTACTGGGGAATACTGTACTCTATAACATTTAAGCAACAAGCTAAGCCTTAAGTCGGCCAAACATGCCAAAAAGCAGTCCAGAATGACAGGAAAGCAACTTGTTAGCACGAAATTCGAAGATTTCATTTGACTTTGGGATTAGGATCGGGAAGAAACTGCACGAAAAGAAAAAATTGTGTTATCAAGAAGGAAGTTTGACATTGAGGTAGGACAGCACACAGCAGAGTCCACACGGCGTATGAGTTATGACTATGAACCAAGTGCTCCTCAGCTTGGTCGTATGCAACATGTTGCCAAGCAATTGGTCTGTCGAGGGTTGGTCTAGTACTATTCGCGGATTTTAACATCCTGGAATCTTTAGGGTGTATAAGAGAGACACAAGAACGAGATCAAAGTTTGTTTCCCAAGTTGAACTAATCTTGAACTCGAAAAGTTCAAATTATTTAAAATTACCTTTATATTGAGTGTACAGTTTTCTATTTACTTATTCTACAAAATTTACAATTCTTTATTTGCAAAGTTGATTTAACTTTTCTAATCAAACTGATTAGATGTTTAACGCATTACTTTATTTCAGTCACTTTTGATTTATGCTCCAAATTGTATGTTTATAACTTTCAGAATCTTCATGAAAGTGAAAGGAACCCTATTTTTTACTACTGATATTCCACACCTCATTTGCCTATAAAAGGCATCGTATTTGTGCCCCACCAACTGATTGTACGGTAAATTTTTATGAATGAATCTGTCGTGCAACTTGTTCGATTCGAGTGGCAACCTGGTCGAACTTACGGCCAACTCGTGAAGCTTAGGAGCCGCATTCGTCTCGGATTGAAAATCAGTTGTCAGAAAGTAGTCGATGTGTCAGTGCCGAATTGGTTGAAACAAACACGGCAAATATTTAATAATTGCAAACGTGTCGGAATATTTCCCATAAATTCTATTGATAACTCTCGAACCAAAGGGTAATACCAGCAGCAGCAGCAGCAGCAAAAGCAACTCAACTTTCGGAAGTTTAGTGGAAAGAATTGAAATTGAAATAGCAAAGTGATAAGATAAAAGCAACATCAACAACGAAATGAAAGTGAAAACCAGCATAGAAAATTCTTTTTTTTTTTGTTTTTAATTATTCAGTGAGTTAAAGTTTAAATTGTGCACAAATCAATGTATAATACCTTGTCTCATCCAAATAATATTCTACTGGTGCTACAGAAAATAATTGTGAATAGCAAACAAAAAAAAAAAGCAAACTAACAATTGAACCCAACAAGGCAAGTCAAAGGCTTTTCGAAAATATTTGAGATTAAGTTTTGAAAGGCATCAATCAATTTAGTCGGCGCATTAATTGCAATTCTTTTTTGGCTATACATTTTTTTGCAAGTGTTTGTGTGTGTGTGTGTGGAATTCTAATCGAATGTATGATATATCGGATTATATATATTATATGTGCTGCAGCTGCCAAAATGAAATATTCGTTCAATTTAATGACATGTTAATATTTAAACTGAGAACACGAGTTGTTTGTGGCTTTCGGTGGCTTCTGCGTTGAAAAGAAGCGGCACAACTGTGCAAATAAGCCAAGATATTTCGGCTTAGACAAAGCTTAACAATAACACCAACAACAACAACAACGTCGAAGAGAACAACAGAAACAAACAACCGAAATGTATAGGTACATATATCCACATACATATATAAAAAAATAAATGTGAAATATGAACAAGTACAGAGACATTAACAAATAAATTTTAGGTATACTTATCCATACCAATTCAACTACTGATCATACAAATGCGAGAAGCAAATGGAAGCAAATGCTTGTTAAAGCTCTTTAGCTTTCTGACTTTCAATCCATCTCTGCCTGCCTTTGACAGTGTATTTTGTTTTTTTCGATTGGCAGTCTTTGAACTGTCAGTCAATGGCCAGAGTTACTGTACCAAGAATTTCAGAAGTTTTCAACTTGAATTTCATGTCGAAGTGTTGAAATAGAACTTGGATTGGTTGTGGGAGTGGAAGTGGGAATTGAAGCAATTGTCTGCCTGCAGATAACCTTAACATTTTATGAACTTGCCAAGTAATTAGAGAGCAACATTGCTCTCAATGGCGATGGCCAACGAAAACCGAGTTGTCCAAATTAATTCCATCTAAGTGAATGTGCAAAGTTTTTTGTTAAGCTCCCAAAAAACACAAACCTTCTGTCTGCAAGAGGAAACAAACCAAAAAAAAAAAAAAAAAAAAACGAACAAAAACCAGAATAATCGTCGACATTTCGCCGGAAAACTTTTCATGGTAGACAATGTCGAAAGGATAATAACTACATCACCGTTCTACACCTCCATTGTGGAATGGAAAATATGTTAGATAAATACATAATCATCATTTAGAATGGCCTGTGGACCAAAAACAATTAACAATGATTTCCAGTTTAAAACAAACCCAAAATGTAAAACAGAAAACTTTTCATAACCCACTGTCAATCAGCTAAAGGCAACAAACAGATAAACTTATGAACTTACAATTTAAATAATAGAAAGAGAGAGAATAAAATAACGTATACGCAGCGTGGCCCGAAAATAAAGCTCAAAGCTTATTGAATAAATTGCGAAGATTCTTAATTACCAATAATTGCGTTTAAAATGTTTGATTAAATATTCATTATAGTATTTGTTATGGCGCACGCCTTTCCCTCGAAAAAACATAATTTATCAATTATGCATTGTACATACATGTACATAGATTAAAAACATTCCCTTGCGGCAACAGTGCCTAACTCTAAATAGTTAAATAAATCATTGACAAAAATTTAACAGTTTTAAAGATGGTTTCGATGCTAATTGAAAACCTATAGATCTTAAAAGCATATCGATGCATGGCCTTTGAAAATAGTTAAGTAATTTATTCGGTTAGGAAAAATAATTGGTTCTCTAATTTCAAGAGTGGGGCTTCTGAGGGAAAACGACATTAACAACTGATTAACTTAGATTATGGGAGGGAATTGCATTTTTCATTAACTTTAACCATCAGAAGTTAAGGAGCTGTCGAAACAGCATGGAGTGCATTCAATTAAATGCATTTATCAGTTTATCAGTTGATGAAGGATAGCATAACTGAGTAAAGTAATCTGGAAACAACTCTAAATCGACCCATCAATCTACTAGCAGCTAGCTAAAAAGTTGTCTAGACTCTTTCTGACAGCCATCCGCCTTGTTGCACTTGGGTATTGTATATACTTTTGCCAAACATCACAAGCATCATCATCAAATGCAAATCAATCAAAAATCATATCATCAAGAATGTTTAAGAAGAAGAACTTTAGAGATTCGACAGAGCTTTGTGTCTTCTCGTCAATGGATTGCATTTGTATGTGCATATGTTTGTATGTATGTATGTACATTTATCTGCTCCATATCGTTTGTTATGTCTGGGCACTAACCTCGCCTGTGGCTGTGGCTGATGATGATCAATCAAAGGCTCGTTTGTGTATTAATCGCCTTTATTAAATGCCTCGCAGAGAGTAAAACGGCAAGCCCACTTAAACGCAATCAGAGTAAACTTCCAATTTTGGACCAATTGCCGATTAATTCAAGAGAATTATTGAGTGTAATTAGCAATAGGAAGCAAGTTACGTTAGGTAATTAGCAATCAATTAAATTGCTTTAAATGTGGGTTCAATAAAATAATCAAATAATGAAAATGAAGTAAGAGATAGAGATACTTGTAGTTAAATCTTGTATTTGTGGCAACATTGTTTCGTTTTTCTAGTGTATTATTATTGTTATTATCATTATGACTATTATTATTTTATAGTGCACTCGATATTACCTAGTTGTTGTTGTTGTTGTTGTTATTACTTAGCTAATTCAACACTTGAAGAAAATGCTTCAATTGTGGATACAAATTGACTGCTCAATGATTTTGTTTCTTTTCATGATCAATGTGCTTGCCAAAGTCCGTTGCTTCAATTAACTTGCAAGCAAAATATTCAATCATCCATTGGGGCCTATGGAGCGTATGATTAACTTGACAACTTAAAGGCGCTATCATGAACGTAGTCAAAATTGTCATAGTAGGGGATTGCCGGAAGGGGGTAAGGCAGCTTACATTGAAGACTTAAGCTTAGTAAGAAAAGGAAATTTTGTATCTATTTATCTGAATGTGGTTATTTCTTCAAAATAATAATGTTTAATAGATAGATAGAGGCTTATAATTCATTGGTAAGAACTAACTAATCCAAGTATTTGTTGTTAACAGACTCAATACTTGAGATATGAAGATCGTATTATCATTTCAAATGTAAACCAAGTCAAAAAGGATATGTCTTTTAATTTAATTTACAGATGCAGATATTTTCTTTTCATTTTCAAATTCATACGAGTTTTTCTTTGGGCTACGGCCATGGGTGTGTGTGTGTGTGTTTATTCTTTTTTTCTCACTCATTCTTTTGCCTGCCCTGAATTGGTTTCATTGTTTTCCCATTAGCCTCCAGAAGCAAAATAACAACCTTAACCAAGCGTCCAATTTAATTTATGTTCATAAATTAATTTTGAAAATGAAATTTTATGGAATTTTACTTTGAACTTGCAGTGCAGAGCGAGTATCAGTTGGTCGGCCGGTCTGTCGTTCGTTCGTTCGGTTGGGTTGTCTGTCGATTGGTCAGACCGACAGACAGGGTATTGTGTGTTCTGGATTGCTATTGTATCTATTAAAATCTAATTTAGCACTTGCTGCACTGCATTGATTCTGAGAATGGTAATAGTGGCTGGGATGGAAGGGGGTCAAGAGAATGTTCTCTAATCTTAGTTCGAATAATTATATGCCATTAAATGCAGCAAAGGTCAACGACGACGAGAGTGACGACGGCGGCGACATCGATGAGATGACATTTATTGGCTTAAATGACGCCCGAAGGCGGTTTAAAAAATTTAACGAGTTTTGATTGGCCGGTTTAGAAAACGGTTTTGGTTCAGTTGCCATGCCACAAGACAAGACAAAACAAACGACTGCCAATTACCTTAAAGTTTCTTGATCAATTTGTTGGTTTATTAGATCATTCAGATAACAGTCCTTTGTCAGTAGAAACATTCTCTGACACATTTTAGTTGATTACATTTTTAGTTGTTGTTTATAGGCTAGGCTAATTAATTTAATCCTATTAAGTTAAGTAAATATTTGCAGTGAAAATACGCATCAATTACGGCATAAATGTAATTACTTGTCAACAATTTGCATTTACAGATATTAAATAAACAAACAGCGATGAATTGAATAAAATGCCGTTAGCCAAATCAATCGAAGCAAATTTATCTAAAAACTACGATTAAAGCAATGAGAAAAATAAATGTTTGCCATATAAAAAACGGAAAATCATCAGTTCTACCTACTGTACTTTAAAAAAACAAACAAACAGCAAAGTCCAACAAAATGGATCCGGACTTGGATTTGAGCTTTGAGGATCGTTTATCTTCAATCCCAAGCCAATTGTCGGCCAATTCCTTTGGCGTCGGCAATGCCGTCGACTTGGATGCGGACCCAATTCCAGAAGCGGCTAGCAATTGGTCCACAATGGCAAATTTCAGTCGTTTATTTGCTGGATCTGCTCCCGATATTGCCAACTATACTTTTAATATGTTAGATGTGGGCGTGGCAATGGCCACTGAAGCGACAAATGCATCGATTGGAAGCATGATGAGCAGCCCCACAACAACTCCATCGATATCACACGCCTATGCCATGGGAAATAGTTCATCGTTGGCCCATACCAATAGCCTGCATGACTCATCGCCCGTGGCCGAGCAAATTCCGGAGCATATAATGGATCATGCACCGCAATTATCACGATCGGGACTTCTCAAGGTTTATGTGTTGGCCATAATGGCTCTATTCTCACTGCTGGGCAATCTACTGACCATTTGGAATATCTACAAGACACGAATCTCACGACGCAATTCACGACACACATGGAGTGCAATCTATTCGTTAATGTTTCATTTGTCCATTGCCGATGTCCTGGTGACTTGTTTTTGCATCTTTGGCGAGGCTGCCTGGTGCTACACTGTCCAATGGTGAGTAGGAATTTCTTCGATTGTGGCCAATAATTAATTAAGATCCCTTTTTGTTGTGCTTAGGTTGGCCAATGAGCTAACCTGCAAGTTGGTCAAACTGTTTCAGATGTTCAGCCTTTATCTGTCCACCTATGTCTTGGTACTGATCGGTGTGGATCGTTGGATAGCTGTGAAGTATCCAATGAAATCTCTCAATATGGCCAAACGATGTCATCGTCTACTAGGCGGTACCTATATCCTATCGCTGATTCTCAGTCTGCCACAGGTGAGCGGTAAATCTTTAATTGCTTTCCATTACTACCTCTCCACATGTGGGAGAAAACTCTTCTTTAACTTTACATTCAATCGATGTCATTTAAGGCCTTGGCAATACAGAAATGTGAAACTGTTCTCACTTTTGTAAAGCTGTCAACTGCAGCTCCAAAGGGATTTATCATAAATGATATTTCTCCCTAGGCTTTTGAAAAGCACTTTGCCATTTGTCGTCTGCCATTAAGTTATTATGCTGAAATCGCGACTTTATCTTGCTATCCTGCTCTCGCGCACAGTGGTGTGTGCCTACGGGTACTCGCCTGATCCCTGTGCGTGCTAAACTCGAAGTAATATGTTTATTTTATAACACGCATACGCCCCGTGGCAGTGTGTAAATAGTCTTGAGTATGCACAAGACTATATGTGTGTGTGTGTGTGTGTGAGTGTGCGCGTGTGTGTGTTTGTGTGCCTTGTATGAAACATTAAAAATGATTGCCATCCGCATAATAAGGAAGCATTAAATGTGGCTTTCGCTACAACGCCCACTCCACGTGCTAGTCGAAAAGTAACTATTTTTTATTTGCAAACGACAAAGAGTTGGCTTAAACTAACAATTGCAGGCCTAGAAAACAACGCCAAAACGGGCTTCCACATATATCATAGCTATTCTTTGCATACTGATAAGCTCTTTCCATCCACTCGGTTTCGTTATTTTCATAATGGCCAAAGAAAAAGGGGAAAGGATGCTCTCAGTTATTTTATTTTTTCCTTTTTTGTTGTGTGAGATATCCCTTTCATTCGCAGCTGGTCGATAAGCCTGTCACTGGGACTCTACTGGTTCACATAAATCACCAGGAAAAAACCAAAAAAACAAAAATAAAGCAACTCTCCAATTTTTTTTTTTTTTTGGTTTTCTTTGCCTTCTTTTTGTATTCACACTTTTATTGCATTATGTATGCTGTGTGCTGCCCGATTACGTATCTAATTGAGTTGGCTGGGCTTATTTATGCCTCAGGACCCAAAGCCACCCAATGCACGATAGATCAGCGTGAACTCAATGAAATGAATAACTGAAACTGAGTACCTCCTATCTTTATTTCCTTTTACTTTGCACCTTTATTTAGTTGCATAATGGCCAAAGCAAAAAGGTGCAAAACATTTCTGAAAATTGCTAGTTCTTTACTAATGATTTCTGATCAACTATTTCTATGACTGCAGCTTAACATAGCAAAGGAACGAAAGTCGAATGGAAAGGAAATGACAAGGAAACCCCAAAGAAAATGTAAACCTCCTCTCCTTAAGTCTGTGTGTGTGTGTTTGTCTATTTCTTGTTTAAAGAGAACCAATCTTTTTTAAAATGACATTTTTTCTGCCGAGATTGCGAAATGTTTTTCTAGTCATTGATATGCATGAAACTCTACATACATACGAGGGTCAGTTTAGAAGTCATAAACGTACTAAAGCTTGGTAGCAACTTTAGAAAAAATATCTTTAATCTTATGCATGTATGTTTTCTTCATATACATCCTACAGATCTTCTCGACTCTCAATGATATTAGCGTTGTACAACCTATGGAACAGCCCTCGTACTTAATATATATATCGTATAGTTTTAGTAAATTTGCATTTAGCTCACATTATGCTGATTTGCTTTGTTTAACTAACTCATTTGGTAGCATCTCCTGGTGGAATGTATGCCACATTTACTTAATACTTGTATAAGCAATCTTTCCCCTTCCTCTCACCCTCCTCCGACTTGTCGCTTGACTTTGAGTAATGAAAACGAAGAAGAAGAAAAAAAACAAAAATGAATTTCAGTCCATGCCGCCTTATCTCTTATCAAAGCCTGTTGGCAGCAGAAGCACAAAATAAAATAAAATATTGTGTGAAATAATAATTTAAGGCGTAATGGCATAAAAAACGCGATTATGTTTGCATGTACATAATTAGGGTGAACGTGTATGTGTGTGTGTGTGTGTGTATATATGAAGGGGGGTGTGGGATATGTGGGTGTGTTTCGCCCGCTTGTCATCTCTTGAATCTGACTTGTTTAAATGCCGCAAAGCAAAAAAAGTGATTAAGTCTTATTACATTTTGATGCTTTCGTCTCACATTTAAGCCAACAGCAGCAAGGGTAACAGGGAATCGTTACAGCCAATCAAAACAAAACCCATTTGTTGGCTGATACCAACAATAGAATTTCAATTAACATAACAGGTTTCGGAAAAAATACATCTCCAGACAACCGATTAAGCGGAAGCCTCTCAACTTTCTTTTCTTGGTGACAAGAATCACATGATTCTGCAATAATCCCAAATTTGGTCTTAAATAACTTTCCTCAATTGTTTTTCCACATTTTTTCTCTTCATATGCAGCTCTAAATATTTATTTTTATATACATCAAAGGTGACATCACTCGACTATTCCCACCCAGCATTATATAACATTTCTGATTAAATGGAAAACTTATTCCAAATTTCTTTATTGGGTAAATGACTGGGTGTCAGGATAAAACGATACCCTGTACTCACAATTCCTTTTGATAAGTTGCTTTTGACTCTTCCTTGTATTCAGGCCGACTCATTTTAGTCTCATATTTTGTATCATACGGTGAGTGAGTGGTTCTTATTTGATGATGACAATTTATTGATATTTCTTATAAATTGAGATGGACCATTAAAACAGTTGTCAGGACTCAAAATATACTCATGAAGGTGAATTTTATTTCCAAAATTGCGTTTAAATTGATTGAACTCAAGTTAAGCCTTGTTGATTGCTAATAGAGAGAAAAGCAATTGTATTCATATATGAGGAGAAGTATTTAAGAACCGTTTCGAATCATCAGTTAAAGCATTTGACTATTTAAGAGCAAATTGTAACATTCTCTTTTAATTATACCGCAGCCATTGCCAACTTATTTATACACACATATACATCCTTATTTGTGATTATGGCATACTTATAGAGTCTCTGGCACCAAATTAAAAGGAACTTTGCAATTATTATGACACATTTTATGTCACATTGACCAGAACATGGGCTTGAGCTGCTGCCGCGTCTGTTGGCTGCTGCCCAAGAGAAACTTTTTTCATTTCATTTCGTTTTATTGAACAGGCCACGTTCATAAAATTCATGCGGCAAGCGAACGTGACACTTGAGTCAAAAAAAAAAAAAGGAGAAAAAATAAAAAAACAGCAAAGAAAAAAGAAAAACCTAAACTGTGTTTGCCATGGCGAACTAACGAGAAATCATTTTGCACAAAGAAGAACAAAACAGAAAATTTGGGAGCAACTTTTTGCCTGTGACAGGACTCCATCTACTTATTGACTCCACCTCTTGTTCGCGCCTATGCACATGTTGATAAGCAATCAGATCAAATTCAATATGCGACGCACTGCTGAGTTCGGTTTCCCGGACGCACCACACTTGCTTCCCTCCCCTCCCTTCTTCCTTTTCTATGTCATTTGCCATTCGCGTCGTCTCAAATAATAAAACAAAATGAAAATTTACTTAAACTGCCAATAAACAACAAATGTTGATCAAGGAGCTGCCAAATAAAAGAGAGAGAGTAACTGTGACTGTGTGTTTCAGTGTGTGTGTGTGTGTGTGTGTGTGTAAGTGTGGAAATATGTGTTCGTCCTGCGCAGAGTATTTCATCTTACACTAGACTACAATGCCTTTGCCTCGCAATATTAAAAGTTTTATTTGACTTGCAAGAGAAAGAGAAATCAGTAACAAAATTTAAAGGCCAACAATTGGTACAATCATTATTTCAGGGACGGATTGTAGAGGTAAAAAATACTTGACATCTTCAGCCATCTTTCGTTGCCTAATAGAAGCTTGCTTATGTATTTAGATATTGTGACAATTTTGTACATTTTATCTAATTAATTACACTTAAGATTCCATAATATAGATTTGATTCAACATTGAGTCGTGAAAACCAAATTTTGTTAAGGAGATTTTAGCTTATATTTGTGGTCGCTTCTTCGGTCTGTCTTGTTTTGAGGGTCGTGGGATGGTAGGTTGAAACGCTACAGCCATTCAATGGCTTGGAAGTTATAAATGTGCGAAATTAATAAACATCAAGCATTTGGCGATTATCCGCATTTTTGTTAGTCTTTTATTTAGTTTTACTACAGCGCGTAGTTGCTTAGTCCATGGATATTGCGTGAAGTCTTTTGGCTTTAGCTTTGTGGCGTCAGCTGGTGGTATAGCAGCAGGAGCAGCAGTAGCAGCAGCAGCAGCAGATTGATGAAAGTGGAATGGAGGTGAAATGGCCATTGCTAGACATAAACTGACCATAGCTCAGAGACGGTTGACAAGAAAGCCATAAAAATGTACAAATAAAAAGGCTTTTAACGTATTAGTTATAAACGAACATTCGCTGGAACTAAATACGCTTTATCAGCTAGCACCAGACAAATTGCTTTCAAGAAACCTACATAATCACGTTGAAGGTGTAGCACTTTAAGTTTCTAATATTGAATGTCAAAACCTAAACCATAGAAATAAAGAGTGAAAAAAAAACAAATGAAAATGCATGACTGTGGACATTCTCTTCCTTTGATTCGCTATTAACATTTTGGTTCATTCTAAAATGATTTAAACAACTGCTTTGTGGTAAAACCACATTTTGGTGGCCTCTTAACACAAACAGCAGCAGTCCAACCATTGGGAAATAACTCAATGCATGGAAATTGATTGATTGTGGTTAGCCGCCCATAGCCCTTTTTGTAGCATACATTTCAGCGTTACCAGCGGCTCCGGTTCGTTATTCTGTTGATATGCAATAGGAAACGAAAAGAGGTTTCGTTGATGAAAATACCCAAGCAAAATCAACATTTTGCAGACTAAAAACTACGACCAAGACCATCATTAAAACCCAAAGAAGGAAAAAAAGTAAAAAAAAATTATAAGGCTTGAGATTCAAATGAAATTTTCCTACAAGTGAAATTAATTTGACTTTGCTTTCATTCAAAGAAATGGAATCCTATTTACAAGCTTGAAGAATTATCCAGTTTATCAAACGACCTCAAGTGGATTACGACACTGGCAAAAAGATGTTGCAATGTTGAAACCTAAATGTTGTGCGAAATTTGACCGCCTGTTGGCTACTTTAGAGATTTGACAAAGTATGAAAATAGCTGAAAATTCGCAATGATATTTATAAACGCAATTTTTACTTGAACTCTTTAAAGAGATAAGTTGTCATAGCTTAAATGAAAATAGATCTTTGTATTCGTAACTATTTTTGTATGTATTTATCTTTGCAGTTCTTCATTTTCCATGTGGCACGTGGCCCTTTTGTCGAGGAGTTTTATCAGTGTGTGACGCATGGATTCTATACGGCCGATTGGCAGGAACAGATGTATGCCACCTTTACTCTGGTCTTTACATTTCTATTGCCTCTGTGCATACTCTTTGGTACATATATGTCCACATTTCGTACCATTTCAAGTAAGCAAAAAGTCCCTAGGGGGAAGTTTTTTTGTTTTCGCCCATTTTTTAAATGATTACTCATCTTTCTTTCTTTATATTTCTATCTCTTCCGTTTGTCTCTCTCTCTTGTGCTATGAATGACCCATTGTTTTCCTTTTTTTGTAGGTAGCGAAAAAATGTTTCAGGGCTCGAAATTGGCCAACTATTCGACAACAAAGCTGCCCACACAAACGAATCGACAGCGTCTAATACACAAGGCCAAAATGAAATCATTACGCATATCCGTGGTGATCATCATTGCCTTTCTCATCTGCTGGACACCCTACTACGTCATGATGATTATGTTTATGTTCCTAAATCCGGATAAAAGGGTAAGCGTACACACTAAGCGTGGGCGTAGTGAAAAATTGCTATTAGTAAAAAGGTTTCCATGTACATTTTTTTGATCGTTTTTTTTTTGTAAAGATTTTTTTTTTTTTTGTTAAGTATTTTTGGACAAACTTCTGTCATTTTTTGCCATTGATTTCCGGCGTGTCGTCTGACAAGCCAAGAGAAGAAGACGAAGATACTAAAAACAGAAAAAGCAGCAGCAGTTGGGGCAATGGGTTAAATTTGAAGGCACATCAATCAGCAGTCGATTTGTCAGTTTATTTCATTTTCTGCGCGTGCCACAGCAGGAGTGCACAAGAGAGCTAAGGATATGGAGCCACGGAGTTGATGGGCATAGCCTTTGTTATCTTCGTATTGTACATATTTACGGGTTGTGGCAGCTGTAAAATGCTTAAGTACAAGTACAAGAGAACACACTCACCAGGGCCGGGGACAGGAGGCACATTTTGTCAGCTGCTGTCAAAGTCGTTTTATGACTGAATTTTTACCCTTTTTTCCGCATTTTGTTGTTGTGTTTTTTGTTTTTTTGTCAACATAAAAATGATTTCTTATGCTTCGCTTTTCTTTTTTTATTTTAATTAATCGCAGCAGCGACTTTTCCTTTCGTCATTTGACCTTGCCGGGCCTAAATAATAAATACGAGGGCATAGAAAATTATGACCTCAGCTTTTGTTTAGGATGATTTCAAAAAATGGAAAAGGTAGCAACGAAAAACCAACCACAAAACACTTAGCTCCATAGCACACAAACAACCGAAATGAAACGAATGAAAACAAAACAACAGACACACGAAAATTAATTTGAATTTTACGGATTTTACACTTTGCAGCTGGGGGACGATCTACAGGATGCCATCTTTTTCTTTGGCATGTCCAACAGTCTCGTAAATCCGCTCATCTATGGAGCCTTTCATCTGTGCCCAGGCAAGGGCAACAAATCCGGTGGAGGCGGCAACAATAACGCATACAGCTTAAACAGGTAGAGAGCCATTTCAACATTTCAACTTATTTCCTTGCTTTGCCTAACCTTTGCTCTAACCCACTGACTTTCCCCCTGCCAGAGGTGACTCCCAGCGCACACCCTCCATGCTGACAGCAGTTACCCAGGTGGATGGCACCGGTGGCAGCTCACGGCAAATGAGAACCTTTCGACAGCAAAGTTACTACCGCAGCACAAGCAACGGCGGTGGCAGTGGCCAATTCAAAGAGCAGGTGGGTCTTCTGCATGTGGGTCCTGGATGTACATCGGCTGCTGGTGTTGGTGTTGGTAGCGGAGTTGGAGGTGGTGGTGGTGGTGGTGTTGGTGGTGGCGTCAGCTCGGCTACACCACAACTGATGCGTAAGTGCTCGTCATCGGTGGTGCGTAGCCCGCATCCACATGCTGCCATTTTGGCCAGACATTCGGTTTGCCTAAGAGAACAGCATGAACAGCAGCAGCGACTTTTGCTCCAGTCCCCGCCGCCCTCGACCTTGGTTCTCAATTATGATAGTCAACGCGGCGGCGTCGGTGTGGGCGTGGCCACCAATGGCCTTAAACTGAATTCCTTGACTGATAATAATGAGCGCGTGTCCAGCGTTTGAGGAGAATTGGCAGTGGCGGCGGCGGCTTCAGCGGCAACAGCAGCGGCAAAAGAGATGGCAGAAATGGATGGAGATGAATGCACCTGCTGCCATTGCCTGAGCAAGGAACTAGTGCGGCGGCAAGGACTCCAAGAGCTTCCCAATAGCAGTTAATGTGTGGGTGGGAGCGGTCATTTTAAGGCTACAGCTAGACTTAGAATTAGAATTATTAGAGCTTTTTTTTTTTCTAAGAGCAGGCTTCCAGTGGCTCTATAAGGTTGTTTCAGCAAGAAATGAGGTGTGGGGGAACGGGGAAGGGGGAGGGTGGTGGGGGCAAGGAGTTAATGCGGGGATTGTGGGACAAAAAACGAGCGACTTCGATGATCAGATCAGCGGGGCATGTGTAACATTTGCTTAGTTGAAATAATTGAGAGTTAAGTCTTTTGAATACACAAACGGTGTACTTAGTTGTAGAGTGAATCTAGTTCTAACTAACAAACTAACTAACTAGTTGTAGTTTATAGTATTGCACTGCACTGAGCGAAATTCAAATGGAAAAGCATCTACCATTTCGACAAACAAATATAAACAAAGTTTCTGAAATTCTTGTCCCCCTTTTGACTAATGTCAAAATTAGCTTTATAGAAAAACAATTGTGATAAGCCGAAAAATCAAAAGTATTTTTCAAAACTCTTTTGTCCCTGCGCTTTATCCGTTTTTCATATTCTGAAGAAAACAAAAGAAAAGTTTATAAATTAATATAAGGATGATGACATTCCCATCCAATTGTGTATGTATGTACATATCTATTCATCTATGTATTTCTCTCAGTGTAGTGCAAGAGAGTTCTAATTATGGTGAAGTGCAGCGATCCGGTTTAGCTTTAATGAATCGATGATCTGGTAATAATGTCTAAATGCAGTTCAGATGAGATTTTAATTGGCCCAAAGGTCGTTTCGGTTACACGTTCACATGGTGAACGATTTTTAATGCCAATGAGTTTTCATTTTATGGCAAGACAGAACAGTTAATTTCAGTTTCAAGTTTAGATTCACTGTTTTTGCAATCCGGATTTGAAATATTTAAAAGGCAATTTGCATAAATAATCAGCCAACAACAGGGTAACACATACGCATTAGTGATTATTCTTCTATCTGACACACCTACTTAGACACATACATACATACATATGCATACATATGTACGACTCTTTGTGTATGTGTGTGAAAAAGTGTTTTTTTTTTCTGTTTTACAAATTTTAGGATACTGTATATATGTATACAGTTTGTATATAAAACAATTTCCGCAGGTTGTTTTTGTCTATTGCAAAATCGTATTAAATATAAGCCTCTAAAAGCATTCAACTTGTTTGTATATACACACACACATATGTACATACCTATGTACATTTGTATGTATTGCTCCTTTCATGCGAAAGAGTCGAGGTCAGACTAAAGGCAAGATGGCAGATGATAATGGGAAACCAAAACACAATGTAATTAACATGAAAATTCCATTAAATACCCCATACACACACTCACACTCACTCACACATAGGAAACACAAACAAAAATAAAACAGGAAAACCCAGAGGAAAGTCAAAACTATATAAAAATTTCAAACAGTCCAGTATAAAGTTCAAATAGTCCAGAAAGAAATATGCGCACTTTTATTGGCGGTATTACAGGAAAACTAATCTAATTGTATTTTAATTACCACATTTTACAGTTTGACTCTGACTTTTCGAAATAGAAGTATAAACATGGATTCTAGCATTATTTTTCAAGTTACTATTAGTCCATACGGAGAAACTTACATACACATTTGTATGTAAATAGATTGAAGGTCTTGTTCTATAGATTGTAAATAAATTCCTAAATTTAGATGGGTTTTAAACATAAATTATATAAATGTGTGTACTCCGTATAGTAGAATGTATATACATACATATATATCTACTTATAATATATCCTACATACATACATTTTGTATTTGTATATGAATATTGTGTACTTATGTACAAATAATCTGTGTAAAATTTGTATAGTTTATTTTTTAATAAAAACTGAATGAGCGTTACAACAAAAAACTTTACGACCGACAACTTTTTACGCACAGCTCAACACGTTGATGATGAACATGAACTAGCCCCAATAACTCCCCCCATCCTTGTCAGCTCTAACCCATGCCGCCTAGGCCTATTACCAATGTATACGCCAGTACCTCATAAATCCAGCAAAGCTCACGCCCGATACACACGGCCGCCCTCAAAGTATATTACACATTTTATGCCTAAAGCAGACGGTGGCGACGGCGACGGCGACGACGACAACGAATTTGAATGTAGAATACATAGGCTCTTAGTTCTTCATCCGTAGCCTAGGCGGATGCTGATGGTAATAGTGATGAAGAAGGAAAAGAAGAAGTAAATGGAGGAGTATGGTTTCAAATGCAAAAATAAAGAAACCGTCCAAAGCATGGCAAATTCAAAATGCGCTCAAATGTATGCTAGGAAATATTTTGTTATTTGGTCGCTGCAGGAAGCGGATTCAAATTACCACAAGTAATGGGAACCGTGTGCGCCAAACCAAAATTTGAAAAGATATGGCGAGTTCGGAGGTCGAAGGAGGCAGTTGGCAAAAGTTTATTTTTATTCGCGACTCGACTTATTATTCGCGACCCCCGCCGAGGACTCAGTGACACTCAATTATGCGCAGTCAGACGAATAGCAGACTGGGAGCGACACGTACAATTTTTTTTTCCTTTGTGAGGGTGTGATTTGGTTTTCTCTTTTTTTTTTTTTTTGCCAGCTGTCCAGTATTTAAGGACCGCCTTGGCAATCTTTAAATTAAATGCCCTAAGCACCCAGCAGTCAACACACAGGAATATATAGGCATGTATATATGTACATATACTTACTCTGAATGAGTATTCCAATTTTTGAGTACATACGAAACACAAAGAAAAAAATTCAAAAAACCAATTGAGAAACGAACATAAAGGACACACTTAACGACCCACATTTGATATAAACGGATGAGTTGGGAGTCGAAATTAAACACAAACGAATTCCGCTTGTTTTCTCAGTTTTATGGTTGCCTCAATGGCATAACCAGGAGGACAAGCCAAATCGGACCTTTGACTGTCATTGTTGTTATTACTTGGGCAAACTCGGACGCTCCTCTACTCGACAATGACCCTCCCCATACTGCGACGTTACGCATGACATTGCACGGTGGGTTCAGACCTTCAATTTAAGCCTATCTTTGGGCAATTACATGAAAATGTTAGCATAATATCTATTCATTACAAATTCTTGCAGGTATAGGTATAACTGAATACAAATGACAACATAGGATTACTATAATTATTGGAGCTTATGCGATTTTATTTAAAGTTTCCAAAAGCATTATTCTTGGTAAGTTAAGGAAAGTCTAATCAGTCGTAGATCAAGAGATTGGGCAGTAATCACAATACATTTTAAGAACTTCGATTGCCTTGGATAACATGGTGATCATCTTATGAGACAACAAGAATCAATCTATTTATTGATTTTTTTGGCTACGTGAAATCGAAAAGTTTAATGAAAAGGAAATCAGATCTGTTTTACTCCACTGTGCTGTGTAGTAACTTTTGTCATCAAATGTGTCTGTAGAGGGGGGGTGACGGGGTCATGGTAATAAGAAAGAACAATCGTAAAACGTGAATTATATAAAATGGAGATGTACATACGTACATAACCATTGAAATCCACACATATGTGACCATCAATGGATTCCTTTTGACAAGATGTAGAGGATTTCATTACAACAATTATACAAATTTATGGAGCTGTTGGCGTTGCCGTTGGCCTGGCCGTTATCAGCTTGTCGCCAACTAAACGGATGCTGTGTGTGACCCACATACATCTTCAGTTCAACCGGATATATATATATCCTCATTTGCCATTCAAGCGTAGCCCAATAATGCTTCCGAGCCACATCAAAACAACAACATAAAATGGCAATGTCATTAAACGCGAGGCGGGGGCAATGGGGGTATGTTGTGTCCAGGGGTTGTGTTGTAGTAGTCTAGTAGTCGCAGCAACCTCAACTTTGACTCATCAAAAATTGATGGCCCGTAAAGAAAACACGCCCGAATGGATTGCCTGCACATGATGAGTTGGGTGCTCCAGCGTAGATACCATCATCTCCACCATATTAAATATATATATTAAACATATATATATATATATATATAAGATAAATACATACATGTTCCATATACACAATTTCTATTTCTCGTATTCACAAATCAATTAATTCACTTAGAAATGCTTCGGCTTAAAAGAAAAATGCTCATGAGGACATCAAGGGCCTACCCCAGGGCATCAACCTATCGCGTGCTAACCACCGCCTCTTTACGCGCCGCATCCTGGAGCAGCTGTGTGTCCACCTCATCGCCGGGCAGCTGGACATACCGGACAACAGAGCCACGGATGAAACAATTCTTAACGCTGAGCATGTGCGGATATTTGTCGGGATCCGTAACACTGATGTCTGTCAGCTTAATGTTGAGGTATTGGTCCACAGAATGCAGGGTTCCACATATACTGTTGCATACGGTTTGAGAATGCCATTGGAATTGCAAGAAAAGAAAAGATACGTTTTACGCTTCTGCCAAACGTTTGGCCAAACACATGATGCTCACCTGAGGTCATTCTTCAGCTCGACGACGACTTCTTTGCCCACCAGAGATTTGAAGAATGAATAGAAAAGCTGTGAAAATGTGTTTTTATAATCATTTGCAAATGTTTTTACAAAATTCTTACCATTCCGCTAGCGTTTGTTTTCTTGTCATTGACGCGCTAGAGTTGCCAGGTAATCACACCGGCAACTTGTGCCCCATGCCCAAATTATCGATTAACCAAAGTGCTGCCAGACCACCGGAAAGATGTCCGCTACCAGTTTATAACTCGTTGCCGATAGGCGCGCTAACAAAGAGCCCGCTTGGTGCGCCCGTAAGTGTGGTTCGAAGCTGCACTAACTGGTTTGAAGCTAAACTCTCCTTGGCACAACCGATAAATTGGAAACTAAAGCAATAAGTAAGTCATTATTCTTTTTCGAAATTCAAAAGCATCCCGGAAATGTAAACAATTGGTATCAACAGGTATTAAATGTGCGAACGATGAGTCGAGCCAAAGTGCACTTTTTTGGAGATAAATAATCTAAACTTCAAACCGATAACTAGCTTTAAATAAAAGTTGAGTTAAAAGTTGTTGGCCGTAACTTTAGTGAATTCAACCACTGCACACTGGTTGAGATGTCTAAACTATAGGTCCTAACTAAAGTAAACTCATCATACATTATAAAAATCGTAATAACAGGATTTAAAAGCGCCACCAAAGCTTTTTTTGCGAGCTTTTAAAAGTAAGCTAACGATCAACTGATTTACCAATAGAAATTGGTGCCAAAGTATTTAGTTGCTTTATGCCGTGCCATTAGAAGATCTACGGGGGTGAAAAAGGAGAAATTTCCCCCAAAACCCAACATCGAGCGCACGATCCGCCACTATGTGCCACATTCGTTACATTGGACCAAAATATGTAACTACATTGTGGAAAGTCATTTTTTTTATATTTTATGTGTAGTTCTAGTGAGCTGTTCCATGCTGAAAGCAACTTATTGGTCCAGTTTGTATTTGTGAGTGTTGTCTTGAGCCACAAACTAAAAACACATCCACGTTCGTCTGCCGTTTAGCAAATTTTGGTAATATATGCTAAAATGTTAGAATTTTGGCTTGTATATTTCCAATTTCTGTCGAAATTTTATACTTTTTTGACTGACCTAAAAAGATTTAGTTACAGTTAAGTTTAGATCGTCTTTCATTTGTTAAATGCATCGTAAAAATGATTAAAAATTAAAATGACTTATCGAACAATTTAAAAAGCACCTAAAAGTATGCAATTTCGACAAATTTTACACTTTTCAAGGAATTACAAGAAATTAATGGTCCAATTGCAAATAAAACAACATTAAAATTATTTTGTAGGCTTGCAAGCCTGCCTGAGATATTTAAATACTCCAGCATTAAAATTAAGTTAAAATTTTAGACATCTGGACCAATGTGCACTGTGAATCGTCGAGTCTTTGTCAGGTGCATAACAAAGATCTGAAATTGGTCATCAATTTTACAAACAAACAGGACAAATATTGAAAATTCTAAAGATTACTTATTTGGATCATGTCTTTTTGATGCGAGATGCCTGAATTTGAAATATGTCCATATTAAGGTCCTATAAGGAGTCCTCCTTGATAACTTGATATCCTTCTATGTTATAAAATGTCAGACACAACACTCAATTTTGGTAATTATAGAAAATATCACTAGGTGCAAGATGAGAGGAAATTTATGTGCTTATTATTATCATTCTTTCAATAAAATTCCTTAATTTTCATTCATAAAATAGTTGTTGGTGTAAATTTCATAAAATATTTCAAAAAATCAAACAAAAAAGGAAATTATTGAAAGGACAAACCTTTTTATTCGCAATGCCAGTCGGATTTTCGTTTCACTCGCAAAGAGAAGCAAATAAAAATGCACTTGCTAATACAATATTTATTGATTTTTAAATTACAATTAATAACAATTTTTGGTTTAAAACTATTTACAAACAAAGGGGTTTCACATTGACAGTTACTCTACATACATATGTACTATATATTTCTGAATGTTTGCTGCTTTTTTATGTTTTTACTCTTCGTATTTTTTCATTTGTATTTTTTTTCCCGATTTCGCCTTACACAAATCTAACAATAAATTATACTGCCACGCCTCTATACGATTATGCACGAATCTTAATAATTCATTTAGCTTAGAAAATCACAATTCATATACATATATAAGTATATATGTAAAAATTCTTTTTTTTTATTTTTTTGTTGTCTTTTCTTGCAACTTGTTTATCATGCCCGATCCCAATTGCAAAAAAAAAAAAAAAAAAAAAAACAAAAAAAAAAGAAAATGAAAGTTTAAATATTATTATGCATTAAGTGTAAAGTAACAGCTGCCCCTTCACCCCTGCCAGACAAAAGGGTGTTATACAATTAAGGGAGGGGGGTATTTGGAGCCGACCGCTAATAAATTCGTACGATGCGATTATTTCTACGTTCATGTCTAGTGCTCCGAACTAAAGTAGGAGTTCTGCATGAGATATAGCTTGTCGATTGGATTAATTAAGCTGGTATTCAAATTGGCCAGCATGTCATGCGGATTGGAATGGGAGTGAGAATGGGAATGCTGATTGCCGGACGAGCTTGTCGACTGCAATTCCAGATTGTTCAGCGATAGCGAGTCGGCGTCGTCATCTAATTGATCGAAATTGCTGCCATCCAGCGACAGATCGGAGCTGCAGAAGCTGTCATTCGAATTGGCTGGATAATCTAAAAAGATGGACAGATTGGGGCGATTAGCTTGATGAGATTGCTTCAGGGTAATGGAGTAATGGGTTACTCACCATCCGGAGAGAAGGGCAAATTGGGGTTTAGTGGTTGGCTGGCAAAAGCATTGTCCAGTCCACCCAGATAGCTGCCACTCTCCGTTCCAAGCTCTTGCTTAATGGATTTCTCCTCCTTCTCATTGGTATCCTTGTCATCGGCTGCACTGGAGTTGCCATTGCCACGCCCATTTGTGGTTGTGCCGCCATTTTGTTTGGCCTTGCGTTGAATTTTCTTCATTTTCGCACGCTGATTCTGGAACCACACCTGCACCACACGCACCGACAGTCCCGTGTCCTTGGCCAAAGCTTCGCGCACCTTGCGACACGGTTTCGGCGATTGATCAAACGATGCCTTAAACTGTTTGCGCTGCTGGGAAGTTAGAATCGTCCTCGGACGTTTGGGTCCCCGTCGCCCATCGCGTGGCCTCAGAAGGTCCTCCTCGTCCAGGCCAACGAAGCCGCAATGCTGGGCAGCTGCTGCGGCCAGAAACATTTCCTTCTCCAGATCATGCCGAAAGCAAAATAGTTGGCCATCGCGCAGCATAAACTGTTCGCCCTTCTGTAAGGGCAAACGACAGGCATAGCACACAAAGCAGGGCAGATGGAAGACATAGTTAGGTATGGGACGCATCACCAGTTCCTGCGGCAGTATGGCATGACAGCAGGCGGCGCATTTGACCCCAAACAAGCGATCGTAGTCCAATTTGCAATAGAGCTTCGAGTTGCGCACATAGCAGGTGTGATGCAGTTGCATGCCACAGTAGCAACATGCCAGACACTGTTCATGCCAATTGGCTTCGCCCACATTCATTAGATAACGGTCATGGATCTTTTGGCCACAGCCTTCGCACAGTTCGTAGTTCTTTTCGCATTTGATGTGACCAACTTCTAGAGAGAAACAGAGTAAGAGAAAAAGACAAAACGGGAGAGAGAAAGATAGATGGAGGGGTGAGTGAGTTGTAAAATCGATTTGACTACGTTTATGGCTAGCTTATGCCTCGTAAAGTAAACCCTCAGAACCGTAAACCGTACACATTATTCCCGCATCCAATGTTATGGCCGAGCATGGCGTATACGTGATGGCAGCATATGTTGCTGCAAAATTATCATGGCATGTGCTGCCGTGGCTGTTGCTGCTGCCCCCGATGCTGCGAGACGATGCTCTCCCCAAGGGTGTAGCCAACATTTTTCTTACCAAAGAGGGTAAATTTCTGAAGTTTCAAAGCCTTTCAGAGGAATCACCTCCAAGTTGACAAATCTCACTTGCCTACATTACATTTTCAGGAATCAATTATTGCATGAGTTTATTACTAGAAACACACACATTGAAATAATGTCTGAAAGACATTACAGGGATGTAAACAGAAGTAACAAGAAAATGCTTCACTGAATGATAAGATATGATTTATAGTTGATCCCCTTTTCCTCGACGTCTTTGTTTGCATCATTTCTTGGCTTTTTGTGCTCATTGTTTGGCACTCTTCGAACTGTATTTTGACAATCATAAGTGCTGGCAATACGATACAACAAAAAACAAGCGAAAAACCAAAAGGGAACAAAAAAAAAAAAAAAAGGAAAAGAAAAATTATCTGTCGCCTTCTCAGTTCGAGCAACAGCTTGTATTGATAGCTTGTTGATGCGTAATTGAAACGTAAAGTTTTCTATATACATACGTACATATGTATGTAAAAACATATACATACAAATATAAAATGAAAAGTAAATGCTATAGACACATAATCATAAGCATCAAGAGAATCCTAATTTCCACGCATAAAGTTTAAATAATCAATACCATGAGAAAAAAAACAGACAAATAGAAAAGTATCGAGAATTTAAAGTCGAATTCTAAAAATTTTTAGAAACAGACTTGATTTAATACCAAGCATACACACACACAAATACATGAACGCCAACACGCACAGCAAACACCACTAATCCCCATGGCGTATAGAGCAAAACTCTTGAAACTGTAAACCAGTCATAAAAAACCAAAAAAAGTAGTACCCGAAAACACGACAAAAGCTGCCTGCAGTAAACATAAAAAATACCGATTTTATATATGACGACCGCCACGAAAAATGTATGGAAGCAGCTGAAAAATGAGGAGCTGAGCACCAAACTGGCAATGAAACACCATGAGGAAGAGAAGGGGAAGGAGCAGCAAGAGCAGAGGAGGTGGAGCCTGTTATATTATATGGCTGTGGCTCAGTGGCAGAAAAATGTGCATGATTTATGGATGGTACAATGGCAGCGGTGTCAGCTATGATGTGTGTGTGTGTGTGTGTGTGTGTGTGTGGGGTGGGCTAGGAGGTGAACTGGCAGTGAAGAGGCATTGAAGGGGCGCCAGGGCTTTGAGAGCTAAGCCAGTGAGTGCAGCGTGAAGTTGACAACAGGCAACACAGCCATGGTAACCCATGGTACTCTAACCCTAAGCCAAAATGCATATCTGCAGATAATTTATACGCGAAGTTGCCCTATGTTTTTTCGGGGCAGAGTAAATGTTCTTAAGTGAGTTGAAGCAACATTCATTAGGATATGAGATCTATGTTAAGAACTAGCTAAAACTGTATAGAATCTAAATGTTCAATTTCATAATTACTTGCCACTTGTCTAGGGTATACAAGAGTCTGATACTTGCAAGATAGTTGTATGTTACTTTAGTTTTCTATTGTGTGGCACAACCAATCGAATTGCTGATAAGAGACGGTTTATTTTTTTGCATTTGCTGCCGAATCGACATGGCCATGGATCATTTGATAAAGCCCCTTTGTAAAGAACAAAAGGGTAACGAGGAGTGATGTTGGTTGTTGGTTTTTTAGAAGTTTGAATTTACATAGATACAGCCATAACACTTCTCGGCCATTGTTGAATGCAATATTGCTATTTCTGCATTGACATTTCGTTTGTGTAATCTAATCAGAGATTTATGGCATTTATTGTATTGTGCAAAATGTGTGTATGTATGCACTTTTAGTTTTTGCAGCACAAAGCAAGCGAAATTGAGTGGAGACTCTCTAATTGATTGCCCCTGTACATCTCCTCCTCCCACCCAGACCCTCCACTTTTTCTCCATTCGAGACTCGAGGACCCACGATCTGGCAAAAAACAAAAAAAACTTGTCGAAAAATCAACAAACAACAAGCGCAAACAGCTGAAACAAGTGCGGCACACACTCATGTCAAATACATAGATTAAACACCAGATAAATCCAAAATCAACTTGATGATAAACAGAATATATAACCAGCTAATAGACAACGAACAGTAACGAACCAAACACAACAAAAAAAAAAAAAAAAAAACAGCAGTGCCAACAGCAAAACCAAAGTTTTTTTTGGGAGGGAGAACTCTGGGTTTATTTTATTTTGTCTTATCTGGATAGAGTTTTGGGCTTATCAGCGAATAGCTTCCCGTACCTCGTATCCCGTTACCCAAATTTATTGACATATTGACAGGCAAGCGCTGGTCTATGATGATAAATTGACAGACAGCTCAACAGAACGCTTAAAAGAAGGAGGAAAAAAAATAACAAAAAAATAACGAAAATTGTGGCATAAATTTGGGAGCCCGTATTAGTTAGTCCACCAAGTCCACGTGGCACGGAGATTTTTGTTTTGGCATTAGACTGACTGACTGACAGCTCATAACGTTGGGTCGTGGAGTGGGTTGGGTGTGGTAACAGAGCTTTAATTACTTTCTGGTCTAAATGGCAGCAGAATTTAAAGCCAGCGAAAGTGACACAAAGCTATGCATATGGCGCATAGTTTCAATGACTTTGTTCTCTCTCGCTATCCCTCTCTCTCTCTCTATCACTTCCATTGTCTTTGTCTAAACACCGCAGAAACCAGAAATGCTGAGACGCACACCTGACACTGAGTGTGTTCATTTCCGTGGTCTAGCCCACCTAACGCCCTTTGCCCTTGTCCTTGCTCCTTTCTATCTATCGTATGCCACACACACACACTCACAGAGCTAGGAAATTCCTTGATTTCACCCACTTTCGTGGGGCAAATTGTAGGGCGTTGAATTCAAATTCAGAGATACAGAGATGATTGGCAAGCCGAGTTGAAGATGGAGACCGAGGCCGGAAACGGAAACTATTTGCTGGCATTTCAGCAAATGGCAAATGGCAAAAGCCAAACATTAATAGAAATTTCATATGCAAATATAAAGTTTAGCAGCAAGCAAAAAGCATTTCTCTGGCTATATGTGAGTTTGTATGCGTGAAATATGTGTGTTCCTTCTAGGGGGGAATCAAACATATTTGTACGTACATATATATGTTAGTATGTGTCTGTGTGTGGGGGCAGAATCTATCTGTGTGTGTGTAGTAGATTGTAGTGAAAAGTCTGCCCCAACCACAGCACGGCATCCAGTTTGGTTTCGGTTTTTAAGTTCCAACGAGTTCTGCGTTTTCAGCACACACAAACACACATCTTCTCACACACACACACACACGCATACACATTGTTTGCACACTTTGCATTTTGGCCAGAAATTTTGCAAAAGTTTTCCAGCAACACTTTCGTTGCAGCTGCTAAAAAGTGTTGCCTACTTTGAGGCTACACTGAAGAGTGTATCTGCCAGTGGACGCCTATGTGTGAGTGTGTGTGTGTGTGGGTGTGTGGCCAGTGTGTTTCTGTGTGAGTGTTCCACACATGCCTTAATAGCCTTTTATTGGTTGCACAACATCATCTCCTCTGGCTGCGTCACTCAGGTTCATTGTCAAAATTATTTTGCGGTAAACTTGCGTTCATACTTTTGGGAATACTTTCTTCTCCCCCTCCACATTCCCCCCTTCCCCTCCTCTCTTTTTTCCATGCACTGACCAATTATTATTGTCATTTTCACATTTTATCAATATCAAAGTGCAATATGCCTATTTCATTTTGTGTTGTTTTGGTAACCACAATTTTGGTTTTTCGGTTTTAATTTGCATTTGCCCCAAAAACAAAGAAAACAAAAACGTTTTTGTCACCATGTGTGGTAATAAATGAAATATTCATAACAACACAAAAGGTATATTAAATACAAAATAGAAAAACGCGTTTAAAGAACTATTGACTAAGTGGAACTTAATTAAAACTATAATAGATGGCCTTGGGCAATATCAATAATTTATTTGAAAACAAGAATCTAATAATTTTAATAAAATGCCATAAATATATTTATTGAAAATTAGTTAGGTAAACATTTTAAATTTCAATAATCAAACGTCTTTGAAGATATTGGCCACCTGCATGAAAACGATCCTATTGCGTTTCAGTTCTTGTTAAAAATACCTCAAGATTTGTTGTTTACTTTTCAATACGTTATCAAATGTAAACTGTTGATTTTGGTTTAGTGTGATACTTTTAAATATTTACTGGAATTTAATACACATATATGTATTAAAGTAGAACATTCCTTTACTAATCATTATTATAAACAGATATATTTAAGCCCATTTATGGTATGACAAAAGCTAAAGCTATAAAGAGATTTTGTCCTAACGCCAGTAGGAATAGCTAATCTGATAATCCCTTACTTAATTAGAATCCTCAGTGAAAGAAATTTGAAATGTAATTCTTAAGTTAGCGAAAACTGTTTGACCTAGTCTAAGTGTCAAACATCTAGCCAATCAATTGCTTATAAATTCTATTCTTTATCTCTCGCTCTTTAAACAGTTGTTTAAACTTCAATTATCAAAGATTTCACCGGGCGCAATTAAAGTCTAGGCAAAAGGCGAAGAACCTTTCCCGCCCCTTATCCGACAAGGGAAACCTAGAAAATCACACGCAAACTTTACAAAAATAATTTGGGCCAACTTTGGTTATAGCGAGGCCGACAGGGAGGACATGGTGAGACGCAGGCAGAGAGCGGTTCACGCACATCTCTGCGAAAACCTTTTGTGAAAGAGGATGATGACTATCAGAGAGATCTGCCACTAGACGCACACACACACACACACACACACACACCCAAATGCAAACACACAAGTATGCCAAAAACGAAAAACGTGAAAACCCCAGAAACGGTACGAGCCGGCAAATGCCTTAACTACCGGTGCAAAATACTTTTGGAACATACCTGTGCGTCCACTGCAATCGGCAGACAATTTCGATGCCGTAGTCGACGCCGTCGTCGCAGCTGTAGACGCTGCCGCTATACCAGCAGCAGTCGCAGCAGCAGCAGCAGCAGCAACAGCTCCGGCTAATGATGTGGAGGCGACTGAAGCTGGAGCAGAGGTTGCTGATGACGATGATGTTGTTGGCGCTGTTGATGATGATGCCACAGTAGTAGCAGCAGCAGCAGCGGCAGCAGCAGCAGCAACAGCAGCAGCTGTTAATGTGTTGCAGGCGGAGGAGTTTGGGCTATGGTTGTTGTTGTTGTTATTGTTGTTGCCGCTGGTGGGGCTATGTCCTGTGGGCGTTGGGCAGCTGTTAATTGAGGCTGGCGTGGCCGAGACGGAAATTACGGATGCCGTTAATGAAGCTGTTCCTGCCGGGTTATTGTTGTTGTTGTTGTTGTTGATGTTGTTGCTGTTGATGTGAATGTTGTTACCGGAAATGTTTGCTGCCAAATTGTTGTTGCTGGTGTGCAAATTGTTGTTGTTGTTGCTGCTGCTGCTTATGATATTGCTGCTGCTTATGTTATTATTATTATTGTTGTTGTTATTGGTGCAAGAACTTGAACCCGAATTCGGACTATCCAAAAATCGCGCACCGCCATGATTCTGTTGCAGTGAATACAAACTGCCACCAACTGGATTCAAATTTGTGGGCATTGGATAGAATTCCAACATCTTATCGATGTCCAGAATACAATACAACAGTACCAAAATCCAATAAACAATTTGATGTGTTTTTTTATTTTTCTGTTTTCAAACTTTTCAAGTCAAAACAACGGAAAGGAAAAAAAATGTAGTCACGTTTTAGGGCACTTTTTGATTTTGTCAATTTGCACTTTGAAAAAAAAAAAACTATACTATATAAACTAATAATATTTAAGGATATTATGGAAAAGACGTAGTTAATCTTTGTTTGCGATTTTCGCAAAACGAATTCGTTTCGTCGTGTTGTCCGCTGCTAAAAACTGAGATGAACCAGCTGCGTTCGCTGTCAGTTGGCGTGTGATCGAACAATCAACGAAATCAAAGCATTTCACTTTGCCATAACCAAAAGTCCCAGCTGAAATGTACCCCCGCATACACTCACACATACAGACACACAGACAAATAGACACCCTTCCTTGCCGCTATTGTTGTAGGTATATTGCTGCTCTCGTTCAGTGCGCCGGCGCATGTTTACAAAAGCAACAGAGAGCGGCAAAAAAGGAAAAGAAACAAAAAAACTCACAAATTTCCCACTGCACGTGATGGTGATGGGCCACACTAGGGTTGCACCACCACCAACCCTTGCCATCATGATGCCCTCCTCCTTCTTGCAGTGCTCTAGCTGCGCATGTCTCAAGTGATTATTATCGGCTCGAATTGACAATTGGGAAATTTACTCAAGCCAAATTTCCCTAGGGCATTGCCAGGCCACACCTCAGATGGTCTGCGATTGGCCAATGGACCACTTCCCCGTCCGCTTGGTCGACCATTTTCTGTGATGCGCATGCCGCCCCGGAATGGGAGCGGACTCGTGTAGGGGAAGCTAAGAGTGAAGATTTTTTTTCTTCTTTTTTTTTCTTTGTATTTTTTGTTTATCGTTGCTGCTTATTGTTGTTGTTGTCGCCTTGTGTCTTGGCATCAATTTCAAGCAAAAGTTGTGACTCTTAAGGGACTGGGATCGGGATTGGTATGATGACTGTGATGACGATGATAAAGGGGCGTGTTGTGGCTGTATGCAGCAGTTGCTGGTGTTGTTGTTGCTGTTGCTGGTGTTTGGTCACAAAGACATACTTGCACTTACACCCGCGGCAACTTTTTGCCTTGTTCACTGGACGACAAGGACAATTTCTTTCAGTTGGACGGCCTTTGCAGTGGAACAATTCGGACACAGAACGACATCAGTGGCTATAGCACCACCAAACACCACCCACATTAACACCAGCAGCAGCAGAAACGATGGCCTTGTCTTTGTTTTTTTCTTCTTATTTTTTCTTTTTGCTTTTGCATTTCATTCGGTTTTTTGTGGCTGCTAAAGTTCGACATAAACAACCTAGCCAAAAAACGAAATATAAGAGGAACAGGGTGATAACTTTTGTTTCCCTTAATACATTTAACTCCTAGGTCTATTTATGGTATGATTTTCATCAATCAATTGGTCCCATTACATAGGGAAAAATAACTCTAACGATAAGCAGCAAAGTACAATTTTTAAGTAATTATAAATAAATCGTACTTTTAATGGGAGAAATTTATAAGGATAATGAGATTTTGTTACATTTTCCAGTCTAACAAATTATTATATTTTCAAAACTACTGAAGATATTTTCATTTCAAAGTTACTTGTCAAGGAATTCAAAAAAAAAAAAAAATAATTTCTTCAAAGCTTCATTTTAAATTTCATGTATAAAAATTTCATTTTAACATATAGTTTTAGTTTTAGTCAGAACTATCTGCCAATTTCAAGGATCTTTTTAATGGACACCCTTTATGCTTTGCTTGGCCAATCTTAAAAGTAGGCAAGTCGAACCCGTTTTGGTAGAAACCAAGCAAAAAGTGCCAACTATTACTACAACCGCCGGCACACACACACACATCAGAAATGTAATCTTAGTGTGTGTGTGTGTGTGTGTGTGTGTGTGTGTGTGTGTGTGTGTGTGTGTGTGTGTGTGTGTGTGTGTGTGTGGACCGTTAAAAGAAAGCCGAACAGCAACAAGGAGAAAAACGGAAACTGAAAAGACAAACCAAACATGGCGCTGTGCATAAAAGTTTGGCTCTACTGATGCCTGATGCCTTTGCACTCCTCTTTAATGCTCTCCCTCTTGCCTCCTTCATCTCTTGATCTCATGTTTCTTCTTTTGTTTGGCGCTTTTGGCAACTTCTTGTTGGCTTTGGGCTTAAGACTGGGCTTTAGATTCAACGATTTTGCACAGAACTCGGCAGAGTACGCAGACATAATTCGGATGGACGGTCGGTTGCTCGGTCGGTTGGTTCGTTGGTTGGTTGGTTGGCTGGTTGGTTGGCTGGTAGGTAGGTTTCGGTTTGAGCTTTGGCTTTGACTTGGTTGAGTTGGCCATGTTTTTGTCTCTCAGAGCTTAGAGAAATCTTAGAGGAGTCCTTGCGCCAAGTGAGAGAATTTGGCAAAGTTGTGCCTTTGGCATCACCTAGCCGCACTTGGCCGAAACAAGAAATTGGCAACGCATACTTTTGTTGCCTTTGCTCGGCTGTTTTTGGGCTGCTGCTGCTGCTGTTGCCACTGTTTCTTCTTGGCTTGTTGTGAGTTGAGTTTTGTTGCCAGTTTGTGCAACTTTGAAAACTTTATTCTTTTCGATTGCGACTAGAACAAAGGCCATTGAAACTGAAGGGGCCCGCCCTCTCCTCATCCTTCTTTACCGACACCCCATCCATTTGCTGTGTGGAATTATAACAAAGCAGGGAAAAAAGTATTCAATAGTCGAATGTTTTGATATGTACCTACTTACTTGTTGTTTAAACAACAACAAATTATTGGAAAAAAGAAGCGTTTAACTTTTAGCTAATATCATTGAATGTACCTACTGATGCATTACCCTATGTCTATATTGCCTTATCTATATCCACATATATCGAAATGTCAAACTTGTCCATTTATGACCATCAATTGGTAACAATTGCAATCGGAGGAAAAGCTCCCTGCCCATAATTAAACTATCTGCGTGAAATCCATTGAATTTCGTGAGGAAAACTTCGGTCAGTTAGACCAGCAAACCATCATATACTCCAAATTATGGTTTACAACGGGCATTATAAAGATAATAAGACTAACTTCGATGGATGTCATAAATTTTCGCATATATCTAAATGATAGGAAAAATTTTCGATGCATAAAAGCGAAAATTCAATTAACCTTGGCCCCCATCATGGGCGTAGTTCATTAGGGTTCGAAAATCCAATCAATTTTATAATCAAAATTAAATGATTTTAAATGGACTGTCATAAATATTCAATCAAGTAGGAACTTTAATCTTGTATCGGTTCAATATGTATGTAGGTAATACAAAAAGTATATACTTCATTGAATTTACTTTCAAGACCCTTTAAGTTCAGTCCGCCAATCCTTTATTTGATGTATTAAAAAAATTTAGAATATGTTCCAATCATTTTAAGATAGTTTTTAAAAAAGAATTTGCACCTTTCATCTACTCCCTACTCTTTTCTATAATTGCCACGTTTATGTTTGTACTCAACACAGAGAAGAGGGACGAGTTGCTTGTCATTGGGTTCTGTGTGGTTTATTTGCAACCCCATTAATCGGAATAATGATGTCATCATAGGGCCGATAAGTTGCTGAGAGGCGACCACCGCAAATAGAAAGCAAGCGGGCTAATAAAATCAAATCGACAATGGGCAAAAAGTGGAAATTGTCATCAAACTCGTCCGTCAAATGGGAACAGGAATGACAACAACTACAATTGCAGTACACACAGGCAGAGAAAGGAATGAAGAAGGAGGAGGAGTAGATTATGGAAGGGGTATTGAAGCCAAAATGCCATGGCACTGGAAACAAATTTAATAAAATATCTAAAAAACAAAAAACAACATAGGAAGGAAAAAAAAAGTACTGCAAAGGGTAGCACGGAGAGTAAAGGTACGAGATTTGGGTTCAATGCATCCATTGTCCGTCTGCCTCTCATTTCTGTCAATGGTAAAGTAATATTGAATAACCACAACAACATCAAGAACACCAACAACAACAACAACAGCAAGGGCACGCTCGGAAGCCTCAGGATAAATAGTTTTTGTGTGGCACTTCAATTATCATTTGAGCATGATAAGCGCTAAAGAGGCATGAAGAGTAGCAGTAGCTGTGGCAGTAGCAGTGGCAGTGCCAAAGGCAAAAGCAATGGCAATGGCATGTTTTATGTAGTTAGTAAACGTTTTGGGTCTAACCATTGAAAAGTGGTAAGAAAGAAACCAGTCGAAGTAACCGCACAAGACTGCTTGAGGGACCACCATCGATATGGGATAGGGGTCAATATGTTTGCTGGAATAGGTCGATGAAGATGAAGGTTTGATGGTTGCCTACGTTGCTTTTTATTTCGCATTGAAATGCTGGGCAGTCAAGTAGAAGGGCGTCTTGGCATGAGCGGGTGGTGTCATTGTTTGTTTTGGCAAAAACTCTTCTTGAACGTTCAAACGCTCAAACGCTGCACCGATGCAGCTGCACTAAGAATATATCTATATATATATATATAGAATGAATGAAATCTGTGAAGAAACCTGACTACTACTACTGCCTAGCAAACTGTCAACACAACGCGTGCTGAATATACTGGGCAAATGAGTTTTTTTCCTTTTCTCTAGAAACGGGCCACGGCCAGGCAAATTGTATGTGAAGTGTGTAAACAAAGGGTAGAAAAACACAGAGAGCTCTCCGAAGAGGAGAGGGAGAACAGCAGCAGAGTGCAGTATCGAGCCAATGCACCCGCTATGAGCAGCAGGCCCGACGACCTTAAGTGGGCTAATTTGATGGTCCCCTGCGTTGCTGCGTATAATCAACCCCCCATTACCCCAGTGCCTGTGCGTATGTGTCCAGATCTAGGTCTAAGGAAAACGTGTTAAAGGATTTATGCGCGTAATTTTGCAGATGTTTAGATTTCAGTATCGACTCATATCAAACATTCGCGGCTACACTGTAAGAAAACAAGAACAATTTGAACAACAATGGAAATACTGAGATCTGATATAGATATATATGTAGGTTTAGAAAATCTGCAAGTTCTAAGAGCTAGTTTTCAAATTTAAGTATTTCTCTTTTCATTTCGTTTATGGTTTATGTTTCATGGATTATGTTCCAGACAGAGATTCTAGAGATTTTCTCCCAGTGTGATTCTGCCAATTCAGTTTCTGCCCGGTATGTGTGTCAACAGATATCGTTGTCTCAGCGTCAGTCACAGTCTCCATCTCCCTAACCCCATTCCTGGTCCAGTTCGGGTCATGTTCAGTTGGGTTCCGTATTCAATTTGAGTCTTAGGCATTGATAGACATGCTGTCTGGCCGTACTCGGGACACAGGACGCAATGGCTCAGGGGGGCTCTGTGACTGACTTTAAAGTGTGTACATATATACTTAAATATACAGATATTTATATAAGTACAAGTATGTATATGCATGAAGAAAGTGGCTCAGCATGTGCGCAATTTAGTTTTGAATATTATCTTTGTCTCCCTTATCCACCATGGCATACAAATGCCACGCTTCGACTCTTCTTGAAAGCCGTTTTGTTTGCTTAATGGCAATTTTAAGGATATTTGTTCTAGGGACCGATTCACCAAGTCAAATCTACCTCGAAATTCATATCTTTTGCATGCGGCGACACTCTTGTGGGAGTGACCAATGTTTATTGTTTCTCCAGTTTGTTTATTTGACTTTTGCAGTTTTCTCATAATTTGTTTTGACATACCAAGTTCAACCGATGCACTGGCCGAATGTTTATGTCATTTATTGAAATTGAAATGGTGTGAATTTTGCATTTGACTAATTCAAGAACAAAAAAACGTTGTGTATAAATATTTAAAGCTCAACGGTCATATCTCGGCTATACCCTTCGACCAGTGGTTCCCTGCGGCTGGTTCACTTGGCTCTGCTGAAAATGATACTTTGAAGTTGTTTTTATATTTTCTCTCTATCTCTTTGATGGGGCGTTGGAGGCGGAGGCAAACGACCATGTCAAAGACAAATACAAATATTGGCAATACGCTAAAGCCAAAATCAAATAGACCAGCCACATCGAAACCAATATTCATTTGCCGTCCACCGAAGCGGCAATAAATTGCTCAGTTGTTGCATAGGGTGTGCACGGCATCAGAACTAAAGCCATGGCCAGGACCACTTTAAGCCTCGGCACTAGCACCAAAATCGGAATCAAACTCAAAATGGGAATGAATATTCGCGAATCATAAGCGAAAACCATAAAAACTTATATTAACAAATGGCTCATTTGGCACATTGGACGAATACTTTCTATAAAGGGTTAAATACTCAGTACATACACATTTGGTTGAACTGATAACCTAAGAAGCGATCCCATCGGTATCTGTCAACCTTTTTTGCATTTTTCCAAAGAATGATGTTTAATAGACAGCTAAAACAAGTTAAGACTTACAACTAAATGAAGCAAAAATGACTGCGAAATCTTTCAATATCAAAGCTGATCTTTAATGCATTACTCATCGTTTTAATTTAATCGTAAGTTTCATTAGTTGAAGTGTAACACATGAAAACCATATTGCACTTACAAGTCGTTTATTGAAGAGATTTCAGATTACAAATTGAAAAGATAGATTCAATTGACTTTCTTGTCTAAAAATCTTTGAAAGAGCTATCCCAAAGAGATTCACCATCATAAGGGGAAGATATGTCGGAAAGTGGTTTGTCTTACAGACTAATTAGACTAATGTTTAATTATATATTTTGTTCTTGTAGTTCCCTTCTCGCTCAAAGGAGTATAAAAAGCAACATATTTTCAAAAATTCCAGAATCTTTAATTGAGATTATGCTTTTGTTAAACGTTTTCGACAAACTCATCAATTTTACGCATAATTTCGACAATATCACAATAACTCTAAAGCACTGTGGCGGTACGTGGGGCGGTAAAATGGTAAACGCGAAAGGAAGGAAGGCAGCCAGTGAGTAGTCAGTATTCAGTATCGATGACCTTTCAAATTGTTCGCGTGTGCTGCTGGTGCTCCTCTTGATGTCGATGCTGATGCCGATGCCGATGCCGATGCTGACGCTGATGCTGATGCTTTTGCTTGACTATTTTTCATTTTGCTAGTACGGTGGCGTCCATCCCGTTCTTGTAGTCTGTCCATGAATATTTTCTTTTTGCCAGCTTGCTGGCACAGCGGAACGCGCATTTTCCAATTTCATTTGCGTTACGAACGCGGAATGTAAAAGCGCGGACGCGGGCGGTTCTGTTTTTTGGACGGGAGGCGCTCGCATTCATCATTGGCAGAGAGCGGCAACATCATCATCGGCTTTGGTAACTGGCGCATCGGCGGCATCATCATCATCGCACGTCGCCCCTCGCCCATCGCCCATCGTCAGCGACGGCGACGACGACGTCAACGTCGTTATCGTATCGTCCGTCATGGGCCAGCCATTTGGCCGTTTGAAAAAGCAACATTTCAGCCATATTTTTCTTGCTTTCAATTTAGCGTTGTATGCTTTGGCCATTTTTCATAGGGGGCTTTGATGCGTAACCTCCATGACTTTGCTCTACTAACCGCCCTCTCACTCCCTTCAACTCCAAACATATTCGCTTTAGATGCTTTTTTCAGTTTTGCTTCGAAAAACGCAAAACGCATAAAACGCGTCCTTTGAGCGATTTGAAGTCAAGTGTAAAAAAACGATTTTTGTTTTTTGCTGGTATGTTTTTTTTCCTATCTTTTTTTGAAATAAAAGAAAAATCGGCAAGCCAAGTGTTTTATATGTTTAATTTGAAAATATTTGAATTTTGCTTATTTCTTGGTTCAGTGGTCAGCACAAGTTTCGTTTTTGGTTTTGTTTTTCAGCAGCAATTGGTGTGAACCGACTGCTTATCACAGAAAACGGGTGAGAAAAATCTCTTTCAGCGCAATTTGGTTAGTATCTCGGCAAACAGTACGTATTCAATCTACATTAACGACAAATAGGCAAATATTTAAGGACACGCACACGGACATAGACATGCACCCACAAATGGGAAAATTCGCATACAAAAACGAGCGAAGGTCGCCCCCTTTTTCGTTTTGTATTTGATATAGCAAACTACCCTTTGTAGCTATCGGCCACGGCAATCAATCTGTGATTCCATTGGCGGCACACAAAAACGTTTCAATTTCAATATTTACACAAATTGCCCAAATCGCTTAGTTTGATCAAAAATCTTGCCATCTCGTTATTTGTCTGTGTCTCTGGGTGAGAGAGTGAGTGTGAGATTCTAAGGACTCATGGGAACAATTTCGTGTTGCCATAAACACCAAATCGATGAGGTTGACCCTCTGGGAATGATTTTCTGAAATTGAAAACATTTCAAATGGAAACGTGTGTATGTTATATATGTTTACATAAGATTAAAAGCTTAAAAACGATTTTTGACTTGCTGATAACTCAACGGTTAATCGTTAACTTTATAATCAGTTTTTCTTTTGTCAGATGTTAGGAAGAGTTAACAAAAAAACATACTAAATTTCACTAAAGTTTTATTTATATTATGAATATATTTTATAATCTATTGACATTTATTGTTTATATTCCAATATCTATACAAAGAAAAATCTGTTTTCATCTACGTCTAAAACAATAACAAACAATAACAAGACACAAGACCACATTTTACTTTGTTTCCTTCGCCCCCAACAGCGCCATAGCAGCTTAAAAGAGTTTGCCCAAATAAATAGGCAACAATAATTGCAACTATAAATGCTAAAACAGATATCACTTATAGGAATGAAAGACAGAAAGTGTTTTTGAGTTTTCATCACAATACATGACAGGGACAATGATATAATTCTGAATGCAAATATTTTGTACTGTTCGGGCTTTTAGCCTCCCCTTTATTTTGAAAAAAGGAAACAGAGAGAGAGAGAGTTAATATTGCCTGTTGGACTGATGGTATCTGTTTGCATGTCGTTTTAGTATTGAACTGCAATTGCTATGAGTTTGAGACAGAAAAATTTTGTGCTGACCAACCAAACTAAACAAAATATTTTAACGTTGTGCTTACGGGGCGTACATGCATATAAGTACATACATAAGTCCGTATGTATAGAAAAGATAACCCCCGTAGCAGCAACCAATGGACACAGCATGGTGTTTGGGGTCAGCATCAAAAATGCTGAGGCATAAAAATACTGACCAAAAGAGTGTATAAAAACAAAAAAAAAAAAAAAAAAAAAAAAAAAAGCCAAAAAAAAAAAAAACAAATACCAAACCAAAGACATCACTTGTGGCAGTAGTTTCGGGCCATGTGCAGCTTTTATGGTTGTTGTAGTTGTTTTTATTATTATACCCAGCGACAAAGCACAAACAAAGATACCAACACACATATACACACACACACACACACACATGCACAACCAATGGCTATCTCATACATATTCCGTTTACGTAGCCCGTTCGTTTAACTGTTGTTTTTATGCGCTGCAGACAAATATTTGCTTTCCGACAATAGTCATAAATACCAAAAGCTACATGCTCGGCATACTTAGAAATACACACACACACACACACACACGCGTGAGAGGGATAACACACACACACACATATGCACGTCCTGGGCGCAAATAGAAATCGAGGAAAGCAAATAGCGTACAGGATATGGTTTTTGGCAGAACCAGCAACAGCAGCAGCAACATTCAGGCTAGTGCCAACAAAAAAGCGAACAAGAAAAGAAACGATGCTAACGAAAAATGCGGCTGGCCGAAAAATGGTTGGATAGGGACTAAATGTGGAAAGGAGCAGAGGAGGAACGAGGAGTGAGAGAGCAGCGACGAATGAAGGGGGGCGAAGGTGGTGGTGGTGGTGGAGATGCTGCTGTCGTTGCAAGGCCAACCAGAGCAAACAAAATGGCTGCGCAAAAAGTGGCAGTAGTCAACGAAAAATATTAGAAAAAAAGGAAAGAAAAAAAAAACAATATCCCCCTATATGTTAAGCCATTGATTGCAACGTCTTTTGGATACCCTGCAGTCAAGTGACACTAACTTCTTGACCGAATTCAGAAGCAGTCTTTCTTAAATGAACACTCTTACATTCATACGTCTTCTCCTGACACTCTCTTTCCTTAGAATAAACACGTTTTCTTTTTGGATCGTTTTAAAAATTTAAATGTTTTAGAGATTAGCTAAGATTCCTAATATTTTTTAGAGTTCGATTCCATATAAACCTCAAAGTGGAAATATATTCCTTTACGATGTAGTGAGTACAGGGTATACGAAATGCTTTTACCAAACTGGTAGCAATAGTGGCCAACACACACACACACACACATAGAAAGAACACAGTAATGGTCGATGGGACATGCCAAAGCGTTTATCGAAATGGCGACCAACAACTGTGACACCATCTCATGGCAAAGAAACTTGAACTTCACAATATAAGATCGTCTATAAGACATAGTATCCACAGATCACACTGAGGACTTTAAGATTAAACTACAAAAACTTTTTGTCAGTAAATATTTTATTCTGTTTGCAGAAAATTGATAATCATAATCTAAAGAAATTGTTCTTTAGAGCATCAAATCTATCAGTTGGCACGGAAAAATCAGTCAAATTGCACTTTCCAGTGCTGCAATTCAAGAAGAAAACCTTAGATTGTATTGTAACTAATGGTTAGACTAGATTGTAACAAGTTACAGACAATAATTTATTATTTATTGTAATACGATCTACAAATTCCAGATAATTATTGAGCCATTCAGCTTCTGACTAACATTTAAGATGGGATGTCTTTGTGAGGTTTTGAAAATAATTTATACTGAAAATGGAGTTGCAGCCCCAAAAGCTATTGAGAACCTGACTAACAGCGAATAGTTCGCGAGCTGAGCGTGTCTGAGATAATTGAAATCATGTGATCTATGGGAAATTTGATAGATTCTATGTATGTATGTATATAGAAATATAAAATTTATGTCTTTCTTTTTTGAGTTTCATAGCTATATTATATATCATATGGTGAATTTTAATGCATATCAAGTGCCGAGACGATGTTCATAAGTACAAGGAATTGTGGGTTGGCTAAATCTACTTGGTAAACGATTCTGTGCAACTACTTTAATTTTGTAACAGTATGTGAAAATTGTTAATTATATCATATAGATATCTAATGTATTCTTAACTGCTTTCTTCAAAAGTTAATTGACACAACCTAAGATCTATTTTAGGTATCAAGCAATACTGACAAAGGTGTCCCACTGTCGTCAACTAAAAACTTCAAATTCACAGAAAAAGTATGTTTCCAGCACATAGAAGAGAAGATGATGGAAACTTGTTACTATTTGAGCAAACTAGGAACAAAGGCAAACGACTTATCCATGTGAAAAATCTATGCCGCGTGTCCAATGCACACGTTCCCGTTGCTCTAGGACTTCTCTTTCTGTCTCTCTCATTCGCTCGCTCACACTGTGCCTATAACGCATTACACCTTTGGACATTGCTGGCGGGATTCGGATGTTGGTATTGAAGTTGGAATCAGAGCTGAACGACCCACTAGGCAGGCAAAACAAATAAACAGAGCTCACGTGCCTTCCCGGAGATTATCCGCGCATCACAATCAAAACAACAACACCAACAACAAACAAACTACCCGCCATTGAGAAGCGGTGAGTAGATTTGATTGCGAGTCTAGAGACCTGTTTGATTTGCACAGAGCACAGAGCACAGACCACACCCTATCCTGACCCTTGGTACTTGTATGTACTCCTTCTCTGTTCCCGTCGATGTTTTTTTCTCTTGGTTTTTTTTTTTTTCTTTTTTTGCGATGCTAATCTCAACGAAATGTTACAAAATGTTTAACAATTAAGTAGCGACACGCGCTGCCACGTTTCAAGTGTATGTGTTTTGTGTATTGTTGTTGTGTGTGACTGAGAGTAGTTGGTGTGTGTCCTGCCTCGGGGCAACGTTCGTTTTTTATTATTGACTGATATCGCTTACATGAGATGCATAGATACGAGATAGGAGAGCGCTCGGCATGACACTTGAGGCAATTGAGAGAAGGACGAACGGTTGGCCACTTGATATTATTATTCCATTCCATATAGTATATATATATATGTATATTTAATATTCCAATGACAATGCCGATCATCACACCGATAATCAAATGCAAAGGGCCAACCAAGAGTTTAAGCACATTGTCAAGAACGTTTCCCGATATAATATGTACATATATTTCTTATGTATTCATTAAAAAGCAAACTACTTCTAGGGTTAACACTAAATTACTCTTCAATGCCCTCATAGTGGCTTTCAAATTTAATCATTATAAATTATACAATAATTGCTTGATATGTATAATCAGTAAAGAATTTTCTCCTTTTTTATTTCATAAAATTCATCAGCGAAGAATATAGAAATCTAATTGAAAATCTAACAAAATAATTTCAATGAAAACAAGTTAAGATTTGGCATTTATTGACAGATCAATACGAAGGCTGAAAAACAGCGAGGTTAAGGATCTTCTTCTTTGATTTAAATCTATGTTCGATCATAGATAAATGTTTGATCACCAGGATAAAGCCTGTAACGCAACTATCTATGAATTTAATAGAAGAGGATAGATGGTTTAAGTAAAGGAATAGATGACACCGAGCAGATTACTGGGAATATTAGGTTGTAATCAGATCAAAGAATCCTAAAATGTTCATGCAAGAGCCGATATATATGTACATATGACTGTAACTAGATCTATTTATCGGATCGGCTTGAAATTTTGGGATCTCAGTTTTCGATATCACATTAGTAAGTTTCTACACTACGAATTGATTATTAATTATATTAAGTGATCTTTTATGAATAGAAAACAGAGACGAACTTGAAATCTATTGTCAAGGCAGATTCTCTTGGTTTTGCTAGTTCCAATAAGGCTATGCCGATTGAATGAAAGGAAGAAAAAGATGGGGAAAAGAGAAGAGCGTGGCTGAAAAACCGCCACCAAAACTACTGCAATATGCAGCAGAAGCACTAGTAACAGCAGCAGCAGCAGTTGCAGCAGACCAAAAAAACAACAAAAATGAAGAAAAAGTCACGACAAGGAAACGATAAAAGCGACAGAGTAAAAGGCAGAGTCAACGACAAGGCAAACACGAAAAACGACAACGACAAAGTGCGGGAAGTTTGCACAAGGACATTGCTGCACTCACCACATGCATGCACACAAGGATATGAAAGGACACACACACAGAGACAAACTAACAACCACATGGCAGGCAAATGACACAAACAACAAGGACAACAGGAAAAGAAAGGACAGAACAAGAAGATGAAGAAAAAGTCAACATGACAACAGTGCAAAACAGTTAAACGAGTCCTTATGTAATTGTATGGAAAAGCGATAGTGTCCTCTCTATACATGTGAGTGTTTCTGTGTGTGCATGTGTGTGAGTGTGTGGGAAAGTGTGGGTGGCAGGACAACCAATTGAGGCTCCACTTGTCATGCACGCACGAACATGAAAAGAAACACTCACACACAGCTAACGAACGAACGAACGAGCGTGCGTGCGTGCGTCCAATGTCAATAAGGCTCTTGCCCTAGCACTGTCACAGCCAGTGCCACTGGCCTCTCTTCACTGTTTTTGGCTTTTCCCAACGACCACCCCCAAAAACCCCCAAAATGACTCCCATCAGATGTCCTCCCTAGTATGCTGTGGCCATGCGCTTCACTGCATCCAATGACAAACCAAATATGTTTCGTGGTTTTTACGTTCGTTGCGCCCGCAGACCAGTACCACACACACATTACACCTCACCACAGTATCCACACTCACACACACACAAATGCATTCTGGAAATCAATCAGTCCGTCTGTGATAGGAGTCCATGTCCATACTCATTTCCAAGTCCATGTCCATGTCCATGTCCATATCGTTCTGTCAAAAGTCAATGTAAATGCAAATTTTCGCCTTTTTGTGACTGTAAATCTGAATCTCACTTTAGGCTTGTGCCTCAAATCCGTGACTTTTTCAATGATGAAGTGCATGCTACTATGTCCCATTTCTACGCTTTGACAATCCTCTCCAGTCGCTTGTCCATTCTGTTTGTTCGATCTGTTGACATTTTCACATACATATGTACATTCGTATGTGTATACACAAGTGGACATGACTGTATTGTAAGCCACAGTCGATTGCCCACTCAAGTATGCATATGCAGGACCTGGACCAGAGTTGCAAGTGTTGCAAAGTTAATTACCAACTTGCCCCAATAAAATACGTTTCCTCCCAAAATGCAATTGATGCAGGTGCTTAAAAGGGCAATTTTATAAGCTAATTTAAATGTTTTATATGAATGAATTAAAAAAAAAAAAGAAAAGTGAATACCAAAAAAAGCTATAAAGAAAAATATCAAATGATCTCCAGTCTTTAATTTAGTCATATTAAAGCTGATTTAAATCACATTAATTAAAACATTTTAATTCATGAAAATATACAAAAAAAAATACCCACAATTAAATATAATTCAAAATTTTAACGATATAAGGAAAATTAAACAGTTTATTGAGGTGAGGATATATACTTTTCCGTACATATGTATGTACGGTAGTGTCTGTGTAGCTACGGGCGTGTGTGTTAGCAAGGATATATCTTAAGTCTGCATCAGCATCAAAGTCACGGAAAACACAACTCATATATTAAGAAGACAACCCGAAATGTTAATCTAGTCATTAAAATTCATACTAGAACCTCCCAGGGCACAACAATAAAAATGAAGGCAAAAGAAGAGAAGACACAGCCCATGACAAAATCCACTTGGCAAAGAGGATGATGATGATGATGGAGAAGAAGAACTAGAAGTAGAAGGCAACATAAACAAGCCAGTTGTTGGAGTTGCCTTGGCTCGACACAAAGTCAACAAAAATAAATAAGAGCAAACGGAAACTTGAAAAGCTTTGTCAGTTCCATTCCATTCCAAGCGGGAGTAAAAGGTGAGAAACGGCAGTGGAAGCATCAAAAGGTTTTTGGTGGATGCCACGACAACAACTTAATGATGATGTCATGAATAAATTAGTTGACTTGCGCCGACTTTCGACAACTGCCACAAACAAAAAAAGGTTACGCTAAGACAGAGAAAGGGAGAGAGAGCGATGAAAAACTAAAAGTGCTAAAAGTACAGGTAAAACTACAAGGCTGCGACTGAAGAAGAATGCTTTAGGCCATATAGCTGGTAGCAAAAGGCGTCTAATAACCATCCACCCACTAACCCAACCACCAAAATGGATTTTTCGGCTAGGAAAGTTAATGACAAAAATGAAGTAAACCGCAAAAAGTGGCATTGGCACTGCGGTTGCTAGTTTTGCTAGTTTTTGGGAACGAAAAACTCACCACATCACACCTCACCCTTAACCCCCAACCCCCCAACCACCATACAACAGCAGCTCTGTAAACTGTCGCACACGTGTGATCCCCTTGGATGAAGTCATTTAAATTTAAGTTTCAAATTATGCAAATGAAATATGCAAGAGAACTGAAAGAATGAAACAAAAAGCAGGAGCCATCATTCCATCCCCTTCCACTTCCCCTTCTATTATGGCATGAGCAGCACACGGACACGTGTGGTTTTTTTTTACCCACCTACTCTCCTGCTTCCTCTCGCTGTCTACATTCTGCTTCCAACTTGCAGGTGGCCAATGTACCAGTTTGACATCAGCAATGTCCTAGCCACGCCCTGTCTTCAACGCCTCATTGTCACAGTGACATAAATTAATTAGTTGCGCCTACTTTTGCGATCAATCATTCAATTTTCTGCGCCATAAAAGGGAAACAAAAAACTCAGCCAAACCAAAGTGTGCCACTTGTGTCTGCTGTTACCCATTATTATGTCCTGCTAACATTGATGCGACATTTCCACTTCCACTCCCCCAGTTTGTCATGCCATATTCCAAACTTTTGAAAACTGCCTTGTCATTTATGCGCTACTCGCTTTCGTTACGCTTTTTACGATGCGGGTTTGTCGCCTTGAGTTACATAAGTTGCGTCTCATCCCAACCGGATAATGCGAGGGTAACTACCGAGTAGTGGTGGCAATTTTCTTTTGCCCAGATTGGGCTGCAAGTTTCCAACCGAATCTGACCGAAATCTACAACATTCTGTCACATGGCCAACAATAATGAAGAGGGAATCCTTTAACTCTTTCAGTGACCTCAGTTACCCTTGACAAAACAATAAAAACTATTTTGTAAATAAACTAGACTTAAGTAAATAAGAAATCCTATTTTCATCACTGGAAAAATAGCGCCCTATTCACATATCAGTTTTCGAATCAGAAGGCAATATTAAAGTTTGCACTAAAACGTCAAAATCGGTAGGAAATTGGCGAAAATACAATCTAAGGAATATAGATGGAATCAACAAAGACTATCTTACACATATCTCAAATACTTTCGAATAAACCTAAGTTTGTGAATTTGTCAATTTTCGAACGTTTCAATATTGGTTTTCGCGTTAGAAAATAATACATTTTAATAAAAGATATATGAATTTGTATGTTAGGGTTATGTTTTAATTGCGGATTGTTAAATTGTAATTGTAATTGGTTATTAACGGGGATTATTACCTTGAAATGAAGTTAACTATGCCGGTTTTTGAATGTGTTAATACCCTCAGGGATTTGAGAATGGTGGCAAAAAGGTTTTTGTATTCTATTTTTCTCTTTTTTTGGTACACAAATTGTTTTATATTCGAAAATAATTTCAAATATTTGTGCCCGCAATGAAATTAGCTAAATTAACACCTAGAGACCAAAAGTCTCGGCTGAAGGCTTAGACCGAAAAATAAATGAAATATTTCTTCTTGTGTTTTAATAAAAGGTTCGCCGTCACTGCCGAAGTGTGTGTGTGTGTGTGTGTGTGGGTGGGTGGGTGGTTGAAGTTACTATTACTAACTGAGTGCGGTGGGAATGTGGCATATTTAAATGGCCAAGACCCACATTGGTGGAAATGGTTTGGCTTGATTACATGTATACGAAATAAAACAATACAAAAAAGAGACCAAAAACTTGACCTTTTGTGTCTCTTATTTTTTCTGGCAAAACCGGGATTCCCCGTCTCCATTTCCGTTTCCATCTTCGTCTCCCTCTCGCCTGTCTCCATTCCCGGTCAGTGTCTCTGTCTGCCCTCACTCAATTAGGCAGCAGTTGCTGCGTGGCGGCGATTTTCGGTCCATTTGGAGGCAAATACTTTAAACCATTTTAACAATTTCCATTAACAAATATGCGCAAATTGCCCTTTGGCGGTTTTGCAAAAATACAAATAAGTTATAACAGTAAAAATATTTTTTGACGAGAAAACCGAAATACATGACGTTTAATCTTTTTCAACCGAAATGCATGAAATATTTTTGTAAATTATTTTTATGCACTTCATTAAATATTTGAACAATTTGTCTGTGTGTGTGTGTGTGAGGATGGCTATCCGCAAGAAAGAGAGAGAGAGAGGGAGTCAGAGAGGTTCGCTGCAGAAAAGGGTAACGGGGTGGTGGGGTTTAAACTGCCCCCCCTCCCCCTAAAAAAACGCTTCCAGCTACAGCCTGGCGCACTTTAATCAACCGTAAAATGTTGACCTTTTTTTCTCTCTGTGTGTGTGTGTGTGTGTGTGTGATTTTTTTCTTTCATTTTTATTGGGCCACAACATGTTGTCAGAAAATTTCTGAAGCAAGTGGGCGTAGCTGGTTGGTATGAGTTACTGTGGGCGTGTGGGCGGTTGGGCGGTTGGTTGGGTGTGTGGTGAGCCTAATGGATGGAGACCTCAGAGCATGCAACTATTAGCTGGCCCAAGGTATTAGGGTTCTGGGATTTTGAGATCTTTTGCCAGGCTGCTGCATTTACATAATTTATATAGCAAAAAAGAAAGAAAGAAAAGGGAAAACGAACTGGGGTGAAATCAACTTGCAGCCAATTTCATTTACGTTTTCCACAACTCAGTTTATGACACATCCTGTGTGACGTTGTCGACGTCGTCTACGGCTGCTGTATAGCTCTACCTACCTACCTACCTACATAATTTCCATTTCCACCGGATCCGAGACCGGGCAGGCGAGTGACATTGAGGTTTTTATGGGCCAAAAACTGAAGTCAGCACCAGATGAAGAAACCAAAACGAAGGAGATGGAGAAAGTGAGTGTTTTAAATGAAAAAGGCACATTACAATGTCAGAAAATGACATTGCCATTGTCATGCCAATGACTGCATGAAATATTTAATATTTTATTTATGCACACATACACACGCACAGACACTCACATACATACACGCCCATACATATATGTATGTACATACGTACATATATGGTGATATATTTAGTCATGAAATTCAATGGCTATTGCATTATTTATGCATTTCAATGACCAAGAGAAAATTCATAAACATTTGTTGTGCAAATTTCTTGCAGATATTTCTCACGCCCTTTTGTGGGATCTATCCGGCTTTGATTCATCCTCCTGCTCCTCATCCTGGCCCTTCTCTTCTTCATCTTTTTTTTGCCATTGCCAATAAATTCACATCAAAGGTCTTTATTTATATTTGCTTAGCAGCCAGCCAAAACGAGAGAAAGCCAAAAAGGATGCGCCCCCTGGCTCTGGGCTTACGGCTCAGGCCTGTGCAAATATCATTTTGCGTTTCAATTGAGCATCTCTCCTTGTACTGTCGTTTGGCTTAGGATCTATATGTATCTATAGACTCAATGCTAACCTACGACACGCGCATCATCGCCTAATCCCGCTGCCGTTGTTGCTGTTAAATGATTTTCTAGTTGCCAGGCAGCAGCAACAGCAGCATCAGTACTCTATCCTACAAAGCGCACGTGTCAATTGTGTGTGTTGAGCCTAGGGCTTGCCTCGACTTGGGGTGGAAACCTCTATACGGCCAAAAATAGCCAAACGTCTTGCATTGCAATGAACTCGACACTTGAGCCATTGGTTGGTCGCTTTCTGACAAAGTAACTCCCGGCATTAGGCGAATGACCGCCAATGGATTTTTAAATACTCGGCATACGTTCGCCATCGACACGGTCATCCCCCACCCTCACCCCTTAGGGCTCACACGGTGAAATTAAATGCCTTGCCGCGCATCATCTCTCTCTCTCTCTCTCTCTCTCTCTCTCTCTCTCTCTCTCTCTGCTGCCCGCCTTTGCCCAAATAAATAACTCAATTGTTTTGTTGACATTTTATTTGACACGTGACTTTGACTGGTTAAACATTCAACCTTACCAACCTTCTCCACCCACATAACTTCCACGGGTCTTTAATGCTTTGTTCTTTTTGCGGTTCATGTGGTTTCCATCGTCCTCGTCCTAGTCCTCGTCCTTGTCGTTGCCGTCGTCGTCGTCGTCGAGTCATCGCATCGTCGCTTCGTTCACAGCAATTAATCTCAAAGGTGTCCATTAAGGCAGACACGCGCTAGCCATGGTAGTAAAAACTGTGCACACTCACTTGCACACGCTCTAACACACACACACACATATATACACACAGGTAGGTTGGTAGATAGGTAGGTGATAAAAGGGGGCGTTTATAGCAAATGGGCGTGTAATAGTGTCAATTTGGTATTTATGGCTTTTGTTGCATGGCAGTGATTTGTGTAAAAGTTTCAAAATGAATATAGCTTAAAGCATCCACGCATAAACTAAGACATCAGCATACTTTCAGGGGCAGACACACACACCCAACGATAAAATAGAACAGAAACAATTCTCACACCCTGTGGGTAAAGCAGACAAATTGTAGTTTGGGTTAGTTTCGTTTGATGCGTTTATAACACATTTTGCAATTTGGTTTCTTAAAAGCAATTCATAGACAAATTATGACAAACGAAAGTTTACCTTAAAAATTGGATACGAATTGATCCACTAACTAACTAATTAGATAATTCAAAATTAATTAGTAAATTTACTAATACATATATAAACTATTAGTTTACCTACAAATGAGGCAAACGAATTGCTTACTTAAATATTCAATTATAAATACAAAATACTCAACTTTTAGAATTGGTACTTTTACCTCGATGTTCAAAACTTTGGATCTCAGAAAAATATGCAAATTTTCATTGATGTTCGATAGGTTCCAAATGCAAATTTTCATTTTACGGGGGAAATTGGCAAACAACAAAGAAAACGAAACGAACAAGAAAGCGAAAAATTAACATATGTATGTACTCCGGTATGTATTGCTTAGTACAGGAAACGGAAGTGTGAAGCATATATACTACGACCGCATATAGACAAACTGACAAACACACACTCACCCACGCACACATACTGAGACGGGCCGAAAAATGTGCACGACTTGTTTAGTTTGGCAAAAGTTTTTCTGTCCGCCTCAATCCAAATGGTTGGCTGGTTGGCTGGATGGCTGGTTGGTTGGTTGGTTGGTTGGTTGTTTGTTTCCCTGCTTTTCCTCCCGTCAACATACCTTACTTTTTTCAAGACTTTTGACTTTCTTTTGCCAGAGAGTTGAGCTTTGTGTATGCGTGCGTTCATGTGGTTGCTGACACAAAACCAAAATTTAAACAAAAGAAAGCTGGCAACATCCAACATTGAGTGTCGAGTATGAGACAAACTTATCCCTCATTCCCAGTTTGAAGCCTCAGTTAAGGCTGTTGGCTAACGGAAACCGCACTCACACACATACCTATACACATATACGCACTCGCACACACACACACAGACTATTATACGTTTCGGTGCTAAGTGACTCTTGGCTCTTTTGTTGGTCCTGGTCTTGGTCCTGGGTTTTTGTATGCCTTTGAAGCAACAACGGCACAAAAACTGAAGTATATTGTTAACAGGATATATAATACACAAAATAAAGTTTTCAGCCAAAGTTACACAAAAGTATTTTACAAGTTCTCCTCCTCGGCGCGACGAGACGTTTAAGAGAAAGAGAGAAAGCGAAGAGTTTCAGAGAGAGGGAAAGCGGAGAGACGGTAGCCATAGCCATAGTCAGAGCCCCTGCATCACCTTACACTCGCTTTTGTGTGTTTGATATTTGGTATTGTTTTACTTTTGTTGATTTTACAATACAACAAAACCAACAACAGTAACCCCACCCCCACCCCCTCCCATCATCATATGGATGGCTAATGGAAAAACTGAAAGGGAATTAAATATATAAAAAGAAAATTCTGTAAGAAATTTTTCAATTAGGCTGTAAGCAATTTAAATTTGATTCTTTTTTTACTAAAAGATAAAACAAAAACATTTCATATTATTCCAAATAAATGTTGGCCAAGAAAGAAGTAACCAAACAGTGTCAAAATTATCAAAGAAAAAAGTCTAAAAGAAACTAGTATAGGAAACTATTTCTCAATACATTTATCTATTTTTTGTCGAATTTCGCTGCAAAATATCTCAATCGACGGAGAATTCAATTTACTCTAAAAGTTTAGTTTAGAAGTTGTAAAAATGTTTTTTTTTTTTGTGGCTTTGCATGAATTCATAATCATAATTTACGGTACATCATCTCACTAGAGTGATGAACCAAAATATTATATAAATTAATATATTAAAACGCTTTTCTAACATTACTTAAAATTTGAATAGAATCATAATTTAAGAACCAAAAATCGAAGTCTTAACTAACTAACCGTTATATGCATTGGTCCCATTTGGTGACATGCAAATTGGTGAGAATATTCAATGATAATTATGTTTATTGTTGTTATTCAATCAGTCCTCTACATAATTTTACTGAGTTGCACTTGAAAACTGGAACTGGAAAATAGTTAACAATTCGGAGATTCAAAAGTTGGTGAAGATTTCTAAAATATTTCAAGAGAAGTGTCATATGTAAAAATCATTATAACGATTCACATCTATTGTATTTAATACTAAAAGGATGATCCATAAAGTTGTTCCACCAATTGTTTTTGTCATTTTAGGTTGTGACTGTAAATTGTTATAATTTCTGCTGCTGCTGCTCCTGCGGATGCTGTGGAAAATAGGAACCATTTGCTGACAAATAGAAGAGGGCATCGACAACTACATAAATGCCTTTTGAAAGTGAGGGTTTGTCAGAGGTGTGTGTGTTGGTGTGTGCTTTTAAGGGGGAAGGGGAGGTGAGGTGGCATCATCATTTATCACAGGACACGCAACATGCCCCCAGAATATGCGTCACTAAAAACCATTGCCAGGACCTCTGCCCTACCACCCACACACACAGACGCACACATTAACTTTGAGCGGCAACTCTGAAACCGAATTGCAGGAATGGAATGGCAAAAAAATAAACTGGCAAACGGCGACGAGCTGTCAGTTGGCAGTTGGCAAAAGAGAAGCTTTACGAGTTTGAATGTTGCTGTTGTTGTATATGGAGCAAAAATAAATGTTTTCAAATGTTTGACGCGTACTGACAACAAATAAGAACAGAGCAAAATGGTAGAGACAGAGACAGGGGGCAACACTCAGAGGACCAGAGTGTCCCCGCACACATACACTTACACTTGTCCTTATGCCTGGGTATATCTTGATGGGTGAATCGGTGTGCGTGAATGTGTGTGTGTGTGCGTTTAATGTCTGTAATTTACCGTTAAGTAGACAAGTATTAATGGTAAAATACCAACGGAATGCGTAGCAGAACGTAACCGAACACACGACGCCAACGATGGAGGGTGGGGAAGAGAAGTAAAAGAGAAGAACCAGAAGACAAGGGCAGCGCTTTGGGGCAAAAAAAAAAACACACACACACGTAGAACCGTCAGCCGAAAACAAAATGGCGACGAGGACAACATCAGTTTGACTTGACGTTGAAGTTACATGTTAACTGTGGCAGTGCCACCCCCACGGACACACACAGAACCGCTCACACCCCCCAAGCAACCAACCATCCATACACCCATCCACCCAAGCACACACACACACTTACAAATAAGCAATTGTCATTGTGGCGCGCGCATGTTGCCTCCCCCAAACAGCAGCAGCAGAAGAGATGTCAAAAAGAAAAAAAAAACAGAAAGGAAGAAAGAATAAAAATAAAAAGAAATAAAATAAAACCTGAAAGGAACAGAAGAAAAGAAAAAGAAGAGAACAAAAAAAAGAAACGAACGCCAACAAATTCCAAAGAAAACTCAACTTTGGATTGTTGGCATTTTTGCTGTGTGCTTTGAATGGCTGAGGACGAGAATGGGAATTGAGAATGGGGCATGCAGAATGGAAGCAATTGAGAAGATGGAGGTGGGGTTTGGCAAAAGAAGAAAAAATATTTGCGCGTTAAAATAGTAGAGATAAGACGAATGCGGAGTGAAAGCGTAGGGTGGGGAAGAGGGAAGATGGAAGCGGGAATGACAAAACAAACGCGCCGTTTTTCTTGACGTTTAGCAATTTGACATTTTACGTGATTTTTCGGTGCCAGACCCAGTCAGGACTCAATGGTCTACCACGCCACCCCCCACCCATCGAACCCCAGCAGGCCTTAGTGGGGCATCAGAGAAGACCTCCAGTAGCCTGGTGACTTGCCATTTGCTGAAAATTACAAACTGCCAAACTGTGTGTGCACGATTCTTCTACTACTACTGCTGGTGCTGCTGCTGCGCTTATGTAATTGAGTTCAAAAGCGAATCACCCAACCATTCAACAAACCAGCCAGCCAACCAACCAACCAATCCACCCATCCAAACAACCAACCCACTGGAGAAAGAGAGTCCTCAGAGCCTTAGCACATTTTTCACAATTCATTTCATTTTGCCGCGTTGGCGCTGCAAGGCAACATTATTACAAAAAAAAAAAAAAATAAACGAAAAGAAGAAACAGCACACAAAAAATATTGCTCAAAATAGAAAGAAATGAAAGAAACGAAAAAAAAGAAAAAAAATGTAGCATAACTTAAGGCTCTTTCACATGAACACACAAAAAGCGAAAGAAGTGCAAAAAAAAAAAAAAATAAAACAGAAAAGAAATGGTTCGCTTTAAACAAAGGCAACGAACAAATGCTGCACAATAATTTGGTTTTTTTTTCTGTTTACATTTCGCTCCTCTATTTCATTTTTTTGTTTTGCCTGAAAGTCTCCTTGTCCTGACTAGACTAAGATGGATTAAGCCCAAGTAGTAGCAGTGGCAAGGCAAGGCAGTCAGCCAGCTAGCATTCATCTCCTTTCACCATAAGGACCCTGGCAGGCACTAAACAATTTTTCTTGATTTCTTTTTAGCATTTCGCCTTTCCTTTTTCACAGTTCTCATCTCTCATTTTGCCCCCTAACATCTCTGAATTTCTGACTCTTGGCTCTGGTTCTGACTATGGGGGTCCTTGCTTTTGTTGCCTTTCATTCCTTCGACTGGCTTTGTTTGTGTCTTCGAGCATTAGAAAATAATATTTTATTCGCTTCACTTACAATTTTTCTTGTAGTGTTTGCGCTCGACTGCTCCACGTTGTTGCATTCATTCGGTTGGTCGCCATATTGTTGGAGTTGTTGATGTTGAAAAATGTTACATGCCAGAAATTGCTGGTTACCCACATGGAAATTACGTTGCATGTTTTTCCCATACACACACACACACACACACACACACACACACACACACGAGAGAGACACACATACACTTCACTTTACTCTACTCTATATTATACATTAAGATTTGTTTGTGTATTTGAAAGAAAAACTGCAGCTGCCGCTTTGATGCGAATTAATCGCCTATAAGTTCGTTCCACTTTCTTTTCACTAGTCGTTATCGGCTCGTTAAAGTCTTTGACAACGACAGGTGACACTTTGCACGCTAAACTCACGTCTAAGTGTCCTTAGATCCCAACACTCCAAAGTCCTATGTGATTTTAGCAAGTCAGATCAAAATCTCAGTGATCATTATGTCCTTGTTGACTAAAACACCAAATTATTGCATTAATTGCATGGATCCATTCACTAATATGTCAACTTTAGTCGTAGGTTAATCTAGGACTGGGTTATAAGGAAGCTTTGCCCCTTAAAATGCAATTAACTCGAAAAGTTCTCATTATTTGCAACAAATTTATACCTTTTCGTGTGCCTTATAAATTAAAAATTGTCTATAAGCAATGTTTACTTTAACGTTTTTTTTTCCACAAAATATACCAAAACTTCTTTTTATGTTTCAAAAAGCGAATTCTTTAACTGTTTATTGCATACTTTTGGGAGCGAATTCAGCCTAATTCCCCCTCTATATCAATCAATGCTTAAATCATTTAACTATTTCATTTGAGTAAATATTTAAATACTTATGTACATTTTAGTAATTAAAGTGGGGTAGAAATTGGCATGAAAATATGACAAATGGAAGTATTTTAATGCAAGAAGTTTTTGTGTGTACGCCAGAGACTTAAGAACATCATTTAAATACTTGATTTCCAATTTACTACAACATATTTGGCTTACTTCTTCAGTACTGCGCAATTTCTTATAGCTTTAATTACAAGAAAAGAGTTCTTCTTGCTTTGAAGTAAAGTCCATTTCTTTATAATAGTTTTGCATTGATCTATTCGGGTATCTACTTTCTTTTGTCAATGTGTTCATAGGGTATATTAAAAATCAAGATGATTCGACAATGAATGAAACAGTTTTAATTTGCCAACTATGTAACTTGGCAGAGCAAATGGAAAACATTTTCAATAAACGCTTGTAACACACATTCAAACGAAACCCCATAAAAAAAGGGAGATCACATAGAGCTGGATATCTGACTGGCTGGGTAGCTGGCTTCCTTGTACAAAAATCAATTTTATTTGAATTTAACAATTTAACCGTAAAACCACAGAAAACATTTTAAACGCATTTTTAATAGACTCAAATATGTGTTGCATATGATGCGGGGCTTCGGCTAGTAGGTGTGTGCGTGTGTGTGTGTGAGGCATCAATACCATTACGCAGCACCGCAACCCAATGCCAGCCATTTTGTTTTTGTTTGTTACAACATTTTGCACATTTACAAAAGCTATTGGCAAAAAGGCTTCCAGAGAGCGCAACTAAAAGCGCGAGCTAAAAATTATCCAAGCCCCCCACCCTCCCTTAGCCCACAGCAACACCCACCCATCCATCCACCACTCGACTTGCATTTTATTTTGTCGATGGAAAATTAGTTTTTGCAATGTTGTTGGTTATGTAGTGTACAAACACACATACACACATTTATATATATGTAAATTTATCAGCTCCATGTTGGCTCTTTTCTCTATGCTTTTGTAGATGTATGTGTGTGTGTGTGTGTGTGTTTGGCGGGTTGGGCTATGATTGTGGGTATGGGTGTAGCTTGTTTGCACATTGTCTGCATACTTTTGGCTCTGGCACAAAGTCGCGTGCCTTCATTTTATGTTTTTTTTTTTGTCTTTTTGTTTTTCTCTGCATGTTTTATTTTCACATGTACAAGCAAAACGCGAATAGCAAATATTTGTAAAAGAAGAGAGAAAAAATATTTACCTACGCATCAAGTCAAGTCGATTTCATAAGCTCAAAACTTTTGATGAGTAACATTACCGGGCATTGGTTTTACACGGTTTTCTATAGCCCCCTACCCCGAAAATATCAAACCAAAACCAATACTCAAAAAGACAACCTAAACCTACATATGTGTGTGTGTGTGTATGGACAGTCAGTCTGTCGTGTCTCCATTGTTCACACATGTTGCTCGACCCGAAATCATAATGCCAACTGACCATGAAATGAAAGTGCATAAAATACATCCATATGAAGCTGTTTTTGCTGGCCAATTGCACATTGTGTGTGGTCAAATTGAAGCGATGTTGTTGCTGTTGCTGTTGCTGTTGTTACCATTAAATGCTAACCCCAAAGTGTCGACAAGGTACAGTGGGCTCATTTTGAATTAGACCTCATTTTTATTTTCATCTTACTTTGGCTTCTTTGGTTCGTTCTGATCAGTATAAGTATTTATATCTATCACTTGAATCACTTTTAAGGATAACTAGTATTCAAAGATTATCCCTAAAATGTTTATATTAATTTCAGCTACTCATTCCTCATCTCTTATGTTAAATGTTTGAATATTTTCAAATAACAATACATATGGGAAATACCTGTAAATGAAATTAGAAATAGCATTTGTTTCAGGATGATGAATATTTGTGACAGATTTTTGAGTAATCTGTCCCAGTGTCGTCAGGCCAGTAGAAATTTAGATATCGCTTGAGTACATCGTATGGCAGACGTTACCATAGTAAAAGTCTCCAGTCAGTGTGTCTTCTCCTCCACCCTCCACTTTCCCCATCTCAAACTCCATCTCCATCTCCGTCTCCGTCTCATCTTGATCAGTCAGAACGATGCGTTAAAAGCGCCGCATGTTGTCTGAGAGTTGCTATTACTGTTGCCATACTATGCCTTCTGCTTTGACAATTTTAACATAAATTCGGACAATTTTTTTTTTTTTGTCTGTTCTTTATTTTTTTTGCCATAGCGCTGAGATTTTTTCAATTCAGTTGCTGCGTTGATGCTGCAACATCTGGCAATGTGCGCCGCGCCGTTCAATGGAAACATATTGGTGGTCCGCTATATATTGGTGGGGGAGCGAGTTTGGGATGGGTGAAGAAGAGATGGTTGGAATGTCGCCTTATATTTGTGGGGCGGGGTGTCGACTGTATGCCATAATCATCGCTCGCGCTGGCCTAGCCAACTTAGCCTCCATCTTCACGAACCATGTCAGCACCACAGGATGTACTGGCAGGCTGGCAGGCTGGCAGCATGGCAAGACGGCAGGCGTTGGCGTTGCTACTCTTAATTCCCCGCTAAGTCCAGACACAATCGCAGGGTGCTCGCAGTGGTGGTCCATTTGTGTGAGTGTCAGAGAATTCATCAGGGATTTACAATAAGAATATAATCGAAACCTTTTTAGATGTATCTACTTACATATATGTACCTATACATATTAATTCGATTGTTTGAAACATACGTACATATATATGTATATTAAGTCGATTATTTGGTTACTTGTAAAGCCGGAAAACCTACAAGTTGTATCACTTAGCTCATTTAGGTATATTGAAATTGATCAGAATTATAATATCCAATCTCTAAGTAATACGCCATACGAGTTTTCATTATCAACCTTAGTAGACTGAGATTATTTTATTAATATATTCATTGAAAGACGGAACAACTTAACGACTGGCTGAAAAGAAATGCTTTAATAGGTAAAGAGCCACACAGTTTAAACTGCTTTAAACTTTTATTGTTGACGCACCTGGACACCCTGTACCCCTTGTATATATATATATACAAATGTATGTATGTACTACACTTAATATGTAGCTCAAGTAGAACCCGCACCAGCAACAGGACTCCGATACGGGGTAGGAAAAGGAAACTGGAAGAGCAAGAGCCAATCTAAGAAAATGCTACAAGCTTACACACTGACACTTTGACTTGAGCCTGAAACTGGAGCCATGAGTTTTGGTTGGCTTTCCCTTCCCTACTCTGCTGGACTATTCTTCCGTTTCCATTTGCTACGTGCCCAGAGGCAACTGCTGGGCAGTCAGTCAGCAGGTGTGCTTGCCGTGTCCATGTCCATGTCCGTGTCCTTGCCATGCTTTGTCTTGCCTTGCCTTGCCTTGCAAGGGCCTTGCTTGTGTTTTTGGGCCCAGAACGCTAAAATCGTCGCTGTGTACAACAACAAACACAAAGTAGATCAAGCGGCAAACAGACCAGGCCACTGGTCGAACTTTCAAAGTCTTTGGAGAAGGCATCGCATGGCATGGTATGGCAAGGCACTGGCGTCACGTGGTCACAACATAAAAACGTGATGAAATTTCACTAAAATAAAACGGGCATACCCCAAACCCAAACCCAAACCAAAAAGGACGTTGCCAAGACCTCTGCGGGCAACGAAATTTGAACTTCTAACGACGAAATTTGCACTGGAGAATTTATGAAGTACCAGGCCAGCAGAATTACTTAGTAGGCGGCTGGTTTAAATTTTATTTAAATGTGTAACGGACAGTTGAGCATTTGAACTAATTCTGTTGGCCTGGTATTTCATATTTTGTCCAGAACGAATTCGTCGTTAAAACTTCAAATTGTGTTGCCCTCGAAATTCAAAAAATCCGCCTGCCAGTTCAAAAATTCAAATCCCCAAAAGGCCGTTACACAAAAATATTTGGAACCAACCTTAGTAGCGTAAATAAGTGGAAAAAACTTTATAGGATTTGTTGTATTTTGTTTTTTTCTACTCTCACTGCTTTTTTTCCATTTTTGTTATGATTTTTTGTTATTTTTATTTTCTTTTTTTGGTTTTTCAAAATGAATGGGAGATGTAACAGTTGCAAAGGTTCTAAATTTTGTAGGTGGTGCGAAACAAAAGCTCGAACAATTAATAAAAATCGCCTTCACTTGAGCAGAAAATATGGTGGAGAGGGAACAAATCTAAGAGGGGAATGGGAGACTGGGCCAGATGATAAACATTTGCAAATGTCATGGCCTTAGCCACCACAGTGATGGGGTCCGCCAACAATTTCTAGTGTGACTGGCAGTGCAATAAAGTAACGCAAAGTGAACGCTTGTGTCTGGTTCTGGTTCTCATATTTAAGCGGAGCTCAACTCATAAAACCCAAATAGCAACAAACAACAACACACACACACACACACACTTAGGAGGGGAGCGAGCTGGAAAAGAGTTTCTCATCTTGCTAAAACTTTGCCATCGCCCTCGTCCATTTTTATAATCGCATTTTTATGATTAAGACGCATTTTATGGGATTTTAACTGCTATTATTTTCGCTTTTAACTGTCACAATAAAGTCAAAGTTAAAGACAGCAAAAGCTGCACACAGACACAACACACAATGCGAAACAGAGAGGAAGAGGAGAGGGAACGAGAGTTGCCTTTTGTTTATGCGGAGCTGTTCCATAAACGAAGGAAACAGAGCATGGGGCATGAGGCATGAGGCAATACCCGAGACGTAGACCAAGCAAAAGGAAAAAGGCACAAAACAGACACAGACGATTCATTCTTCTTTGGCTTGTGCAAACTTTGTTGTTATGCAGATTTCACAAAATGATTTGAAAAGAATTTTATTTCAGATTTTTTTTGTTATTTTTTGTTTTTACGCTGATTAAAGTGGGCTTAAATTATTTCTTACTTTATATCAAACAAACGCCTCCTATTTAGTATATAAATTGTTTAAGCTCTAATTAAATTCTAAACTCATTGTCAAAACAATAAAAGAAGTTTCGAATCAAATTCAACTACTCATGGGAAATTGTAAAATTGGCAAGGATATCCTCGAAATTATTTCTTCCCTTAGTAGATATGGCAAAATGCATTTCCTCAGTTTGTATATGCAAGAATAATTGTGCTCTTTAAAAAGTCTGCAAGTTTTTAAAGATTTTAAAGTAACATTAAATGAAATATAGATTCATAGTTAACAGAATACCCATGTACCTACCTTTTCATACATACTTAGTATAAGTTTCTTACTCTATGACAATTCCAACAACTAAAAGTAATTCCTATAGAAAGTACTTACTTTTTAATTGAATTGTACTTAAGTGTAATAGTACGATAAAGAAAGGTAGTTAATTTAAATGAAGATTTCAATATGTTGTCGCAAATTCCTCTAAAGTTGAAATCAATGACAATTTATCATAAATTAAACAAAAGTCAATGCCTTTGCCCAGCGGCAATTACCGCGTTCATTGTAATGTTGCAATATATTGCGAATAAATATTGTTGTAAAAATTGATGAGCATATCAAAATGGCCAAGACGACGATGGCTTTGTGGCATTAACATTTATGAGGCACAGTAAAAACATAAAAAAAGAAGAACGCAAAGAGCAAAAGGGAGAGGAAAAAACCACAGACGAAATGGCAACTCTGTCAAAATGCTACGATATGAACTCTTTTTTAATGAGGTGCTAAAAATGCCGTTATTGTTATGACAGACAGGATAAGGATTCGGTATGGCCATTTAACGGCCACACTGGACCATCAGAGAGTTTGGTAAGTTTTCTGTTGTTGGCTTTTGTTTTCTTCTTTTTTTTCGGTTCATCTTCTTTCTCCACAGAACATTACAGTGAAAAGTTTTCCAGGCAAGAATAAACAATACAAGACGGTAAAAGAGAGAGAGAGAGAGAGAGAGAGAGAGGGCAGGAGAAGAAGATAGGTTGGGGAGATGAAATTAAGTTGCCTTTAAACATCGATTTGTAAATTGTTAAATGATTGAAGGCTAAAAGCGCGTGGCTAATGCTTATGCCTCCGCTTCCATCTCTTCTCCGACTCTTTCCAAAAAATACAAAAAAAATATATATATTTTTCCTCCCTTGCACTTTGATAGACGAATGTGTATGGAAGCAAGGGTTGTTCCTATCATGGCCAGAATCATCCACGGTTCTCAGACTGAGTCCGGGTCTGGCATTTCGCATTGAATTCTTGGAATATTCTTGCAATGTGCTCACATTTTCTCTGGATTCTCTTTTTTCGCCATTTATCTATATGTATATAGCTATTTTTATTTTATATTTTTTGATCTCGATTTCTTTACCCACCGCAGGAAATTAGTTTGCCCTGAAAAACAAAAAAAAAAAAAAACTTATAAGAGACATCCTACAAACAGATACATCTATGTATATAAATGTATGTATTTCCATCTTATTCTTGACTTGGGCTTCCTTTTTTCGGGGTTCTTCTGATGACGACTTCTGAAGTCGTGCCCCCCATACTCCTTGTTGGGGCACTTCAATTGCCGGCTAAAGCGTTTTGTCGGCCCCAAGTAGCTCTCCAAAGTCAAAGTGCGGAAGCAGCCATTGAATATTCAAGCGGCAAACACTTGGCCGATGATGGCGGGCATAGAAATTGGCAAGGAGTGTGGGTTTGGTGATGGAATACGCCTTGTTTCATTGGCGGTTTTTATGAAACTTTTGCCAGCCATTTGAGAAAATGTTGTCCACTAAGAAAGCCATATTTGACTTTTTCTTTACATAATTTTTTTCTCCCTTTCCTTTTACTTTTTGGTTCTTTTTTTTTTTTTTGTTTCTTATGGTTTTTGTTGTTTTTGACATGGTATAACACTTTGGCCCGGCTAAAGGCAACGCCAGAAGCAGCAGTAGCAGCAGCAGCAGCAGTTGGCAAACAAATTTGAATTTATATTAATTTATTAGCATAGCAAAAGCGCAGCAGCCCAGTAAGCCGGACGCGAACTTGGACTCCAAATCTGACACAAAAAAAAAAGAAAAGAAAACTCGGGCATAATGAAAATGAAAAGTAATTCCAGCATTTTTAGCAATGAAGTTGCTAATTTGAAATGTAAATTGAGTCAGAAATGAATTTTGGTCAAAGTGGTTTGGTTTGGCTTTGGCTTTGCCTTTCTATGGTTTGGGTGTATGTCAATTTTGGCTTAAATGAGGGTTGGAGATTTACTTATTATTAATACGAGCATTTTTTACTTTTAGTTCTGGCCATAAAATGAACAATGTCGCTTTAGTCGACTTGTCAATGCCTTTCCCATTATCAAATATATACATAGGAAATATATGTTTGGTTACGTAGAACATAATTCAAATATCCTCATTGTAGAGTTGCCTATATTGCTGAGGCTTGTCACCTTTAGAAGAGCTGTTAATTAACAGCAAATCTCAGTATTGCCAGGTATCTTTACATATGTACATAGAGACTTTGAAATATTAATGCTCCATCGAAAAGAAGCTTGCCACTTTATTATTTCTGGAATAGTAAACAAAAAAAAAAAAAACTTAACTTTTTTAACATATATAACTAATTTAATGGTCTTTATTAATTTGAATGTAAAACAGTGTTGTTAATAATACTTATGTTAATTTAAAATTTAGTTGATAGTGAAAACCCTGAACACACTTGTCATTTCCTATTGACAGATGAAAAATTCTTCTCTTTCTGCTTTCTCTCGCTGCTGGTCGGTTCATATTCTGCTGGGTCATCTTGTGCATACACACATAAATATATCATTATTAAGTGAAAGTATAATCGAAGATTGAAAGGTGAGTGCAAAATTAATTATTAAAGAACATTCACATGTACTGATTTAGTTTATTTTCTTTCCCTTCTTTAATTTTAGTCTAAAATAATGTCGACACGTGAAGAAAATGACAATTTTTTCAATGGGGTGCTGGAACGTCTTGATCAAAGACTCAAATTAGTAGGAATCGATGGAAATGCCCCTACGACTAATAAAGTGAATTTAATTATCATTCACTTACCGGATGATATGAATGAAGAGGAGTTCTACTTGTTAATTGCCAAATATGGTTCCATTGCTAGTTACAAACTAAAACATGATGGCCTTACTAATACTTACGGATACGTTCAGTATAAAAAACACGACAGCGCGGTTCAGGCCCAAATGTTTCTACATGATCATGAACTCCGTGGCAATTGTCTAAAGGTGGGATTTTTTCATCCAAACAGGATGGTTACCAAGATCACTATCCCGCCAATACCAATTGATTTTGCTGACCTTCCGTTTGAAGCATTTTTTCAAGCAGTTTGGAAAATTGAACGATATATATTTTCCAGCTGAAAGGGTGGGGTTTTTATTGTACGAAGACGTGATCAGTGCCGAAAGGGCTTGGTTTGCCATGGGACTATGTGCAGAAGTACATCCCCTTCGATACTATGTACCACTAAAAATTGCGCATTGTCGTCTAAATGAACCGAAAATTGAAGAGAATCAAAAAAATGTGCGCAACTATTATCGGAATGGATTAATCAACATTTTCACACTTTCCTTGTTAATCGTATTCAGTATTATATTGTATTATACTTCCGGTTAAATAGGTTATTTTGCTTAAATAAATGTATGTTTACTTTTTTCCCCCCAATTCTTTTTATAGATACATTTTTTTCCACTAACTAACCAACTTTAGTATTGCTAAATACTTAAGTTTAAAAATGCCAGTGTACGCTTACTTTTCTTATTGACTGTATGTATATCTACCTATGTTTCTTGTAGACTATCCCCCAACTAAAAACAAATCTAGTTTTAGATCGTTTTCTATTTCGCTTATGCTACTTGCATTTGGCTGGCTTTAATTTACCCCACCTTTGACTTTTTGTGCTGGTTGCAGAGTAACACAAGCTGCGACTTCATTTGGAGTTTTGTCCCAAAAAAAATAGAACAAGGGAAGCAAATATGCAGCATTTGCTTGAATTATGCCAAAAATGCAAAATTATGCTAATGCCAGGTAAAAGGGAGCATTGCTAACTAAGTCGATGGGTGGGATATGTCGAGGTGGGAGGTGCAACAGTTTATGCTGCCAAATGTCAACCAACAGCTTGTTGGCTTGCAGTTTTTGTTTAGTTCAGAATGAAAGAGTCAAAGCATTGGGGAGAACTTTAATACGCACCTTCCCAATTTCGACACAGCCCCCTTCTCCCATAATAAGCAACCTTTGCAGTTTAAAGTCAACTCTAACCTCGTTCTCACCTACACACTCATAAAATGCGCATTAAAATACACACACCCACACACACACATACACACCTATTGAGGCAAAAAGCCAGCTCGGCCCTGGCCAAATCCAAAAGGATTTAGTTACGCCACAGGAGGTGGTTACTTCACGTCGTCAATTGCGCCATCTTTACATATACATACATACATATATATACATATATATATATATACTTATGGATGGAGCCCAAACCATACAATCCACCCATCTAGAAGCATCTATCCCACCAAACAAGCAACCAACCAGCGAGCCAACCAACTGAGCAACCTCTGCTCCCCAGCTGGTAACATGAATGGCTTTTTCATCCATCAAACATGGCGTCAAACGTCACAAGACTCTGCGAAAGCAGCAAAAGGCTGGCAACCTCCCAGCCCACAGCCCACAGCCCCCCAACCCCTGACTCAAGCTATTGTCGTCTAATACCACAACCAAAACGTCCACCGCCACGTCCCTGTCTCCGTACCCGTTGCCAGTCTTCCCCCGCGGGATACCCCCGTATCCTTTCAGACCGCACCACGGACAGAGAAGCGCCATGCATCACATCACTTCCGTTGCCGCTCCCTTCTCCTTCTGGCGGTTAACTGCCACCACGCCGTGGGCTACATAATCTTTCCAGCTTTATGTGTGCTGATGACTTGCTGAGCCTCAAACTGAGACAGGGATAGCAGGAAGCTTGTTGTTGTCGTTGTTGTTGTTGTTGGGTGTTGGAGGCCATTGAATGGGTAGGTGGAGAAATGTGGGGATTAGGTTTACTGCGTGTTTGGTTGTACCGAAATGTGCTGAGTCGGTTTTTGTGTGTGAGCTCTGGTTGGGATCTTTTGCACTTTTGTTTGTAGATCGGGGTGAGTTCCATTGCCACTGCTGTTCGCTCAGCATGTTACTCGACTCTAAATACATGGACACACACACACACACACACACTTACATATATACACACTTGGACTTGCATAAGCATAGACATTCATATAATGCTTGTAATATTTGCGCTTAGCCTTTGCCTTCCGCCACCGTCATCGTCATTCTCCACTCGCCTCCATCTTCCACTTTTTGCCGCGGCGCCTCTTCTTACACTTCTATTGTAACATTTTGGACTTAAATTTAGCTTCAAATACTGGTCTCCCACTGGCCATCCAAGTTTTAGCTTGCCTTTTTGCCTTTGCCTTGGCAGTTGAGTTCAAAATGTTTATTTTGTTGTCCTTAGGTTAGTCGTTTGCTCATTTTGTGTGTTTCCGTGTGCCCCAAACTGGAACTCATCCTCCTCTATATCTTCTTGGCACTAGATGCTGATGCTGATGCTGGATGCTACTCCCCAAGCTCTTGTTTGCCCTGAAATGTACTCGTGTGTACACATAGTTGAATGTGAATGTTCACTCACTGCGTTTTATTTTCTTTTATTTTTTATTCTTTTTCTTTTTTTCTTTCTTTTTTGCTCTCTTTACGTTCTCCCCCATTGTTTTTGTGTATGTTATTTGATTTGAACTGTTTGCGTTTTGCGCTGTTTACATTTCTCAGGAATATCTAGCCCGTCCCTCCGGTAACTATCCTTGATCCATTTGCAAACATCAAGTTGTAGTAGCAATGGCAAGCAGCAACAAGAGCAACACATATTCCCCCACTGCCCCCACCACCTTAGCCATTTTCTCTTTCACAAGCTTATTGAAGCTTTTAAGCAAATGTTTGAAAATTTAACTTGACTCTTAAAGCCAAATTGCCATTTAAATGTCTATTTCAAATTATCGACAAATTGAATGAGAGATAACTAAGAAGTCTTTATCTAAACCCTCTATAGACATACATATCTAGTTATTCCCATGTAGATGAACATTTTTTAGGGAAAATCCAAGAGTAACAGAAGGTGAAGAAGATGAACTTGTATATTTAATACACATCTGGTAGTTTTCATTGATATTCCATATTTATCTTTACAAAACCCATTCTTGGACTGTATAATTACAAACCGAAAGGCATTTGAAATCATCATTATTATTATTCCACAAAAATGGTCTTTAAAAATTTCAAATGGCCACTCAGCAAACAGTTTTGGCCGGATTGCAAATGTCCGTCATAGCCAAATTCTGTGTAATACGGATAAGTATGAGTACGAAAAAAAATTGGAAAATAAAAAAAGTGAGTCCTACATAAAAAGCGCCCATGGAAAAGGAAAAGGAGACACAATGCTGACGATGACGAGATGATGAGCAGCGCACAAAACGATGATGCACAAATCCTTTAAGAGCGGATTTGGAATATTTGCGAGGAGGCCACAACGGAGATGGGGGCCACAACGACAACGTCGAACAAACGGACGAGGCTTAGCAGCTGCTACTGCTGCTGCTTAACGAAAGAATTTACTAGGGCTAAATGGGGGCGGGCTTTAAAATATTGTAAATGTAAAGTATATGCAGAAACACACACACAAAGATAGAGAGTGAAGAAAAGGCCATGAATGCCGCATGCTGTGGCCATGCGGGGGTGGTGTGTGTGTGTGTGTGTGTGTGTGTGTGTGTGCAAAACCCAAACGACTATGTGGGCGGAGTAGTAGATGATATGACAAGTCAATCCCCAAGCCATTGGCATAGTCATAGCTATAGCTATAGCCATAGCCATAAAGAGGACAGTTCGAAAAGGAAGTGTTGTATTTGTAGCTCACAAAACTATTTGTTTTTGGCCCGCTGTGCAATGCGCTGTGCGCAAATTTCTCTCAATTCCGTGTAATCGTAAGCCTTAATGGTTATTGGAAACGCAGTGAGAAAGAAGAACTGTCGTCAAATATTGACATTGTCTGGCTCATCACCTCTCCACCACATGCCTTCACCCCTCCCTCCCGCACTCTCTGTAACTCTCTATTGCTATAAAGCAAAACCAACTTGGCAAATCCTTTAATAACGATAAACGTTCATTCCCCACATCCGCATTCAGGCTACAGCCTCCAGTCACCATCTCTTCTCATATGTGGACTGAGAGAGAGAGAGAGAGAGAGAGAGAAAATATATATACGCCAATTCAATTGCCCTTGCCAGAAATCCCACTTGGCCTTTTTTTATATTGTGTCAACCATAAACTTTTATTACGCCTTAAGGTAAATTATTTTATTTATTTTTTAGGCCTATTGCCGGCAGCCACGCAAAGGCGACAACAACAACAACAAGGACATCAAGGACAACAGAAACCCAACAATGATCCTGGTCAACGCATAATTCTATGTTATTTTGTTGCCACACGACTCCCCCACTGTAAGCCCCTCTCTCTCTCTGTCATTTTTTGCCCCAAGCGCCACCACCCACAGAGACACAGAGCGGCAACATCCGCAACTCCATCTCCAGTATCCATATACCCAAAAAAAACTCGCATCCCTTTTGGCCAGAAGCAGAAGCCAGAACAAAAAAAAACAACAACAGAAAAATCGCAACAATTTGTAATGCCAAATATTTTATTCATTCTGCGATTGCCGGGCCTCCCATGGCCAGTCCGCACCCCCCCTCCCCTTAAATGACTACACACACACACACAAGCACACAATATACATAAATAAATACATATTTGTGTATTTATATATTTATTGTTTTCCCTTCTTTCTTTTATTTTTGTCAACAAAAGCCGCTCGATTAGCTCAACAGGTTCCCATCAGCGGGAGGTCCGTGTCCGGTCGCCACAATCAGAGACCCCATATGTCTGTATGTATGGGATTGCATTTACTACTAGTTAACCAATTACTTTATACTTTTTGCCATGATAAAAGTTAATAGGAATTCAATAGAACAATAAATTTACTGTCCTCGCAAGTGAAAGAATCACCCAACATACTTTCAAAGGATTTTTGTTTGAGTTTTATTTGAATTGTTTAAATTCTAAAGAATTCTTCAAATATTTATTTATTGATCAAATATATGTATATAATAGTCCTAGCCACTAGTTCTCTGCCCCTTATAGTATGTTAGGAATCTATACACTCTTATTTATAAATGAATTATAATTATAATAATTACTATTTCTGCCCATCAAGTAAAACATGTTTATACATCAATACAATATTTCTAGTCCGATTTCAACAAAATTGAATATATCGATAGAAATTAATAACATTAATTGGTCTACCAAACTTGATTGCGAGAGGCAATCGGTTCTTTCTAAATTGTAGAGGCGGAAGTGGGTGTGGCAATCACAATCTGCAGGTGATACCAAACAAGTTGAATATCGAGAATATATAAACTGCCTTCTGCTTGTTACATACATTTTGGCGACTTTCGATCCATGGGTACATGGTATAATACGCGATAGCATCAACAATTTTATAGAAAATATAGAGTGGAAATACAGTCAATATAATCCCAAGAGCTCATGAATTCAGTTTGATGAGTAATTTGTTAATTTACATAGTGGCAATCGGTAAATGATTATTTTGTTTGTGTGCATGTGACAGAACTATCAGTATATTAAAGGGCGCAGCATTATGTGTTTCTATTTCCATAAATCAACACAACAGACCAATGAAAGCACCAGAAATTATAAGCAACTGCAACTGCAATGGGCAACTTCATAAAAGCATCAACACGCTGCTTTTGTAGTGCCACATAATGAAGTGAGTTTGCGAGATGGGGTTTGGTCGGTGGCAATTTGTCTATTATGGGGCACATTGATTAGCGCCTGCAGCCTCCTACTTATTCACACTAGGCGAATAGGGGCTAAAGGGGCTCTACGGGAGGCGCCGCGTCCTGCATTTCGCTGTCGCTGCACAAATGCATGCAATGCCACACATGTCGTGCTTAATTAACCCCGAACAATTTCAACTTCCGACTCTGACTCTCACACACACACATGGACAGAGAACACAATGGGCGGCATTCATTCATTCATTCATACGAAAAAGGCACGCGCATAATTCCTATAGTTGGGGCACACTCTACAACCACACTACCCATTCTCACACCTCCCCCCACCTCCCAAAAACACGCACACATAACTCCCCACACACACCCTGACACTTGCCCCACCAATGCATGGCCATGCCTTGTGCCTCCTCCACACAGAGCACAGTGACCCAAATTAATCTTAGTCATTAGCAGTGGCAAGTGCAAGTGTATAGCGGTAGCCAACTCCAAGTCGCCTCTGACAGACATCACGAGGACGACGACGACAGCATCCTGCCAAATTCTATGTGTATGTGTGTCTGTGTGTGTGAGAGAGGGGTGGTTGAGCGGTCGCCTATTCCCTCTCGCCTTGACTTGTCTAGGTTACGCGCAGACAAAGTGGCAAAAGTTTTCTGACGGCTGACGGTTTTGTCAGGGGGTCGAGAAGTGTTTCAGCGGGGCCAAAGCGGGCGAATGTTATGTTGACAGCCTTTATTTTGGCATTTACGAAATTCGACGGCGTGAAAACGAAAGTATTCTCACACTCTCAAAATAATTTATGAAAATTGTAACAACTTTAGTTTTGATTTCGCTTTATCTTCAGATTAAATAATGTGCTTAAAGCACAAATTAACTCCGAACAAACACTTTACACAAGAGATGCAAAAAAGTATTATAAAGTATTCTTCAGGGGACGGTATTGTGTATGGAATAGTTCAATTTTGTGTTTTTTTATTTAGACCTCGAACTGGCATTTAATAAAGGCAGTAACAACGTCATATTTTGTATCTTACACTGCGATACAATTACTTTTGGTTATTGTATTTTATATAAATGAGATATTGAGCATATGGAAGAGTAATTTTCGTGTATTTTCTTAATCAAGTATAATACTAATCAATTTTTTCAACAGACTTTAAAAAAGACTCATTTCTACTTTAAAAATGGAGCATAGGCTTTATTAAAGACTATTATCATTGTCAGTTGGAGCTAAAAGTCAATAGATGGCCTTATTTATAGACTGTTTAAAAATCAATTAAAAGAAAGCCAAAAAAACAGGAAAGCATTAACATGTACTATCCACCGGCCATGATTATGAATCATGAAAATTGCTCACATAATTATTATTATCATTACCATCGAAATGAGGGCAAAAGAAGGAGGCCAGAAGAGGCAAAAAGTCAGTCTCTCCTCCAATGACGGTTAAGTGGCTGTGCCCTCCACTAATTGTAAGTAACACGTTCTCATTTACGAAACTTTCTGAGTAAGTATTTTTGTTGGAAAACACCAGCAAGCCAGCCAGTCAGCCATCAGGCGAAGCCAAGGCATCCAGGCAACCGGCTAGACATGACTCCAGTCAGCCAGCCATGCTTAGACATTAAAGTTTTGGCGCTTCCTTTGCTTCTGTTTAATAGACCGAAAAATCATTTCTGGCCAAAAGTTTAAAGTGTGCGCCTACATTTATCACTCATTAACACGACCGAACCACCGACATTCTCTCTCTCTCCAGCCTCCCCTTGTAGCACGAACAAGGACGAAGTAGCCAAGCAGTCAGCCAAACTAAATGCAATTAAAGCCAAAAACTTAAAGTTGATAGCATCTTGCCCCTTTTTTTTTTTGTTTTTGATTTTTGCTTGGTTCTGTTTTATCTAACATTGAAAATCAATAAAATTAAAAACAACAACAAAAAAAGAAATAAACAAAAAATAATGTTGACTGCAAGCCAGAAAAAAAATGAAGCAGAAGAAAAGAAAAACAACATTCCAGCCATAGATTTGTTAAGTATAGAGGCGGGGAAATTTCTTTAGTAGCCAAGAGGGGTGGATATTGAGAGGGCCAAAAGCAAGAAATCGCCGAGCCAAACATCCTTTGTACAATACAACAACAACAAGACCAGGACCAACTCACTTGGCCAGAAACAAAGACAAAAGTCAAAAGTGCCAAAAAAATTGAAATAAAAGAAAAAAACGATAAAAAAAAAGGAAATGCCAACAACAGAAAGCCAAAAGAAGACTAAAAAACAAAAAAGGAAAAAAAAAAATTTATATATGGAAAGAATACCAGTGAGACGTCCCCAAAAGAAGTCAGGCGGAGCAGAGGCAAAACGCATGCGCCCAACGATGCCGATGAATCTCACTCAAAACAGGGGAAGGCCGTACTCACACAACTGGGTTAGCTGGGGATGGAGCACAGGAAATGCACACACACCCACATACACACACACACAAACCATATATATATATATACGTATACTTATATATGTATATAAAATGGCGCGTACAACCCATAGAGAAAGTGGTGTCCATTTCTCCTCCATTTTTTGGAGAAAATTTCCTATTTCGGCAGCAGGCAGCAAGAGTCAGCAGCATTTTGCCCAGAGCCCAAGAGCAAATGATTTTTAACAAATTTCATTAACATCAGAGGTCCGTAATCATTCAAGCATCGCGTTTCGTAACAGGGCCCTCAGTTGGCAAAGCTGTGGCCACTCCAATTAAGTGTGTGTAGTGCCGCACAATTGCATTATCTCATTCAAGACGAAATTGAACTCACAACACACCGGCCTCCTGCCCCGCCTCGCCACCCTCACACTCCTTTTGAAGGACTAAATCATATATAGTAATAATTCTATAAGTTCATAGTGTCTTATTTGGGTCTTTCAACTCTCTCGACCGCGTTACAAATGTGCATTTTTTTAAATTGAATGTGAATGGTCCACATTGTTGCTGATTGTCAGTGTTTTCTTTTTGTGATTTGATAAACTTGGCCAAAATGATCGACGAACATCATCCAATGCAGATTGGCATGTGTAAGTACCAACAATTGAGTAGAATTCAAACGCAAAACTTGATTTTGCCGACGGTGAAATTTTTGCCACAATTACCGACGCTTTTTAACAAAAACAGAAAATAAAACATAACAAATGTGATGGACTCTAGTGACAAATCTACTGTTATTTACTTATATTTGCGGAATAGTTTTAATGGTTTTTCATACAACTTGTGAGAAAACTGTAAGCCAACACAAAAAGCCACAGAAAATAGTCAGTGGATTATAGCAACAAGAAAACCGATTGAATCAGTAAGATATCTAACAAATCATATCCTGTGGTCATGATCAGAAAAGCATTTATATTCAACCGAATCCACCACGGGGGTTGCGTTCCTAGAAAACACCGAAACATGGGACTTGTTTCAAGATTTCCATAGAGGCTGGAGAAACACAGCAGACGATTTGAAGCTGTTTCTTAAGCTGATTGATTCCATAAGTTCTAAGTGTCTTTGAATTGATGGCTTTGTTGTCAACAAAAATCGAGATTTTCAATCGTGTGAGTCTAAGGTTTAGGGAGAGAGAAGGTAGCCAATTCACAATCGTGTAAGACCCAGTTAAAGCTAAAAGGGATTGTGTTAAGCGAAGTGTAAAAAACACAAAGAGGCAATGGTGGAAATGTTTATATTCCTGTTCTGTATATCTCGGATTTTGCCGGATCGGACCACTATATCATATAGCTCCCAAACAAATGTCACGAACAGTGACTGTTCTCAATAACTTCGTTCATTTTTTAAGCTATTATTGTAAAAACTAATATTTGTATACCTATTAATGAGAACGCCAAATTTGATCAGTATCGGATGACTATATTATCTACCGCCCATATTAACGATCGTTCGAAAATAGGGACTTTCGTTAATTAAGTTAAATGAATCTATTAATGACTGTGTCAAATTGTATTCAAATCGGATAACTATATTATGTAGCTGTCAAAAGTGTATGTCTGTGCCATCGCGAACTACAGACAATCTGCTCACCTTTCCTCAAGTGCCTATGAAAAAAATATATTTAGTAAACTTGACCTGCTTTTACGTCGGGACTGATTTGTATTACGGAAATCGAACTCTTTTGCCCCTTTTTTGTTGATCAATTCAAGTACACTAAGGTTATCTTAATCCAAATCTATTTAGAAATAGATAACTACATAATCAAACCAAGCTAAAAAAAACGTTTAATAAAAAAACACTTATTACAAATATGTATGTATGTGTAATATCCTTTTCAATTTTTGCACTGATGTTGATGATGACTCTTCAATCATTTGACTAAATAGGAATCCAACAAAAATGTATAGTTTTCTTTTGTAATATTTAGGATATTTAACAAAGAAAAATATTACAGAAAACACATTTCATATACATTTTTATGAGCCAAATAATAGTTAGACTCACTACGTGAGTCTTTTTATTTCTGTTTATATTGTTATAAATATTTACCTTTTCATTATTTACATTCCACCTTCATGGCCCATCAAGTATGAAAATTGCTTTGCCCACTTCAAACTGTTCGAAATCTCAACATATTTTGCAGTGCTGAACAAATTTTTTGACTTCTGTCAAAGATTAGCAGAAAACAAAGCATTTAAGTTGCAATTGCTGGCACAACAAAACTGCTGCTCCATAATTTCGCTTTGTGTGCTCGAAATCCGATTAAAATATAAATGCCGCATCCGTTGTAGGAACAGCCAATTCGCTCTGACAGACAAACGGAAAGGAAAACGGGGAACGAGAACGCAAACCAAAAAGGAGAAGGGCAGTCAGCGGCAACACACAGCATCCTGGCAAGGGGTTTCCGCTCACCGACTGCCAACATATGCCGCCAGCCGCCGTAACCAACATAATGAATCGCCTGCCTTTGCTTTTTGCCTTCTACTTTTGCTCACTGTTCCTCTGTTCCTGGGTTTGCAGGGATGGCATGGGCTTGAGACAAGGGTGAAGTAAGGGTTGCCATTTCGTACCCCTTGTTGTTTATTCATTTAAATGCCCCGGTTAACGGGGCACGCACTACTCGTAAATTCTTTTATAATTTAGTTATAAGCTGGCGAGAGGGGAGATGGACCGTAAGGCGAAGGGTAGTTGTTGTTGCATTGCACTGTTTCATCAGTAGTGTCTCTAATCCGAACACTCCGCCCCCCTTGATTTTCATATGCACACATTAGAATCTAATTAGAGTTGAGGCAAAGCGCATAGCTATCAATGTCGGATTTGCACTTGTTGTCATCCACAGTGCAAATCCTTTGATCTTAGGCATCGGCATGTCCGGCAAATATGTTGGCATATTTTCTCTCCAAATGTCAAAATGAACTGAACACTAAAGTGTAACAGGTGTGGCCGCTGAGCCGCTTAGCCATGGTTAAGTATGTTCGTTTGAAAGTGTCTAAAGTTAAAGTGCGAGTAACTTTTGCCAAGAGGGCATTTCCTTTGATGGCTATGATTGAGAAGGGGCTCCCTCCACCTTCCTCCATTCCCATTGTTTATTTGATTAGATTGAAATGGTCAACGGACTGCAAGAGGCTGCAGTTGCCATTGACAGCTAGAAGCTGACAGGGTGAAGCATTTTGCCCACTTTACCCTGTCTTCTTATTCCTGCTACACAAAAGGCGGGAACCAACAACATCCAAGTTCTTATATAAACATATACTTTTCTAAATATATTTTTTGTCATCGAGAATTGGGTGAAGTTTTCGAAATTCGAACTTGAACCTGATAATCTCAATCTTAATAAAACCGTGAGTTAGACGATTTGAAAAGATAGACTTAAAGCTATAAATATATATATGTAAATTAAAGCATTTTAGCTATTGCTTCAAGATATTTAACTTACTAAGTGCTGACGATCTCGACAAATATCTAACAAATATCTGGATTGGCAGACTCAACCCAATAAATAAATGATTATGATCAAATATATCCACAGGACTTAGATTAAGTACTACACTAATTGAAAAACAAACAGTTTGCGCTTGTTGTTAACCTAAAAGTTAAAAGCACATTCAAGAAATAAAGGATGTTGATTGATTATATAGATTCCAGATTATATAGTTTTTGCAAATAAAGGTTTTGTAAACTCAAGATAATCAAATAAAAGCTGATGAACGATATTATGACCTTTGTCATCATAGTTAAGAGAGTTTACAAAGGGCCGCTTTAATAGAATTTAAAGGTGTTTTCTTTCCAACAAAGGATTCATTTTGAATATAAGCATTTCCTTATTTCTACAGATATTCAATTGTCATCTTCTAGAAATAAACGTTTGAATGAAATACAAATAGCTGAGTCCGTTTTAAATGTAATAACTTTAAAAATTCTATAAATATTTGTGAGTGCCACAAATATTATTTTTCTGCCACAAATTTAATGAAATTGTGAACACGTTTAAATCATTTAACTGTGGATTTCACACACAGGTCACAAGAGGGGAAGAAAGAGGATGAGGCAAAACGTGGTGAAGGAAGTGGAGAGCATTTACTGTGTGAAACAATGAAAGAGAAAAAGCGTGAATTGGAAAACAAAACAAAGTGAATACAATGCACACATACAGGAAAGAGAGAAAGGGAATGAGACAGAGACAGAGACACACACACATGGAGGGAAACAAATTACGGTGAAATTTCAACAATTTGCCATAAATTGAGACAACAAGTAGCAAAAAAAGCCAACCAACAGAACAAATACCGCAAATGTACAGTAATTTTTTGCCAGCAACTCGAACAATCTCACACAGATACAAAACCCACACAATCGCACACACGCACTTACATACATACATACCCACATATAGGGAAGTTACGCATACGCACCGTTGCCTTTACATATATTTGTTTTCTGTTGTATATAATTTTTTGTTTGTTTGTTATTATTGTTGTCGTTGTTACTGTATTGCAAGTGCGTGGAATTTCGAGTGAGAGACAGACACGCACATATTTCGTCGCTGGAAAAGTCATTTCAATAATTGCAAAACCACAAATTTACTACAACTGGAAATGGTAATGGTTTTTGACCAAATGGTCAACAACCAACTCTCTCTCTCTCTCTTTCTCTGTCTCTGCCTCCTGGACCGGAGTCAGAGATATGTATGCAGATGTGGCAGAAAACCGCAAATGCAAATCCTATTTTTTTGTTTAAGTGGGTTGGGTTCAGTTGAGTTGGTAAAGAGTATAGTTTTTGCCACGATAACCAACAGTTGTAAATTTGGCTCACACACACACACACAGACACACATACTTTTAGCCGCAATTTGCATGCCAAAGTGAAAATAAAAATATCTGAAATGTTTCTCATTTACATGTAATCGGAAAATACGGGGCTGGGTAACAACAACCGGGATCTGACCACAAAAACCAAAATAGTTCCAATGGACATGAAATGTCAACAACAACAACATCAGCAGCAGCATCAGCAACAACAACAACATCCGCAAAATGGGAGCCTCAATCAACTGCTGCTGCTGAACGGAAATGAGCGTATGTTAACAACACCCACCCCAACAGCAGCAACAGCAACGGATATAACAACAGTAACAACAGCAGCAACAACAACGGCAGCGGCAGCGGCAACGGCAACAGGCAACAAGCCTGGGGCTAGCCACAATGACAAAATGGCGTCAGTCAGCCGAAATGTCAACGGAAGTTGCAACAACCTCAATAGCAACACCAACAGCAATACCAAAACCCATGCACATCAGCAGCAGCAGCAGCAACATTCAATGCCCATGACAATGGCTGGACAAGGACCAGGTCCACCATCAGCCTCCAACCAGACTCAACTCTGCAGTCGTATCACTCTGGGTGAATGCAGTCTCAATGGTATGAGCAATTTTACAGCACCAGCACCTCCACTGGCAACAACAAACAGCACACCGCAAGCGCCTCAAATACTCCAACAGCACACGGCTATGGCCATGGGTGTGAGCGTGGGTGTCGGTGTGGGTGCCAGTGTGGGTGTGGGTGGTGTGGGAGCACCGCTTAACCAGTGCTCTTACTGCTGTCAGCCAATTTGTGATCGCTACATCATGCGGGTAGTGGACAATTCATTTCACGAGGGTTGCCTCAAATGCACAGCATGTTCCCTACATTTGGTACACTCCTGCTATGCAAAGGATGGCAAACTCTTTTGCCGCATTGACTATGAGAGGTAAAAAATGTGATTAACATTATTCAATTTAAGAATTTACTTGACTCTACATACATCCAATTCATATGTTCTTAGACTCTATATACGCAATCGTTGCCTTGGCTGCGGCCATAAAATTGCACACGATGAGCTTGTGATGCGATGTCATGAGAATGTATTCCATTTGAAGTGCTTTGCCTGTGTGGTATGCGGATCATTACTTAAAAAGGGCGAACAATATGTGGTTAAGCAGGGACAACTGTTCTGCCGTTTCGATTATGAGAAGGAAGTGGAAATGCTTCAAGGATATGGTATAGATTTCACATTTCCATTTTATTTTTCTGACTAACTAAAAATATGGTTTCATGTTTTGTAAGCAGACTTCTATAGCGATGATATATTTCCGCCCAAAATGGATGGCAGACGTGGTCCAAAGCGTCCTAGAACCATATTGAATACCCAACAGAGGCGGGCCTTTAAAGCCTCCTTCGAGGTGTCACCCAAACCCTGTCGCAAAGTGAGAGAGAATTTGGCCAAGGAGACTGGTTTAAGCTTAAGGATCGTGCAGGTTAGCTTACACCCGATTAGCCTCCGATTAGCCCCTATTCCATTCAATCTAATTTACTTTCCCTTAAAGGTTTGGTTTCAAAATCAACGTGCCAAGGTTAAGAAAATCCAAAAGAAGGCCAAACAAGAGCCACCATCCAAGGGTGCCAGCGACTCGCAGGACTCACAGGAGTCCCAGGACAGCAGTCTGGCCACAAAGATCAAAGATGAGGCTCACAGTGACAGTGAATCGCCAATGGAATCATCGCCGTATTCAGCCACTTCCGATGGATTGGCTCGACTCCGTTGCACAATTAAGGATGAACAGGAACAAGTGCCCTTCAACTGCATGGAAACTAATAAAGGTAAGACTTAAATAGAGTAAAGCCATCCAGCCATCTAATTTTACAAATGATTACCAATTTCATTCATTACAGAGAATTGCAATAAAAACAACGAGCCCATTCTGAATACCATATTGGGTTTAAGCTATGCCACCTTTCAACAGCTAATGGGTCCGTTCACTCAAACGCCAATGATTAATCCAATCGATCGGCTATATAGCATGCAAAGCTCCTACTTCCGACCCGAGGAGCTTGGAGCTTATGGTGAATGCGGTGGCGGCAAGGAGCCCATGGACTAAAATCCTAACTGGAATTCTGTTTTTTTTTTTTTTTTTTGACAATTGAAAATCAAAATTAGATCTTGTAAAAAAAAGGAAACCAAATAAAAAACAAATGTTAATGTGCTAGTCATTGAAAATGCCGACAAGCTTTAGCAGAAAAAGAAAAAAGTAGCCCAACACAATGTGGACATGACGTGCTCAAACAACCACCCAGAGCAAGGTTGCGAAATATTTTCCCTTTTCTCGATTTTTTTCCGATTTTGGTTGTTCTGCAGGTGCAGCCTTGAAATTAGTTCCAGTCAGTTGACAGGAAGCCACCCCAAAAACAAAAAAAAATGAAATCGGGCTCATTGCCCTTTATAGGCGTAAAATGCCGATTCGTCATGCATTGTTCGATGAGCAGCAGCAGCCCCGCCCACACACACACACACACATGCACATACACACACATTACCAACTCTCTGTGTTGACAGCGGCAAGCCGTCACTTTTGGCCCAAAGTGCAGCCAACTTCAACGACCCCAAAACTGAAGCTACTGGGTCCCTGTGGTGGAGCGACATCAACTGCGTTATTTGAGGTATGCGCCTGCTCTGTGGCAGACACAAACGAGGCATGGCAGGACTAGGACAGGACAGACAAGCAGGACTTACGCGAATGCCATTGGCATGCATAGGGTTATGCGATGTTAACGGTATTTGTGTCTTACCTATTACTGTCTCCAAACTGGAGTAACTCCCTTTCTCCCTTAAAGTCTTGAATTAAAACTGATGGGGTATGAATATTAAAGGCTCGGATTGGGTTCGATAGGGAATTGGGAATCACAGAGTACTAATTCACTTATCTTTCTTGCTGAAACCAGTTGAGAATCACAATCACATTTGTTATACCCAGAAATACCTTTTTTCTAGATTTTGTCAATTTCTTAAATTAGCCAGTGAAATATTCAATTGAAAATGAACGCGATCCCAAACAAATTGAATTTGAAGACACTTGCAACACGTGTTTACACACAGGCCTTTCCATTTGTCGTTTCTCTCACCCCCCTCCTTCTATATTTCCCCCTCTTTGGCTGTTGCTGCTGCCGTACTTTATGCAATTTGTCACAATATGTGTCACATTAGCCACAGCAATTGTGCTTAAAGGTCGTCGTTGTCGTCGTAGACTCACACTTCCTTTTGTTTTTGGGTGGCGTCATCATCAGTTTAGCGCTGCTAACCAGATTATACCCCAATTGCAGCACGGTACACCAATACGGGTTGGTCGTGGTCGCTTCAAGTAAAGAAATAGTAGTTAAACAAAAGGGCCACACCACCAGACAAACTACCACCAAACCCAACCCCACCCCAGAGCCACTACCCAGCTCAACTCGGCTGGGCTCGGCTCAACTCAGCTCATCACCACCACCACAAGAACAGTAACATTGGATTCTGTTGAGACCAATGCGCACCCTTGACGGGGATGAGGAGCATGTAAGTCATTCCTGAAACACGCTGTTAAAAAACAATGCACGATCCGCCTGAGCTCGAGCCCGAGTCAGTCAGTCTGTCCGTCCACACCATTAATCAAATGCTCTGACAAAGGACAAACAAGTGCACGGCGAGAAAAAACCCCAACAAAAAAAAGAAGAGAGGGCAAAAAAACACACCGATGATTGCTGAATGGTGAAGCAAATGACGGATAAAAAAAAGAGCACAGCCAGTTGGTTGTTTGCCCAAATGTCCATACGTCCTTGAGGGCCACCATAGACACACACTTGGCCGGCGATTGTCCTGCTCTTTGCTCAACGATCTGATTCCGCTCGTTAATGCGTAAATGACGTAATTAATTACCATTCTATCTGTAGTCAGTGGACATCATTGAAATGCACACACTGAAGAAACTGCAAAAGGGACACAAATACAATCAGAAAGCGATAGAATATTATAAGAATCTAAACAAAGGGCACAAATGGTATTTAAAGACTAAATTTGCTTGAACTTATTATTATTTCACCTGCCCATTCCACTCTCCCTTGGCCCCCCCTTCTAACCATCCTAGGTGTATATTTTTTAACGAACATATATATAAAACGAAATATTTCGAAATCCCGTCCAAAGCCGTAAAAGTTCTGGCCAGACTCATGGGTTAAACAATCGTAATGACATCTGATAAATTATTAAATACTAATCATATGTGAAATCAAGTATCCTTAATTCTTTCATACAATTTCTTTTGTATTGTCAAATATAAAAAGGTTTTTTAAATCTCTTTGTAAATCCCTTCTTATTATGCAAATCAAACAATTTGTTATACCCTTGCAAAAAGGGTATATTAATTTTGGTCAGAAGTGTGCAACGCATAGAACGAAGCATCTCAGACCATATAAAGTATATATATTCTTGATCAGCACGACGAGACGAGTTCAAATAGCCATGTCCGTCCGTCCGTCCGTCCGTCCGTCTGGATCAACGCGAACTCCTCCGAGACCGTAAGAGCTACAGAGCTGAAATTTTGCACGTAGGCTTGTATATACTGCAGGCGTTGTATATCTCGGATTCAGCCGGATCGGACCACTATATCATATAGCTCCCATACAAACGGCAAAGTCACGAACAGTGATTTTCTCAATAACTTCATTAATTTTATAGCTATTGTCGTGAAATTTAATATAAGTTAGTTTATTGTAGCTATAAACAACTGTGCCAAATTTGGTCAAGATCGGGTGACTATATCAATGATGGGTCGAAAACAGTGACTTTTGTCAAAAAGTTCGTTATATCCTATGCTAAGATTGAAGGCCGTTCTTTCGCAAACATTAGACTTTTTGGATAAAACGTTTTTACACTTTGATATCTATGGGTAAGGAAAGAATTACCAAAACAGTTGCAAGGGTATACAAATTTCGACGCGGTCGAAGTTAACCCCGGCCCTCTGGTTTTTTTTTTTTTGTTTTTGTTTGTCAAAGACTTACAAATCGGTCATTGATTTTTATGCACCGACAAACCCAATAAGAGGCTCTTAAAATTGTATTAGTATTTGAGAAAAATTGTTGACAAAAAGTGTATTTTAATATTATATCCAGCTCGTAATGCCATAAAAATCTAAAAACCATTGCATGCCCCTCTTTCCCTTTGCTTCCTCAAACTGTGTGTGTGTGTGTGTGGGTCTCTCAATAAAATCGAAATCATAAAAGCAATCCAAATCCATATAAAATTGACAGTTTCCCAAAAATGCTGTGTAAAACGGAAAGTAGCCCATTCTCTTGTATAAACAATGCAACATTTTTCACAAAATGCCAATCATTATTGTTTTATTTTTGTAAAGGCAACACCACTCCGATCGAAATAATAAACATAAAAGACAAAGTGCTTAAGTGGTTGGCAATAAAATGTTACAAATTTTGTGAGAAAAATTGGCAAAAATATGTTTTTGGGCACTTCCAATCACATTTCATGGGAACAAAGGAGTTAATAACGTATGATTTCTAAAAATCCTTTATTAAGTCATTTTTTCAATTGCATATTAAACTTTTAAAAATTGTTAAGAAAGTCTACTAGTTTATGCAAATGTATTCCCAATTATTGCAAGTAAGTATGAATATAGATGAAGGTTTTGTTTTTTCTCTGTTTCTGCTTGTTTCTGTAAGTGAAGCAGCAAATGTTGCGGAGAGAAAAGTTTTTTGGTCAAAAATTGTATACTTGTAATTATGTAAATCGAAGTCCATAACATGAACTATATCCTGGAGCAAGTGTAACCGCAAGAAGTATACAAATTGTCAGAAAAGCAGGCAGGCAGGCAGGGAAAACATCAAAAACAGATGTCACTTGTCCCTGGACCACCACCACCACCACCAACTCTCAACTTTTAGTAGTAGTTCAAAGGCCTCAATACACACACACACACACAATACATACACACAAACCATACACAGACCAGATGGGTTGGGTGGGCAAGGCTAGTGTACTGGAGTTGAAGTTGGCAATCTAAATGCAAATGGAAGGGCGCCCAATGATGACTAAAAGTGAGCCGTTGCCCCCAAAAAAAGCCGCAAAAGCCATAACCAAGAATCTCTCGCATAATCCAGTCAAGAGTAGAGAGTAGAAAGAGCCTATGGTAAATGAGTGGGCCAAGTCATTTGATGTAGTTGTAGATGTACATACGTGCCACAGCAACTGCTACTGCTACTGCTACTGCTGTTGCCACTAGTGTTGGCTGTTTGGCGTTGCTGCTTCGGCTGCTCCTGCCTTTGCTGTTGTCGACGTCGTCATCGTTTGGTTAGAAGTTGCTTCGACATTTGGCACAAAATTCATAAATGCTAATTTCAACACATTGCGCACACGCTACAAATATGAATATTTACCATAACTACACAAACACACACAGAGAGAGAAAGAGAGAGCACACACACACACATAGACTTCGATTGCCTTTTGCCAGTTAACCACATTCATACCCATACCTTTAGACGGCTTTATCGACCTACAGCTTTTGCTTTGGTTTTAGCTTAACTGTTTCTGTTTCTATTTCTCTTTCTGATTCTACTTCTGGTTCTGGTTCGAGTTTAGGTTTAGGTTTGGGTTTGGGATCGAGCTTGGGTTCTGTTTCTGGTTTAATAAAAGCCTTTTACGAAATGAAGCAATTGTGCATTTCACTTTTGAGCACAGGCTGCGGCGCCTCAAATGTATCTCATATCTGCTTAAGTACACATATGTATGTATGCGTGTGATTGTTTGTGTGTGTGTGTGTGTGTGTGTATGTGTTTGGCAAATATGCGTCAAATCGCACAGACGCACAGTTTTTGAATACCAAATAGAGGCAACTCACACGCACACACGCATACACACACCGTCCACCCACCCAAACAAATGTCGATAGACAAGTAGATACTTACACATGGCCATAGTCCATATTTGTCTACTTGATATGCCATAGATTGAGATTGGTTTTTCCTGCCTCTAAACTGAACTCAACTGTTGTAATTGGCTTTACCGTCTGTCTCTCTAACAACTTCTTTGGCATTAAATTGGAAAATTTTCTTTCCAATCAACCAACCGTTAGCCGCCAGCACTTGGCCGCTGATCACCACATTATTACTTCAAATTTGTATAAGTTTTCCTTCCCTTTCCCATTCCTCCGGCTCATCAACAAACTAAAACGAGCATCTAATGAGTTTCCAATAGCCGCAAAAATGGCCACTTTTGTTTGTGACCAAACATTATACGGGGGGCGCGGCCGGGTGGGTGCGAGTAGAAAAAAATTGACTTAATTAACTTTCGCAATTTTGAAATCAAAACTCATTTCATACGGCTTGAGCATCCGATTACTTAGTTCATGATTAAACAAAAACATACTGTAGATAGTTTCAGGGAAAAAAAGGGTTAACATTCTAAAGAGACGTTCAAATCATTGGCTGATTTAGTGCAACAGATTGGGGAAACTTTGCCTCTTAAAATAAGTATTCATAAGTAGTCATTGTTTTCAATAAGTTGATCAATTTTCATGTGCCTCAAATTGTATTTGAAAAATATTTGCTTCGAGGATTTTATTTGCGAATTCTAGAACATTTTTTAGGGTTCCAACTTCCCTGCCATATCACAGACCTTGATCTACCAGTGAGCTGAATTGAATTCGAATTTCTTTCCAGCCTCGTAATTTGACTCTATCCTTTTCTTGGTAGATGTAACTGATTTGGAAAAGGGACATATACATAAATAATTGCTTGTCAAGTTTGGCTATCTAAGAAAACTTCAATCATGAATTTTGATTGTTTTGTCTTTTTTTAAGGGATTTTCCTTTTGGCACACACACACGCACATTGGAAAATTAGAATTGCAAAACTGCCGAATCGAAAAGCCCAACTATGACACTTGGCACTTTGGCAAGCGAAACGAAAACCAGTTGATATATTCGACATCAAAAGGGCGTAGTTCAAGAGAATGAATGTCTTTTGTAGCTCCTTTTGCTGCTGCTGCTGCATCTGGAGCCTAGACAGATTGCCTTTATAGTAGAAGTGTATGTGTGTGTGTGTGAGACCATTCAAGGTGTTGCCGTGACTCAAAGTCAAAATGCAAATGAGCATGGCGTTTAATATGCAAATTTTGTTACAAAAATATTTAAAGGGAAATATTTTAGCTGTTACTGTTGCTGCTGCTGAGTAATTTGAGTAAATACAAAATCTTATAAAAAAAAATTCAAAAAATACAAAAATGAAGGAGAAAAACGAAAATGCATTGCATATTTTTGCATATGACTGGAATGTTTTTCATTATATGCTGCCAATAAAAGCAACAACAAGAGGACAACAACAACAAAAAAAAAACCAACATCAAATGGTTGGCAACAGTTTGGTGTATGTGTGTATGTGTGTGTGCGTGTATGGGTGTGGGTGTTTGGCATACTCAAAGTCGCGTGCATGTATTAAAAAATATCTTTTAGATACTTTCGCAACAGCAGTAGAAGCAGCAACAGTAACAATAACAACAACAACACCAACTGTGACTTCAGTAGCACAAAGCAAGAAGTTGGTACTAGAAAATCGGTTGCAGTGGAACGAAATAAGATGTTTGCCTGCCTGATGGAAAAAAATGTTTTTATTACATTTCGCGAACGTATTTTACGCTACTCACAAAATACTTCTAGCCAACAAAACCAGCAGCAACAGCAGCAGAGTCAAAAAGCCAAAGAGTCTGGACCTAAGTACAGGCGATTTTGGTATACCCTTTCTAAAAGACCTTATCTAATATTATTTGTGATCTAATTGTAACAAGAAAAAAAATGAATTAAAATAAACTTCGATAACGAAAAGTTTTAAGAATTACTTGGGTAATATGGGGTTGTCAAAAAATTGCTGCCTACTTTTAGGCAGTCGAAATGAAAAGGATGTAAAATATGAGAGATTTGTGCAAAATATAGTAGAAGAAACAGACTAATAAACAATATCCCGTAGTCATTACTTATCTTCTTCACATCTTCTTTTTAGGTTCATTATGCTAGATGTAGATATTGTTAACATTTGCATACCTTAGGGAGTAAACTTTCCTCATTCCAACATTGTCATTTGATTTGTGCTGACCTGTTAGTAATAACAATGAAACTTTTAACAATTTACTGAAAAGTCCATAAGCAAGGAGCATACAAAGATAATTTGTGGTCAAATAGCAAGGGATTTATAGCATATGCAAGAGTTGGTTGAATATACATGTACACTTATGGTTGTAGATACTCTTCTTTGGCAAGAGTATGATGAAACCAAGTCAAAATAAATAAATATCAAGCAGCAGCAGTAGGAGCAGCAAGAAAATGAAAATGAAAAGAAAAAAGAAAGGAAGAATAAAGCCAAAGCATGGCACTACCGCGAGGAGTACCTTCCCCTGGATAGCCGCACCAACCATCCAAATAGCTGCCACCCCTTCTCCACTATGCCATGGCAGTCACACTCACGCACAAAGCCGCGCGCATCAAAGCGTATTCACAAGTGGTCCTTTTCGCTTTACTGATTTCCTAAAGGCTAAAGGATATTTAGCAAGCAGTCCTTCGACATTGGCCCGCTCTTTCTACGTTTTCGTTTTTGGTTTTTTCTTCTTTTTTTCACAGAACTGAAGGAGTTGTCTAGGAAACTTTCTGCGAGCTACTCAAGTCGCTGCTCAAGTTATTGTTGTTCGTCGGGCGTATGCGAATATAAAAACCAGAGGACCAATCCAAATTTGATTGCCCATGCTGTTGCTTTGAATACACTAACCATTTCGATTCATTCTATGCTCTAAGTAAAGAGTAGCTAACTTAAGTCGAATGGCATCTTATGGTAACTAGTTGGAATTCAAAACAAAACTCCTGATCAAAAAAATGTATTGTACTTATATTGATTCAGTTCCATAGTTCAACGAATGTTTGTTCTTCTTACACTATCATTCTCAAATCAATATACTCCTTCCATTTTAAAGAGTATTAAATAGAAAATTGAAAATAAAAAATTGAATAAAACGAAACCAGATACTTTGGTATGTCTTCTGGGCTGAGCGACTAAGTAAAACAAGTCTAAAATAATAATAAAAAATACAAAAAATATTACAAAAATTTCACTCAAAAAGCTGTAGTAAGAAGTCGAATTATGTATATAAAAAATACAACAAATAAACGCTCATTCAAATAAAATTTACAATGCATAAAAAAGGCAAAGGGTTTTTAATTAGATCTATAATATAAGTACATTTGATTTTCTTAGAAATTTCTAATAATTTTAGGCAGTTCTCATTATAGAAAAGTTCTATGTATACAATGGTACCATTGAGAACTGCTTTCGACCTTATTGAAGTTAATCAAAACTGGGTTTCAGCCGGCTTCAGGTCACTTCTTTAGCGTTTGAAGATATGGTATGGGCATTACAACTGTCGATTCTTTAGCGAAGATTGCTGATGATAGAACTCGGTGATGCTGATGATTGAAATCGCTACACAGACAATCTGCTCACCTTCTGCCTTTGATTTAAAATCTTACAAATAACTTAGTAAGATTTATTGACCTGAAGTCCAGCTAAAACCCATTTGATTATTTTGGCATATGCCAAGCTAAGTTGAACAAATGTAAGCACAATATGAATCCAAATTCAAAAAAACCAAAGGATTGAAACACAATTCTATGGATACAATGCAAAAAAGTGAACAAATATTTTGTTAGAATACTTTCTACCGTCCTATTCCTTAGACAATAAGATGAACATTCCAACTATAACTTTGTTAAAGTCCTTATTAGCCCATCACCAAAGATATTTAGCCAAATCCAGAAAAGTCCGCACTAAATAAGTAATTAAAGCTTTTCCGTAAGTTACAGATTTGAATGAAGTTTGCCCTTTTATTAAGCAAAGATGAACGATTTTATTTTAGTTCAGTTTGCTTTTGCTATGATACATGATGGATGGTCCTTTCTTCTACCCCTCTCCCCTTTCTCTATCACGAGTCAGTCAATCTTCGGGGTTGCAATTGAAAATGCAATCAAGCCAAAGAGAAATACTTATCACTCGTGCTCCAAGAACAGAAGCCTCGAAAAGCTCTTAACAGACGACCTGTCGCCATTTATTAAAACAAAAAAAAAAGAATAAAAATTTTCCTACAACGTTGTGTTGTGCAGCATTTTATCTAAAGGGATACCTGATGGAAGGAGGGGTGGGATGCCCCCATTGGCATCTTGGATTGCTGCTTGTTGCCACCTTCTCGTACTCCTTCTGCTCCTCCTTTTCCATCTGATGTCTCAGCGTTCATTTTGTGAGTCGCGGGTTTTAGCTCTTGTTTGCTGTGTGTTCTCGGTGTGAGTCTAAGTGTGTGTGTGTGTGTGTGTGTGTGTTGTTTTTTCTCTTCTTTTTTTCTGCATGCAGATTATGTTTTCATTAAATTATGGTAGCTATGGTTACTTTTATACAATCCAAAGCTACTTCAAACACGAGAGTGGTAGAGTGCGAAACCATTGCGACCATCCATCCATTCCCGCCCCCGCCACTGACACCCACTCCTCACCCCAACCCCCAAAAGGCACCCCCAAGGCAAGGAACCAAAAAAAAAATAAATAACAATGAAATAAAATGAAAAAAAAAAAAAAAAAAAAGCCAAAATGGAAACGAAAAGAAAAAAGTATGCGCATAATAGAAAGTAATACTGCAAAATGGGCGACAAAAGGTAAGGGTGAATGCGGGTGGGAAGGGGGAAACGAAATGAAATGGAGATGCTGCAAAAGTAGTCAAAGAAAATGGTAGTTTATTTTTATTGCATTACGTACAGTGGAAAGTGTGTGTGTGTGTGTGTGTGTGTGCGTACACTCGCGTTCGAATTGGTGCATTTACATGCAGGCCTTGTGATCGTGACATGTGCGACGATGTGTACGACGAAGTGTACGACGAACGAAGAAGCAGGAGCGGGAGAAGTAGAAGGAGAAATGCCTTGCAAACGGAAACGGAAGTGCCATCTTTTTGGCTCGAAATTCACGCCAAGTGTATGCATATATGTATGTTTGTGTGTGTGTGTGTATATGTTGTTGTATTTTAGTGCGGCACGTACATTTATTACTTTTTTGCTTACTTGCCACCCCTTCCCCATGTTCCCCTTGTTGCCACTCTACTGATAGTCGCTGTGGCAGCTCCTTTTTCACCCCCTCCTCGTCCTCGTCAGTTGCATGCAAAGCGGTTTTCATTTTTTATTGCGAATATGTAACGTGCCGCATGCGAATTGCTTGCTTTTAGCCTCAGTCTAACCGAGTCTCTCCAGTTTCTCTTTCCAGCAGCCTTGGTAGCCTTTTCGGCACCACCAAAGAGCCAAGGCTCTTAATGTTAACGTTTTTTTCCGCTGTTGCCCCACTTGGCGCAGCAAAAATATGAAAAATATTCGTAATAGAGTTGTTTGAAAATGTACAATAAGCATTCAAGTGGCTTCGCTGAATGTCGAAACGAATGTACATATGTATGCAAGGATGAAAGAAGGATCCCTCCTGTCTCCATCAGTCGCTCCATCTCTTTTTCGAGGCATGGGCATAAAATGGGGCGTGAATATGACTATGAAACTGCCGCTAATGTGGAATCTTTTTATTGTTAACCAGTTGAAATGCCATGGGCAACATTATCAATGTGCTCAAAATATGCAAAAATGGCGCATACCATACACAAAATAGTCGCTTGAACACGACATTTTGAATTTTTACACACACAATGAATTGAAATCATTAATGCAAAGATAAGCACAATCAAATGACTAATTTATATGCCTCAAACGAAAATCATTAAAGATAATTAAAACCAAACAAATTCAATGCTTAAAAGACTTGTTCAGAAACCCAAAGTTCCTTTAGACCGAGTCAAATGATATTAATTGTCTTTAATTGGAATTGAAAGACTCCCAAAATGATTTCACCGAATTGGCTCAGTCTACCAGATTTTCCATATTCCACTGTAGATTAATTCCTTGATCTGTTATTGTCAGTCGATGCAATTCGTCATGGACTACCATCTGACCAAAGGACATCCTGATCGTCCTTGAAACGGCTGAGTATTAAAAACATTTATTGTTGTTTTGCGATTTTTAAGTTCTGGTGAAATCGATCAATGTCCTGCCGAGATTTGACCTCGAGAAAATTATCCTTATTTGGTTTTTTAGGTCTAAAATCCACGAAAGGATATGGTTCCCTAGAATGTCCTTGATGATCTCTACAGATTGCCATCAAAAAGAAAAACAACAACGACAACAACACTGCCCTGCTCCAAAGTATTAAATATCTGTAATCGTCAACCAGCTACTACACATATCCATCAACTCACTGCAACCGACTCCTGTTGTTCTCAACTCCAAATAAAAATAAAAAGTTTGTCAATGAAAATTACTTTATCTTTTCTAAAAATATACCATAGGTCATAGCAGTTGTTTCATTTTTCTTGAGAAGCCATCAAGTAAGTTTTTGAAATCTGCAATTGCTGAATAAGATGTCATTAGGACTTTAAGGGGATCCCTTCTTAATTCTAACAAGATTTCACCTCCTAGCCGAAATGTCTGACGGTGATTCGCATACCTGAAGTTCCCCTTGTGAGAATTCGATGTGTAATGGCGGCGAATTTCTTTAAAGATATCCGGCACACTGGATTGACAGTTTTACTTTGATCTAGCGAAACAATGACCACATGACTTACTCTCCCACCCACATGACTCACAGTCCACCATCTGCTTCAAAGTGCTTTGTGTTTGATCAACTTAGAATACCCAGACGGTCGTTTGCTCTTTAGTTTCCGGCTCATACTAATACATATATCCATGATTCATCATTGTGACAAATTTGATAAACGTCATCTGAAGTACTCCAATCGATGAGAGCCTAGGAGGCCTCCATCGGACAGTATGTACCATGTCCATACCAACCGATTTCGGATGATCTTCGCGGAACTACGATCATAATCAAATCCTGCAAACCGAAACTAAGTTAATCAGCTCATGTATATAATAAAAAATAACAAATATTAAGTAATGCCAACGCCATATATATAAATAGCAGCCCTCGTACTTACATATGAAAAATGTTCTCTATTTGACTGTGCGAGTCCTTCTGATATACGACTTTAGTATAACGTATCCCACACTTTGCTGTAGCTTGCAATATGCAAGTGCTGGGAGTCTGGGAGCCCGGGTAGAAGGCAAAATTTTAATAATTTCTGCATCTTCAACACTTTGAATAAAAATTGTTGCTTTGATGATGGAAACGACAGCATCCAGCAGCGTAACTAACAATAAAACTTTTTAGTGTGAAGCAGCAAAAAAAGGAAAGGCGACACACAAAAAACAGAGAAAAAGAAATATATATATACATGTATAGTATATATGGACACATATGAAGTCATAAAGTCATATTAACACGTACGAATGCGCACAGGATATTAATGTGCAGTGGCAACAGCAACAGCAACAACGACAACAACAACAACAACAACAACAACAAACAACAACTATAGAAAGTTGAAAAAAAAAAAGGAAGTGGCAAAGGCAAACGGTGGGGAAAGGCCTGAGTTAGGGCCATAGTTTTTATGCGCCAAGTTGCTGCCGCCTGACTTCAATGTTAATATAATTTCATATATATTGTGGTTAATTTTTGTACGTGCAACGGCTGCAAAGTAATCAACAAAAACCGAAACGAGGAAACAAAATCATAATGAAGGAAAGGCATGGGCCAAGGAAATGAGTTAAGTTGAGTTGAGTTGAGGAAATTTTTTGTTTTCTCGCCTCGTTTTTATCTGCGCATTTTCATTTTGAAAAAACTGCCGCAAACTAATTTCATCCAATGACCCCAAAAAGTATGCAATGCAACAGAAACAAAAAACAAAAAGGAATTCACAAACCTTTATGAATTTCTCTAGCAACAACAATTGCAGCAGCAACAGCAACAGAAACAGAAACAACATTTGGCCATTTGGCCGACCACAGCGCAAAAATTGCAATAAACAAAACGCATGCGAAATTTTCGTTTTTTTTTTTTGTTCGTCTTATTGCTTCACAATCGCGGTCTGCCAAAAAGGGTTAACACAATGGCCCAAGCATTCGGCTCAGAGCGACAGCCATTTGACCAATACGAATGAAAGTGGGAGTGGGAGTGGGGGTGGACATGAAGGACATGAGGCACAACAACCATGTGCCCCCCAAAACGAGTTCCGTGGTGCGGGGAGTGTTAACTTTTCAATCGTTGCCAGTTGCCCCGCTCGAGGCCTCGAGTTGGTCCAAAATGATTTTGGCCCAAAAATGGATGGGGACAACCGCATCGGAATACATTCAAACACAATCCCACAGTTTCGAGGGACGTTAATACATTTTTGCAATCATCGATTGATAGTTCCAAGTCATAAGAAGCGATTTCAAAATGTAAGGAGTTCCATCCCGGGCAGGTCTACAGCGCTGGATTAGCCATATACATATTAATGCAGGATTAGCAAATCCTAAATTGGAATTCAATGTTCAAAAATGAAAATTGGAATCATCAAAAGCTAATAACTTTTCGAAACATTAAACTTAGCCAAATTTGAACCAATTTTAAAAGCAAATATCTCCTTTTAAAGGTTTTAAATTCTATTTATGCAACTTTGGCTAATACTCAAAATCAAGTTAATCTTTTGAAGCCAGACAAAAAATGAAAATAAATAGCAAGTATTCCAAAAACTAAAATTGATAATGAAGTCAATTTTTTGAGTATTTGAAAAATGTATTTACATATGTCTTTATTTTCAAGTTGGAATAATACTAATCTTTCAATCTGAACTAAAATATCGCGAAAATTTAGTAGTCTTCGGCTTTAAATTGGACTTAACTTTTAGAAATCGGTTTCAAATTGACGAAGGAAAATAGACGAAAACAACAAAGATTATTTTAAAAATATCTCAATTATTCTCAAATAATTCTGTAAATTTTCGAACAATTTATAAAATTCAAGTATCACTTTTCTTATTAGAAAGCAATTTTTAAGTTTGCATTTTCATCTTGATTAATTTTTTAAAAACGAAATTCATTTTTTCAAATATTCCCATTCATTTTTAAAGATGATAACATATGATTTAATTGAGGTAAAAAACAAAACCATTATCATTGAGAAACCTTTTTGAATTTCATTCATGTTCTAACTTTCAAACTTGACAGTAATCGATCCAACCAGTCCGCCTCTGGCTTATTCAGGATTACATTACTACACTTGCCAATGTCCTGCACATTTACTACAAAACACCTTTACATATGAAATAGGTCAACAAGTTTAGTTAAAATCACAGATATCAACAAAAAAAAATTCGTTCTAAATCAAAATCTGGAGGGAAATTAATCATATATATAGGTAATACGGAATAAATGCGCCTGTTAATAATAACATCTCACTGCGAATTGTTGAACAAAACTAAAATAAAAATTGATTTTAAGCCAATTGTCTTTAAAAATAACCAATATGATAAAAACCCACAACGTTATCCATTAAAAGCTACAGATTTTTCATCTCACAAAGTAACCAAGTCCTATTTTTTTGCATAATCTTTCAATTGATATTTACTCCTCAAGAAGCTCTCGTAGTGGAACATGGGCGATTTTGGATCAACAGAAACACCCACGAAATCGCCTCACTGTGAAAGTTGGGAGCCTAGACCGCGAGGCCACTTATATGACGGACAAGTGGTGCGATGCGGTGGCCAGTGGCCATCGGTGCCAACTTCAGCGAACGCCAACCAATCGTCATGGCAATAAATTGCCGTCCCCATGGCCGCCGTCCTCATTCATCTCCGCCACTCAAGGGAAGCAGAGGTGAGGGGCGGCGGCGAGGCCAACTCAAGCTGAAATTGGTCAAAAGTTTAACATATTTGCGTTCATGTGCGGAGTGCAGAGGCTAAACCCCAACCACAGCAGTGAGCTGGGCAGCGGGACAGGCAGGCAGGCTGGCAAACAGCAGGCACCATCGTCAACTGCTTTTGTGTGTCCTTTTTCTGTGCATTTTTGGGTAAATAAACGAGTTGCAGTATTTTCGAGTGCTGCACGCGACCGGCCACACATCATGGTCGTTTGCTGTGGTGGGTCCTTCACATGAGAGATGGCGAATGGGGTAGGGGACAGATTTAAACACACATATGAATATTGAAATATGCATGGAGAATCTGTAAATACAAGAAAAATACAATAAACCAATAATGAAAAACAACAAAAACAATCAACACAAAACGAAATCTTCGGCACAAATGTAACAAAAACAAATTATTCTTTTAGTGTAAAAAAAATGATTGTATGTAAAAGAGGAGGGGGAAAAAAAAACATAGTAGGTAAGTTATACACTAAACAATTCAACAATCAAATAAATTAATAAATAATAAGGCACTAATTAATAAAACAACTTACTAAATATAAGCGATAACAATCAACAACAATTTCTTACTAGGTCTAAAGCAAAAGTCGTTTCTGTTTTATAAGCTTTAAATACATACATACGTATGTATGTGTGTATATATGTAGGTATATCTATAGAGATATATGTATATTCATTTAGTTTTTACTTTTATATATTACATTCTCATAGTAGTTTCATAAATATAATTTGACTTCATTTAAATATTTGCACTAAATTATTAATAATTAGCTAACAGATTTCAGGATTTTGCTATACACTAGGCTTGTGCATTTGGAGTAAACATATATATATTTATCTATATATTTATATATTCTGTATATATATAGAGAGGTACATATTTGTTACTCTGTGGAGAATATGTATTCAATTTCATAAGGAACCTTTTACAACTAAGTAAGGCCAAGGACCTTAAGGCAATATTATTGAACTACTGCAGCAGCATGAGTATTAAAGTATTCATTAGTTATTTAGTTTTCATTTATGGCATTTCTGCAGTATCTTGTTCTATCCTTTGGTTTTCTCTATTTCGACTTTAGGCTAAACTAAGTATAATACAAAGGCATTACACAACCGTAGGAAATAATATTTATAAATATATATAGACAATGTCCTGACTAGCAGACAGAATCAGTTTAAATGAGTTATTCTAGATCAAGATTAAGTTAGCGATCTAGAGTTTTGCTTTTGACTAGTGTCTCTCTCTCTCTCTCTCTCTTTTCTCGCTCTCTTTCTCTAGCTCTTTTTTTCTACTGTATGGCACATACAGCCGAGGCACCTGTATATTGGTTATTAAGGCGTCGTCTCATCCCTTCCAGATAAATGTCACGACTAAATAAACCAGCGGCCAGAGGAATTCTGCAAAAAGGAAAATAAGTAGAAGAAAATAAAACACATTAGTCTAAATAGATCGTATATCTAGTTAATATAATTTCATTAGGCATTACGTATTATATTTACGAGTAATAGCTTTCGATGGAAATCAATCAATTATATTAAAGCTTTGTTTGTTCTTACAGAAAACTAAAGATTCTTAGTCTACTTTTTTTGCAATGAAAGCTTTCAATTTCAAACGAAAAACAAATCATTTTTCAAATTTCTACTCAATATGTAATATCGGATTATATTGGATTATTGAAACATGGACAATTTGGCATAACTATTCTAGTAAGAAGTAGTTTAGATTAGAGTCAATATTGATTCAGGCAAATCTATATAGATCTAACATTTGTTTTACTGATCAAGAACATATACATATGATATGTAAAGTCATCTGATATAGAATAGACTCAACACTACTTTGGAAGATTGCTAAACTATTAGTTTTGTGAACTTTTGACATTTCTATGCTATTTGGATCCAGTTACAGACAAAATGGCAGATTGTTTAATACTCACGCATCTGTTCCAGCTCGTATGAGAGTGCGAAATAGAGCCCACACTGGTTTGTGATCTGAGGTGGTAATCGATGGCACCGAATCGTACAGCAGACATTGAACATAAGGTTGCGTGGGTGTGGATATGCCCGGCACGATGCTTTGTCGTCTTATAACCAGGCCTTGAACCTGACGATATTTATATAGTATCCTATCGGTATAGGCCGGAGCCCGCTGCTTTGATGAGGTATCAAAGTTCTGGCTGCCCGGATCATATTTGTAGGTGGGTGGAAACGTTATATTTGCCTCCATGAAGCCCCGAAAAGCTGCTCCATCTGCAAGAACCGACGTAAGCTGATCCGTATGCATGTAGCCATGGGGCAAATGCGAGGGTAATGGAAATTTTGTGTTTTGTATCCATTCGAGCAATTTTTCACGCGGTTCGCTCAATCGGAAATTTAGATCACCGCACCAGAAGACATTGTCAAAATTTTGGGTAACATCCTTGTTCTTGTGCCTTAGATTGGGTAAATTTCGTGGCAGATCCAAGGCGTTAATAATGCGCTTAACATCCGATACACGTTCCTTCACCTTCTGCTGGTGCGCCGTCAAATGGGAGGTGACAAAGAGCATGGAGGTACCGAAGAGGCAGAACGATATTGCCACAGCGCCTTTTGTGCGAAAAGCCGAACCCGTGCGCACCGACATCGATGCATCTTCTGGCGCTGAGCAATACCAAATGAGATCACGTCGCATATAGACAGCCAAGTGGAGAGTGCCCAATGTTGTTGAATGGAATAGCACATGGGATGGTCCAAGGGTCTCCTGCAATGTCACCTCCCACTCAAAACGATCTGGGGTGGATTCCTGTGTGCCAACCACCACAATATCCGGAACATGTTCAACATTCGCTGGCAACACGAAATCATTCATTTGCCTAAAGAAACAACAAAATTTTCAAATCTCAAAGATATATGCGAAATTTCCATTCAATTGTTTGACTTACTTGGGCGGACTGTGACCATTCATATTCCAAGTGCCCACAAAAATGGTGACCTCCTTTTGGGGCAACACTCGACTCAGCTCGCTGGGACCCAATAGCGAGGAGGAACCCAAGCGGCCATCAAGATAGCTACGCTCACGTGCCTTCTCGGCTGGTATCAAGTTGAGAGCATGTGCAGCTACCAAAGCTTGACGAGCCAAATTGGATCCGGAACCCTGACGTTGGAGTGTCATATTCTCATGGGACATGAAACGCATGCCGGGCATTTCCTGTTCCACACTGTGCCCATCTTCCTCCTGCGTGGCAATATTCGGCGATGACATGTGCTGCGGAGTGGTTGCCCTTTTTATGTCCACCACCTCATCCGAAGACTGTTGCAGCGGAGGCAATTCCTTACCCGGTGGATACAGTTTCAAACGCAAGCGGGATCGGCATGCCGAAACAGCAATTGGACGTATGGGAGCACGATGTAGGCTATCGCTTCGAGTTGATAGATTAGTGGGCGAGGCTGAGGTGGCCATGGCAGATGTTGAGAAAAATGTCTTTGTGGCGACTGGAGATTCCGGTGCACTGGCACATTCGCTCGAGGGCCGCGGACGTTGAAACGTAGATGCTGCCCCCTCGCTGGAGTTAAGCGATCCCGATTGATTATCCACCATGCTCCAACTTAAGGAGAGATTGTCGCGACGCAGTACATTCCCATTATCCGGTATGGAATTGTAACGCACTGTTACTGGTGGTGTTAGGGGCTTCTTTTCGGCCTTGCAGCATAGACTGAACTGATGGCTAAATCGATTATGATTGGGCGAACGATGTTTGGGTGATTTGCGACGCATGACCACATCGGCTCCGCCATCACTCTGGGAACCAGCATCGCTACTATAGCGATGTGTGTGCCCTTTGCTCTTGGCCGTGGGTTTACTACGCCTATGGAAGCTTATTAGGGCACTGTGCGATTTCTCGAGCGGTAGAGTTTGACTTTTATGATGATTAGCAGCCACGACATGGTTCTGTGATATTGTGCTGATCTCAAGTGGGGCAGCTGCACATTTGGCAAAACTAACATCATATTGGCCACAGGCCGAAACGGGTCGACGCTGCTGCTGATGTGGAGAGTCGGGTGTAACGGGATGGGGTTCCACTTTGCTAGGTCGTTTCGTTAGCAAACCAAACAAGGATCTCGGACTGTTGGAGGAGCTGGCAGCAATGCGTTCCTCGCTGCCCTGATTCATAGCGGCAACTATATAAATTTTTCCTATGCAATTGTAATTGTAATTGAATGTCGTCGTCGCTCGTCGTCGTCCTCCTTCTATAGCCGCTCCTCTGCTTACATCACACGACCCTACGAACTGCTGGAAGCTGCTGAGATTCTCTTTTTGTGTTAACTATTATCACTAGGATCGCGCGTGTGTCTGAGTTGTTCATATTGTGTTGTCGGCCATTTGTGTGGCATTGTTCGCATTCAATTTATATATGCACATATTAATAGTTGCGGCGACGGACTACAACACGATGAACGACGTCACCATCATCATCATCATCATCATCATGACCAACATCATCATCTTTATCGGGTGCAGGCAAATGCCAAGTTTTTTCTCAATAGATTGTGATGTGACGTCTTCGGCACTCTTGTGCTAATCATCAGCCCATGGGTATAATCCTCGTCTCTGCCTGAAACTGGAATTAGTTCAACTCTTCTTTCACAATCCACAATTAACTCAACTCTCTCACCTGTGTCTCCGGGTTAGTAGCGGTTTCCAGCCAGAACAAACGAGTCCTGAAAAAGAAAGAGTATATGAATGAGTGGGGGGCGAAGGAGAACAAAAATCAATACCGCAAATCATCGCTTCACGTTGCTCCGGCAATGCCTGGGGACACACACACACACATACACAAACACATTCGGAATTGAAGTGAACAGGGGTAAGTGGGTGGTGGGTGGCAAGGGTGGACTACGTAACAACATTGGCATGTTGTTGGGCCCCCACGCAGGCGACATCATCCCACACACACACAAACACACACATACAAACGCACATTATTGTGTAGCTACGACGGCATTATTTCGCTTACTCGTCTTATGTCTGATTTAGAGAGATTTATAATTAGCTGCCGCGCTCTGCCCATTGCCTATTGTTGCCGCCAAATAATTGCCTTGAACGCGAGCTACACCAAGAACAACAACCACAACAACATTAACGTGCGGTGCGACGCAATGGCAAATTTTTTTTTTGTGTGGCTATCAAATCCAAGTTCAGGTTCACGATCGAATCCCAATGACATTGGGACAATTGATAGTTTTTGATATTTTTACCTGTAATTTATGCTGCTTCCACGGCTAATTTATGTAATTGTTAATGTTGTGCCGCGTCCCTTCTCCGTCAACAAATCGTCTACATTTAAATTGTTTATTCCAATTGCGGACACAACATTAGTGTTGAGCATGACCACACATAGAGTGATCGGCTAGTGTTGCCTAACATCACAATTAATATGCGATATTTGCGTGTCACGCAATACAAATTTATTGTTGTGAATAGTTAATGTTTATAATTATTCCTTTATCGACTAATGCGTAATTCACTCACTAATTGAACATTATATCTGGCAAGTATGATTTATATTTTGCAATCCCTCTCTGTAGCAACTACTATTGTTCATCTCTAGAAAAGTCGATAACTTATCGTCTGGACCATCGATAGGCCAGCATGCGTTGCGCGCATTAACACTTGCCTGAACGAACCAACTAACCGACAGAAAAGTCAAGACCGCTCAAAACCAAAAACATACCAGAAAAAAGTTGGTGCCCACGGATATCAAAGGATTAGCTTCTTACCAAAAACAATGGCAGCCCAAACCATTCTATTTGATTTCACACTAGACAAGGATAAAACAGCTGATGCCCAGCAACGGCAGGAAGTGGCAAAAATACTAAGAAATGAATTGGAGCATGTTTTTCCTCAACTGGAGCTGGCCTACAGCATGGAGTCCGAGGAGAACGGTTACTTTTCCGTTCTCCATGAGAACAAGGATACAATAATCACTTGTCGCATATTCCAGCATGGTCTACTGACTGTCAACGTGGAGTATTATTTACCCGATGGCAAGGAGCCGATCATATCCTTTGATGTATGTATTTGAATAGCTCTTAGATAACCAAATTGTCAGACATTCACTCTCACACACACACACACACACACACGTACACTAACTCACACCCCCATACATAAAGCATTTACCGTTGTTCCCCATCTCCCTTATATGGATTTACTGTGGCAGACGACACCACGTCACTTTAAGGGTGTTTAGGGACGGGGAGGGGAGTGGGCAAATATCTTTCGTTCCTTCCTTTTTTTTTCGGTCAGCCTGGGAGAAACCGAGGAAAATTGATTTTCCGCACATGTGCGAAGTCCGTGTGAGTGTGTGTGTGTGTGGTGTACGCTCTCATGTGTGGGAGGAGGTGTGTCAGTTGCACTTGACCGTTTCGCCTTAGCCATTGTCGCTTCAAAGGCAAACTTGGTCAGGGTCAGTGTCGTCAAGTGTCTCGCTGTCTCTTCAGCCTCACACACACACCTCTCCCTATCTCAGCTCAGCCCCCCGCTCTCGCTCTCTCTCTCTCTCTCTCTCTTTAGAGCCAAGGCCCAGAAAAGTGTTATCTAACGATAAGCTTACAAATCGCTCCAATTTCAATTTCCATTTAATGTGTGATGTTCACACTGTATCCATGTATAAAAGTAAACAATTCATTATATACAATGTATATATCTATCTCTGTCACTCACTAGCAGCCACTGCACGTGGGCAGCGACGACATCGGCGGCAGCGAGTTCATTGATCGAAAAATACGCTTAGAAATAAATTTCACAATCTTTTTTTGTGCAAAAATGTCTTTCTTGAGATTTCACAACTATCTATTTATGTATGGATGTTGATTTCAAAATACATTCCCTTCTTAGATACATATACAATTAGATTTATATTCTGTTTTAAAAAGGCATAAAAACAAAAATGGTTCAACTAAAAATAGTTTTTGTTTGCTTGCCTGGCCTGGCCTTAGCAGGAGGTAGCTTGAAAAGTTTCTAAAAAAAACCAACTAAATGAACTTAAATCTCGAATGGAAATTATTCGATTTGAAACAAATAACAGATAGACATATCCTTAAATGAATGTAAACTCAAGGACTTGGCTTTGTCTTACCAAATCATTTTGTCATTATCCTGCATCTTACAATGTACATATATATATTTCATTATGACAAATATATATGTATCTCCTATAAACCGTGTATGATTTATCATTCAATTTTCAAACGTCACTTTCGTTCACTTTCAAGCAATTTATTCGTCTTGTCGTTTCAAAAATGTTTCCATATTTCTTATGCCATAAGTAAATATATGTGAAATAAAGAAACGAGTATTAAATATAAATTTGCAGACCATACGCACATTGGAACTAATTTTACGGCAAAAATTAGATTCCGATCGATCCAAATATTTGCCTCCAATTAAACGTGGTGGATATATCGATATATACATGACTAGCTCAGGTTGGTCAGCAAAATATAAACTCTAACTAACTTATTTATTTAAATACAAGTAAAAAAAAAAAAAACTCAAACAATCAAAAACAAACTATATACAAAAGTTTAGCGTTTCTTTCCTTTTTTCATTTTTCTATATATTTCTTTGTTTTTTTTCTTCTAATTTTTCTTCTTTTGGTTTTGCTAATTTCATACATATATAAATATATATATATATACCTCTTTACCATATATTTATATATCTATGTACATATATATAAAGACAGAGAGAGTGTTTCTTCCATGCCGACTTTTTACCTCACCCAATTTGTCTCTATCTCTCTCTATCTCTTGGGCTAGCGAATCTAAGCAGCTAACAATTAAATTTCTATCATGATCCATTCAGCAAACAAACAATCAAAACAAAATATATCTGACAGATATATGTATATATATATATATATATATAGACCGATATATGTACATATAGTCGGATTTTTGTAAATTTCGACAAATGTTCTCGCTAGTTGTTACACATCCTTTTACAAACATATCTCTAGCCGCTGCTAAGACTCTCCTCCTAGTTGAAAATGCCAATTAATCTAGGCCAACTTCTCTTCCTCTTGCATGCCAAATTTAGTTAGTTTTAGTTTTGATTACTATCATTAATTTTTAATATATATTTTGTAATTTACTTTATACATACATATAAACATAAGCTCTAAAAGAACAAGTTTTTAATTTATTTGATTTATTTTCATTTCGATCCATTGAACATTATTTCTCTCTCTCTATATATATATATGTATATATATATATATATATATCGGACACCAATTACAACAATAAACAACAATCAAACGAATCAATCAACAATCCAAATTTTTCTTTCACTCTTGATTGATGCACCACCAACATGTGTCCACCTGTAACCACCTGCCCGCCCTCACTACAACCACCAACACCACCTTCAACCACTTCACTGATCGCTCGTTCGTACGTTCGCCTCGCCTCGCATCGCCTCGTCTCGTCACTCATCAAAATCAAAATCAAAACCAAAAAAAAAAAAAACCCAAAAAACAAAATTTCCACCAAACGCAGATCGGCAAAAGTCTGGAAAATTCCCTAGCATTGAAATTGAAAGCACTTAGAGGCCAGAAGCTACCTGCCTTGAAGCGCGGTGATGTCGCTAGGTATTTTCCATCATCAGGTAAAGTAAAATTCTTTCCTATCTCTATCACTATCTCTCTCTCTCTCTCTCTATCTATCTATCACGCCTCTATAACTATCTAACAAACTTAGATTTCTACTACTAATCATATTCATAGTGTGGCTTGCTAAGAGCATGACTTGACATCATTCCAACTGAGTATTCCAAACCATTTAAAGACTTTCGCATGCGAGAGAAGCACTTTTTTTAAGTTTAAGTTTTGTTGTGTATTTTAAAAACCAGATTTTTGTATAATATCTAACACACGTTTAAAAATGTTTCCCATAGCCTCTTGTTTTCTAGTCTGCCTTGTTGCTAATGCCAAAAACTTTATATCTAAAGATAAAAGAAACAAAATTATAAATCAATTTGAACTGAATAATGAACGAGGCATATATATATCTACGATATTCATTGAATTCCCATTCATCCATTCACAGATGAACGCATTATTGAATATGATATCGATACTTTGGTCTACGAGACACGTTCGGCGTTCCAGAAGATTCAAATTATGCACTCCAAGACATTGGGAAATATGCTAATACTAGATGAATTGCAAAGTAAGTAAAGATATAAAACTATGTAAATACTCGATAGATACTCAGAGTTTTGTTATAGATATCGCCGAGTCTGATTTGATCTATACTGAAACATTGATGGGCCGTGGCATTGAGAACTATGAGGGCAAAGAGATTTGCATTCTGGGCGGTGGGGATGGTGCCCTGCTCTATGAGCTGCTCAAAGAGAATCCCAAGCATGTGGTCATGCTCGAGATTGATGAACTTGTGATGCAGGCATGCAATAAATATCTCAATTCAATTTGTGGGGATGTCCTGGAGAAACGTAAAACCGATCAATATGAGATTGTTGTCGGTGATTGTGTTGAGTATATGAAAAAGTTCATTGCCGAGGGACGTAAATTTGATTATGTGTTTGGCGATCTAACTGACATACCCATATCGGGAGCACCGATTGGTGAATGCTGGGACTTTATACGTACCATATTTGAGCATTCGTTTAAAATATTGAAACCAGACGGTAAATATCTTACCCATGGCAATGGCACCAGCTGTATCGAGTCTTTGGAATTGTTCGAGGAGCAGCTGGGGTTGTTAAAGCCAAAAGTGAAATTCACTACAACTAAAGCGTTTGTGCCATCGTTTATGGAAGAATGGCTTTTCTATCAAGTAACCTTCGCTTGACCAGCTCAAGAAGAACAAGAAACATTAGCAGCAATAGAGCGACGACTACCACGGGTTAACAACAACAACAACGACAAGATCAGTGAAGAAATTATGCAATCAACTGAAACGACAATTAGTATCACAAAGTGTCTCCAAAAGGCTATTTTCAGCACACCACTTCTAGAACCATCACAACAAGCAACAACAACAGTCGAACCGACTAGGGAAACGCTCAAACTGCACTCCTATACCATTACTCTTCATGGAGGTGAGCTGAATCCGGTGCCGGCAACGCCAACGCCAAAGCCGCTGCCCAAGCAGCGCCGTCGTCAAAGACGCGTACATTATCATCATGCACTGGTTTCATAGTGATGGACATCAACATCATCGACATCGTCATCATCATCATTATCATTGCCACCAACAAAAAAGACAACCTACAAATGCCATCATTACCACCGCCGCCGTTGCCATCGCCTGCAACCACCACCAACGACAACAACAACAACAACAACAAGAACACCAGCAACACCTTCACATCCATTTCCACCGCCAACACAAACACCAACAAAAAGCACTTTCAATGGCTGTTACTTACAACTGATGAGAAAACCAAACCAAATATTTGAACACAATTCGTTTAATTTAAGTTAGCATTTAATTCACATTTTTCGGCCGATATTGATTTCAACACAAAAACTCAACTCTAAACTTAAGTCGAAAGTACAACAAGGCAACAAAAACAACAAAAGCAAAAAAGAAAGAAGCTAAAAGTGTTATGTATTTGTTTTATGTTTTAATTTAAATTATGTCTAAGCATAAAATGTTTGCAGACTATATGTAGTATTATCATATAACATATATATATATATATACACATACTTACATACATATTGTATAGAGTGCAATTTCCATTTACGATTTTACATAAATAGTAAGCCGGACCCATCTCGCCTTTGTGTCTGTGTATGTGTGTCTGTATAGAAGAAGAAAAAGGAAAAGCGTGTGCGGGGAAATGTAGCATTCAGCACCGTCATTTATATTGCTGTAAAACAACTCAAACCAAAAGGGGCAAGTGTCACCTGATACACATTTTAACAAAACAAAGTACTTAAAAAGTAATAAATAGTCGTACGCAGAAATAATTTGCCAATATTTGTTTTTATTTTCTCGGAAAAAGTCACTACGTATTATTTAAGCAAGTTAATAGAAACGGCTTACCAGATGATAAATCGGTTCAAAGTTCACTGCTAAAACTGAAATCTATTTGAATTTATTTATTTTCCCGCCACTAGTGTTGGAAAGCGTTGGGCGTTGCTCAACACCAGTTGCTTGCGGAACCAGTTCACTCATATGCTCACTCGCTCATTCTGTTAAGTAACAGAGTGAACTGAACTCGAGTTAAGCAAGTGCTGATCGGGGGAATTCCAAAAAAATCAATTCTTTCTTTAAAGCAATCGATCCCCGTAACAAATTGAAAGTTATGCGATCGGAATTCTGATCTTTATTTCAGTTTTGACACTTTTTCTAATATCTAGGTTAATAAATGACATTAACTGTAAAGTAATTTTGAGGAAAAGATTAAACGATTTCAAAAAAAGAACTGTCAAACTTGTAAATTCGGTTTTTTCTTATTTTTTGTTTAAAGCTTTATTCAAATTCATCCAACATGATCAAAATGCAAAAGGTTTATTTATAAGAATAATTATTTATTTTCAACAGGCGTTGGGGGGGAATAACATTTAAAATATTTCATTTAAAAGTGTAATAGATATATGTATGTATACTTCCTCTGCCCTGTAAATACATTTAAATGCTTCAGATATTTAACTTGAAATTTCAGGTGGTTTAGTAGTTTTCAAACAATTAACATTTACTCTATGAGATAGAAGACACTTTTGTTTTAATTTTACATTTTGAATTTCCAACAGTTTGTGAAGGCAAAAGGCGTTAATTGTTATAATCAACATTAGTTATTATCTCATTTTGGAATGGCACCAAAAATATCGTGCATTATTTATTGTTGAATGGTGTTGAAAATAGAATAAAATCATTCTAAGAAATCCGTATGTACGAGTACTTAATAATATTAAATTAAATGTAGTATATGTTATTACATTACAAATTTGAATACAAATACGAATTGGTATCATAAATACATAATTTCAATTGTCTTTTCTCAACGATGATTTTGTTGCTTTTGATATTTTGTTTTGTTTTGTTTCAACGGAGTGTGGAATGTCATACAAAAAAAAAATAATAATATTAGATCAAAAATAAAAAGCTTGGTAAAAGACTTGGCTTTTGGTTCAATTGCGGAATGTGTGTGTGTGTGTGTGTAGAGTGTGTTTGTGTTTGGTGAGAGAAAATGAGTGGAAGACTGAACAATTGTTGCTTCCTTTTACATGTGTCTGGTGTTGCCAAAGTTAATGCCCGATTGAGTGGCGCCCTTGTTGGAGCCATACTGCAGAGAGATGACATTCTGACCGGCACGCAGCTGCTCCTCACTGAAGTTGCGCACATTCTTATCAGCCTCCTTGGGTCCAATCGATGGCTTGTTAAAGTTGGAGGCCTTTGTTTGAAAAGTAAAATGCAAAATTTATATTTAGATAGCTGTTGCACTTGATCCCCTTGGGTATTATCTCACCTTGCGACCCAACGATTGCAAGCAAATGACCACAGAGTTCAGGTTCTGGCGTTCCCAGAGATCGACACTCTGGAAGGTCTCCTGAGTGGGGACACCAAAGTTCTTGGCGCACTCCAAAAAAGGCCGAAATGTTCTCCATGCACTTGAAGGCCATTTTGCTTTCATTGATCTTCTTGATAACGCCCGGCTGCAGGGCATTGGCCAATTTGCAAAGGATCACACCATCCTTCAATACCTCAAAGAAGTTGTCCGTATCACCGGATGTGTTAATGGGCTCAGCGGTAACAGCCTTGATCCATTCCAGAGATTCCTGGGCCAGCTCTTCGCTGTATTTTGAGTTAATCTGCCAAACGTAAAGTTAATCACATTAAAGTCACAGAAAAACACTAAAATAAATGTTCACCTTGGACTGGTACATAATTTAATCTAATTCGATCAGCTAGAGTTTCTGAACTGAATTGAAATCCTAGACTTGGCCATATTCAGAGTTTTAGTATCGCTCAGACATATATGTATAAACTTGAGGGTATTTCAAATGCTATCTGCGGAAATATCGCCTGATAACGTGCTTATCGCTAATTGGTTATAAACATATATGTACCAAATAAACTCGTGACACTTTCGAATGCCAACAACAACAACAACATTCAAAATATAAAAGAGTTCTTAACAAACTCTTGCAGTTTCTTCTCTTAGATATGGCGGCGTTAGGCACTCCCCATTTTTGGATTTCTCAATGTGGGGAAGTCAATCCAGTCACGTCGTTCTCAAAATCAATATCCATACCAACACACACACACACAAGCACACACACAAACACACAACCAAGTTTGGCAATGCCAATAAGCTGGAGCAGCACTTGACCATATATGGCTTTAAGTTTTGCCGGCCGCTTGGGCGTCCTTCGCACCGATTTTGGCCTGGCCCGGTCATAGAGCGAGGCCCACTTGTTGAGCCAAGCCAAACAGCAAAAAAACATACACACATTGCGTGTTGTATTCCCATTCGATTTGCCCATAAAAACAAATCAAAATCAACAAATAATAATAATAATAAAAAGAACACGAAACATGAAAACAAAAACCATTGGAAATGTTCTCTCCTTTGTCTCTCCCCTGAGGTCAAATTAGTTCTCACCACTTGGCACCTATTTGATAAGTTTGATTTAATTGAATTGCTCGTTCAGCTAACTGATTTTAGATTAGCAACCATATTTATCAGATTTATACTATATATGTACACAAGAGAGAGGGAGAGTGAAATGAGAAAAAGAGTTGCAGAACGCCTGACGCGGCGAGTCTATTAAAATGAATGATCTCAGAGAACAAATGGAACACGATTGTCGCCAATTGAGTTGTTAATATGTGTGCACCCTCAACACACACACACACTCGCTGAGGGGGGAGAGCAGGTGGGGGGACGGGCCTTTCTTATCGCTCTTGGGCTTGGAAAAATGCATACGTAGAATTCTCATAAATTGGTTGAGGGGGAAAACAACAGAAAATAACGCAAAAAAAAAATTGTTGCTCTGTTGGTTTCTTTTTTTTTTTTGTTTTTGTGTGTACAGAAATCAAAGGTGAATAAACTGGCACACAAACAACCGGTAGTCGAGAGCGACAGACAGTCAGTCAGTCAGTCAGTCAATCCTCGGTTGATAAACATCAAAATTTATGACTTGATTTGCCCATATTTTAATGATGATCGTCGCATCGATTGAATGTTTCAATTAAAGTCCAGAGACGAAAAAAGCAGTTGCCTTTCTTCGTGGCTCTTCTTTGTTCTATCATTAGAATGGCCTCTTTTATATGTCAATTATTGATAATTATTATCAACTTGTTGCCAAAAATAAAAGACAGAAACAACAAAAAATTGCCATAACGGTTGAGCAGTTAGTTTAGAAAGCAACCGTTACGTTGCTTTGATCATTTATCATTTCAACTAAACAACAAAATGACAGAATGACAGAATGAAGCGGGAAAAATGTCCAAAAAGAAAACCACAAGACCATCAATAAAACAAAAACAAAAAAGAGCCACAAGAAATCAAAAATCATTTTGATTGACATTCATTTTGGTCTTTGGTTGTGAAAAATCTCTATTGATGATCATAAATTGACACCCTCCGGGGGCAGATGAATAAATTTTGATTATAAATACATATACTTAAGCCTCAAAGCCAATATCTCCATACATATATGCATGAAGATGATCATGATAAGGATGATGATGATGTTCATAAATTAAAAGCCGTTAAAATACTAATGAATTCTAAATTTGTGGCAATTTCTTACACATTCCCAAACGCCAAACACCACACAATCCACTGAGCCACCGAGCCACCGAACCACTAAACACAATATCGTAAATGAAAAATGGCTACGGAATATAATAACAAAATTTATTATTCCCCCTCCCCCACCCTCCCTCCTACAGTTCTTCAGTTTGGCCTTTCTTCTCTTCTACTTGTTGTTGCTTGAAATTTTTTAGCGCTATTTTAATGAGTCAGCCAATTCGATACGCGATCCAATCCAATCCAAACGAAACAAACCAGCAAAGCATTTCATTTTTATTAAGTTTCGCTATGAGTTTAAGTTGAAATTCAACGACAAGTATAAAACAATTTTATATGTATGCAAAAACAGAAGAAGAAGATAAACAGCTGGCGGAAAACAGAAACGAAGAATAAATAGCTGAAAGTACAGTATAATTAAGTATATAGAAAACATATGTACATACAGATTTTCCCCCCTCCGCTTATCGATGGAAGGCTAAGCTACTTTTGGAGGTTGCCAAAAGCGAAACGGAACCAGGCATAGAGATTGGACCGACCGAGCGACCGACCGACCACCCGACACATCGTTCAGTTTATCGCCAAAACCAAAAATGGTTAGAGAGAAATGTCGTTAGCGGAACTCAGTTTTTTTTATTATTATTTTTATTTTGTAATTAGAATTAGAATTTCAATGACACGCTCGCTTTGAGGGTCAGTTTTTTGGGTCAGAGTTTTGAGTACTTTTGATTAATTACAAATGTTTTTTCATCTTTTTAGTTTTTGGCTTGAGCAATTACAAAACTAAGCATGACAATGAGAATATGCTCTTTACCCTATTCGCCCCCTTCACCCCCTCACCATCACTGGAATGCTCACCCTCGTATGATTCGCAACTAAATTTAAACCTTGCTAATTAAATTTGATGCTTACTAAGGCTAAATGCATGTAAACTAATTGTAACCACATCACACGCAATGTGTGCCAGAGGCAGAGCCAAGGGCCAAGCCTGGTTTTTAGACCTTTTAGCTAAATTAAAACACACACACACACAACGGATCCTTCTTAGGAAGATGAAGTGGAGTCCACACAAGTCAAGCATTCTCTCAACTGAAATTATGGCCGTAAATCATAAAACAGACGTGGTTTGGGTCTCGCGGAGTTCATAATCATCTACCTAACTGTCATTTCCATAGTTTCATAGTGGGAAGGAGTAATTACGAAATGCTAGCTTATCCTTAGTCCTAGTTTATAGATCACAAGGTATCCAAACGGTCCGACAAATGTAAAAACTTGGTTACATTATCTCTAGATGGCAAAACGTTTCTCAAAATGTCCAAGATGTAAAAGGCTTAAGCATTTAGACGGAGAACAAACATTTAGGGTTAAAGCATTCAATAACTAAATTTATGAATCACTAAAAGTCGGCATTATTCATAGAGTGGCCTGGGCGTAATTTCAAGTAAATCCGACCATGTGGTTTATCCTAAAAGCAAATTTGCTGATATCATAACAAAAAATCCATTAGGCTAATGTGTGAAATCTCATCGAATAACCCACTGATCACTAAAACAATCCATGAGTCAGTATATGCAATAGTTTGTCATTTCTATATCTGTTTATGTCGATCATAGCGGATTTAATCGAAACAGACGAAACAGACTTAAAGCAGAGTCAAAATGACCAATATTCTTTTGCCATTATTTCCAACAATTGACAAAAGAAATCGTAATAAAGTAGTTGGCACACAGTGCGTATACGTTATGTATAGCTAAAAAGGGGGAAATCGGCCATATATTCCTACATATATATAGATAGATGTTGTTCCTTCTTTAAAAATTGAACACGTATGCAAAAACCAAAACCCAGAAGAACAACTTGTCTCTGTAGCTCACCCACACACACACACAGACTTTACTGCACTCCCAGAGAGTTAGTTGGATAGAGAGTGAGAGAGATTTGAGTGCTTCGATTCTTCTTCCCACAAATCGAACAACATTTGACGGCAATTTCCGCTCTAAACGTTCATTTTTTATATTTCTTACCGCCGCCGGTAAATGTTGATAATGATGATGATCATTGCATAATAATCCATTATAGGATACACATTTGGCTTTTAGATGGTTGATGGTTTCTCCCCATGGCCAAAAAGCCAGGCACCTCATCGGCGATCGCCAGCGGTTTAGAGATGATGTCATCTCCCCCCTCCCTGTCAACCCGCCAGGCGTCCCATGAATTTGAACTTTAGCAATATATTACTCGAGCCCCATAGATGATTAGCTAAAAGATGTGTTAGAGCGTGTGTGTGTGTGTGTGTGTGTCTGTGTATTTGCCTGGAGTTGTTGACGCATCGGCAAACACAGATACACAGAAAATGTGTTACGTAAGACAAGTTTTAAAAATTTGTCAGCTTGTCAGTTGGTAATCATCAGTCAAAAATCTGTGGATTATTCATTCCCAATTCGATTTCCGAATACGAATTTCGCTTTCTTTTCTTCCTCCTCCCTCCCCCGCCCACACAGATGCGTCATGTGAACCATGACAATTCACACACACACACTCATACAACCAAAAACTTCACCAAAAACTAAATAAAACAACAAAAATGCCAACAATCAAAATGTGTAACGAGGTCAAATTATGTGATTTTTGACTCATTTTTGCTTTTTTATTGCAAAATATGGACAAGAGTCTTTAAATGAAATGCCACCAAATTGTAGTGCGTAAGGCGAGAAAGAGGAGGGGGGAGAGAGAGCTAGCTAAGCCTGATCCTGAAAAGAAACAACTCCAACACAAGTTTTGGACTTTAATCAGTGGAAACTAAACTTTGCTTGCATGACTAATCAAACGTCTGTAGAACAAAGTTTTATACATTCCTGATTCTTTTTTTGCCTTAAGTACATATTTCCTATATTAAGCTTTAGTTTTGCTTCTCTGTGTGCTTTTTTGTTTTTGGAATTTTCACCGGAAATCCAAAATAACAATTTGATTTATGATAAAAATTGTTCTGTGTTTACTCTCCCCCCAACAACACGACTTTTTATGGCTTATCAAAAAAAAAAGACTAACGAACTCTCCACCAAACAAACATATGTAGGCCAAGTGCCCAACAAGTTTCATTTACGTGATGCCAATGATAGGAGGGTTATGTATCCATAGGTAGAGAATGTCTGTCTGTCTGTCTATCTAACTATCTGTATGGCATGTCGCGGATATAGAATTTTATATCTCTGTCTAGATTCCCATTCCCCCCAATGTGTGCCCAAATGCGGCAAAGGTGATTAGTACGTGGCTAATATGCCAATGCCTCTTGGCGGCCCTAGAAGAGTGGAAAGAAAGAAACATTGTGGCAACGTGGTAGCGAACAAGGCCGACAAGAGTAGAATCGACTAATTAACGAACAACGAAGAATAGAGACTGTTAGGTAGATGATGGGAAGAGCAAAAGGGATGGGAAAGAAAGGGTTGAAGGGCTGACTCTGTCAGTAATTTGCACCCGAAATTTGAGAGTCTTGAAAATAATGGAAATAATATATTGAAAACTTACCAACCTACCTACCTACATACAAAATACTTACTAACTATACATACTTGGGGGGGAATAACAGAAACAGACAAAAACAACAATATTTCAGTTGCCTCACACAGACAACAACAGTTTGTTTGCTTTGTGTGTGTGTGTGTGACGATGATGGAATAGGTGCTATCGCTACCCTTATGTCCCCTCATCCCCCTCACCAAGCACATCTCTTATCCCCTCCAAACTAACAAACGCAAACTGCTGTACTGTAGGTTGTTTTATTTCATTTTTGTGTTCAAGTCGTAACCAAGACGAACCAAGCCGCCGCAGCTGAGAAAGGAATGAAGAATGACATCATCGCCCATCATCATCATCATCATGGCCAGCTCTCTTGCTGATCATCATCATCATCATCATCCTGTGCTGTGTGTGTTCATTTGATCAGACAATTTGCTCAAGCTGAAGATGTTTGTCAGACCGACCAGCAGCAGCAGCAGCTGGAAAACTTAACGTCTAAAATATAGGCGTATCCCCATCCATTGTATCGGCCATTTGATACTCTATTCGCACTTCCCAACATATGGATCTTCGAATTCGATTCTTCAAGTATTTCGCCAATTCGTTGGGAATCCAACTTAAACAAACATATCTAATATCATTCAAGATAAAATTCCATTTTGCCATTTATCAACTTAAATTTAACACAAATTATGGCGACAGCTTACACTTTGTTTATAAAGATATGGGAAATAACCATCTTGGGTTCTCTGATATCCGAACTTCTATTTTCAGATTTTTTAGAGACTGAACGGAATTTTCCTAGGAATTTCAAAATCAATCGATATAGAATTGCTGCTGATTTAGTTCTGGAATAGTCAGGGATTGATTTAGGCCATTAGGGCCAAAAAATTGAATGCCTAACTTACATTTAAACTGTAAAGTGGACCCCAAGAAATGGTTTACAGTAAGTAAGGATATATCAGTTAGGGAGAGAGAGAGAGAGAGAGAGAGAGAGCATAGAAATTTCGGTCATGTACATACATATGTATGTATGTGTTACTCATACCTAGCGGAATTTTCCTGACTTGAGTGTTTTTTTTTTTTTTTGTTTGGTTTGGACAATGTTATAACTGTAACTGTAATTTGTTATTGTTGTTGCTGTTGTTGTTGCTGGTGCTGTCACAGACTGCACTTAATCCCCCTTTACCAGGGCGACATATACAATTTCACTTTGGCTTGGGCATTGCGTAAGCCAGACTTGACGAGGGCTAAATTGTTGAAGGGAACACACACACATGCAAACAAATGTATGTATACATAGAGGCAACAAATGCATACAAATGTATGTAAGTATGTATGTATCTATGCATGTATTTCTTGGTAAATTTGTAATATTAAGTGTACCAAATAAGCGGCACTAATGTTGTTAAATTAGTTGCAATTCGAATTGAAGGGGGGAACAGAATTTGAGGGAATAGCTCCCTCTCTCTACAGAACGAATCTTTAAGGGTTGGGGCGATCAGTGATCAGTATGTGTGAGAGAGAGAGAGTATCTCTCAATGTTGATAAGATTTCATTCAAATAATTTGGAATGCTAGGCACAACAGTTAAACGTACACACATATGTATGTACATGCATACATACACATGTTAATGTTAAGTATCTTTCTATGTATGTATGTATGTCAAATTCACACTTATCAAACAGAAATGAGGTCATTCCTTGTTAGCTAAGCGCAATTTCAAGTCCATTTTCAGTCAAATTTTGCGCTTGTTTTGGCGCGAGCAGATAAAAACTCAACTCAATGACCAAATTTGGTCAATGCAGCTTCCAAATACAAACAACACACACACACACACACACGCTAGCACACTTACATACACAGGCTGATGTTTTATTTTTTGGCAATTTGTTTACTGTGTTTCGTTTGTTGTTGTTGTTGCTTTTATTATTGTACTTACTTTACGCTGGGCCTCAGCGGCGAAACCAGACTTTGGTGCACGATTGGACGACATAATGCTGTTGTTGTTGTTGCTGCTTTTGGGCTACAGGTAAACGGGTTTGCAGGGAACTTTTGGTTTTTTTTGTTTTTTTGTTAACAAAAAATTATGTAGGTTGGTTGGTCTCTTGGCTCGTTGCACTGTCCACCACACACACTCAACAAAAAATGCTAAATGAAATGCTTATCACGAATTGACGAAGAAACGCCAGGTAAAATGAGAGACAAGAAATGGGAACTCAAAAGCACGTCCGTTCACAACGAATTGTTACAAAAGTTTAAAACATTTTTTAAAACTTACGCGATAACGAAGGTTTTTTTAAGCTTATCATGTTACCGGACTGTTGAATAGCATAATGCTTTCAATTAACAGACTGTAAGAACAACAGCTTACTGTTATTTAACAGAATCGCACATGCTGACTGTAAACTAACAGCTTACGGCACAGGGCCGATTTAACATTGTGAGTGATGGGGCTGCCAAAATAGGAGAACGCCCTTTATGCAAGACTAAATTGTTAACTTAATAAAAATCCAAATAATTATTTTGCTAGGCTAATCAATCCATCATCCATATCATATCCAGTAACATTCTGATAGCACTTCATGCATTCCCAGATTACAATTTCTTACGTCATTAATTGTTTTCGCTATTCAAATGATGTCATAGGCCGTTTTCGAATCGTCTGCTTCAGGTTATTAACTGTTGAAATCAGAAACATAAGTAGATGTACTCATAGCAAGATAACGATTCAAGTCGTTTCACTTTTCACATATAATGTGCAGATATCGTTCAACTATATAGTGAGTAAGGTAAGGAAGAGTCATGCTTGGTTATCAGAGAAATCGTTGCAACATTCCAAGAGAGTTGTATAATAACCTTATATGTATATACATACATACAAACGATATGGAAACATCTCTTTTCGATAATTTTATGCCTTGAGAATTAGTTACATTTTTATTCACACAAATATAGAGTTTTTGATATTATTATTATTATACTGTTTGTATTTCATTTTAATTTCCGCATTAAGAAGAGAACTTTTATTAGTGTTTCAGTGTGTGTGTGTGTGTGTGTGTCTCTGTGGTGTGTTTTAAATAAATATAGGAAATTGCTTTAGTTTTTTTTTTTTGTGTACATGTGTGTGATATAATAGTATTAAATATTAAATATACATAATTCAGCTTGATCTTGAAGGGTTTTTGTTTTGTTTTTAGCAATTGAAATTGTTAAATGATTTCGATTTGAAGTAAACATTTCATTCTTATATGAGTTTTGTCTTTTGTCGGTTGTTGTGGTTTTTGTTTTTTTTTTTTGTTTTGATTATATCGCCTTTAGGTATTTTATAACATAGGAAAGCATTATTTAACTAGAAGTTAGGGTTTTATTAGTTTTGCATACAAATATTGCCATTATCATATCATATTAATATTAAACTATTAACGGGTTTCACATGCGAAACTTTCGGAAAAAATGGTTTTCATTATCATCATATCATATCATTCATTATCATCAACATCATCATCATCATCATCGTCATTATCATTATGCTCCTCTCAATCATTAAATCATTCAATTTGTTAAGGCCCTGTCGCTCAGATACAAGTGGATGAGTCTGTGTAAACATTTATGTGAGTGTGTGTATACATATCCATACATACATACATACATATATATTGCGTATGATCGATTTCAATTTACAATCTTATTGTTTCTTTTATATTTTGCTTGCTGGCATGCTAATACAATTTACCAGGCTATGATTAGTGCACAGGGCGGGGTGGTAAGGAAGGAGGAGGCGGGGGGGGATAGACTAAAGATAAGAATTTTTCAAAATTATTTAAAAAATAATCATCATAATTTATTTGTTGTTGTTGGTTTTGTTTCTTTTTGCACATGGATAAATACAAATTACAGTTATATATATATATACATATATATATGCATGTATGTATTAAAAAATAAACGTATTTGTTATCAAAAAAAAAAAAAAACATATATATATATGTATATAATATTAAATTGATATGCATATATACAAATATATATATATATATATATATGTATATATATTTATTATATGAAGACGACGCACAAAAATAATCTACACTGAACTTTTACTACAATAAGACAAAAAAAAAAAAGGAAAATAATTGTTTATAATAATAATAGTAATAATAATAATAATAATAATGACATAAGCATAATCAGAATTTGTTTGTTGTTTTGTTTTTTCTTTTGATTCCTATTACAAAATAGTACAATTGTATATATATATATACATATATATATATACTCATCACTCTCCCCTCCTTCCATTTCCATATTAGATTAGACCTAGGCATTCTTTTTATCAAGCACTGATATCTGATATCTATGATTACAGTGTGTGTGTGTGTGTGTGTGTGTGTGTGTATATGTGTTTTTTATAGGCTACCTATATTTGTATATATATATATTATCTGATTCTGCTCATGAATTCTTTCTAATTTGGACATACAACAAACAGTATCAGCAAATAATTTCAATTGAATTTGTTTTACTTTCTCTTTCTTTTTTTTTTGTTTTGTTTAATAAATAATACCGCACGATTCGTTGGCTCAACGTAATAAACTTAACTTACAAAACAACTGTGCATACTTGAGGAAAGGGAGGCGCGTGTAGGGCGGGGGGCGGGCAAACTAAACATTATGCTTATGAAAAGGGGAGGGGCGGCGACTCCAAGGTTCTTGGGGTATGCATTTTCGACTTTCGGATCTCTCTTATTGTGTGTTTCTCTTGATATTTGCATATTATTTTGAGGAGGGGAGGCGGTCGGAGGTGATGGCGGCGGCGTTGGGGCGCTCATATCTTTGTGCCTCGCTTGAATCTCGCGTTAAGTTCTCTCTCGATATCCATCCGTGGTGGGGTGATGTTCTATCACCCATTTGTTTTTCCTAATATGATTTCTATATATGTATTTATAATTTTTAATTATATCCTTCGCTTGTGTATTTGTAATTCTCGCCGTTTCAAGTTATACTCAATTGTAATTATGCACTTTTAAACTTTTTAAGCGTTGTTTTTTGTTTAACTTTTTGTTTTATGTAATTAAATTATGCATCATTCAGATCGCAAATCGAATCGAATCGAAAATTGCATATTTTGATGCTTCACAAACATTCTTTGATATTTAATTGCTTCGCAACGATCCTTAGAGCTCCGAGACGCCGGATATATATATATATATATCAATGTTATGTGTGTGTGTGTGTGTGTGTTTATATCATATCCTATATCCATCTCGTTAACTCCTATCTTTGTCTTAGTTCTTAACTAATTACATGCACTTTTGTTTTCTCTGCGGCCTCTTTTCATTTTGTTTTTCCTGTTTATGTATGTATAATATATATATATATATATCTATATATATACATGTATAGTTGGGACTTTGTTTTTCATATGTGTACACACATATATATATAGTTATATGTATATATAAACATTTATGTTTTCCTGTTTTTCTTTTCGTTTTTTGTTGTTTTGTAGTAGTAGTAACCATAGTTTGTCTCCACATTCCTTATATAGATCTCATGCTCCTATAAATAAATACTCCACACACATTTAGCTATATCAAGATTTAGATTTAGAAAACAATCATGTTTGGTTTCCTCTTCCAATTCACAGCAACGATATATCTATGGAGAGGCGGCGACAGAGAAAGAGAAAGAGAGAGAATGATTGACAGATCAGATTAGCGTAACATTGACAAAGATAGATTAATGGGAGGAGTCGGGGGGTTGGCACCTTTATTCTCGTGACTATCAGCAGTGACTAGCGTGGTGGTTGCCGCTGTGCTCGTCAGCAAGCTGTTGTTATTGTTCAGGTGCAGATCCTGCTGTGACTCAATGCTCAGATCGATCAGCTGGGTGGCGGTCGGAGTCACTGTATCCTGCAGCAGATTGATGTCACTGTGGGGGTGGGCAAATGGAGTTACATTTCGGTTTAGTAGTCCTCGACTTGGTAATGTGCTAGTTTTAAGGGCTCTTACTTTTTGTTATTCACATTCTCAATGTGGCCATTGCCATTGGCCACTGCTGGAGTGTTGGTGGTAAACTCCGCCAAGAGCTTGCCATTGCTCACCTGCTGCTGCTGCAGGTTCTTGGCATTTTCATCGATGATCATTGTGGAGAAGCTATTGATCAGCGAGTTCTCTTTATCTACCACCGACTGCTCATACATGGCCTGGCTGTTGGGTGGCTCCGAGGAGGAGACAGCTGTCACTGAAGGCGTAACTGCTGGAGTGCTGGGTGATCCACCAGTGGAGTTGTTGCTGCTGCCGCTGTTGCTGTCGCTACTGCTGCTGGTGCTGCCACCTGTGGGATTGGCCTCCTTGGGACCTTCTGTTGGAACTGCCTTGGAACTGTCGTTGGATTCCTGAAAAATGAGCAAATAAAATTGATCTAATCTGTTCCTTTGGGTGACAATTTAAGAGATTGCTACCTTGGAAGGAGTGGCTGCAGCCCCACCCTTGCGTGTACGGGACATGATAGCTTCTACGCGTTTACGCCGCTCTTCCCGTTCTTTCTCCTCACGCTTGAGACGTTCAGCTACCTCCACACGCTGCTTCTCGGCTTCCTCTTTGGCCTTCTTTTCAGCTTCTTCACGCTCTACTCTCTGCCGTTCCTCTTCTTCGCGTTTTTGCTGTTCCTCCGCTTCCCTCTGTTGAGCTTCCTGTGTGTGTGTGTGGGGAGAATGCAATAATCAGAATTTGTTCATTCTAAAGATCCGTTTACTTACCTCGATGGCCTTGCGTAAACGTTCCTCCTCGCCACGTCGCTGTTCTTCAGCCAGGCGTGTTGACTCCTCTTCAAATAGACGCTGTCGTTCGGCCTCTTCTTCTTGGGCTTTCAGTTCGGCCAGACGTTCGGCCTCGAGTCGTTGGCGCTCCAATTCCGCCTGTCGTTCGGCCTCCTCGCGGGCCAGGCGTCGTCTCTCGGCCAAGGCGGCCTTTGCCTCCTCCTCGGTCGTGATTTTTTTGGCTATCATTGATGCCGTCATCAGATCGTTGCCATCTGGACCAGCATTGGGTGCAGGCGGCGTGAGCTCACGCACTTCAGAGTTTTCCTTGCTGCGCGATGGCTTCTTGGGAGCCGTTTGCTCTTGAGGCGCCTGTGGCTTGGGGGCTCCCAGCTCCTCCTTCTCAGTGCCCTCATCTGCCTTCTCCTCCACATTGGCCGTAGCAGTGACTGCGTTAACAGCAGCAGCTGGTATCGGGTCGGGTTGGGTGGCTATCGGTTCGACAGCCTGCGCCACCTGCTGAGCTACTTCTTCAGTTTTCACCGAATTAAGAGCCTCTTTTTCTGCCTTGCTAACAGCCGTAACAGGAGCTTTAACAGCTGCAACTGTTACATCCGCTGAATTATCTACAGGAATCTCTTCAGCAGCTATCACCTTTTCCACACCATTTTGATCTGGAACATAAGGAGCTGTTTCTGATGCTGGAGCAGGAGCTGGAGCTACAGCTGGTGGTGTGAGAGTGCTGCTAGTAGTTGCTGTTGCTGTAGTGGTGATAGTTGTGGTATTGGTGCTGCTAATGCTGCTATTGCTATTGGTGACAATCATGGATCTGGTCATTGCAGAGGTATCCTTGGTTTTTGACTCCTTGGCATGCCTGCTAATGCGCTCCGAGCTGGCTGTACGATTCGGAAGAGCTTTTGAAGCAGATGCAGCCTTCGGCACCATTGGAGAATCCTGCAGGAAAGAACAAAAAAAGTAGAGACGAGCCAGACATAGTTTTAGCAGAAACTTACCCGCTTTGAGGGCGTCTTCTTTTCGGCGCTACTCAAACGTGATGAGCTAGAGGTCACAATTAAGGAGGTGGACATTAGGTTTGCAGTTCGTTTGGGGGTCGTTTGTGCAGATGGCGAAGCGGCTGTTGTTTTCACCGGCGGCTTCTGATCCTTCTTTAGTTTGTTTATCTCTGCCGAAAAGAACCAAACGATGTGATTACAGAAATTATCTCAATACAATGAGTATCCTTCTCACCTTCAAGGGACATACCAGTGCCGGCAATACTTGCTGGTCTGGGTTTACGTGGCGCTGTTGCCGGTCGTCTGGGCACTAATCCTGATGTGGACATTGTTGTGGAGGTGGACATGGCGCTGCCGGGCCTTGAGTTATTGAAATGTCCGCCTGGTGTGGCATTGCCCGATCGCGAGCCTAACAATAGCAAAGATTCACATTATCAATTCGAATGATGGGGAAAGAGAAATATTTTGTCCTTTTGTTGGATTTAGAGGAGGGAATTGTTTTTTAACATAAAAGCGCATGTGATTTGTGGCCGTCACCAGAGTTTTCCCATAACGAATACAGACATAAGACCAAAACAAAGTACAGGACGGATAACCAAAAGCCTAAATTAATATCCTCTAAAGTTAACCATAAACCATAGAAAAGAGAACAAACACATGGATAGCGGGCAACATAGGTTCAAGGGGAATAAGGACATCAAACTTTATACCATAGACAAATAAGGATAAGTGCGTTTGATATACATATATGTATATAATGCCTCGCTGTTTCTGTGTGCGTGTGTGAGTATTTGGGTTGGTGTGTTTGTTGTTGTGGGTTGTTTTGCAATGTAGAGAAACCAATATTAAAAATAAACCATTCATGATTAATTGAAAAACGAACAAAAAAAGAGAACTATGCCAAAGAAAATGTTCCGCTTCCGCTGTGTGAGGATGGTGATGATGATGATGATAAAAATCATACATAAGAAACGAACGAACGACAGAGATCAATGGCGGTAGAAAACTCAGCATACAATATGGACGATCGATCAATAGTTCTTCAATCCTTCAATCCATTCAAAATGTCTCTGGGGGACGAACGTGCGATGGATCGCCCAAATCCTCGAACAACAATTTCAGAGCTTAAGGACTGAATTACTTTGTTGTTGCCATCGGCCCAGCTGTAGGGAAATGTATTTTGAAATCTGCTGGCTTCAGGCGATGCAGTTGGAGGTTATTTCTTAATATACATAGATCGGACAATTTAGATCCACAATTGATTTGTAGACACATGTAATCTCAATAACAAATTGTTGCTCATATGGAGAACATGAAAGGATATATCTAAAATCGGTCGTTCATTGTATGTCTTCTAATGTTAATGTTTGCTAGGACTATATATATGTTTTTGTTGGTATGTGTGAGTAACTATAGGCATGTGTGTTTGTGTGTGTGTATGTGGGGGAAAGTTGTGATTTTCGAGTTAGCCAATTAAGTGTGCAATGTTCGATTTTGGTTTTGGTGGGTTGTTACTCTAATCGGGTTGGTGTTGGTGGTGAGGGGGAATTGGTTAGGTTATAGAGCTTTATAACCGCAGGAACTACAACAAGATTATTGTCATGGATTTTGAATATTGATTTGAATGGTTTACAGTGACTACAACTAGCCGCGATTAGGAGGATAGGAGTTCGATTATGGTGTGTTGTTTGTTTTATGGAGTGGTTGGTGGTTGGTAGCTTTTGAGTTGTTTGTTTGTTTGTTTGTTTTCTCACACACCTGCATTCACTAACAAACTAGAAGAGTTCATGAGCAACAATGAGTTTGGATCGAGATCGAGATAACGATAGGGGTTAGTAGTAGAAGTCGCATATTGTTGCTGGCCGCCACGCCTAGTCGCGTTCGAGTAGAAGGATGCGGAAGATGAGGCAAATGATGATTGAAGATATTTTTTAGTTGCGGCAGTTTGTAAGCCAAGATTGGATTGGCGTTGTGGTTGGTTGTGGTTGTGGTGGTGGTGGTTGTGGTTGTTGTGGTATTGGTGGTTGTAAATTGTTGGTGTAGTGCCATATGTTGACCACGAAGAACTAATCTGTGTCATGCTCTTACTGGAGTCACGTTGCCCAGAACTGCCCAATGGCCGGAAACTGGTCGAAATGCCGCCGCCCAATGAATATTTTCCACGCTCCCGATGTGTGGTGCCCGCTAAATGGGTCATGCTGCGTGACATGTTACCAGTGGCACTGTTTGTCCCACTGCCACCAGCACTGCCCGCCCGCTTGGAGCGTGAACCGGCGGCATTTCGCCGACCGACACCGCCGCCCAGCGAGGACGTCTCGTCCAGCATCTCCAGTTCACGTTCACGTCGCTCCCGTTCCAGAATGGCACGAACATGCTCGCCATTGCGTCGTATTGGCTGGGCCAGTTGATCCAGTCGATTCATCGAGTAGGCACGTCCTGTGGTGGTGATTCACGTTAGGGATAAGTGAAAAAGTGGTTCATGAATCAGAAACAGTTTTGATTTTTGGTTTTGAGGGTTTTTTTTTTTTGTGGTTTGGTAGCTTCGTTTGCTTTATTTTGCAGAGGAGATCCTTATTTAGCTAATTAATTTTATACAGAAGACGGCACAAAAAAAAAAAAAAAAAATGGGAAGGACAGAAAGTGTGTGGTTTAGGCTACAGAATGCGTGAGATTGAGATCGAGAAAGTGTATGTGTGTATGGGTGGATGTGTTGTTGTTGTTGTTTGGAGTGTAGGTGGTGGTCGGTTGGTGCTTACATAAAAATAGTGCTAGGTAGTAGGTAACATGGTATCCTTACTCTCTGCCTAAGCATTTTCTCATAAAAACAATCAAAATTAATACACAAATTAACAAAAGAAAAGAGCAAAAAGTAAGACGAATTTGGTGGGTTTTTTTTTTTGGTTTTCTTTAAAGGGGAAGGCGGGGTGGGGTGGGCAACTCTAGGGCACGCGGGAGGACTTGGCACCTACAAAATGGGCTAACTGAATGAGAAGGCAATGGATATTGATTGATTGATGATTGATTGTGATGGCAGTACAATGAGATCTTAGATGATAGCTGTAACTAAATTGTTGTTTTTCTTTTTTGTTTCGTTGTAGTAATAGTTTGAATGGGGGTCGCAATCTTACCTGGGGTTCTGGCTGGCGTGGTGCTCAATGAGCTGCGCGAACCATAATGCCCGTCTCGGGGGCTGGGTATTGTTGGCATTAGGTCCGTTTTCCTGCGGTAAACGCTTCGGAACACGATGGGTGATGTGTCAACGATATCTTCTGCAATATTGGTTCGAGTGGTTTTTGGAATTTGGGTTTGTATCTTTCTTTCTTTTCTTAAATCTTTGATAACAGGCGTAATAACAAAACGTTAAGAGAAAGAGAGAGAGCAAATTGAACTCCAAAAAAATAACAACTATTTTAAACTTATTCACTAAGAGCAAAATATAAACCAAAGGCAAAGCCAAAAAAAAAAAAAAAAAATAGCTTCAAGCATATTTACACATTACCCAGGCCGACAATTTTGAAAAATGTTTCAAGTTCAATAGGTCTCTTATAGTAATTTTCGAAATTGACCTCCTTTGCAATACTTTATGGTATAATATAAACAAATTATTATACTAAAAACATTATTATTTTAACCTATGATCAAAGAGATAATGCATAGTATAGAACACTTTGGATAAGGTTTCAAAATGAGTAACATTTCAACCAAAAAGTATGCTATAGGAATTCAAAACATTTGCATATTTTTTAGTTTTAAAGAATTATTGGAATCTTATGCATCTAACAAATTGTTTATTAACGATGTTTGCACACAAGAGCTATTCTAAGTTCTAAAATCTGTTAAAAATGTAGAAAAACCATTTTTAACTTCCTATAGTATACTTTTGGGTGCCTATTTTCCAATCCCAGATGCCCCGATTCCATAAAATTTGGATGTGAATGGGCAAAAACCGAATTAGTTAGGAAGACCTCTCAAAAATTATGTCGGCCTGTGTTATCTGAAGGTTTCACAACAAGATGGATGCAATATTTATCAAGTTTTTGGAATTAGAATTCATATTAACTATGATTCACATGTTTCTAGAGAGCTCCTATATTGTTTTGTAAGTGGCAGACTGCCTGGAACTGGCATTTCGGAGTTATTATAAAACTTTACTCCTTGTAAACGTAAATGTAAATGTATTGCTTTATAGTCAAAGACATCAGTTAATATCCATCTTATAACCTAAATTTGATGTGTAAAAATCTTGTCAAGTAATTAACAGCCATGCCAGGGGAGAAATAAAACAAGCTACTTAAAAATACAAAAGAAAATAAGAGAATAGCCTTTTCTGGGAGATTTTCTGCGCTGCTGCTGTCTCAACAGCAAAACGCGACAGGGGAGAGAAAGAGAGAGAGAAAGAGAAGAGAGAGCGAGCAAGAAAGAATGAGCCAGGCACAATATTAGGAGCTACACAACTTGTGGGGGGGAGGAGGGGTCGACGGAGTTTATACATCATGCAAAAAAAACTTGGAAAAACATGCTAAAGGAGACGGTTAGATTAGTTGACAATAAGAATTAGCATCAAAGGGAGAGACAGGGGGCGGGGCAGGTTAACAGATTGAACAGGCATTTATGGTAGTAGTAGGTGAGGAATTTTAGGGTAAACAACAAAATATGGTAAGATTATTACTAAAAACAGGAACATAATAATTATAATATTATTGGATTTGGTAATGAAGTTTTAAAAGAAGTTGACTAGAAGAAGAAGAAGAAGACAGAACCCTCACCCTTACGATACGAGTTATGATTGCTGTTGTTGTTGTTGTAATGGTGTTGGCTTGCAGCATTTGTTGTTGTTGTTGTTGTAGTTGTTATTGGAGTACTATTATTATTATTTTGTCTGTGCGCGGTTGTTGTAATTTGTTTTGAATTTGAATTGGGTGGAGCTGGCCCATCAATATTTATCTCACTGCTGGCTATTGATAACGAATACCGCTTAGGCGGCTCATCATTGGAATAGCCCCAATTGAACACCTCATACATGGACGAAGATTTGCGTCGATGATCTGTGTGTGTGTGTATGTGTGGTTGAGTGTGTGTAAGAGAGTCAGTTTCGGTGTGCAAATTGAGTGTATTAACAATTTGTCATCAATATATATATACACATTTGTATATATTCATGTAGATTTAAGGGATAGATAGAGAGAAAGAAAATTGGTGGGATATTACAGAGGTGTGATTTCAGCTTGCTTTGTTCTCTATGTATGTGTGTGTGTAAATTTGGTGTCTGTGTGTGAGTGTGTGTTGTGTGTGCAAAATTATATATTATACTAACAATAAGTATTCAAATTTGTACTAGAACAAAATCTATTTTGTGCCGCATATTATACATATATAAGGATATATATATATAAGGAGAGAGATACAGAGAGAGAGAACATTGGGGTACATTAAGATATATAGGATATATCATTGGATCATAGGAGTAGTGGCTTAGGGGTACAGGAGGGTGGTGTCGGGCGGTCACACATTTAACAAAATAGAAAACAACTGAGATACAAACGATAACTGCAAAATAAAATATATTAAGATTACGTGGTGTGGTGGTGTCATTTTCGTGTGTGTGTGTGTTTATCGTATGTTGGTATTGGTGTGTCGTGTGTGTGTGTGTATGTGTGTGGGGGGTCAAGTTGCGTTCAAGTTGAGTTTCAAGTCTCGTTTGTTCGACATTTCTCATTGACTCACCATCATGTCTGTCCGTGGATGATGAGGCACGCTTCTTTGCACCACTATCGGCAAGTTCACGCTCTGAACTTCGACGTGAGAGCGAGGCGCCCGCTGCAACATTCGATATGGATGTTGATCTAGAAACAAAAATAATCAACCAATCAATAATTAGATAATGATAATAAATCAATCCATAGATAAGGGAAAATGCATCGACGACATTGACTCTCAAATTCATCGGAACCGATTTCGACTCTGTTGTTTCAACATTCTATTTGTCTTTTTCGAGGTGGGCGGGGGGGGCAAACGCCTTCTCTTTACTATTAGTTACCTGGGCACAAGTTTAACGAACCGAAAGACTTTCTATTCGGTGCTAACGATTTTTCATACTTCGCTCAGTGGAAGCAAAAAAAAAAAAAAACACCGGCAATCTCTAACAAACATTCGACACTTTTATTGGACTTGGCAAGATTTTCTTGTGGGCGCGCGGGCGTGATAAACGATTTATAAAACACCTGAATGAAGGCCAAGACGTAATCCACTGCCAATAAATGAATCTATTGGGGTCTTTTGACATTTCTGCATTGAGAGTGCATTCCCTTCTCTATGGATTGTAAATCCAAATCTTACCTTCTCTGGCCCCAAAAGGCACTGGGCGATACCAAACCATAATCCGCAGGCACATCCAGTAAACGTGGCGTGGATGAACCGAAAGCAAACACTATGGAGTTTCTATCCCTTTTCTTTGTCTCTATTCGCGATTCTCGTTCCTGCTTACATATATAGATAGATAGATAGATGGAGAGATAACATATTTAATTGTGATTTTTGTTTGTTTGGGACAACAACAACAACAACAAGTTCTTACCAGATTCTTTTTCAGTATATATTCGCGTCGCTCTTTCTCGGCCTCAATTATGGCTTTTTTCCGCTCCTCCACCTGATGACGCTTCTCTGTGTCACGGACCCGTATCTCCTCGATGCGACGTCGTCGTTCCTCTTCCTTTTGTTCCCGATACCTTTGGGCTGCCTCGGCCTGAGCACGCAGCTCTTCAATTTTCCTTTGTCTCTCCTCATTTTGTCGGTCTCGTGCATATTTTAGTTTCTCCTCTCGATCTTTGGACACTGCAAAATGATTTAGAATAAATCGCCGGGATACCAAAAAAAAAAAAAGAATTAGTCGTCGTTGTCGTCATGAAAAAAACAAAAATTAAGTGATAATTCCTTTTGCATATTTCGCTGTTTTGGGCTACCTGTAGCCAAAAATCAATAAAAAACAACAACAACAACAAAACAAGTTTCATTTCTCTTTTCGTTTCGGCTGTTGTTGTTGTTGTTTGTTATTTTGGCATTTGCCGGCAAGTTATTTACAACGCGCTGACGTCATCATCAGACCGACAGATCGACCGACCAGCCGTCCGTACACTAACTATGTGGGTCAATTGACAAAACAGAGAGCGACCGCCGACCCAGAGCCGCCCGCCCCCGCCCGTCAACCCCTTCACCACATTCACTGAGAGTGTGCAAAAAATGGAAAAAAAGAAAATGTAAGCACACATTAGTCTCTCTGTGTGTGTGTGTGTTTTTTTTTCATTGAAATGACATTGGACTCGCAAATATGCAAAAGGAAAACGAAAGAAAAGATAATAAACATTGTTAACTTTTTTTGTTGATAGCAAACCAAACTAGTAATCGAACCAATGAAAACACTTGCGGGCGGACGTTATCGGTTGGGATTGGAGTTTTTCGGAATTGGAATTTCATGACGCAATTAACATCATTTGGTGAAAATGCAATCCAAAGTTGGAGTTGGCGGGGTCAGATTTGAATGTACGATGATGATTCATTTGATTCAAGGTGCAAAACATCAAAAGCTCTCGAATAACAACTCGGAAATCCTCAAACACAGACAAAAAATCGCTAGCCAAAAGTGATTGACGACCTTGTAGAACTTTGTTTAACTCACACGACAGACTCAAACGGACATTCTCTTTGTATCCTTTCTTTATACACTATCGCGATAAGTTATGTTTTATATTTAGTTTTATGGGGGCGACACATTGTTTTGTGTTTATTTTTAGCAATTACGACACACATCTTAAGAACTGTCAACTATTAAGATAAGAGAGACCCATGTAACCCTTTAAGCCATGTTATAGATAGTCTCAAAGTTCAGACTGCTGACAACAGACAAAATGGGTCTTTCTGCAACTGGCCTATGCTGATCCACTCCTCTTGGAGTTGTAACAAAAGTTATCAAGTCAATTGTAGCAATGGAAAATCAATCGAGACCATGGCAAGGTCGTCTAGGCCTCTTCCTCTGTATGAACGGTTAGTAAGCTTAGTGAGATCATGCTCTGGGGCGGGGCAATAGTTGGAATGTATCTTGAAGGTGGAGGGAATGTGAACTACCTTGAGAGTCATCTTCGACAGGGCGAGTGTTGCCGCCCACCTGAGCAAACCAATGCAGAGTTGTGCCGGCTGATGCGAATGCGTGGGCTAGTTCAGAATGAATATTTACACACAAACACATATACACACACACACATTGCATATGTGTGTGTGTGTGTGTGTAGATGGTTAGAGTTATATTTACATATGGTCGAACTTTATGTAACAAGTGGAGACCGACCAACATTAAAACTATATTATTGTAAGCTTACCTTTTCGTTCGGCGCTCCCCTCTCTGCTTTCGGGTCTCTTTTGGGGTGTGTTTTCCACTGCAAAGCAAAATTCAGAAATTAGTCAAAAAAAAAAAAAAAAAAGGAGTGAGTTGGAATAGTTTTTTTTCTCAGTTTTGAAGTTTTCATAGAACTTTTCCCCACATACCCTAACACCCATTCCTAACAATAGTTGGCTCTTTTTACTCAATCACAGAATCGTATCGAATGGGAAAATCAATGGGCTTCTGTTTTGCACTTGTAGTCAGAAGAAGAAAACACGCATTTGGCTTTGTAGGAGGCGAGGAGAGCGGAGGGTAATGCTAAAGTAGGCAGCCAGAATGAACAGGAGAAGGAGGCGGGGATGGTTATGGCTGGGGGGACACACACATACACAAACAAAACTTTCAGCTGCACGATGACGAAGCAGCAGCGAGACATCAGCAACGGAAAATAATGTTTTCCTCTGGAAACATGAACTTATTTATAAACTCAAACTCCGGTTGACTTTTTCTTCCTCTTCTTTTTTTTGATGATTGTGGGGGTGGGGGGATAGAAAACGAAAACATTATGCACATAGGCCATAAAGAACACACGGTAGACAGCAGCATTTGCCACCCATATGAGAGAAGGCTTCTTTTAATTTTTTTTTTCGCTTTTTTTTTTTCTTCACTTCGTTTGCTTTGTGCGTGTGTGTTTGTGTGTGTGTGAGGTGAGTGAGTGTGTGTGTGTGCTGCGCAATCAGTAGAGTCTGACAGACAAATATTTGGCAGCTTCAGAAGACATTGCTCCGGATAGTTATTTGTAATCTTTCACTTGAGTTAGATGGTCAAACTTTTTAAGTTTCGTTTTGTTATATGGTAGACAATATTTAATGCCTACCTCCTGGATTAGTCGAATAATTTTCGTGCTGGCCCCCAAGACTCGCCATGTTCACTTTACTGCAAAAACTAAACGTTAGAGATGACAGTGCATGTAGTGCGATATTTATCGATTGGTGTCGATAGTTATCGACTAGAGATGGGTCGAGTTGGTCTATCGATAAATGTTTTTATTTTTATTTAAAGAAAAAAAAATTTATTACTATTTAGGAATTAGTTGGCTTCGGCCACCTGACACAGGCGGGCCAGCAAACCAGTAAGCTGTAGAAGCGAATTGTTACCATCGACGATTTTCATGTGCGTTATGCCAATCTCGCGTATAAAGTTTAACTTCATCTGTTCGTCGATATTCAAGCGTTTGCAAACACGAAAAATATTGCCAATTATATCCTCTGGAGCGTAGCCCAGTTTCCATAGTTTGGCCAGAATTTTATAAGCCTTGTGTATGTCATTGCCGGCACAATGATGCAGCATGTCCTGCAGCAGCATGGGATGCGGCTCATCGCAGACTTTGAAAACATTTGGACCCGTAATATCACCAAATCCCTGAGCAGTCGATTGAAGATTGTTTAATGCCTGTCGCATATCACCCTGTGCTGTAAATACAATGGCCTCCAGACCATCCTCCTCATACTTTAGATTCTCTAGCTGGCTGACCTCAATCAGCTTGGCCATCACCTGTGAGTCGGAAAGCTTTGTGAAACGGAGCATGGCGCAGCGAGATTGTATAGGCTCGATTATCTTTTCACTGGTATTGCAGGCCAGGGCGAACCTTGTAGTATTACTGTAGATTTCCATGGTGCGGCGCAAAGCCTGTTGGGCGCCCTCGGTCATGCTGTCCGCCTCATCCAGAATGACGATCTTATGCCGACCCTTGGGTAGGGTAACCTTTTGTTGGGCAAACATTTTAATCTTGTTGCGTACGACATCAATGCCACGCTCGTTGGAGGCATTCAACTCCAAGACCGCCTCCTTGTAGCTATCGCCCAATAGAATGCGTGCCAGACACTGGATAGTAGTGGTCTTGCCCACACCAGGCGGGCCCTTTAAAATATTCGCATTCAGATAAATATTACAAGGATAATTATGTTGAAAAAAAGCTTGTCCCACTTACCGCTATGATTATGTTTGGAGCATTTCCTTGAGTCGCAAACACTGAAAGACGCGCCACGGTATCTTCGTTGCCAACAATTTCGTCGAATTTTACAGGTCTGTACTTTTCAATCCATGGCAGACTGTTATTGTGCCGCTTATCAACAATTACCACTTCTGGTTCCTCTGGCATTTTTGTTTGTTTGAGTTCGGGTATTTATATATTTAATTTTTATTTATAATCAGCTTTGACATGCTTTGCACACAATATTCGATTAGGCGGGAAAATAAGTGTTGCCAGATGTTTAACATGATCTGCGCTCAATTTGAGTTAACAGTGCGTGAAAATTACGCTGTTAACACTTAACAGAGCTCGCAAACGATGCTGTTAAACTTTAGTGTGACCATTTTTTGTATCGTCTTCACTGTGACGAACGAGTTCAACAATGTAAATTAAGTATACGTATTCGTACACTACATAAGTTATTTGAATATTATATTATTGTACAAAACAACGGTTGTACTACAACGCGAGCTCATCAATAATTATTGCAAAATGCAAATGCAAACATACAAACTGGTCGTCGTTGGCGGCGGTGGCGTTGGAAAATCAGCCATAACGATACAATTCATACAGGTAACATTTCCACACATCGGAGAGAAAAAAAAAGTATTCTAATACTTTTACCCCAAGAAAGTATATTAACAAATATAAATGGTGACGTCGTCGTCTTCAAACGGATTTGTGTGTGCGCATAATATGCGGAATGGCGGCAGCGGGGGCGTGGTCATGCGACAAGTGGGCAGCAGGCGACCCTTGTTTTGGTAAAAGCAACAAGCTTCTTTTGGCCATGCCAGAGCTACAAAAATATTTTCAAGTCGAGATCATCGGGAGCCACACCCCCTTCCCCCCACCACCGCCACCACAATTCCACAAAAAAAAGAGCAGCGTGAAGAAGAAGAGTCGAGCCCTGCCCCAAAAAAGAGTGACCCGAACCGCGGCGGGTTATGGAAAGAGGGGCAGGCTGGCACGCAGGAGGGGATTGGGAGTTGGTTGATGTTGTGATTGAAGTTGAGCGCTGCTTATGGGTGTGCCCGTCAGCGTCAGTTTTATGTGGAGGGGCCAGCAGTGGCGGCGGTCGGTTGGCCATGTCTGGCATGGTCATGACCATGGTCGCGTTTTGTCCATTCGTCCCAAGTATAACCATCTCTCACTACGATGTGGCAATGCGCGCCCGTCCGTTTTTCATTTATTTATAGTTATTTGCGTCATCTCCCCATCTCAGTGTTTTCCGTCTGTCCGCCTGTCCGCTTGTCCGTCCGTCTGCCTGTCTCTATGTACATATGTATGTATGCATGCGCACATACACACACTTACTCACTCGCTAGTTCACACACACACACACATACACAGGGGCAAAGATTTTCTTGTTATTGTGGATTTAGATGATAAAAAGTGGCGTCTCTCTGCGGGTAAACAAATCAAAATAGAAGCCAACCCACTTGGCATTTATTGTGGCATCTTCTAATCTAATTTATATATATATATACAAATGTACATATGTCTGATATCTTTCTTCTGATCTACCCTGCAGAGCTACTTCGTCACAGATTACGATCCAACCATCGAGGATTCATATACCAAACAATGTGTCATAGACGATGTGCCAGCCAAATTGGACAGTAAGTTGTATTCATTTGAAAGTTTTCCGAACATTAAGGCGAGGCCAATCTCTAAAAACGAAACGTATTATGCTTAACTTTATCTATACATTATCCATCCTTATGTTTACTTGATTCTTTATCATGGAATTTCAATGGGTATGGAACAAACTTTTTCTAAACAATTGCTTCGCTCTTTTTGCAAAGTTAATGATTGAAAGTTAAGCTTAAAACACGTTTCTATAAAACCACAAAACTGACAAATTTCGTTTGGTTTTGTTTTTCAGTTTTGGACACGGCTGGCCAAGAGGAGTTCAGCGCCATGCGGGAGCAGTATATGCGTTCAGGCGAAGGATTTCTGCTTGTCTTCTCGCTAAACGATCATTCCAGCTTCGACGAGATACCAAAGTTTCAACGTCAAATACTGCGGGTGAAGGATCGCGATGAGTTCCCCATGATGATGGTGGGCAATAAATGCGATTTGGAGCATCAGCGACAAGTCTCACTGGAAGAGGCCCAAAATACAAGCAGAAATCTAATGATACCCTATATTGAATGCAGTGCCAAGCTGCGTGTCAATGTCGATCAGGCCTTTCACGAGTTAGTGCGTATCGTGCGCAAATTCCAAATAGCTGAGCGTCCCTTCATCGAGGAGAGCTATAAGAAGAAGGGCAAAAAGAAGTGTTGCCTGATGTAGGACATGTGTCCTTATTGCCCCAGCAATCAACCATCGGATGCCAGCAACGCCAGCAAAAATACCAACACCAATAACAATATCAATAACGATTAACCATATTAACCATAAACCAGTGAAGTGAATCTCTAAAAGATGAAAAGAAAACACCAAATTGACTGCGCATTGACTGAGCCATGGAATTCCATTGATAAGGGAATTAACTTACCGCACCAGACGCTGCAGCTACTAGTAGACCAGTAAAAGTAATCAGTCCCCCCCCGTAGTCCGGAACCCGTCTATCCGTAAACCCGATTGAAGTGCATTTCTTATCTGCTGCCCAGTATCCAACGGCATCCAACGAAGCCATCGAATATGCTTTGACCCTTAATTGAGTAGCTAACAAAAACAATATATATACATATATATATCTAGACATAAACACAAACACACTGAAACACTAAAAACATATATATACATATATAGGTATATAAATATTTTTTATAATATTTGTTCATAACCACGACAACAATAACTCTGCAATTGAATTAGGGAGAATTTCTTGTTTGTGTTGTTTCAAAACTTTTGTATATGTATGTATGTATGTGTGTGTGTGTTCTTTAATCAATTAATTGATTAATTGATTTATTCTTTTTTTTTTTTTTTTTTTTTTTTTTTTTTTGATTATTGCAATAACTGAGCCAAAAGATTGTCTCATTCGTTGGATCGTTTGTTTCGATTAAGCCAAAAGTAATGTGTTATTGTAATTTGTATTGTTATTTACTAATATATACAAGGTATTTGCATACATATATATATATGTCTGCATATATATATATGTATGCGGATACAAATTTGATTATATATTTATATATATATATATGCTTATAATCCAATTTTGTTATAACAAATTGAGTGCCTCAAAAACGAATGCTATATCTATATAATTTCGAAACGAAAATAAAACGAAACGATTTAAGCAAACAAACAAAACAACAACAACAACAACAAGAAAACAAAAGCGCACAACGCAATAATATAATAATATTAATATTTAATAATAATAATAATAGTAATAATAATAATAATAATAATCATAAAATTCGAATTCAGTCAAGATTGTCTTAACTAGATTCCAGATTTTGTATGTGTGTGTGTATTTTATCATTATTATTATTATTGTTATTATTATCATATTTTTTGTATTCGTATTTGTATTTTTTATACGCAAAAAACAAACAAAAAACAACAAAAAAAAAGAAAAACAAACAAAATTGTATTCTCGTTTAACTCTTATACACTGCTTAATTTAACGAACTTGTTTAATTATTAATGTATGCTATATACATATGTATGTGTGGATATACAGATCTGTTCAGAGAGACCCATCTATATACACCATATGTGTGTCTTATACATATGTATGTGTAGTGTGTATATTTAATATTAAATATATATGCGCAATTCTAATAAATACCAGAAAACAAATCACAAATGCTTCCAAACTGCTGACCAATCTGTCTTTCAATGAACGAAAAAAACCAAAAGTCTTGAGTCTCTGGGCATGGGGGATATCTAAAAATAAAGATATTGGAACGAAACCCTTCAAGTGGGGGAACTAATTAACAATTACAAGGACTATAAAAGGCGAGATGTTCCTTAGGAAGACCATCAGTAGCCAACATGAATACCAAAAGCCAAGTCATCATTGCAGCAGTGCTCTTTGTCTTTCTGGCCGCCTATGTGGAATGTCAAGTGAGTATTTTAAAGTTAGATGGTTGTTTTAACTCCCTCTCTATCTCTCTCTCTCTCTCTTCTATTATAGTTGACATTTTCACCCGACTGGGGTAAACGTTCGGTTGGTGGCTCCAATTCCGGTGCTGGAGCCTTTTTTGAACCCTCTCAGGGCAATTGCAAGACATCAAATGAAATGCTTTTGGAAATCTTTCGTTTTGTTCAATCGCAGGCGCAACTTTTTCTCGATTGCAAGCATCGGGAATAGAGAGGATGGCATTGAATCGGGATTTGACTGCTAATAGGCGCACAGCAACCCATACATAATATATACATATATATAAACAATTATAAATCTCGCTCTATATACGCATGTAGATATATAAATCCATTCAATGTCTATATAAACACACACACACGTAATCGAGGTAGTCGTAGTCGGCATTTAGATTTAACGGAATTTTTGATGAGAGTTCAAATAAATAAGAGCATCTAAAACACAGTTAGAACCTTGGTGTTTAGCGTTTCAGAGGTACTTCACCCTCTCCAAGTTCATGGGATGCGTCACCCCGTTACCCGGCATGGAGTGGTTTTTCTCCATTTGTGATTTCATTTAAATTGTTTTAATTTGGAAAATTGCCATAATTAATCCACTCAAACACATCAATTGAATACCTTTTCATATGGCGTTCATTTAAGTCGAGACGACGAGACTAACGACAGTCAGTGGCACCACCACCAGCAGCATGAATATCAACATGTCTTGCTATATATTTAATCAAATACTAAAATTCATTTCAATTTTGTGGCTAATTCTGATGCTGATGAATTCCTCCTCTTCCATATGGATGAAATGTAAGTACTCAGATAATGCCATGTGATAAGGATCGTGTTTTTTGGGCTTGTGTTAATTGATTAGTCGCTGGGTGTCATTCGAATTAATGTTGGTTAGATCAACAAGAACATAGTGTTAACACAACTAAAATGATCGTTCAGGTTGGACATTATCGGATGACAAGCACCAGTGGCCCAGTTATTTTAATTTGTCAAGAATTAACGATGCATTTCAGTGCTGGAACAAAGTGAAATGTGGTTTGGCTATAAAATTACGAAAATTGCTTAATTCAACAGGGTTTTGTGGGAGAAAACCCTTAAAATGCGCTCTAGGAAATGAATTTCATAAGAAATTTCAACTTAATCCAACAGAAAGAAGGTTTATCTTGTTATAGACTAATTTTTCCACTCGTTTCATTTACGTTTCTCCACTTTGAATGTTTTTTTATTGTTTTCATGGGCCCTCAATTGTTTGTGGAGGGAACCGCCCCTGGTGATGGGCATTGGAACCATCTATTCGGTCTGCATATAGATAATAATTTTGCTCCACAAAAGCAAATAAATAATTAAATAAATCATTCACACATTATGTTTGGGTCCAGTTGGTTGAGCATTTTGGACAGTTGTCAACTTCTTGTCCAGTTGCACGGATCAGTCTAGCTCGCTCTCCAATATGCTGCTGGAAGAGTTTTGCATTAAGATCTACTTTTGGCCATTCCTGTCGTATTTGGCCAGCATCAAGGGACTGTGCCCGCTGTATCCAACAGGTTATCTGCCCGTATATCCATTGCCGCCACCAAATGGTCCACTAACTCCACCTCCTCCACCTCCATTTTCGCCATTGCCGCCATTACCGTTGCCTGTGCCGCCTGTTGGGCCTCCTTATATGCCACCTACGACATCTGTAGTGATACCAACATTCCAGCCAACACCACCGTTTCCACAGACATCGGCAACGCCTCCGTTTACACCACCACTGACTTCGGTGACTCCACCGTTTCCACCGCCGACGACCATTACGACGACAACGACATCGTCGAGTAGCACCAGCACCACCATTGGCACCACTCTGCCCTTGCCGACGTGCCCGAGTCAACCGTTGGTCTGTCTACCAGGAGGCATGCGTCCGTTGCCCAATTGCCCTTGCATAGATCCACGACAGCAAAATTCTCGTCTGGTGGCGTCGACTGGTCAAATTGGTTCGGATATGATGATTTTTATGCCACTCAATCCGGGGCCACAGCGTCGTCGTCGTCGTCGTCGTCGGCGACGTCGCAGCAGTCTTCACCTGTAGACACAACTCCCCCTACTCCTCCTGCTCCTCCACCAACCCTCACCCGCTTTACCCACGTATTTCTAGTTATAGTCAAAAGCGCAATAAATTGAAACACATAAAGCAAAATTCAAAAACAAAACGAAAACACAGCAAAATCACCTTATCAATTGGCAATTCACTGATCGATTAGCGACCTTCCCCTCGAAATTATCATCATAATCATCTGCCATCCCTGGTTCCACCCCGATTTCGCTCGTATATACTTGCAGCAATTGCAGCCCAGGGTCAGTTAATTCAGAGCACTCCGCCGTCCAGTTGCCAGGATGCACGTTCCCGATGGGGCAACTGTTTGCCTCTGACCGCCTGCCCTCAACTGGTTGAAGAGTATCAGAGCAAGGGTCAGTCCTCCGGATCAAATGAGTTTCAACAGTTTTTGGGCCAATCCATTTGTGGCTATGACGGCTCCAGTTTTTTGGTAATTTCAAACCCCGCCAAACCTTTAACCAACTCAGCCTGGATGATTGCCTCTTTTGATTTAGATTTGCTGTGCCTTGGATCATGCCATTAGCAATAGAAGCCCCAAAGATCTTATGATACAGCCGCCGCCAGCGGCAACAAGTGCATCGAACTCATTTCATTTCTCCCCCCTGGGACCGATGACTACATTGGGTCCCCAAGTGCCGGTCTTTCAGCCGACGCCACCGCTGAATCAGGGTCAGCGGGTCAACAATAATCCCAATCCCAATGCCAATTTGAATTTTCCAACCACAAATGCAAGTCCCTTGCCCATGTGTGGAGTCAGTATGGCCACTTCGAATCGAGTTGTGGGTGGCCAGGAGGCACGACGAGCTGCCTATCCCTGGATTGCCGCCTTGGGTTACTTCGACGATGTCAATCGCAGTGCCCTCAAGTTTCTATGTGCTGGCAGTCTAATCAATGGACGTTATGTTCTCACCTCGGCCCACTGCATCAATCCCATGTTGACTCTGGTGCGTTTAGGTGCTCACGATCTGTCACGGCCCTCGGAGCAAGGAGCCTTTGATTTTCATATTAAACGAACTGTTATTCATGATCAATTCGATCTAAATTCCATAGCCAATGATATAGCTCTGATCGAGCTAAATGGCATGGCAGTTTTCAGTGGTAAGACCTTAACCTTCCCATGGAACCTCCTAATCTTACACATATCCATCTCATTTGCCTAGCCACGATTGCACCAATTTGTTTGCCCGAGTCCAATAAGTTTCTGCAAAATGATTTTGTTGGCATGAATCCATTTGTGGCCGGTTGGGGTGCGGCTAAACATCAGGGTCCCACCTCGCAAGTCCTTCGAGATGCCCAAGTGCCAGTTGTGTCACGACAAATTTGCGAGATGAACTACAAATCTGTGTTCCAGTTTGTACAATTCAGCGATAAGGTGAGTCAAGTGAGTGAGAACAAAAGTATAGAATAGTATAAACATCTTTCTCTCTCTCTCTCTCTCTCTGTCCAATTCCAGTTAATTTGCGCCGGCAGCTCCAGTGTCGATGCCTGCCAGGGGGATTCCGGTGGTCCACTCATGATGCCGCAGGTCAGTTACAATAATTTATGTTACTGATGAATCATTCGACCAGTTTTGGTTCCAACTCTTCAGCTGCCTCCAAGGTGGTTAACTGCTAATTTGCTATCGTCTGAATCAGAGCCAAAAAAAAAGACACAAAAAAAAAAAAAAAAAAAGAAAAACCAATTGCGAATGACTTGGCAAAAATAATCAAAGCAAAAATGTATCTCTTTCTCTTCAGCTGGAGGGCAATCACTATCGATTCTATCTACTGGGCATAGTGTCGTTCGGCTATGAATGTGCAAGACCAAATTTTCCAGGAGTCTACACTAGGGTAGCCTCTTACATACCATGGATAAAAAAACACACTTCATAAACTTATGAAAAGAATACAAAAATAAAAGCATACCACAGAAAAAATTATACAAATTTGTTAGTTTTCACTGCGGATTTGCTTGGTTCTCGAGCCCATTTGATTGCATAAATGGTTTATATTTAGATAAGATTAGATTGTTTATCCTAGTTAAATTATCTTAGGTGTAATATTCATTTAATATTGAGTTAAAATCCTAACATCCAACACACCCTAGACCTACTTTATAGAGTGGATGCCACCTTTTGCCGCCCCACCATCTAGTACCATGTTATATAACACAAAAAAAGTTAATAGATTCTAGATGAATCCAAAAATCTTTAAAGATTCTTGTCTTAATGTTTTAGTAAGTGTTTAGTTGGCCTAGATTATTAATGTAAATTAGAAATAGTTGTCCAATCTTAATGCAAGTGCAGAACTTCCTAACGATATCCGCTTCAAACTTCCAGCTGCTTGGGGAGCAGAGAACACAAGTCAATACTGGACATTACGCAATGGCATAGCTTATCTTTAAAAACATTTGCATAGACGGGGCACAGATCTTACACAGACGGCTTCAAGATGAGCTCGACAGCAGGCTCCAACATATTCAACTTGGAGATATCGTTAAGTCTCCATACACGTGCCTTCCAATAATAATCTCAATAGACAGAGAGATCACGAATAGATACAGAAACATCACAAGTGCAGAGACTAGAGGAAAGCACGTGGCGCCACTGTAAAGTATGTGGCAACGAAAAGGCGGATAAGTTAGCCAGGCTGGGATCTAGATCACCACAAATTCCCCAATCATCTACTATTAAACAGTTCACTATACATAACAAGAACATCGCCAACGCAAACAGGACCTCGAAAGTTCGTAGCAATGTATGAAGGACATATCAATACTGTAAGTGCTCATTATAGGACACTGGTGGAACTATGTTTGTCTCTTTTTCTCATGGTCGGCTGCACATTTCGGTCGGTTGTGTGGGAGGTGGACAGCTTTCTGCTGGATCTCGAGCGTAACAGGCTTTATCCTGACGTCGAACTTTCAACTCAACTCAATGTCCGCTTTAAACTACTAGAACTGACAGTTTCTGAACGAGCTGCAAGATGAAGGATGTCAGGATATCAGCACAATGGCATTGAACGGAGTGTTGAGATTCTTAAACCATAGTTTAACCATTTGAACGGTGAACCTAGTGAAGCAAAACCTAGTGAACTCTTATTATCTATCTATCTATTATAATCTTTACCATATTACTTTAAATAAAATAATTGCCATAATTTAAAATTCCAATAGATGTGTTAATATTTTTTACCAACTAAAACAAAATGATGAGAAAATTACAACTTTTTGGTATATAGTTAAGAAACGAATTAACTTGATGCACGCGGCCATCGAAATTGGGGAAAACAAAAGGGCTGAGCGGACTGGAGGGGACTTACAAAAACTGTGTAAACAAAAGTATCGAAAAATCGGAAGTATTCTAATTTGATATGACATGAATAATACAAATATTTATATGCTGATAAGTTGAAAACTGGAATTTCCCAAAAAATCAACTGGTTGTTGTATCAGTTGTGTTTCGTTTCACAAGATTACCCTTTCGCGAGTATTTATTAGCGTTATATATGTGTGTGTAAAAATATAGTATAACACCCATATAATCGACATAAAAAATGAAGATGAGAAAATTTTGTAATCTTTCAACAAGTGATTGTTTATTGTTAGTTAAGGCAAATGACTTCCCCGACTCAAAAACCGGAATGAACGATTAAATCATTTCATTTTTAAAACTCCCCCTCGCTCTCTCTCTCTCTCGCTCTCACTCTCTCTCTCTCTCTCTCTCTATCCCAGTTGTATAGAATTATATAACTTATAGTTACAATTCACAACTATAAAATTGTACTATACTAAGAAAAATTGTTTTGATTGAGACTGAAAATATGCTGGCTATTGCCTTTCGAACCGGAACCAAAAGAAGAAAAAGGAGTGATTCGCGATGCTTGGTTAATGGAATTTCCCTTGGCTTTAGGACTCCTGCTGTGTTTTGTGTATAGCAATGTCAAGCGCGTTCTGAATTATTATTACTCATCATAGATTTAATTTTATATGTCGTTTTTATACTGTTTTTTTTTGCCTTTCTCGATTGCATTATTCGCATTTCAATTGGCTACTTTTTTTCGGGCTATTCTGAATTCCAAGCAGGCCGCTTGCCAACTGATGATCAGTCCGTCTGTACATCTATGCTGTCCTCTTCAACGTAAAGCAAACAGAAATAAAAAAAAAAAAAAAAAACTTAGTTGACAGTCACTTAGCACCTTAATTTAGTTAGAAGAGAAAACGTAGGTATGTGTAATCATTCAATCAGTCGACTCTTCTAATCTTGATAGAATGTCGCCAGGCTTACAGTGATTCCCAACTAAATGGAGCCATCGTTCTGTCTGTCTGTCTGTCTTGCAAACATAGACTGAATCCGCTTTTTTTGCCTTTTTTTCAAATGCTGCAATTAATTGACTCATCTGGAATTCTTCAAATTGTCTCAATGACAAATTGTATAAATTAGTACAAGTTCTCGCATTTTGTCGCCTTATTTTTATAAATTTTTGCTAGCCAAGGTTATATTTTATTTACAACTTGATTGTAAATTTGCCATGATAATTTTTAGTTTTGCCATATCATTAGATCCATTAGACATTGCCATAAGCCACTTAATTAGGGGGTACAGCAAAAATGGTATTGTATAATAATACCAACTGCCCCCCCGCTCCCCGGCCGTGTGGGTGAAGGAGAAACTTAATGATTATCCTATAAAAAAAAACTTGCAAAAATCACAAAATTCAACGGTGCTTTTTTTTAGTTTTTTATTTCATATTTATACAGCTTTAATTGATATGCTTAGAAAGCGTATCAATTAGAAATGAAGTGCTCTCAATTCGTATGCAAATCAAAACTGAGACTAAGGCTGACACTGAGCATGAGATTGAGATTGAGATTGCGAATGGGAATGGGAATGAGAATGAGAATGGGAATCATCTTTCCAGCCGAATGTTGCTGGCTGAGCAAAACGTCTCGGTTTCAGTCAGTTCGGCACACATATAAAGGCCAGCTCAGGCGGCCAAATGGCTCAGCTCGATCTCTCCACGGTCGGCATTCGAGTCTCAATTTCGTCCAAAGCTCGAAGAGACCTTTTTTTTTTTTTTTTTTGCACAACGAAACGGGAAACGGTCAAGTCAAGTCAAGTCAAGTCAGCTAGCTAGCTAGCTAAGCTGCTCACCATATATAATTCGGCTTTAGTCTGATAACGTTCGTCAAACAGTGTAAACGTCGTCGCGAGAGTTTAGAATACAAAACACACAAATATACGGCTAAATCTGATATCGACTTACGATCCGATCTCATCATCCAACATGCAATTAGCGCCGCGAAACAGTGTTGTGCTAACAATAGTCGTCGTCAGTCTTCAATTGTTGCTCTTAGCAAATCGAGCCTTTGCCCAGTTTGATCGCAGGCAAGGTATTCACATACATATATATATTTATATATATATTTATTTATATTTTTATTATTTATTTGATGTTTTTGTGTTTGTGGATGTGATTTTTGTTTTGTTTTTTGGCTTTTTTCATTCTTAGTCAATTAAAAGGTTTTCGAAATGCTTTTTCTATGGTTTTACGACTAATCCGGCATTTTAATTAAGTAAACAAGCAATAACGAATCGAAAACCCAAAACCAGTTTTATCAATTAACATTAAAATCGAATGACAAAAAATGAAATTAAATCAAACTAAATAATAGTTTTGTTTATGAATTTATAAGCGAAATATATTTATATGTATATTCATAAGCAAGTTCGTTGCCTCAGTCATTCGTTTTGTCTTACATGAATTGCACACACACACACACACCTATACATACTGTAGTATCTGCTGCTATTGTTGTCTGGCTAAGTAAACTCGTCTTGAATTTGGCGAAAAACAAAAATTTAAGCCATTTATTATAAATTGTTTTTTTTTTGGTAGGTTTTTCCCCCATCCCGCTTTTGCTTTGCTTGCTCCAAGTTGAGTTCAGTTTTCGGTATCAGTTTGTAAACGAAAAAAATAAATTAAAAACCAGTCATTGCCATCACTGTCATTGCGATTGGCCAGCCAAGGTCAGGAGCAGTGGATGCGGACAGGTGTTGTATGACCAGAAAGGCGTTTCCTTAGAGATCTAAATTTACTGCTGGCTGCTGCTGCTGCTGCTGACTCTAGGTTTTTGTCAGTGTCTGTGTCTGTGTCTGTGCTGAGTGGCACATTATATATTTTAAACGCGTCCATTCAATTAGCAGGAGGAGGAGTAGTATATAAGCCAATAACGCAGCCAGCCCATAATTTTCGGTAGTTTATTAGATTACTCAATTGGAACCACTTATTAGTAAGATATATTTTCGAATGTCTGTAGAATGTTTCATTGTGAGTCAGTACCTAAAGACATGTGGAAACAAAGAACCTACTATTTAGAGCCATTTACTTGCAGACTTATGTCAACCACAACAACAATACCAACAACATGTAGAATATTGAATTTAGACTTGAATTGTAATTAAGTGCAACTGGATACATTATCTAAAGCCAACTGATCAACGAGGATCATCCGGCTTCGAATCCCTTGTTGTAGTTGTCATCCAAGCTGATGGCCATAGTTTTTAAAGCTTGTAAAAAGTAGTAACGTCAATAGTTAACAACTATTACCTAATAACACATACTCATAATAACTCGATCAGCTCCAAAGTTGTAAACATCTGATGCAACAAAGTTCCTGGTACTTGTTAGTCAAACAAAAATGAATAAATGAAGGCAAAGTGAACTTTAATTGCAATCATGAGTTCTCATTCCAAGTAGTTCCAAGTTCTCTCTTCAAGTAATTCGGCAGGTAAAGACAGTTTTATATTAAATAGTTTTTTTGTGTTGATAAACACAAACGAAACGCAACTAATCAGTAAAAGCCAACTCGATTTTTTAGAGTCATTCGCTTCTACACAAAATCAAAACGTTTTTCGAATATCAAGTAATTTGTTTTATGAACTCGTTCAAATGAATGGGCTCTTGAATTTATTCATACAATGCTCTAGAACATATGATAAATACTAAGAGAGATTACTACCATTTGCATTGAAATTTCTGAATTCCCCCCAAAAAAAAATTAATTTTCATACAAGTAAATATTTAAAAATCAGCTTTGGTTATAAAAACATTGATATGACACTAACACTAAACTTGGATATCAAGAGTTTTTACATTAATGAACATAATTCTGCCGTAACAAATCAAAATTTTATAACTATAAAGAAGTGCTTGAATGTTCGAAGTTTTATTCAAAAAAAAAATGGAAAATATGAAAGAGAATGCCATTCATTCTAATGTATTTGACTAAAGGTTGAATACCAAACTTTTTGTTTGCCACCTCGAGGTCTTTGACCAATTTTCAAAAACAATATAAGTTGCATTTCTGACAATATAAGCACAGTGAATCATTCCACTTAGATAAATTACAATTGATTTCAAGGAATTTAGATAATCGTATTAAAAAAACTGGAACAATCGTTTAAATGAGGTGTCATAAATTTGTTTCTCTTTCGATATTTGATCACTTTCAAAATGAAATCTTTTGTTAAGAATAAAATTGAGTTCCGTTTAACTAACGTTCCATCATAATCTACTGAACTAAACGATTTTATAAATAGTTTATTTATGCCAAAAGACAATGGAGTTTCTTTTTTTTAGTTTTAATCTTTTTTACTACCTTCTCACATGTATAATTTTTGCATTTATTTAAAGCCATTTTTTAACTAACATTGAGATGCTAAGCTAACATTACTTACTTTCTGTTTTCTTGTATCTTGTATTTAATGTCATTACAAAATACTTTCTTACAGTTCGTCAGAACTGCATTACTCCAGAAAATTACTATGGCAGTTGTGTGACCCTCAGCTATTGTCCCCAGGTGGCAAATGTCTTCCAGATCACCGATAGAAATACAGCCCAACGTTATGTGATTGCCTTGCAACGTAGTTGCGGCACACGCAACTTTAATGGGGATCCGGTGGTAGGGTGATTTTATAATTTTTTATCTGCTTTGGTCATATTATATAAGTTATTGTTATAGGTTTGCTGTACTAGACCGATAAATAATCCGGTGACAACGCGACCCACCACCAATCCTTTCTTTACCACAGAGGGCACATTTGTGTGGCCCAATCCGCAGCCGCTACCAGATCCAGAGCCACAGCCACAGCCGCAACCAAATCCGTTTTTGCCAACAAGAACTACAACTACAACCCAAGCGCCAACTACCTCGGCTCAAATAGTGGAGCCTCGTGGTAAGGCCTGTCGTACACCCAAGATAGAAATTGGCGACTGCATAGGTAAGATTCGTGTTTTTCTCTGACTTACTCGAATGATTTAGTAATATGATATTGTTGGTACAGATATTAAGAGCTGCAGCAGTCTGTTGAATGAATTGCGTGTGAAACAAACAGATCCATCTTTTGCCAGTTATCTTCAAGCTTCGAATAAAATATGCGGTGGCATTGGATCCATGGTTTGCTGTCCAAATGGCCAAGTGGAGGTAACAACGCCACCGCCACGGCCAGTTAATACGGATGAGGTACCACGTCGTTTTGTGACTTTGGAGGAGGGTTGCGGCTATACACTGAATTCGTACAAGAAGATTGTCGGTGGCGAGGTTAGTCGCAAAGGTGCCTGGCCCTGGATAGCTCTTATTGGCTATGATGATGCCTCCGTGACACCATTCAAGTGCGGTGGCACCTTAATAACAGCTCGTCATGTAATCACAGCGGCCCATTGCATCATAGAGAGTCTGTAAGAGAAATAAATCGACCAATTCACAATTAGAATACCCATAAGTAATACATGTTACATTTCTAGATCATTTGTTCGTTTGGGTGAACATGATTTGAGCACGGATACAGAGACAACCCATGTGGATATACCAGTAGCCAGAGTAAGTTTCAACTAATAACTTTCTACCCTTCTCAATCTAAATTGGTTACTCTTTACAATCACATCTCTAGTACGAGGCCCATGCGGAATATAATCGTCGCAATGGACGCAGTGATATAGCCATACTCTATTTGGAGAGAAATGTTCAGTTTACGAATAAGATCGGACCCATTTGTATGCCCAATGCTCCCAGTTTGCTGCGCAAATCATATATAGGCTATCAGCCATTTGTCGCCGGTTGGGGCAGGACCATGGAGGGCGGTGAATCGGCACTTGTTTTGAATGAATTGCAGATACCTGTCCTGTCGAACGAACAGTGCCGTGAGAGTTATAAGAAACAAAATCGTAGCTTCACATTGGATCAGTTCGATCCGGCCATCATTTGTGCTGGCGTTCTAACTGGCGGCAAGGATACATGCCAGGGTGACTCTGGCGGACCATTGATGGTGCCCGAGGACTATCAGAAAGCTGTGCGATTCTATCTAATTGGTGTTGTATCCTATGGCATTGGATGTGCGCGACCCAATGTACCAGGAGTGTATACCAGCATCCAATACTTTATGCCCTGGATAACCGAGAGGGTACAGAATACGCAATGAAAGAAATGAAAACATATGTATGCATATGCAAATAAGTCATTGCTAATTGCCATTCTAAGCTCTTTGTAGACCTAGTCCCTAAGGTTAAGCCATAATTTAAAATATAAAAATCATAATTCAACAAGAAAAAGAAATAAAAAAAGAAAGCGAAAAAAATTACGAAAGAAATTCCACTTCGAAGTGCAAATATTGACATTGACTGTGCGTGAGTTCTCTTTGTCGTTTGGTCTTTGTTCTCATGACACTCTTCGGTCTCCTAATCCTCAAATCGCATGCCTGGCTGACTGCATGATACCCTTTAAGACTTATGCAAATTGATAGCAGGACGCTTCATCAATCATTGTGCTCGTAATGAAGAACGTCTTGCTATCTTCGAGGTTTAGGTAAGCAACCCTAGGGAAGGTAGCATATGTAAATATGCAGGACTAGCGCAAGGACAAGGACTGCATTCTAATTGCATCGCCAAGCCACAAAAGCTGCGATTCACCCCAAAAAGGATTTACATAGCTAGAATGAAACGCGTGACTGAGCTAAAGATTTTCCCTATTCAACTTTCTTTCTTTCTACATTTTCGGCATCAGCATCAGTTGGCGCCATCAGAGAAGCAAGTAAAGAAAAGGTTTCAACTCACTCATACACTTTCTTCCCTCGTACGCCCACAAACCCCAGGCCAAGATCAAGATCCAAGTAAAACGAATCCTTTTTTCGACTCGAACAACGCCCTCAACTCACTCACAGTTTACCACATGGCATGTGGTTGCCTTTCTTTGAATTGCCCCCCACCACATCAACCAACCTCCCATTGTGATTCAAATCGGGATCATCTGGCAGATGATTCAATGCCTCTTGCCGAGTTCATTAAACTGCATTTTCTCTTTTCCCGAAAACCTCTTTTCCATTCAATTATTATTCAATCATAACAACTGCTCCTTATCATCATGTTAGATCGAACGATCGATCGTTCATTTATCAACAAGAAGGTCATCTGAGCCAACAAAAAAAATCAAAATTTGCATGCGAAAAGGGTTTTCGCCAGCTATCACAAAGAAAAGAAACGACGCGTCGTAAGAATGACGAAAATTTGCATACCTAATACCTAAGAAGGGTGTTAATTTCATCATTAGCTAATTCCCAGCCAGAAGAGAAGTGAAAACGAGATGTCTTTATCGATTGCAATTGCGAATATTGGCAAAAGGGGATGACCCAGGTTTCGCAATCCATTCTATTACACTTAGGCGGCTTTTGGGTGTTAGTGATCGGATTTAGATCCTCCTAGGGTTAACAAGGGTTGTTTGGGTTAAATTTATTCAGGTTTTGCCTTTTGCGGTGCAGTCAAGAGCTACACAAAAGGATAACCCATAATTGCAAGTATAAACACAATGTCAACATGATCTTTACTCTACTCGTTTATTGATTTTGCGGAATCGATGGGCCAATTCCATGCAAGCAATTGTGCTCTTTGTGGGAATAAAGAGCCAATCAAAGCATATAATCTACATAAAAATACATTTAACAACCATTCAATGGCTCACAAGTATTTGAAATATTTTTATTATTATTATTTAATAATCGATGAAATAATATAAATGCAAATTTATAACCAAATGTTGATTGATTCTTTAAATGCTCCTTGTTTTCTTTCAAGTATGATTTATTTAAGGGGCTATTTACGCCTGGAAATTTTAAGTAAATTTTATCGTTTTTGCATTTTCAGGTTGTATATATGTATATATTTAGATTTATTTGTCGAAAATGTCTAGGAAATCCGATAAATATGTTCGAAGATATGAATTTGTAAGGTCACGTTCATACCACATAAGTTTTGTGATCATTGGGCACTGCGGAATCTAAGATTATCCTTACCTTATTAAAACAGTGTAACTTATTCACTCATGTTTATTTGACCAATAAAATTCTCAAGGCTTAAATAAACATAATTTAAAAACAGAATCAAAGTTTTGTATCTAGAAAAAAAAAATGAGAGCCAAACAACATCGGATGATTTTTTTTTGGCCCGGATGACTTCTTTTGGCCCGGATGACTTCTTTTGGCCCACCCCGTATTAAAATATATGTACTTTTCGTTAAATGAAACCACAATTAGCGATATAAGCAGTTTTTCTTGAAAAGTTGTTCAAAAATTGTCTAATATTCTGTGTCTATATCACTTTAATGAAGGCAGTAAGTAAGTCATATGAGGTAAGTATCTAGATAACCGAACATGAGTTTTGATAACTACAAGCGATCTTAAGGTAAATCCTTATTTAACGATATATTAGAAAATACCCAGTAAAAATTGCTTTTGATCAGTCTTAGAGGGGTAATATTCCATTTAAAGGCAGACTTGCTTGTAAGTTTCAAATTGAAATTATGGTTTATACATAATGTAGATATAAAGTCATTAAATTTTTAAATGGCATCAGCCTCAAATATTTGAAAGAAAAATGCATGTTCAAGTTTTAATATTTGGCAATTTTAATTTAAAGTGAATAAGTAATTCATCGAAGGATAGGACTATTCACCTTTTAGGCTTTCATCGTGGAGTCTATAGATACAAGATAAGAGAAGAGAAGTGTTTTCTGTGTTTAGATTCATTCTATACCCAGGCCATTCAGAACCATCGACTATGGTAAGAGAGCAGATGGCTAACGACTAAACCTCTGCGATTGAAAATTAAACTTTCCCCTTTATTTAAATTCGATGGGAGCTCCAAGAGTAGCTACCTTTTATATTGGAAGCAGACCGATCTTCGTATCAAAATGGTTAATGTACTCAACTCTAGAATATCAGTTGATCGGCTAACGGCTTCTTCTCAATGTTCTAAAACAAACTAATTAGAAAAACTTAAGTTCCACCAGATGATATTCGGTGTGATCACAGAAATTGTAAATTTACTAAATTTTTTGGAGGTCTAACTTTAGTTATTCGGCTTTTTTGTATCATAGTTAGTTAATCTATATTTTGTTGGTAAACAACATGTATTGACCAGGTATTGAGAGGGTTAAAAGTACCTGCCAATATGTATAGATCGAATTAGATATAGATTATATAGATACCTATAGAGTGGTCCTAACAATTGCTTGCAGTCTTGGATAAAGTTTTAATTTCATCTTTGACTTTTCTTAACATCATAAGTTTACTGTAATTTACAGATTTTCTAGTTTAAATACATATATTGAATATATGTATAGTATTTGTAGAAACATGTGGATCATTGGTGATACTTTTTGAAATAATTTTCCACATCGTTCAGTTAATACAGCGTATAAAGACAAAAAAAAAAAAAAGCAGACAAATATCTCAGATTCCATTTGTTTTCGAATACGTATGACAAGTTGTTATGTTAGAATATAGTTTTATTAATATAAAAAAAAAACTTTAGAGTAGATCACAGAGATTAAAAAACTAAATATTCTTGATTTGCTTAACTCTTGATTAGATTTTAAATTTGTATACAACGAAATTGAATAATTTATTTTGAATTGCACTTGGAATGTTGTATATATACTTATATGTATATCTTCTTATATGATGAAATGTTCGTCTTAAACTAAGCTTCAGGCGAAGCTGCATTCCTCTTTAAGGCCAAAACCTCATTCAGTGTTGGACTGAGGGCAAGAGCAGGATTTGCTACGGCAATGATATTATCACCGGATGCGGATATAACATGGACACCCGTTAGAGCCGTTGTTGAGCCGCTTAGATCGACAGACTCCACGGTTAGGTCACTCTGCGTTGTTTCCATTTTCGCCGAAACGGGTGATCTTTCACTTTCCATACCATTGCAATGGTGGGTGGTCTGTGTATATGGGTAGGAGGAGGTGGAGGATGGATATTCACTTTACTTTTTAGAGTTTCGAATTGTATAAAGTGTAAACGCTTAGCGCTCCAACACATACTCACTGGCATGGGCGGCGAACTGGAATTGCTGAACGAGAATCGTGAATCGTTGTCCTCGAAATCAGCCGTCTTGCCCAAGCTACTGGAGACAAAAATCATATTGATGTATATAGTAAACGATGACTGAACAGATATTATTTGAATTTCACTCACGAGAACTTTGCAATTTCAGTTAGATCGAATGGCGGCTTGGCAAACTTCTGGTACATGGCAAATAGGTTATAGCGTGAGTCCTCCACGGTTTCCTTTTGGATTCAATCGACATATATATTTATATATATATTTTTGGGTTTAGACTAATTGCTCTAAAGGGGGATCATTTTCTTTTTTCTTTTTTGTTTTGTTTTGTAAGCGAGGCTGATAGCGATAAGCAATTTGGCAAATTTTGAAGGAATACACGAGGTTCGTTGGTTCTCAAAAAAATGTTCTGGGATTTATTTTATAAATATAATATACAATTAAAGTCAACAGAAATATTGCAAACGTTTAACAACTAAATAACTTGAAGATACATTTAAACAGTTCTAATAGAATTACGTTAGATAGGCTACCAAATAACTATTCATTCAGTTATCATAGTAAAAAGTAGTAACAATTACAAAAAAAAATGTTAATCAAACCAAATACTGTTTAGGTTAGTTTAAGAAGACAAACAAAAAAACACATAAAACAAATAGCAACTTTCGACAATAATAAACAAATTCTCTCACTAAGCGAGAGAAGTCTACAAGGACTAAAAATTCCCATCCAACCCAGATCCAAACCCAATTATACCCCATGATAGCATTTGCCCAGATATTCTAAAAAGAACCTCGTGGCAAAAGATTAGTAAAAAGTTTTTGTGCTGATTTTTGAGGAGAATGGCGGGGAGAAAGCTGCAAAAGCATATTAATGGATTAAGAAGCTGTAGTTGTAGCTGAAGCTGAAGCACTTCACCAGCCGATCATCAAGATCAGAATGGACCGTGATTTACTGCTCTACATTATCAATCGGCGTCTTTCTTACCCGATTCATGTCCACGGGCAGCTGGGCCGCTTCCGTGGAGGAGAGTCGCTGACGTTTGATGGGCATTGCCGCATCACTGGACTCACAATCGACATCGATGGCCACACTGTGCCGATGCTGTGCCCCCTGCACTGGCATCTGGGTGAGCAGACCCCCGTAGCGGGCAATGCTGGCCGAATGACCGAATCCGGCGTCTTTGACTATCTGGCGGGCCAGGGGAAAGAGTTCGTCGCGTCTAGTGAGCAGCCAAATGGTCTGCGGGTTGCGGCACAATTGGGCAGCCGCCTCATTGACGCACACCTCGTGTAGGGTCAGCGGTTTCTCTGGCCGACGTTTGCAATCGAAGCGGCCATAAATGGCAGAATACTTACGTATCTCGTCCATGCGACGCGGATCGTGCTCACTCATGGCTATCACCTGCTCCAGTTCGCGAGTGGTCCGCTTTTTGGTTGTCTGGGCGCGGGGCTCACGCTGTGGCAACTGGCGGGCAATCTTCTCGGCGCACATGGTAATGCGCTGAACCTGCATCTCAGTCAGGACAGGAGTCAATTGCGGGGAACTGGAGGATACCTGATGCGCGGTGCTGGCGGTGCCGCAGGGAGTGGCTACCACAACTGGAGGACCACTGTTCGTATTGCTAGATGGATTGCTGGCGGGCAGAACAAGAGGCGAATGCGAATGACTCTGTATGACTGTGGCGGGATTAACTGTCGGACAGATGACTGGTTGTGCTCCAATCAGATGGGCAGCCGCTGCTATGGAAGCAGCAGCAGCTGCAGCCGAACCCGCACTTGATCCCTGAAAACCAGCAGCCGAACCCGACGGATTGAATGAGGGAAACTTTTGACGTGGCAGTGCTGGTGTTGTATCCGGATTGAAGACCAATGCCGGTTTCGGTGGCGTCTCACAGAGACCTGAAAGATTCACAAATTTAGACATTGCCATCAATTTGCTTTCTTCCTGACGGTGTCCGGGCATACCCAAATGTGGCAACAAGGGTCCCTGGAATATCGACGGATTGTTCGCCCACTCATGCAGGGCCTTCTGCAGGCGACGTACATGCAATGGCTTCGATGCCATGCCCACCAAAGCCATTATCTCCAGGAACTCCTCCTCGCCGGCATCGTACAGCTGCTGCACATCATCGCCGCCCATCTCCAACAGTGTGTCATAGTAGGCCAACAAACTGGCACGCTGGAGCACACGATACAGCTGCACCTCAGCCTCATTGCTCGGCCTCGATGTGGTGATCACTGTAGAGAAAAAAGAGTTAAAAACAAAAAATCAACCAAGTTCATAACCAAAAAACATGATAAAAAAAAAAAAACGAAAGCAAAAAAATGATATTTATAGAGTTCTGGCCCCGCCGAGTCGTTGTTCTCACAATGTTGCGAGACTATAAGAAAAAAATTTTAATTAAATTCGCTTTTTTTATACGAAAAAGAAAAAAAACTCGACGGACGTCTGGACCCTAACCCTTTCTCAGCACACACACACACAGAGAGACACACACACACAAGAACGAGAAAACGAAACCCAATCGAAAAAAAGAACTCAAAAAAAAAGGACTAGGCAAAGCATTTGGGAACGGTCTCATCTGCATAAGCGAGAGCAACCCTTTCTTTGCGTTTTGCGTCCTTCAAGGATATCGGCATCACGGCGCGGCGTCGGCAAACTCGTTAGAAATTCTTCACGCATGCTCGTGGATCGTCCAAGGATTGCCAGGATCATTTTAATCTTTTTCCTTCACTTTTTTAGGTTTTATCACTTTCGGTTTCAATCTTTTCGGTTTTTTTTTTCTTTTTGCGTCAAAAAATAAGAAGAAAACCCAAAAAAAAAAAAATGAAAAAAAAATTTAATTTGAATTAATTTCTGGCCGTGTGAAAAGAACTTGAAGGCTTCTTCTGCATCTGTTTTAGTCGATTTGTTGGTTCGTTCGTTTGGTTTCGATCTTGGGCTTGGTCTTTTGCAATTTATTACCCATCCTAATGATGGGCGATAGTACTCGCCATGGTCGACGACGACTGACGATCATCATGATGATTATGTCAAATCGTAAATAATTATGTGAGAATATTTCACGATGGCGACAATAACGATGATGACGACAAAGACGATGGAGCTGCTGGGTATTGGCTCGAAGACGAGTTCAACTTTAATTAATAGAAAAACGAGCTGGCCAACTAAATTATAACATCGATTCTTGATTTCATTTGGCTCTTTTTTTTCCTTTCTTTAAAAGGTACAGGCGCATCCACCACCAACAACAACAACAACAGCGACAACAAAAAAATACTATGTTGCACTTGGTGGTACTCACTCAGAGAGTTGCGACAGGTTGCCATTAACCCATGACAGACCATTGTCAGTCCATGTTATATCTTCATATATCAACATTGTCCGATCTTTTTGAATAGTTTAATTTGTCAGAAATTAGCTTTTATCAAGATAAAAATCGTATGTATAATAAACTTTGAGATAAGAACTTTTAAAGTGCTAATTTTGATATAGAAAACCATGTTTAGATTTCTTTGGAATTGACAGTCCTTTTCAACTAGTTTAAGTGTTTAGGTATTGCTTAGAATTGTTCTGCTGATAATAGAACTTGATGGTTCTTGAATTAGTTGTAGTGATTAAAGTAAAGTGGTCACTTTACGGAGCTGCCTATAAATAATATTGATTATCATTTTTTTTAACAAACTGAAAATTTCTCGAGGAATTCAGGCACAAAAAATTATGCAATTGCCTCTTTTGAAATTTTGTTTCCATTTTTGTATAGTATTAGTTATTTCTAGGGTTAATAACATTTACAGCTGGACTTCTCGTCTTCTAAAGGGGTCTGAGCATTCTATACGGGGGGCCGGGTATTTAACGCAGAATCCAATCTTTTACGCAAGGAGATAAGGAAAGGGGGGAATGCATTTGCAGCAATAAATAAATGAGACGTGATTTCAATACACAAATACACATAATGGCAAATGGGTGGAGAAGGGTTGTGGGTGGGGAGAGGGGAAAGAGGTCGCGGAAGTTTTCTTGCCACCAACTTGGGGACAATTTCTTGGCCTGGCCTGAACTGAACTAAACTGAACTGATCGTCACTCGGCCAAGTTTAGTCTGCAGTCTTTTAGTTTTCTTTTGCTGCCTTCTGGTCCGGGTATCGGTCCTACTCCTGCTTCGTCTACTGATTGTGCTTGATTTTTTATTTATTTAATTTGCGGGTTGGGGTTTCTTTAGTTTTTTTTGTTCTCTCCTTCTTTTCATTTTCAATTTTTTTGTTTTTGTTCTTGTTGTTGTCATTTGCTAAATATGTTGTTTTTATGCGAATGGCAAATGGACAAAAATTAACTGCAGTAGCTTTTTAGTTGGCACTTGAAAGCAATAATGACATTCGACGCCACATACCAAGCAGCTGCCCAGGCGACCAACAGGGAATGGACCAGGACCAAGACCAAGACCAAGACCAAGGACTAAGATCAGGCAGACAGAAATTGAGTCTGGGTGTGCGTATATTTCTATGTGTGTGAGTGTGTGTTTGGAACAGTCAATCGTGCGATCGCTTCGATTATGGGCAATGCCAAGATGATGATGAAGAGAAGAGAGAGAGAGAGAGAGAAAAAAAAAACAGACGCCGGACAAGCTGCGCCTCCACCTCCACCACAAGCATCACCTCTTCTCCTCACACTGCTTCTCGATGTTCATTCTCATCTTTCTTTAGATGGCAATGGTGGCCAAGTAACCGAAACTATTTCTCATATACAACGATAAATTAAAAGCCAAGTTTTTAAACGACCAAATTCTTGTCGATCAAAATTCCATTGGTGGCAATAACTTGGTTGTACGTGCCAATGGCTCTGGCACCAGCACTAGCAGCACAGGTCCAGGACCAGGCAAATGCTATGCCATGCCAGGACAGGGCCAGAAGAACAACATCCATAACCATAATGTGGCGACATTTTCTGACAGAAGGCAACAACATCAAGAATAGAACTGATGATGCTGAGAATTTTCAAGTCACAACAACTACAGAGAGGGCGAAAGAGAGAGCGACAGAGAAAGAGAGAGGTGTAAAGGTAATAGCCCGTCCTTAGTTGGCTGAGGGGTTCGTCTTCTACCTTCATTTCTACCCTAAGCATCTGGGGTGAGTGTTTTTCTTGGTTCCTTCGTTACCCCTAAGCAAAAGTAGCCTATCATCTTGAAGGTAATCTAACGGCTGTAAGGAATAACCGTTATACCTGCTTCACAGACAAATTTCATTGGATAATATTTTGGCATTTGCCTACCTGAATTTCGTTTCAAATATGCAAAACAGTTACCCTATGCCCTGCCCTTCGTAAGGGTCTTTCGGGCGTCTTTCTCATTTTTTTTTTAGCAGCACCAAGGAAATGGAAACCGGAACTCAACTCAATCTCCAATTGCGCCAAAAACAAACACACAAACAAACAAAACAATTCGATAAAGGTAACTTTTTTTATTGTTCTCCCTTTTCTATTTTGCGCTATTGTCATCAGGAAGTCCAAATTCCGTTACAAAAAGCGCTCAACAAAAACATTTTGGACATTTCGAAAAATGAAAAATGCGCGGGAAAGCACTAGAAGCATCTGCTATGTGGACAGATCCACGGGGAGAATCCCGAAATGTCAATTTCGGACTTTTCCCTTTTTTTATAACCCCAACTAATGAGTGGAATTCGAATTATGAATCTTCATTCTGACAAATCCTTTTCTCAAAATTACTCAAATTACTGAACAGAAAGTCGGAAATTTTTGATGGAACCCTTCCCGAAAATATATATGAAAAATATATTTCTTTTGATCGTTGAAAGAAGAGATTTAAAATGAAAACCCTCACAAAACGTTGAAGTCATCAACAAAAAAGGAAAAATGAAATCTAAGGTACTTAACTTTGCTTAATTTAATCTTTTTAAATGGCTTTAAAAGAAAACTCAAAAGAGAAAAGAATATTCTCAAAGAAATAAAGTTGTTAGATACGAAAGAAAACTATTATTTCATTTTAGAAACCAAGAAAATGTAAATTATTGAACGAAATTAATTGAGAAATATTCAGAAGAAGAAAGAAAAATCTTTCAAAAAATGTTCAACGATTATCAACTGAAATCAAAATTTAACCAAATTTCATCTTAAATTGAAAGAATTCCTAGAAATAAATCGAATGTTCTACAATCTGAAGGGGGCAGCTGGCCTCCCCTGCCCATTTTTGGCAACGGCCTTGCCCCCAGCAGACCTCACCTGAACAGGTGAATATTAAGGAGTTTAAAAGCTGAATAATTATACTTGAGTTCTGAGTGAAAATTGTAGCTAAGCTATAAATTTCAATTATGGAAGGCAAATTATAATTTCTTTAATAATTTGACTAATTTGAAGTAAAATTACTAAGCTAAATGATATGCAATAAATGTTTGGTTATCAAAATATCCAAGATTTGACTTAAGATCAATATCTAGTATGTTAGGGATCGGTAAACTATATATGTATATTAAATAGTTTCCATAGTTCTCTAAACATACGAACTATATAAACAAAAAAATTCTTTTGGGGCCCAGATTATTAATTAATTTAAACTTAATTTATGCATTTGAAATCATTTACTCACTTGTTCCATTTGCATTGCGTCCAAAGATCTTGCCCTGTGGACTTAAAATGGGACTGGACGATGCCGACGGAGCACCCGATAGTGAACGTTGACCCTCCGATAGTCCGCTGGCCATGGATAGATTATTGACATCCTCCTGTTTGCAGGCTTCAATGCTGGTGGTTAACAGTGACTGGGACTGGGACTGCGATTGGGATTGGCATTGCGATGTGGCAACAACATTGGTGGGCGTACCAGAGCAACTTGAGGCAGCTGCCGTCTGGGATTGACTGTGACATTTGCTGCTGCTGCTGGTACTGGCAGCTGGCGAGGGCGTTGTTGAGGCCACCACCATGGTCATGGATGTGGTTACTGCTGATGTTGGTGTTGTTGCTGTCACTGTAGTCGGAGAGTTTGCCTCCATTTTTAAGAACAAATTCTGAACAAATTGCTGACGACGTGAACGTAAACGGGAACGGGATGCAAACAAGAACCAGGCACAAACACAAACAATCAAAACAAAATGCATGCAAAATTTTCAAAATATTACAAAAAAAAAAAAAAAATAAACCAAAGAACAAAAAAAAAACCGAAAAACAAACAAAATTTTTTTGTTTTGGGATGCACTAAAACGAACTACCAGGAAGCAAAGAATCTACTAATTGACTAAGTTAAGTTTATGTCGCTGAAGATAGTTTTTGGATAAGCACAGAAATTCACGAGAGCGCGCTCTAGGATTTTGATCTTTGTCATCCGCTTAGCTCGAGGCCAGACGAACTTCTGTTGTTGAGCTACCGCGTGGACAGCTCGGGAACCCTTTTTTGACGACGACGATGACGACAACGGCAACGACAAAGACGACGACGGACCAAGCCGCAGACCGCTTTCGTTTTCTTCAAGGGAAACATCTTTGAGATACTTTCAAAAGAGAAGAAAAACATGTACATAAAATCACGCAGCAGCAGACGAAAGGGTTAAAAAAACACACACACACATACATACACTCAAAAGGATAGACCCGATGTCCATGCCAAGAGAGGGAGAAAGACCAAGGAGAGATACTGAGCCAGTGAGAGAGACAGGGAGAGGGAGAGAAAAAGAAATGCCAAGACATTGGCGCTTCTGGCTGATCATGAGGGTAAGTTTTTCTACACAGATTCCACCAAAGGAAGCAACAACCCGAGTCTCTGCGTCTCCGTCTCCTATTAGAAGCAAGTCGAAGACTTCAAAAGTCTTCGGGTTCCTTAAGTTCACTTCTTGCTTTCCTTTGAGTGAGTTTTTTTTCTCTCTTTTGTTTTTGTTTGTGCTCCGCCTACTGAGAATAACTCAAATTCTCAAATTTTTCGATGCTTGGGAGTATTTCTCAAAGATCCTTTTGCTCATTTCCTCATTTTCAAAATTAGAATTATTTTTTTTTTTTTTTTATGTTTCTTTTTCCGTTAAAATTGAAATTTCTTAACGTTCGAGTAATCATGGATATGCAAAATAGTTTTTTTCTTCTGTATTTTATATATTTATGGTATATACAAAAAGTGTACAATAGGTTTTATGTTTTTTTTTAAGTTTACTCTAAGTAAGAGGAAGGGGGGAATACTTTAAAGATTTTATCGATTAATCGTATATAATAAAGGGTTAATTTTTATATAAAATTTTGTTAATTTATTATTCGATTCATTTAGAATTAAGTATGAATAGATTACACTAGGATGGGATTTTAACTTTAACAGTCGTAGAGTGTGGAAAGTGTATGTGTGTTTGTGTGTGTGTGTGTTTGGGAGGAAAGGGCTTAAAGGGAAATGGTTTGTTAGTTATATAGACACCTATTATAAATTATTCACGCTAATAATCTGATTAATCCAGCCGATAAACGATGATGTCTTCACATAGACACCAGGAACATCGACTCGTCCGCAACCAAAGCCCCAAGATACAAGGCCAGCAAGCTCATAGAAGCCATCATCCTGGCATACCAATGGACCACCGCCATCACCTTGACAGGCATCGTGTCCCTCCTCGCCGCCAGCACAAAAACTCGATGCGGGCAATATAAAGATTTTCTCCGTAACAGCATTCACTTTACGTATACATTCCGTATCACTGACAATTGGAATTTCCGCTTCGCGTACTCGCAAAGGAATGGGACCAGCTGCAAAAACAAAACGAAAGTTATATACATTGAGATCAGAGAGTCCAATAAATGTGGTTTTACCCTCGCCCATGTAACCATAACCGGTCACAGTGCATCGCTTGCCAGCCGCATGACTAACTCCACGTGCTGGCAAACAGACCAAGCAGACGCCATCTCTCAATTCAGCCTGACCATGTAGCTTCAGCAGGGCAATATCATTGTCCAGTGTCTGGCTATTGTGATTATGATGTATATAAGTGGTGGCCACACGCAATGTCTGAGCTCCCGGACTTCCGTATTTACGTGTCAAATCGTAGTCACCCACACGGACATAGATCGCATCGCCGGAACGCACAATGCTAAGAGACAGAGAGAGATATTATGTATATTCTTTAGGGAAATTGGATTATCCGGGGATTCTACATACTTGGTCACACAGTGGGCAGCCGTGAGGACCCATTGGGTGCCAATGAGTGCTGCACCGCACAGATATTGATTGAGGGAATTGATCAAGGCCACTTGCCAGCACCATTCACCATTCTCACCATCCTCGCCACCCACAACCCGTGCCCGACGTCGATTGCTGGTGTTGTTGTAGTTCATATAGACTGATTGCTGATAGTAATCCGGATAGACAACATCAGTGGGTTCGCCATCATCGTGATAGGAGCGCAGTTGATTACTTTGGACACTGCCCGTCTCGACCAGATCGCCCAGTTTATCGTTATGTATTTGAATGGGCACAATGGCCGAACCGAGGATAAGGCGTTCATTGGATTTATTAAAGCTGCTGGCATACGATGGCGATGTGGCCATCGATTGACGAGCAGTTCGTTGTACTCCGTACTTGGCTCGGGCATACGACACCAGTGAGAGAGCCGGGGATCGAGCTAGGCGTCGGCCTGTTCGCAGGGTTCCCTTGACACCGCAAACATACTTGGAATAAACATGTGGACGGGGTGTGGTCGATGTGCTTGTTGTTGTCGGTGGAGTTGTGGTCGGTGGCTGCGGTTGGGGCGGCAAGCCAGGTCCAGATCCATAGTAATCTCCATAATTGGGCAATGAAGGCGGAGGTCCTGGCGGATAGGGGTTCGGATGATGTGGCGGCAAGTGACCAGATAGTCCCTGCTGCTGCTGTTGTTGTTGTTGTTGCTGTGGTGGCGGCGGTGGTGGCTGATTGGTCATGTATGGATATGCTGGTGGTGGCGGTGCCTGAGGTGGATATGCCTGTGGTGGACCCATGGGCGGCGGTGGCGGTGGTGGCGGATAGTACGAGGCCGTATCGTTGCGTGTCTGGAACTGTTGCTTTTCCAGTATCTTACTCTTGGGTGCACAGCAAATCTGTCCGGAACGCTTGCATCTAAATAGATCGGTCATCTCGGCATTTTCTAAAGAAAAACAAATGTCAAATCACCATCGAAGAAGATAGACACGATTTTGGACTACTACTACTACTCACTAAAGCATGTGAAGCTCAGCAAACTGACAATACATGAGCCGGGGCATTCCTCTCGCAGATCGGGACTCGGTGTATTGGGCAGCACATAAGGCGGCGCTGTGGGTGGTGCAGTGGGCGATGGTGTTGGTGGGGGCAACTTTGGCTTGGGTGCTCCTGCTCTTGAATTATCACAACACACAGAGCCCTTGGCACAATTCGTTGGGGTCGAAACCAGAATAGAAGGACGTTCACAGAATGCCGCCATTATGTTGAGCAGACAGAAGCCCTGACAACGTGGTGGACTTTGTGGCGGTGGTGCAGTTGGTGCTGGCGAATTTAGAGTGTTCTCGGCAAAGGATATAATTGTCTGTAGTAAGTCTCCACCACCCAGCGAAGTGGTTGGCGCTGGTTGAGGTGCTGGCGAGGCTGGACGACTTGGTTTCTTGGCTATTTTGGTAGCCGGTTTTGTTGTGGTCACAGGAGATTTCGATGGTGAGGCCTCCGAGGCACTGCCAGTTACACAACAACTGCCCTCGCCGGGACAGAAAGCATCGGAATCGATGTCATCGCAAAAAATGGCAAAAATGCCATTCATGCATTCTCCTTCGCATTCTTTCAGAACTTGCCCCTGGCCTTGTCCTTGGCCTGGGCGTGTCTTCTCAAATGTGGTTTCATCCTCATCATCTTCCGGCTCACCATCATCATCCTCTTCCTTTTCAGCAGCCGCCTCTGTGGTTGTTGTCGTTGTTGTTGGCGGATGCTTCTTGTGTTTTGTGGGTTTCTGAGTATTATTATTTGTCCGAGCTGGCTCTGGAGTTGTGCTCGTCGTGCTGCTTGTGCTTGTGGATGAGCTTGTGCTGCTGCTTGAACTCGATTTCGATGGTGGAACGGATTTCTCTGCAATTGTCTGATTGCTCTTCAAATTTCCCATGTGCTCTAGAGAAGAATGAATGAAACTTCTTTTGCTTTTTCTTGTTGCATTTTTTTACTTACTGGCTGGTATATAGATATCTTTTGGCAACTTGCCATTCGAGTATTCATCCAGGGAGACACAACATTTGGTACCTTCCTTACACAAACCATCACTGGTCAAATAGGCCTCACAATATTCCGCAATGCGATCGGCCACACAAACACCCGTACAATCCTCTGTGATATGAATTTGAATTAGTATTGCTTTAAAAGGTGTCCTTTAAAACTTACTATTCTCATCATCTGCTTTGGTGCTGTCAAGATCTTTATCCTTGTTAGGTTTGCTATTCGTGGACTTTTTGGTGGTGCTTGTCTTCTTGGTGGTTGGTGCTGTGGTCGTTGGAGCCAAAGTGGTGCTAGGCGGTCGCTTAGTCTGTGGCTTCGGCTTGGGCTTGGCTGTCGTACTAGTGCTGGTTGCTGTGGTAGTTCTTTGCGTCGTCCTTTGTGTTGTCTTTTGTGTGGTTCGATGCGTAGTTGTACTACTCGGTGCGGCTTTAGTGGGGTTAGTGGTAATGGTTTTCGGTGTGGTTGTTCCCCTTACAGCAGTCACATTTTTACCTTAAACACATATGTATATGTATATTACATTTCCATTATGAATTTGAATCGTTCGTGTATTCACCTGGTGCATTCTCAATGCAACATTTCATACTGGGCGAAGGGCAGGGCACATCGTCAAGCACTTCATAGCAGATCAGAGTGGCCAAGGTATGAACACAAACGCCAGGACAATCCTTGGCATCGGCTGTGCTAGTTATAGTATCCAGAAGGCCTAGCAAAGGACACCTTTGATTAAATCTTCTGGCTAAGCTTTGTTGCATTTTACTTACCCGATAGAAAACTTCCAGCAAGGGAATCATCCTGAGCCTGAGCCAATGGCAGTTGGCTTAACCACAGGCTGAGACACAATGTTAGGAGCACACTTGAAAACTTTGTCATTGCACAATTATTTTGAACTTGTCAACATGTGTTCATCGCTTCTACAAGAATCTGTACACACAGCACAAACAGAGAGAGACACACAAAGTAGATAGAGGAGAAGAAAAGATTCACATTGTGTGATAATTAATGTTTTTTGTCAAGTGAAAGTCCAGACAAAATGAATCATCTGCCCATGTAACCCCACTCTAGGTGTGTGGGGTGTGGGCCGAGTGACGTAATTAAGCATAATCATTGCATCTTTGTGACTGGAAATGATGGAATGGATGGATAGATGGATGGACCTTCTACCACAAGCTATGTAAGAGCATTGGCCTAGAAAGAGCTCTGCTAAAGTTGTAAATGATCGTCTCTTCTTGTTTGGCAATTGATAAGAGGAGCTCTGGTTAACTTCGAAAAAGAAAACCAGTTTCTCTGATATCATATGGGTATGGCTAGTGGTAGAGCTGGTTCTTGGTTCTTTTTCATTTTGCTTCTTCTGTGGCAGGTGCTTTCATCCATCCATACATCCATCACTACCATTTCCAATATTCAATATCAACAATTCCCGTTCTTAGTTCTCGTTTTCCGATTCCAATACCAATACCAAATTTGTTTTATTATTATATACGAATGTGAGAACTGAATACTAAGAACTCCCTCCCCCCTCTCTACGCAAAACCGAAAAATTCTTTCTTCATAAATTTATGCATTTAGGTTGACCAGAAGAAGAATGGAAATGGAAATGAAAACATAAACTGGTTCCGCTCAATGCAAAATAATTATGGTAGGTATATAGTACCCACATACATACATACATATAAAGATATAATGATAAAAACAAAACATTTAAATCTGCAAGATTAAATACGAATTTATAATACCCTATGACAAATTCATTTTCAAACAAATAAAAGACGATTTCAAATGGAAAGAAGTCAACTTAAGATTTAATTTTGAAGGTTATTTCATTTAAATATTGACCCAAGACAAGGTCATGAGAGACATCTTAGATCTTACTTTACCTACATATTGTGCACATTTTGTGAAAAGTAACTAACTTTTAAGTGTTGTCATTTACAATGGGGTAAAAGTAATGGCATTCTTGTTAGATCGCACAATTAACAACCATTTATGAATGAAATAGAAAGTAAGTACACACTCACACACACACACACAACGAAACGAAGCGAAATGAAACCTTAAAGATCGAGATCTTTAGCGAAAGTGCAGACCCGGCCGGCAGCCCGCAAACTCCTGACTACAAATGACTAGATAGATGGATGGATGGATGGATGGATGGATCACGTGCCAAGTTAAAAGCTTTCTACAATCAACCGGAAATTTCCTAAAAAACCAACAACAATTAAAACCTAAAAGCATGACTTAGTTCAAGTGTTGTTCTCTCATTAGAAAGTGACATGAATTAAGTTGCAAGAGTTGCAATAGATATCTATGTATGTATGTGTACATAAGTAGATTCCACAAACCGCTCCCAAAAAACGAAACAAAACGACCAAGAACCTTAATGCTTCTGGCACGTAACTCTCGATTTGAAGAGGAAGAAAACGCTACCTATATATTCAAATGGATTTGGGGTCAGACACACTCTCGACATTTCTCCCCACTTCTTTTTGGTTGGCATGGCTTGGCTTGGCTTGGTTTGGCTGTCAACGTTGTGTTGTGTGTTACCCCCGCCTACGCCATCATGAATACCAAGTCCGACACCAAAAAGAAAATAAACTGAAAGAATGAAGCCCGAACCAGCCGAACACACAGAAATGAGAAACAGAAAAGAACGGTAAAACTAGGTCAGATGCATAAGGCGCGACGGTGTTAAGTTCTTGGCATGTGAATTATGCCTTGAAATTCCAGTTGCTGAATTTGAATTTCACATTGGGCCAGTCCAAGCCGTGCCAAGTCAAAGTCAAAGTCAGAGCCAAAGCCAAAGCGAGTCTCAGACGAGAACCAAAACCCCGTATGAAAGAAATTCTTTTTAGGAAAAACAAACAAACATACAAAGATAGAGATGGAGATGGTTAGATAGATATGTATCTGATGATCGTACGGTTTCAGTTTAACGGTAAATACTATATATATAGACACACACACACAGACACACAGAGAGAGAGACACACGCATTTATGTAGATACGTATACGCATATTTGGCTTAGCTATTTGTCTCTATATACATACATAAAAGTTTAGTTGTAGTTGCAAAAAAAAATATATAAAAAAATTAAGAAAGAACGTCTTATTTGTGTTTTTGGCTTCTTTCATTTTTAGCACTTCCATAAAATAAAAAATCCCGAGACAAATTTATAGACAAATAGACCGACAAAAGTTGTCATAGTTTTTTGGCCTAAGGCTCTACTTCTCACATGAACAAGTTATGCGACTTTTTGTTGTTGTTGTTTGTTTGTTTGTTTGTTATAACGGTAAGATCGGCAGAACACACTTCTAACAGCTCTGAAAGCTGCCTGTGACAGGTGCTGCAGGAGTTAACTTTTGCCAGAGCCAGAAGAACTACTCAGAAGACGACAACTATTAGATTCTTCTCTCATTTGAACCACATTTACTCACAGTCACACTCACACACACACACACACATAGACAAGTAAAAAGAATAAAAGCAACTAAAAAAAAAAACAACTCAAAGCACTCAAAAAAAAAAAAAAAAAAGAAAGAACAAAGTGTCCCGGGGGAAAGTAACTAACCGTTGAGGATGAGGGCGACTGCACCTTGCGAAAGCCAAAAACAAACTGACCAAACGCTCAAGGTTCTCATTGCTTGGTAAGCTGCTGCTGCTGCCAGACCAAGTCAGGCCCCAAAGACCATACACAGGCTAGCCCAACTAATTCTGGACTCTTGGACCATGAGGAGAAAGTGAGCAAAACGAAATGAAGAGAGAGACAGAGAGAGAGAGAGAGAGAGAGAGAGAACAAGAAGCCAAGAGCCATTAAAGAGAAATACCTGACTCTCTTATGGTCGTTCGTCTCTCTCGCTATCTCTCTCTTGGCCACCTGTTGGTTATTGCCTTCTGCCTTGACTGATTGGCCGGCCTTACCTGCTCATTTGGCCAGGCAATAAATAAGGATCGAATTGCTTTCGAATTGCGGATCACACCTTCGATCGTCGAGTGCTGCGATTTGGCAACAACCCTTAAACATTTTGCCAATCTGCTCACCACCACCCGGAGTGTGCCCATTTATAGGATTAGGATCATTTGCCATCGACATCTTGGCACTCACTCCATGAGGAAGAGATTTAGTTATGCAAATTTCAAGTGGTTTGGTTTTCGCGAATGTAAAACACATCAGTTACACACATTCACACATATTCTAATATATTTTTTGCTAGAAGATTATCCACCCTACCTGAGAGCTGTTGACATTGGCCTGTTGGCCAAACATTGTAAAATTGCAATTATTGTTTATGAACAGCAACCTCCTAACCCTAATGAGAAACTAAGATGGAAATTTTTGCATGCTTCGACCAATTTGCATAATCCTTAGGCGTAGTGCCAAGGACTCGCAGTAGTTAAAAGATATTCTCCAACTCTTTCATTTTCTAAGATTTCTTTGGATAATTAGCCTCTAGGCGATTTATACTTGAATCGGATGTTCCCAGGCTCTGTGATAGAGACAGACAACAGCCGGCAAAAATCTTCACACGACAGTCTCAAATCGAAATTTGAATAAAATCCTGACGATCCTCACAAAAAAAAAACGGCAGAAAAAAAAAACCGAAAGTGGTAAAAAAAAGTGAAAAAATTTCAGAAAAAAAATGAGAAAAAAATTATTTATCATTCTTTGCATGCGTTTATGAGACGAAAGAGCTCTCTGTGTGTGTGTGTATGTATTTTATACCTGGCCAAGGCAAATAGATAAGGAACAAGCAGCAAGGACCTCCAGAGATTGTGTCTGTGTGTGTTGGTGGTGGTGGTTGCTGTTTTTGGTCGCCGTGATTCCGCGTCCTGCGTATGCAAATTACTCGCCCGAGTCCGTGATGATTCCTTTTCAATTCTGAACAAAGCCGAGGGTCGCCCTGTCCATGTTTGTGTCTGCGTTTTTTTCTTCTCTCTTTTTTTATACATTAATCGTCCTATTTAAAAAAAAAATTGATTAAACCCTTTTTCGGTATCTGCGTTCTTTTTTTTTCCTTCGATTTTTCCTCATTTTTAAACGGAGGTTTCTAGTCTTTTTTTTCTGCTCATCCCGTTTTGCTGTAAATTTCACTTTTATCGTGAGAACTTTAGATAAATGATGAGCAGAATGGGATAGAATGAATTATGGGCGACAGGATCATATAAAAAGTATAGTCATATCGTGGCTCATATAAACTATATAGAATCTCATGGGATCATGCAAAAAGTTTAGTCAGTCAGAGTGGAGACAAGTTATACAAATCTGCCATAAAACCTTCAAGTCTCACTTAAAGTTGATGATTATTTAAACCGAATGCATTATTCAAAATATCGACTTTTGTTGTGGTTAGTGTGTGTGTTTCGTTTTTGTCTAACAATAAGTAGACTTAATTTACCTTTGACACATATAGAGAGAAAGAGCGACGGATAGAGAGAGAGAGAGAGAAACCTCAGCTTAAATCATTGAACTGACTGCCCCCTTAACCCTCATATTCTCTGTTACAATTCACCACCCCTAAAGGTCATGTCTGATCTGATCGGATCTGATTTGACGTGATGTGATCTGATGCTGATGCTGATGTAGCTTGTGTTTTTTCTATTTCTTGTGTTTAATTTGCATATTGAGGGTCATGTTCATGAGGGGCAGAGCAAGGGGTTTGTCATGGGAACAAAGGACGCATTCTGAATTAAAGAATAGATGGAAATCAATATTTGAGGTAATTAATTAACAGCATCAACAATAAACCAACAGCGATCGCACTTAGCAATCAATTGATTGACAATTCAATATTATCGTCATATTGATTGCTTCATCTAATGCTTAAAAAAATCTATGGGCATTTATATATGTATGAAATTTCTAAAATATAATTTAGCTAAAATATAGTTTTCGTTTAAAGTTTTATTCATAAGCAAATGCTTTATTTTAAATTTTGAGCAATGGTCACATCTGAAATTTTAGTTTATTCTGTTTTGAAAGCCTCTTTATAATTTGTTAAAGAAAAAAAACACGAAATACTTTTCAAATTTTGCCGCCTATAGGTTTAAAAATAGATCTGGCAGCACTGGCCAAATGTATAAAGCGCCCTCTATATGTGAGGAAGAATGTCCGCATGTATCGATAAACAGCATGCTTTGAGTTCGATAAATTATCGTTTTATTAGTCTGGCAATGCTGGTTGCTTGTCCACCACTGCCGGTGTTTGTTTTATTTATCAAAGTTGAATTTCGACATGGAAGAAGATGACCAAAAAGAATACCGTTGGGAAACTGGCTATGAGAAGACATGGGAGGCCATCAAGGAGGACGACGATGGTATGCTGGATGGCGCCATCGCAGAACTTATACAAAAGGCCAAACGCCAAAGGCAGGTCGAGAAGACCAAACAAAATCGCCTTGGTATGATGAGGCACGTTTTCCTAGTCATAGATTGCTCCGAGTCCATGAGTGTCCCAGATCTGAAGCCCACACGTTTGCGTTGCACTCTCAAGCTATTGGAAATCTTTATTGAAGAGTTCTTCGATCAGAATCCCATCAGTCAGCTGGGCATTATAGCCCTAAAGGCTAAGCGGGCGGAGAAAATCTCAGAACTGACTGGCACCTCGCGTGTTCATCTTAAGGCTCTTGAGAGGTGAGTCTACAGAATTCCGATTCGGATCTATAATGGCATTTTGGTTCATCCTCTTCGTAGCTTAGCAAATGTTGTGCTGACTAGCGAACCATCACTACAGAATGGCTTGGATTTGGCTCTGAAGACCCTTAAAGTGGTGCCATCGCATGCTTCGCGAGAGATTGTCATCATAATGGGATCCCTGACCACATGTGACCCGGTGGACATCAACTCAACCATTCGTGAACTGAAAAAGGAGGGCATACGCTGCTCCGTCATATCATTGTCGGCGGAAATCCATGTGGCCCGCTATCTGGCCAAAGAGACAATGGGCTCATATGGCGCCGTACTGGATGATGCCCATTTTCGGGATCAATTGCTCTCGCAAGTAGATCCTCCACCCGCTGCCAAGACACAACACAATTCCCTCATTCGCATGGGCTTTCCGCATAACACGAGCAACGAGGCGGATGGCAAAGATGCCCCCCTGTCCATGTGCATGTGCCATATCGATAATGTGGACGAGCCCAGCGAGCTAACCACAACGGGTCACTATTGCCCGCAGTGCCAGAGCAAATACTGTGAACTGCCTGTGGAATGCCAAGCATGCGATCTCACATTGGTATCAGCTCCCCATTTGGCGCGCTCCTATCATCATATATTTCCGGTTCCAAATTTCCAAGAGGTGCGCCACGATCAGCTGCCAGGTCCAACAGAATGCTTCTCCTGTGCCAAGCAACTTGGTGCGGTGGCCGACAAGACTGTATACAAGTGCATCCATTGTAGGGAGATCTTCTGCCTCGATTGTGATATATTCATACACGAAACCCTGCATGCCTGTGTCGGTTGTAATAGCACCCATGGTATGTCTGGTCTGGTCTATCAGGCGCAGCAGCAGCAGCAGCAAGGCGCCAGCAAAGATGGCGAAACGCAGCAACAACAACAGCAGCAGCAGCAACAACAACAACAACCAATGGATGAATCTGCATCACCACCCACATCAAAGCGGCGTCAATTTAACATGTAACACTACAATAAACACAAAAACATTTCTTAATAAAAAAAAAACCAATCCTAAACTGAATTACCTTCAAAATATTCTTTGCTGACAAATACTTTGACTCCAAAAAAAAACCAAAAAACAGAACGAACAACGGAGCGACTAAAACTGAAGAAACAAAAGTTGTCCCTAATCTTTAAAGAAACTTTTCTTCTGTGGGTTGACAGGAAAAGTTTAAAAAATCTAAACATTTTGCTTTCAATATGTTGAATCTAATAAGCTTTATCTTTTTAGAAATAGTAACAAATTTCGAAAAATGTAGAAATTGAACTAAGCAATTTACTACTACGATTGGTTGCTTCTTAAAATCAATAGCGCACAATTAATTGCCCTCTAAGGTATGCAATAGGTAATCGATGGATTCGTTTTTTAAAGAAAAATTAAATGAATAAGAGAATATAGGGAATAAATGAAAGATCCTCGATGAAAACTGTCTTTTTATACAGTTTTACACATATTTTTTTTACACACAATTCCATTCGAATGAACACTTTGCTGTACATTGCATACTTTAGGGAACAATTTTCTTCCACTTTGCTTAACGTTTGACGTTTAACTCAAAACAATAGTAGTTAATATATTCAAATTAGATTAAGTGGCTTAGGGGTGTTGGTCATTGAAATTTTTTTATAATACAGGGGGGTGGAGTAGGTCATGAGAAAAAAGGGTCACGATTCTAGGGAACTGAGTAATCTGATATGAAAAAGAAAATAAGCATTTAAATCTGCATGACTATATATTTAAAAATATTCACAAAATACAATAATTCGCATAGATTTAGACAAGATATTACCGACTTTTTTTTGTTTTATTAATCAAAATTCTTTTTTGTAGTTTTCAAGAAGAGGTTTCAACTTTTAAGTATAGGATTATCCACTTACCATGTGACATTTATTACACTTGAAAAATGAAATGACAATTCCAGATTCGGGTTACATAAATGGCTTTTAGAAAATAGGTATTAACACAGGACTCGTCATAAAGGCCAGGCACTCTTTTAATGCCTTTTTCATAGTTTGCCATACCTCGAAAATGGTGAAATGTGTTGCCTGGGAAAGTGTAGTTTTGCTCTCCTTAGATGTGGTCCAATGGCTTAGCCATTAGCCATTTACATATTAGTTAGCTTTGTTTTGATTTTATTTTTTGAACTTCAATTCTGATTGCAAGAATCCACGAACTTCGGTTTGCTAATTGTGTCTTACTTAAGGTTGTATTCTTGGTCGAGAGCGTGTTCTTACGAGGGCTGTTAAGAGAGTTCTCGGCCTCCAAAGTAAACTAAAAGAAAAAGGTATCCTGCTGGCAGCAAGAATAACTAGGCGCAGGATCGTTTAAAATTCAAATTTAAACCGGATTTAGATTAAGCATAGATGGCATTTTGGCCTCGATGCCATTTAGAGTTCTAGGATTCTAGTAACAAAAAAAATAGCTATTCTGCGTCGATTGCACTTTTGGTTCAGAATTACTGACTGTATCCTTGCAGCCGGACGAGAAAAATGCATCACATGAGGCTGAATTTGAACACGTTATTCTCAATACTCTAAAGAATAATTTAGATTAAACAAAGAACAAAATACCGCCCTAATAATGTGTTAATAAATGATGCCAGGATGTGCCATGTCGACTCTATTGTTTGTCCTCTTCGAGCCTTCGAGATTCTTTCAGATTTGACCAAGAATTTCCTTAATGCTATCCAACTGATGTCAGCTTTGACTAGTTTTAGAACTTATTTTATGCTTAATAATTATGATTGTTTTTTGTGTGTTGTTTCTCTTTTTTTCCAGCCCCCACCAAATAATTATTGTGGCTATTGTTGTTGTCGTTGTTGTTGTTGCTGCCTGTCACAGTTAATTTTTTTCTATGCCAACTTGGCGGACTTTTGTCTGTTGCCGCTGCTGATCGTTCACGAGAGTTCGTTCATTCATCGCCAACATTCATAGCTTTCGGTCCGTTGAGTTTTTGTGTGTGCGTTGAAAAATTTTGCCATTTTTTGTAGTCGTTTTTTTTGTTGTGCTTTTTTTGAGGTGCTACTACAGGTGGTTTTACGATATATAGCAAATACGTATGAGTGTGCGTTGGTGTGTGAATTTTCAAGTGCGTGCCTGGAGAGTTTAGAGTTTATTGTTTCATATTTTGAAGTCATCGCAGGTAGGTTGAGGTTGTCTATACTATATATATACGTGTGTGTGTATATAAGAATCATAAAAATCCAAAGCTAAATCAATGGCACTGCTTTAAACTAGTAGCAAACTGGTTTTAGCTAAATTAAACCCTTTATGATATTCCAAATGTTCTCGGTTGTGTTTCTCGTTGTTGTTGTTGTTGTTATTGGTCGGTTCAATAATTAAGAATTGTCAAATTATATTTAAAATTAATGATGTCTAGACTGGCATATATGTGACTAGACTAGACTAGACCTGAAACTGGAATTGGTATTGGAATTGGAAAGGAATGATATGCATAAAGTGACTTCCTTGATGCCTTGTTTCCACATTTCTTTCTTTTGCCAACCTTGAACCAATTCATCATTAAGTAGATCTCGTAACTAGCATGCACATTCATTAGGTGCATTCTAAATTAGACCGATCTCAGTCTGTCTCTGACTGACTGACTGAATGAATGAATGAATGACAAAATGGTCGGAGCAACAAATCTGAATCGTCTGACCAGTTAATTACCTAGTATGAAAAGAAAGATGCATTTCCGCATCGAGCCCCACAAATTTCGCCAATTTCGTTTCGGTGTGTGAAAGTGCAAATGAATTAGTTAATATCACGTGTATATATGTATACAAATACACCTAATACATACATATATATATCAACTGACAATTGAAAGTAATTAACAACATTCTGATTCGGAGTCGAGTCTGCTAATTGAGGAATTCGTGGGCTTGTTCCTGCCAAAATTGCTTGTATTCCGGTTTTTTCTTCTTCTTCTTCTTGATTTGCTGCTGTTTTAGTGAAAATGAATGCAGCCAAAAATTTTCATTAGCTCTGCCTTTTCTACATGCCGCCCCCCCTCTCGCTCCACCTTCCACCCTCTGAGGCGTTAAGAAGAAACTAACACACAAAATTTTGCCGTAATAATAATTTATGCTGAAAAAGGACCAAAAATTGTTGAATAGAATGGAAGGGTAGGTAGGGCCAATCGGGATAATAGAGGAAGAGGAAGAGCCAATATACTTGAAGGGTGGCGCCGACTCAGCTCGACTTTGATGCTGGCAAAAGTTTTGTGTGCGGCTAATCACTTGTTAAGTTATTTGTTTGAGGCATATTTGAGGCTACCAAGGAGTTGGGGAGAATACGAAGGACTGGCTGGCTGGCTGGCTGATGATATGATGGAGGCAAAGGCATAGACGGAACGGAGACGGATGCGGATGCCATTGATTGTTGCTGCCTTTTGGCTTGTTAGCTGGTCTATGATAAAGTTATTTGCATTGTATAGAGGAAGTTTTGGGCCAAAATTGTTGTTATGCATATTAAAGTGGTTGATTTGTAATCAGTCATTAAAATTTAATTTCAAAATAAATTATGCAGCCATCTTAGAAGTACGCATAATATTACAAATACACACAAATTCATTTCTATATATAAAGCGATATCAATGAATGTGACCTAAACCGGTTTAAATTTCAATAACCAGTTCATATGACCGCTTGTTCCAATATGAATAAAGTGACAGAAACTGATTTGCCAGTAATGTATATAAGTATATAACTATATATTATAGGGGCATATATTAACTGCAAAATCGGGCATACAATTACAAATGTTTTCAATGTATATTGAATTGGATCAAAAGACATTTGGTTCTGACATATGATAAACCGATTTTTAGCATATTTTTCAAGCTGTACATGAAATCATTCTAAAGGACCTTTTAAGGCTTAATAAAGATTGCAACTGAAATGTCTTAATATTGAGTTCACAGAGTATTAATGTATTTGAAAAGTAGTTTTACATAAAAACATGAAATTCTCTTTATTTAAACAAGGTAAATTCCAAAGTTAAATCAAATCTGTCAAATCAATAAAATTCTGTATAGATTTGGCTACAGAAAAAGACCATTAATACAGGTTTTACTGCCCGTAATTGGCAAAAACAATGCAGACATCGTCCAAAAAACTACCAAAAACTATATTCTTGGGCATCCTTAACGAAATTCAGAGCCATTTCCCGATTTAGCTTACATACTTACCTATTTGGCTCCATTCACCATGTATTGAAGTGATCAAATCTCAAAAAAGGGCAATTTTTTGGCTTCAATTGATTCTAAAGTTACAATATTCTCACATTTTTAGTGCTTTGTTGGAAATGTGAGTTGCTGAGGGATAGAAACATTAGTAGTTAAGTCGGCTTGGCCTTAACTTTTATTTCATATGAATGGAAAAAAATCGTAGATTCAGATATTGAAATATTATTAACAAAAATTGAGGTGGAGAAGTTTGCAGTGAAACGTAACGTATTTATAGTTGAAAGTGTTCTCAAAGTAAACTGAATGGTAAGTAAATGCGATACTGATCACAATTCAAACTAAACAAACAAAGAAGTTTACGTCTTAGAAGTCAAGTATAAAGATTAAGTATTAATATAAAGTCAATACTCTTCTCTGGATAGGGTAAACAAAACAGGTGGCAGGCGTTAAAGGAGCAACTTGAATTAGCATTTTCGGCCGGAGCTCTGATTATGGGTTATCGTATTATATTTACCTCTCCAATGTGTTAAATTGAATTTAAATTTAAACTGCAGGAAAAAAAGAGGCGTTGATAATGCAATTTTATTGTTTCTCATATTTCGTAAATTCTTTAATTAGTGACTTTTCGAACGATTTTTGAAAGAGAAATCGTGATATCGAACTCGAATACATAAATGGAATACAATATTGGCTCTTTTGTGGTGCAACACAGAAATAAAATTAAAACCAGATAACAAAAATATATTTAAATAATTAGATAGTATTATAATTTAATTATGTATAGATTGTACAAATTAAATAAGCTGATTTCTCATCTTTTTTGTGCGTTTTTGTTTGCTGGCTACAAAAGAGAAAAACCGCAAAAAAACAAAAAAAAAAAAAAAAAAAGCAAATAAATATAACATTTTTAAATATGATCAACAATAAAAAAAACAAAAAATAAAAAGTCGACAGAAGTAAACAATAAAAACAGACGGCAGGCAAATAACTTCCGGCAAAATTCAAATTGAAATTGAAATTGATAATCCTCTTTTCCTTCACCCATTTACTGACCGCCCTCTCAAACGGCCCCTCCGACCCACCCACCAATTAGAGAGAGAAACAAAAAAAAAAACACCTCTTTGATTATTAATATTTGAAAATGTGTGCGAACAAGTTTGTTAATTATTATTGGTTAATTGTTAATTTGCAAAAAAAAAAAACTTTGTGAAAACTCAAGGAGAAAAAATGCAAATCCAATGAAGAGCTATGAAAAACTTGCACTCCTCTGTATCTCTTCTCTCTCTCTCTCTCTCTCTCTCTCCTCTTTCCATCTCTTTTTCATGTATTAGTTGCAATTTGCAGTATGATTTTATGGCAGTCATGGTAGATCGTGGGAAGGGTGGGAGAGGAGGCTTGCGGCAAATTGTTCAAGTTAAAGTTGAAAGCTAAAGTTAGTTACTTTTTGTTGTTTTTTTTAATTGCAGCTGGCACGTGATAACCTTAACCCGTTTACCTTCAGTACCTATTTATGTATATATTTAGATGTTCATATAAAATTCCCCTCACGGCTCCTATACACAGATGCAGTGAGAGTCGCCACTAGGCGGCATTAGTGCAAGGTTGTTCCCACTAACGGAATTGAAATCAGGGGAATATGTAAAACTAAACACGTTTAATGCATATGATAAACGATAAATAACATATAAAAGTCACCTCGACTTACATATACATGCATAAATACAATAATGTCAGATTCCTAGAACTCAAATTGTATCATCGTAGAACTTTTGTATACAGTTATAGTCATACTCAGTATTAATTGAGTTGATTCATAGGTGTGTGTAGCAGCAAGTCCGAAAGACTATAACCCAAAGAAAGATCATCATTACAAAATATATACATATATACATCAGCCGACTATATGTGTGCTCGTGACTAACCATAGAACAATGATAATTAGATATCTCTTAATCATCACATAAATAAGATTATCAGTTCAAGATTATCAGAACCAAGCCTTATATTATATCATGATTATGTCTATATACATAGAAGATGCAAATCGTACTAATACAGATTGGGCCACTATATTTACAGCGGCTTTTCTCAGTTTGTTTGTCTTTTCATTAAGATCGGTTGACTATATCTCATATGTGACGACATCATCAGTGACTTTCATCAATAAAAACTTTGTTATTTTCTAGTTAATTGTTAAAAAAAAACATTAATATTTATCAGTATAATTTAGTTGTTATTGACTGTGCCAAGAGATCGATCAGATGACAGTATCTGTTATGCTGGAAATAATTTATGACTATATTCAAAATCGGCTTGCCCTCTGAACCTTTATAGTTTTATCAATATTTTGACATAAAGATATTCCCAATTATTATTCCCATTTATCTTAAAAATTACCAAAGACTTAAAGACAAAGTTTCATTCTATTCATTTCATTTAAATTTAGTTTTGTTTTTGAAGGTAGATAAAAGATTTAGCCAACTCCTTATTTTTACTTGAAACTGTTCAAATTTTGATATATCCAATAAAATGATTCATAACTCGCCTCTTAATTAAAGATTAAATCTATTACTTTGTATGTGAATTTAACATTTATTAAGTTCATTCAAAAGGAACCTATCAAAGTCAAATATTAGCCAATTTATTCTATAACCTTTTGCAATTTTGGTAAAACATTTTTGTATACAAATTCTCTTCGAATACTACGACTCTTTTTCGGGTCCTATGTATTTTTTGTTTAAATATTTAGAAATTTACTCGTTTTTTGATAATAAACTCTTCTTGATGAATTCTTTATGTTGATTTAACTAATTTACCATCAGTTTTGGTATTCTAAATCGTATATTTTGATTCATTCATTCATTTATCCTTTTTCATGTCGTATTTTAATCAACAAGAAGCCTCAAATATAATCCTCAAGGTGATTTCAAATAAAAACAAATATCCAAAATGCTGCGATCAGATTTTAAGCAATATGCATTTGCAAAAAGTTTTTAAACTCAACGTTAAATATTCAAATAAATTGATGCTAGTTTATTGGGATTCTTTCTCCGGAGGAACCACAAACATAAACCTCTGAGTATCTATATATTGAGATCTGGCAACCTCTTTGCCTTTAGTTAAACTGTAACTCTCTTCGGTTTCTACTTCTTTTGTCGATTTCCACTTGACTCTTGTCTTCTCTTTTGATAGTCTTTCTCTCGACTTTCTTGGCAAATATATTTCACACAGTTTTTTTTTGTTGCCCCGTGTGCTTTGCTTAGCTTTGCCTTGCAGCTTTTGTTTTATTTTCATACGTTGAAATTTTTTCTTAACTTCTTTTCATTGTTGTTGATTTTTTTTTAATATTCGGTTTTCGTTCTTGTTTTATTGTTTAAACATTTAGCGTATGACGAAACGTTTGTATGTACATTATATTTTTTGTTTTTGTTTCCCGTTTTTTTTTTTCAACAACTTTACATGTATTTATTGGGTTTTGTTTGCTGATTTCATCAAGTCTCGAGACATAAAACGTATAAAATCAATGTGATTGTGTCTTACGGGAAATATTTGAAGTCAAGTGCCATCAAGTGAAGGACACAAAAAACTGTTCCATACATTAACGAGAAGCACATAAATCATTAGAACATTAAAAGAAGGTTTGTGTTTGATTTTTTTTAACCGGTTTGGTGATATACATAGATATATAATTTTTTATAATTAACCGTTTTCAAGTGTTGTGTTTGCTTCACGCTTTTCGCACACTTTAAGTACCATAGAATAATGACGTCATAGCGAAGTTGTGATATATATTTTTGTGATTATTGTTAAGGCTAACATTGAGTCAATAAAAACCCTAGTCTTTTGATAAGTTTTTAGGCCACTAATAGGATCAAAGAGTTTGAAATTTTCTCAAGTCCTGTAAAAATCCCCTCAATCAAAAGAGCCCAATGATGTGTGATCTTTTCTTTCTCTTATTGACGTTTCGGTGTGTCGAAAATGTTTAAGTTTTTGTAAAAATAAATATCAAGTGCAATTCTAACATAAATATTTTCGAGGTTTTTTTTATCGATTTCGAGTGCTTAAACGAGTTTTTTGAAATACTGAAAGGATTTATAACTTTATATAGAAGCAAAACTTCTATTATACCCTTGCAAAAAGGGTAGATTATATACGGGACGAGTTGAAATAGCCGTGTCCGTCCGTCCTTCCATCCGTCTGGATCAACGCTAACTCCTCCTAGACCATTGGAGCTACTGAGCTGAAATTTTGCATGTATATACTGGGTTGTACATCTCGGATTCAGCCGGATCAGACCAATATACCTCCCATACTGCAAGGCTTATATGTATATCTAGGACTCAACCGGATCAGACCACTATATCATAGAGCTCCCATAGAAACGATCTGCTATGCTAAGATTCTAAAAACTTTTTTCTCGGTGGCGGCTAGTCCTGGCCTTCTGGCTTTATATAGTAAATCTTGGCATAAAGGCTAAATACTTGTGTCAAGAAAAACGTTTGCAGCATTAATCAGCTTTCTCCTGAAATTGTTGATTAATGTACGATGTATTGGAATGCAGAACTTTCCAGTATCACATCTTCGACTTAATGATAGATACTAGAATCAAAAGATCGTATAACAATTTCGTCCTTATTTCTTTGAGCAGGAGTGTATAGTATCACAATAAGAAAGAATTCTTTCCCCTCCAGGTGTTTTATGAGGCGTGACGGAAGGGTTTTTGGTTTTGTTTTTTGCGCCAAATCTATGTATGTAATTCCCGCAAGTGGTGGATTTGATTTACTACATGCTGGCGATTTAAAGAAAGAAAAACCTAGTGTTATCACTTCAAGGCGGCACACTCTAGAATTGATAAGCCATAATGCTGTGTTCAGATATTGAAAGTAAAAATCACTTGGTAACTGAACCTTTTTTTTTCTTGTGGTCATGGATTAAATGTAGGCAGCAGCAATAGAACAAAAGAAGTGGGAGGGTGGGGACAAGATTGAAATCAAAATCTATATAATTTGTTGAACAACATTTCTGGGGAAAGCAAAAACAATGCTCTTCAAATGACGAAGGTCCGACAATGATGTTGATAATAAGACGACGCGCGGACTAATATAATAAAATTTTACCCCGTGGGAAAGATCATAATCGTGCAATAATATCTTATCAAGTATAACAAATAAACAAAAACTTGACTCGTGACGCCTATGATTGCGGTTAATACAATGTAAATGCTGATAGGCACTTGTCAAAGATATTTTAAATGGGGCAATGGACAGATATATCAGGGATATCGTCAAGGAAGGTCTATGTAGTCATTGCAGTAGTTATGAACTTACCTGCTGCTTTCTAATTTGTGATTTCTTTAAGGCGGAGGCCAACTCATTCCATTTCAGTTGTCAGAATTTTCCCATTTACATAATTAGCTCGCTTGAGTAACCTCCGCAACTGGCTTGTGCCTTTTTTCTTTTTGTTTGCGAATTTGTTTAAGAGAAGTCCTTCCTCCTTCTCCATGTATATGTGTATATGTATATGTATACTTACCCCTTCGCAAGCACTCCCATGGAACGCGCGGCTTCAAAGTCACAAACAATTTGCAAGCCGCACTGAGCACTCAACAAGCCGCATTAAAATACAAACCATTGTTATGTGTATGTAGAAGAAGAGCCCTCTCACCACCATTCCCATTCTCATCCTCCCCTCTCGCTTTCCCGCATTCAATCTTAATATGGTGACGCAAACGCGTCTACTGCTACCGGGCTCCATCATCATCATCATCATCATCAATGCTACCGCGGCAAGCAATTCCCCACCTGACAGACGTCAGTTAATGAAAAATTGTTAATAACGTAAAGTATGCGAAAACATTCTACTTTAACCAAATTGAAACTTTACGAGAGCTCCAAAACAATCAACATAAAAAAACACAAAAAAAGAATAAGAAAGAACATTAAAAAAAATCACAACCCAAAACCAAAATGGACAAAACCAAAAGTAGCTCTAAAAGGTTTAGTTGTTAAATGGCTGGTTCACATGGCTCAAACACTGGACAACAAAAGTAAAGTTTATTACAAGATCACAATCAAAGTCAATGTTTCAGTGACTTACCGATTCACTTGGCTCAGTTGTTTAGTGACTTACTAGTTCACTGACTCACTTGTGTAATTTTAATCACACTTAATCTATATAAGTAGATGAGCTATGTCACTTGTGAGTGAGTTAGTAAAAATGAACGAGTCACTGAATGGGCATTTTCACTAGACTTCTTCTTTTTGACTAATTCACTTGTTCACTCAGTAACTCTTTTGCTCACTCGGTGGATCAGTTCACTGCCTTACTAGTTCACTGACCTAATTGTTTGGTTTTTCTCTTCGTGAAGTACATGAATTAGCCACAAAAACCAATGATTTATAGAAAAACATTTTGTATTTTTTCCTGTATTCCATTATTATTTTATTTTTGATTAAATGAATAGCTAAAGACGAAATCAACCGAGTGAGTGAATAAATTAACTTGTTAATAAGAGAACGATAGATTACTGAGCTGATCAGGGAGAAATCAATAAAGTCAGAACTGAACAAGTTAATAAATTACAACATAAGTGAACAAATGAGTGCTGAAGTGTTCACTCATTGAAAAGTGGTTTAGTAAACTAGTTGATCAGACTTAATCTTTGGCCCAACAAATCGATTTGGTCTTTAAATGCCTATGAAACTGACAAATTTATGGAAAATATGAGATGAATTTATGAGCGACGAATCTTTTTAGCTTTAAAACTATTCTAAAATCGATCACAAATAATAATGTTCACTTACAGTTTAATGAAGTGAATTATTACTATCAATTATATTAGCAGATTCAAATGAGGTTGACCAATTTTGTAGAATAGTGTAAAGGTCTTTCTATGCACGTTGTTTTGTTTTTGTTGTAAGGGTTGTGTAATAAGTTCAGTGACTTTTAGTAATTAAAATGACGACTTGAGTAATCCAAAAGTAATTCAATTTAACTTTTCAGTATTAGACAGTGATCAGTGATTTCCTTTTTATGTCATCATAAATATATGTATATATAAATATATATAGAGACATGTGTAGATAGTTAGTATTTTACGAGAGGGAGACCTTAGATAAGTTTGCAGATAATGTGAATACTATAAGTAGCAAAAAAAAAGTACTCCGTTTTCTTCTTGCTATCAAGTGGGGCCACCTCACGAGTCTGGGGCCAACATGAAAATTATCGGCTTATCTTCAAGCATTGCTATATGGATGAAGGGGCCTACTTTAATTGCATCAGATATTAGACGTATGAAAAATTATATAGCCCCATACAATCCATAGGCAGAGGCCGACTTTGCACTAAGCCAACGCATGTTGTTTTTTTTTTTTTTTGTTTGCAAGGAATTTCTCAAGTGATTATACTTTGCTTGTCTGGCTGAGAATAGAAATAGAATATACTCTTAAACACTTATCTGCTTATAATTCACAAAAAGCACCAATTGAACTACATTCAAGACACACAATCTTATATAGCTACATATCTTTTTATGATCCGCACTCATGTCGGCCGTAAATAAAAGGTGGAGAGAACCAAAGTTAAACGGATGCCAATGAGACAGAAATGAAGTCATATGAAATATATTTACGATCCATACTTGTAAAAATAATAAAAACTAGAAAATCGAACATAAAAAATGTTTGAGCTATGGTAATTAAAAAAATGTGTGTGACCTGATAAAATTGTCGCTAAGAAACATGAAGGGACGGGGGGAAACCCCCACTCAATGGGATACATTGCGTATCCTTACTTACTCTTATCATTCTTTTGTTAATATCTTCATGGGAAATCATAAATTTCAAGCTGTGTACAGTTCAATTGGTGCGAAATCGTAAATTCAAATGCAAATACACAATATCGATGATGATGACTTTGGCTCATAAATTTCAATCGGCAACAACAACAACAACATACACATACTTCCCACATATTTACACATGTACCCGATATTGATACATGTACTATATAGTTAATATGTGTACATTTTGTACCACATTTGTCAATGGTACAACTAACTAAATATTATTGTTATACCCTAACCACTAAGCAAATATTGACTCCAGTCGAAACTCAGTAGGAACTGAAAATGATTTGAATTCTACATATAGTGAAAACTCTTTCATTTGTCTGTGGTAAGGGTATTTAAAGTTCTTTAGGATGAGGTTGGCTAGTTTTTTTCTCTTGGTTTATCTGTCTAACATACATTAATCTATAATGACAATATAACACAGATACATAGATAGACGAGGAGACAGATTGACAGACGGACAGTCAGTCAGAGGCAGACGCAGACAGACACCTTGTAAAAAGGTGTGAAAACTTAAATTGGTTTCGAGAGTCTGTTGTGTGGTGGAAAGGTGGCAATCAGTAGATTAAATATTTAGAAATAATCAAGCATTAAATTAGTCGGCTTAATCGATAGCTCAATCGATCTATGGCCAATGTGACGTCACAATCATTTAGCCAACTGACGTCAAAAAGACCATCATCGACATCGCCAGCAACAACAACAACAATAAAATGTTTGATCTGACTTGCTCTTTGATTGGGTGTTAATCAAAGTCCAAATAAAACCTTTGCCGAGAAATCAATGAGCCATGCCTGTGTGTGTGTGTGTGTGTGTGTTTAGATGGCTATGTGTAATCGCAGGTGTCGCATTACAATTTCAATTTCATTTTGGATTCGGTTTCGGAAAATAACTAGGCCTACTTAACTATATCAAATAAGAGTGACAAAGCAAGAAAGAGTTGGATAGATAGATGGTTAGAGAGACGACCGACCGTCCACAAAACTCGCTTTGCCAATGTACATATTTTATTTAATTTATTTTTTTTTTTTACATTGACTTACGGGCCACATCGTGATTTGTTTTTCAAGTTTGGCTCTGCATTCGAGAATTTTTTTTGATTTGTGTTTTTTTTCTTTTTTATTTTTTGGGCAAAGTCATTGATCTTGCTCGAGGCTGAGGCTGAACTTTGAATTTGTTGTTGTTGCTTTTGCTGATTTTGGCCCGGTCAGGCAATTTAATTTGTCCCAAAGAGACGTTAGTAGCCTAGTCGTAATGATAGAAACAAAGAAGCAGGAGGAGGAGGAGGCACGCCATGGTTTAAGCCAGAATTGGAGTTAGACTTAATGGAAAATTTCCATGACTGATTCTTTTTCTCTGCTCTTGTTAAGTGAAATTTCAGGTTACACTGACAGAAAAAAGGCCAAACCTTAAAATTGGTAATTATCTATTTAAACTAGTTGTAACTTGGCAAAGACAAATTTTAATTTCGACTTGTCATAAATTGGAAAACTCAAATTTGAGTTCTTTACAAGTCTTTTCATCAAGTGTATTACATGATATACGATCAATGATCATCTATAATAAATAAAATTAATACCTTTACGATTTTTCATTGGCAAGAGTGGGTCAAGGTTTTCTTTACTTGATACAAAAGAATTTTGTTTACATTCATTACATTTGACGAATCAATAATACAAGGAAAAAATATGTTAAGTTCACTTTTTTTTTTTTTTTGATTGTTGTTGCCCAAATCGTTTCCAGTTAGCGAACGTGTCTGAATGCCTCAAAGCCAAATGCATTGGTTATCAGAAGACTCCACGCTCTTAATAGTATGTAGACGACAGGTTACAACAAGTGGGCTGTAAAATCACCCACCTACCATTGATATTTGTATATGTATGTGGGTGTGAGACTATAACTAATCAATGGCACGAGCTTGTCATCACTTTGGAGAGAAAGATAGTGAGAGTAAAAATGTTAGACAGCGACAGGGAAAAAGAGAGAGAGAGAGAGAGGGAATGAGATGGAGTCCATGTGACGTCAGAGAGGTCGTCGTCGCTAAAGAAGTGGGAGTTTTTTTGGATTAACTAATGCAAAAAAAAAACCTAATCAAATCCCTTTACATAGAGCGATATCTCTCGCTCTCTCTCTCTTTATACATATATATATATATACACATACCGCACTGAAATCGGTTTGAACCGGAAATCCAAAACGATGTCGATGTTAGTGTTGTGTTGTGTTGCTTTCGTTAAGAAAAAGTTGTTAACAATTTGCCGCTGCTGCTGCTCATGTTGTTGTTGTTGGCAAAAAAACAAAAACAGAAAAAAATAAAGCTTTAAGCGTTCCACTGCCAACAGACGCACGATCAGAACGACTTTGGAGCGCTACGCGCGCGGTCGATGATATTGAGCAGCGCTTCAGTTAAAACTTAAAACCGATTTCTACCACCAACCAACATTCGGTTAACAACAATAACCAATTTGTACAAGTGAAAAGAAAAAACCATATCCAAAACCAAACCCAAAACGTATGTGTGCTAATCCAAAACAAAATAAAAATAATCAACACGAATCTAAAGGGATCTTAAGGGTTTTCCAAAGGATCACGAAGAAAAAACAGCTGATAGAAAGAAAACAACAACTTAGCTTGACTAAAAAAACAACAACAAAAGATAGAGGAGACGACAGACAGGCAGAAAAAAAGCTTAAAAACAAACCCAGTCAAATAATTTCTTGTCTAAACCCAAAGCAAAGAGAATAATTATAAATGTGTTCGTTTTGTCTAAACTCTAAAGTAAAGAGAATAATGATAAATGTTCCGTCTAAAACCCTAAGTAAAGAGAATAATTATAAATTTTCTGCCTAACACCTTTAATTAAACCGAAAAGCAAAGAGAATAATTATAAAACTTAATGGCCTACGGCTCATAAAATTGTGCAATTTACAATCTACAAAATGGTGAAATGTACCAAGTTTTCTTTTTTTTTTTACTTCTTATTTTCAGTCAGTCTTTCTTTTTTTGTGTGTGTGTGTGTGTTACTCATGTTTTTTTTTCCCCTTTTATGACAAAGAACAGTTTAAAAATAATAAAAAAAGAGAAAAATTATCAAAATATAATGAAATGTCATGCAACTATGGCATGAAAGATTCGCATTAGTTTAACTAGATTTAGCCATAGTTTTTTTATTACTATGTTTTTTTTCCATTTGGCCACACCTTCAGCAGAGTTGGCACTATCGATATTGATTGCAATTACTTAAGTGCGACAACAACAACAACTCGACAAGATATTGAAAAATGTGTTGTCTATAAACTTTGAGCTGAGATTAGATTATCTTCTTGGGCATTGATGAATGTGAAATGCTTCAAATTGACATCGTCTATTTGTTTCTTTCTTTCTAATAATTATAATCTGCACTTCCTTTATAATTATCAAACGTTTATGGGCTTCCCCTTTTAACAAAGGACCCCTTTGTTAGCCGAAATTCGTATACTCTAGTGAAATATTGTGAAAAGATTTATAAAATTTATAACAATTATAGGCAGGACTCTTTAGGGGGACCCTTTGTCTCCCTGTGTTATTTATTTTTAATTACAAATTTAGAACTAGTTTAACGACATTATAAATCAAATTTTAGAACAGAATAGTTTCTGCCCCTTTTTCGTTGTTCGCATAACTAAATTTTATTGCTAAATCAAAAGGAAAGAAAAGACATAAAAAATCAATAACAATAAACTTGACAACACACAACAAACAAATGACAATTCAGTCGTAATATTTCTTTCAGTATTAATTAAGTCATAAATCTAGAAAATATGCATATTCTCTAAGCCATAGAGAGAAGAGTTTTGGTTTACTTCTAAAATTGGCCAAACAAAGGTCATGCCAAACGAAATCATCTTAGAGTATGACCTCGATCTAACTGGATATGTGCATAGTTGAAAATTGATTTCATTAATTAAATAAAATGATGGATATATTAGCCAAACAGTTAGTTGACCTTGTCGTTTATGATTTGAAATGAAATATATATATAGATGCGTGTGTGTGTGTGTGTGTGATGCCAAAAATGGTTGGAAACGCTGCTGCAACCTTCATTAATCGTCTGATTGATAAGGGGGCAACAGGTTTTAGGTTTTCATGTACAAATAAGATATGAGAGAAACCAAAAATTTGCTTGTTGACGATATATTAATAGGTATTTGTATATATTCATATATATCTATATATACATATATATTCAATGTCAGCATATATATTCTTTCGACATACATAAATCTCGATCACTTCAATTGTGTGTTACCCTTGCAATTACATTTAATTCGAGTGTTAAGTCCAAGTGGATTAATCTACCTAGCTACAAGAATATAACAAGAAAAACAACAACAACATAAAAATGCGTTTATTGATAAGATAAGAGATATATGTATATACATATATATGTGTAGTAAGTTGGCGCGTGGGGCTAGCTATTGAGAGGCTTATCGATGTTTATCTACAAAATAACTAAGTATATTCGAAACATGTCAAAGTAGTAGTAGGCACATTGTAAATTCTGACATGGCGACTAATAAACGAAATACAAAAATTAAATGAAATTGTTAATTTGATTAGCAATTTTATAAAGGCCTCGGTCATGAAGCATATTGTAAATAATTTCTAGCTAAATATGGCCTTTTATAACTGATATGCCAGTTTAAAATTTCCCATCATCATTGCCACCAATTACATTCAAATTATATTGCATATTCTATCTCGTGCATAACAAATGCAAAAATCATTTCAATTTTTCAATCTCGTTTCAATGTGTTTATGTTCTCTTCTGTTTTGTTATTTTTATTTTTTTTTTGTTTTTCTTGCTGTCATTCAGTTAAAAGTTAATGCACTTTACATGCCGCCACCATCAAGTTCAACAACTAAGTAAACAGCACTGAAAGTAAAACTCTAACAAGCTTTTGGTGCCATATATATACATATACATATATAATATATCTACCTATACAAATATATATATATATATATATATATATATATGAACCCGTTGAGGATCAATGACCGAATCTCGTTGAGACTTCGATTCATCATTAATCCAAAAACATATCCATTATACTTAGAAGCTCTGAAAGGCATGCAAAAGAACAAATTTACAATGATATATTCATATCTAATCAGTATCTAATTATTAATTATAGGTACTTATTTATACTTAGTAATAATATTTAACAATCAATTGTAAATACTAAAAGGCTTTAAAGGCAAACATAAGTTTCTCTTTACTTTTGGTTTACTTTGAAATCTGACAGTTTTGGGTTTCAAAGGAGATAATTACGAATTATTTCTTATAGATGGTTAAGAATAAAGCATTTTCAGTGCATATCATAAATGACTTTGCTAAAACAAAGATCAATTGCAGATTGCAACAAAACAGCAAATAGAATTCTGTTTTCTTAGTTGATTTTCATTTTGTTTTCTTAGCCGTGTTTGGCCTTGCCAATGCCAATAAGAATGCTGTCTACAATGTGTTCATACCACAAAAGAATGTTGTTGAGCTCAAGTGAGTTTTGGTTGTCATAGTCGTAACTGTTGCCGGCTGTTTATCGCCAGACTTTGGGGCATACATAGGAAGATTAGATATGCTATCATCTAAGAAATACAAATTTTGGTTGTTCTAAATTTACATATTTGTCTTTTTGTTTATCTCTGTTTCGATTTGAAGGCGATGGCAAAAGTCTGGAACTCTTTAACCCGCCGCAGGACGGACGATGTCAACGAGGGTGAATCGCAATTGGCTCGTGTCCTCAATCTATTCGATCTGACGGCATTGGGAGTGGGCAGCACCTTGGGTCTGGGTGTCTATGTGTTGGCCGGTCAGGTGGCCTATGATATTGCCGGTCCGGCTGTAACAATATCCTTTCTAATTGCGGCCATTGCATCGGCCTTTGCTGGCATCTGTTATGCTGAATTTGCCGCTCGTGTACCAAAGGCCGGAAGTGCTTATGTCTACAGTTATGTGACAATTGGTGAATTTGTGGCCTTTACCATTGGCTGGAATTTGATATTGGAATATGTTATCGGCACAGCATCTGTAGCTCGCGGTCTGAGTGGCTATTTTGATTCTCTTATTGATAACAGTATGTCGCATGCCCTTAATGAATCGATGCACATCAATGTGAGTTTCTTGGGTGACTATCCCGATTTTCTATCCTTTGGCATGATATTGCTATTGGCCGGATTGCTGGCATTTGGAGCCAAAGAGTCAAGTTTTCTCAATAATATCTTCACTTTGGTCAATTTGGTGACCATTGGCATTGTTCTTGTCACTGGAGCCATGAATGGTAAGCATACTATACATAGTTTAAAAAACTATTCGATTCTGATTGTTTTCTTGTAATTTTTAGCCAATGCTGATAATTGGCGTATTCCGGCTGATCAGGTACCCGAAGGATTTGGTACTGGCGGGTTCATGCCCTTCGGTATTGCCGGTGTTATGGCCGGTGCGGCAAAATGTTTTTTCGGTTTTGTGGGATTCGATTGCATTGCCACTACTGGCGAGGAGGCAATCAATCCAAAGCGTAATATACCGTTGGCCATTGTCATCTCATTGATAATTATATTTTTGGCCTACTTTGGTGTCTCGACGGTGTTGACCATGATGTTGCCTTATTTTTTGCAAAACAAGGATGCCCCATTCCCACATGCCTTTGATGAAGTTGGCTGGTATACCATCAAATGGATTGTCACCATTGGCGCTGTATTTGCCTTGTGTACAAGTCTCTTGGGTGCCATGTTCCCATTGCCACGTATCCTCTATGCTATGGGCAAGGATGGCATATTGTTCAAGCGTCTGTCCAAGGTTCATCCATATACGCAAACGCCTCTTTTGGCGACCATTGTGTCGGGAATATTTGCAGCAATTATGGCATTACTTTTCAATTTGGATCAATTGGTCGACATGATGTCAATTGGCACTCTCTTGGCCTACACCATAGTGGCGATTTGTGTCCTAGTGTTGCGCTATCAAGATGAAGATATGACCCGTGAGGTTACCGTAAAGGCACCCAACGTATTCCGTCAATTGTACAATGGCAACTCATACAGGGAGCCCACCGCCATGACCTCGTCCATAACGAAAATTGGCATTGTCGTGTTTGCCATCGTGTGTTTGGTATGGTGTTCCTGTGCCAAAGCTCTGGAAATAAGCAGCACCGGTGGCATTGTCTCACTTAGCCTGGTCGGTGCCGTTTTGATACTTATTTGCATTGTGATTGGCATGCAACCGGTGTCCAGCATTGAGCTGACATTCAAGGTGCCATTGGTGCCATTTGTGCCATGTCTCAGTGTCTTTGTCAATTTGTATTTGATGTTCCAATTGGATTTGTTTACCTGGATACGTTTTCTTATTTGGATATTTATCGGGTATGTCATCTATTTCACCTACGGTATGCGTCACTCCACACAAATAGAGCGCTCTCGAAATCATGCCGAGACATCTGCCACGGCGATGCAGCAGCAGCATGAGAATCGCGCCTTCGAGCCGGACTGGAAGCCGCAATCGGAAAATGGCAAGGGCCATGAAATACCGTCAGCCTATGAATATTCTGAGAAACTTTAAGTATTATCAAATGAGAGACCAATCGACCTCTCCCCGCCCGAAGCAACCCCCTTTCCAAACCGCCACCCCCTTATACTTTTAGTCCAGCTAAAATCTTTGACATTCAGCTAGTTTGTGTTTGTGAGAGAGATGAATAGATTGCGTATTAAAAATTAAATGGTTCCGACGCCGGAACCATTATTTTTATACGCCCCCCTCCCCCAATACCCTTCCTTTTCACCACCTGCCCCAAGAAACAAAAAGAAACCCCAAAATATTTTCATTCTATTATTTACCTAAATAACTAATTTTTTTTTATTTTTTGTTGTTATACCCAATCTACAAGTGTGTACATACATACATATACATATATACATATATATATATTATATCATTATCTATAAATCAATGATTTCGATGATTTAACATATTATATTTCTTCCTTTCTGCCTTCAATTTTCCCCATTTTCCCCCGATTTTGTTGTGATATTTGTAAATACACTTATATGTATGTATATAGAATTTTATTGATCGCATATTTGTATATTTTGTCACAATTTATTTGTATAATATTTTATAATGTCATAGATTTTTATAATAATGATAATAATAATAATATCTGTACAATCATAAGAAATATTTTAGTGTTAGTCCCTCTCCCCTCCTTTAAAGTAATTCCTACAACATTTAGGCAATAAGTTTCCCTATATAAACGAATTTCCCCCTAAATGCTTTCCCCCATTATGAAAATTGATTGTTTTTTTTTCTGTTTTTAATAAAATTCAAATGTTGTATAATGCATTTCTATTTTTATTGATATTGATCAAGTCAAAAAAGTCCAATCAGCCAAAAATTTCGAATAAACTTTTCAAGGAATCTTCAGAGAAGAAAAAGAAGCAAACAGCACAACAAAAATAAAATAATACAAAACTCTAAAATTTGAAAATCTCAGGGCCAAGCTCTATGAGAACTGCAGGAACTTCATTTCGTTTTCATATCCAGTTTGCCATTCAGCTTAGTTAAGTGGCAAATAAGCAGCATCCTTGCCCCTCAGCTTAGTCCCCAACAACAAAACAAGCTATAATCACTTTCACAGTGATGCCAAATGGAAAACAGCTAGATTCCGCTAGAAGGAAACAGCTTTATGGCTATAAGAATCAAATAAATGTATAGACTAGAGTAGTCAATGGCTTGGTGTGGGGAGAGAAAGGGGCAGAAGGAGGAACGTGAGATTTACTCTCATAATCATAATCATAAGAAAAGGCTAAATTGGCTAGATTCTGCTGGAGAAAATGGCTAGCAAATCAGTGGAGTGTCATTTAAATCTAAATAAAGAGAGAAAGACAGAAAGAGGGAGATAGAGAGAGAGAGGGAGAGGGAGAGAGAGACACAGAGAGGCAGAAAGAGAGAGTTAGAGTGAGATTAACTTTCGTAAAAGAACTGGCTAATTTGGCATCTTTAAATGCTAAGGCGGGACCAACTGGTGAATTTGCAACTCGTAGCCAAAAAGCCAGACAATAGTTGCTTGACTAAAGCAAACATACACACACATACATACATACATGCATACATACATACATATGCAGACACACATGGACATAACACATGGAGAAAAAGGATCTTGACTGGTGCCAAATGGTCACTGAGAAAATAAAATTGTTTTGGCCTGGATTTAGCTCCATATGTACATACATACAAACATATACATATACACTCTCCTTACTGCATATATGTATGCACTTTGCTTTTCCTTTTTATTTTTTTTCTTTCATTTCTAGTTTGTATTTTTCTCCTCTCTTCTACTTTTTCGCTTTTTGTTGCTTTACTCTTAGTCGTTTCTCTGTTTTTTTTGTTTTTGTTTTTTTTTTTTTGTTTTTGCCAGCATTAATTTATGCATTTTAAAAGCATATCAAATGCTTAAGAGGGAGGACGAGTTTGAAAGGGACTTTGACTTTTCCGAGTCTTTGCCAGTGCACATATGCGGAATGAAGCAATTTTTCACACGATGCCATTTTAGCAATTTAGAGAGAAGAAAATACAACGAAAGGGTCAGGCTAAATATTGCTTAAATATAACGAACTTTCTTTACTCTAGATGTCAATATAAATACATATTTATATGTGCATTGACAATTTAAAACCATAAGCCCCTTAAATTGGGCAATATTTATTGCATATTGGCAAAATATTAATTGAAAATATTAAATTTGAACATTCATTTGAATATCTATTACTATCTTATCCCAGTTGCTTTCGATTCAAATTTAGATGTGTAAATTCAATGAGGTCAAAAGTTTTCGTTGCCTACTTTTTTGTGTGTGAAGGAAACATTTTACTTTACAGCAAATTCGTTGATAATGTCGTCGATATCCTGAAGCTTCATTTTAAATAAGATATTCTCTAAAAAACGCAACATTTTCAATTAAACTGTCAGAATGTAATAAGCCTTAGGACGAGTATATCAAGTATTCATTTATTAGTTTAATTAAAGAGAATGGCAAATTTTATGGCCTATATCTATCAGGAAGTCAAACCAGGTTAAAATAAGTGGAAATGGAATGGAAACAACTTGTTAGGTACCTCAGGCTTACTTAAGATAAGGATTAGTCACAAAATAAAGCTGCTAACTCGCTCTCTTTCTACTCATTTGTCAATAGAAACTCCAGATGAAGCATAGCGGATAAAAAGTATATCAATGTTTGGAGCTGTACTTGCGAAGTGCAAGGTCTTGTCACGGTTGCCAATGTTTGATCTGCTCAGTTGCAGATGGTAAAAGACTCCAATGCTCAATAGCATGTGGAGTGGAGTAAGGAAAATAAGTCTTCTCCTCTTCCCTGAGTAAGAAGCTCTTCATGAGCCATATAGCAGAAGCTTTTAGAACATGTTAATGTAAATACAGTGGTAAAAATTCCAATAATCTTAAACAAATAATATAAGAAATCTTAATACATACAAATCTAAGTTGATGATGACGTCACCTCCAACACTACAAATATCAAACAATTGATTGGTAAAAAATAATACATAACACTGTGTTAAGAAATTTAAATTGTCAGACATTCCAAAATATGATTCTAGAGGTAAATCTTTTTTTTTAAATTGGCCATGCCTTGACAATCGCTAATCCAATTTGCATAATATTTTTGGCTTGAACAGAGAAAATATCACATCAAACAACGAATCCCTTTTCCCCTTATAACAGTTTCATGTTTTAGATTTGTTTTATAATATATCAATAATTGAATAAATAAATGAAGAAAAATTATTTTTCGCTTACCTAACTTCATTTTTACTTCGACTTCATTTCACCTGAAACAAGAAAAAGAATTAATAATAAAAACCTTTTCCACTTGTCAAGGACCAAAAATAAATTGATGCTAGTGCTAGATTCATAGAAAATCATAGAAAAATAATGAGATGGAAGAAACCTGAAGCTTAGCTATCATTTTTTCAAATACTCTGAATGTTATCTACCTGTTATTTACGCACTCTTTTGAGTATGCAATAAAATTTGTTATACAATCCAATAAAAATGCCAGCCGCCCAACAGTATGCAATGCCAAAAATCACCAACATGTTGAAAAAAGGAAAACAGAGATAGAGAGAGAGAGAGAGAGAGTGAGTGGGTGAGACTGAGTTATACAACATAGAAAAGCCATAGATGTCTGAAAACCCGAATGGATGGCAAATGGGGAATAGAGGGGAGGGCGGTTTTGGGAGGTCACCCCCATCTGCCACTCATGACTGACTGTAACGGTAAATAAATAAACAATAATTTGAGCATTTGGTCAAAAAAGGGATGACCGGAGAGGGGATGTGAAACTGAAGAGACTAGAGTCCTGAAGCCCCCCGGAGGTGAAGAGACAGAACGGACGGGGGGATATTCACTCATTGGGACGCTCGCTCTGCGTTTGCGGTTTCATTTGTGAGTTTTAATTAAATACGTTTAAATATTTGTTATTTCCGACAGGCAGACAAACCAAACGACCGACAACAACAACAACAACAACAACATGGATAGATAACGAGATGCATAGAGGAAACTGAAACCAAGGAGAAGGTGTGCCACTGGGGCTATGGTGTTGGTGTAGTAGTTGCAGCTCGTCTCTGACATCCAGGGGCCAACCTGGTAAATATTAGCGAAAAATTAGCAAAGTATTTTAAGCGCAACATGTTCGTCCTGTGGTTTTCTCTCTTTTTTTTTTGTTGTTGTTGTTCAAATTCTCTTCGCTCGGGCAATGATTCGCTGCAATACCAATACGAGGTAAGGTAATAGTGTGCGTATGTGTTTCCGTGTGTGTGTGTGTGTGTGGAGTGTGCAAAGGGTGCACACCACATCATTTGGAAAAGTTTTGCTCTGCGTGTGCGTATGCATTTCATTTATTTATAAAATAATGTATAATTAATTTAAAATGCGTGCGTAAAATTGCTGTTAAGTGCTTAATCCTGTAAAATGTATGCACTGGACACAACACGCATTGGCCATCCGGAAAATAAGCAACAGGAAACGTTGCCAAGTTGCATAAACCATTAAACCATCGAATCCAATCATCAAATTTAGTGAGTTAGAAGTGATGAAATATTGACAAAACTCTCTAGTACCAAAAATGTTGTCTTTATACAATCCGAATTTCAATTTTCTACCAAATTTCATTTACTGATACAATAGTTCATCCTAAAAGTGTTTGGAGTTATCATGCTTATCAATGCTTATATTTTAATAGGTTAAACTAATCAAGTTTTAGTATAATGTTAGGTTTACTTTACAAAACATTACTAAAAAACACCTATTCGGATCTATGACTGTGAGATGGGGGATCGTTGCCCCTTCAAGTATGCAACAGCCAGGAAACGTACTCATTGTTTGCAACGAATTTATAACTTTTTCTTAGCCTAATAACTTTACTATTATCTACAGGCAATGTTTGCTCTAGAGATTTTTTTTATCTATAGAAATTAACCAAAACTTCTGTATGTTTTAATAATTGAACTCTTTAATAGCTTATTGTATACTTTTGGGAGTCAACTGCTCTCATTTCACTACTCTAGATGCGGTCTGTTTCGGTTGATATACATCAGGAACTCATTTAGCTAAGTAACAACTTTTAGTAGCAGATCTAGCTGACTATTCAGTCCTGATAACCTCTCAATCAAAAACATCCATAGACTTAAGGGCTGGAATTATTCCACAAACCGTTATTGAATGTTTGCTTATTGGATTTTGGTTTGCAAAAGTTTTCTAGATCCGTTTAACAATTGGATTAATATCACATCATACTCCTTGTTCTTTCGATTTATTTCCAACCGCCCCCCGTCAAGGGGCTTTTTAGCTACAATTAATGCTGTGTGTTTTGCTCTATGTTTGTTTTATTCCACTTTGACACCATTCAAATGTAATGAATTACAATTTTGCATTTTATGTATGTTTGGCAAAAAGTTAACAATATTACAAAGTCAGATAGTTTGAAAAATTTGTACATGCGGTTGGCAAAATCAAATTAACTTTTAGCGCGTTGAAAATTTTTGCCCACAAACCGCAACTTGCGGGACTAGGTAATTTTTTTTGTTTTGTGTTTTTTGTAAATTTAATTTTCAACAATGCGACAACAAGCGAAAGGAATACATACATATAGATAGAAAAATTTACAATAGATATGTAAATACGTAGATGGATAAACGAGAGAGAGAGAGGAGATATTGGGCGATTGTCAGGAGATGTGCTTATAATAGGCTGATCAACATCAATTAAGAAAATAATCCGCGCATTATGGGGTCGACAAAATAGTATATAAAACATTATTTGACATTCATGGCGGATAAACAACAAGGCAAAAGAAAAAAGGCCAAAAAAAATAGTAAATAAATAAAATACATGAAAAAACTGTCAGCGGGTCAGGGATTTGGTGAATTAAGTCCCATTACACAAACAATTTTTTTTATCTCATTCCCTTCAAACCGCCAACATATGTGGCTAGAAAGGGATAGCAAGGCTCAGCGAAAACTCATCGTGTGGCATGTCATGCGGTGGTAATGATGTTGCATCTACCTGCTGATACTGATACTGATGATGGCGATGATGATGACAGGTGCTCGAGGCAAGTACATGACATTTATATACTGAGAGAAAGAGACAGCGATAGAGAGAGAGAAAGCAATGGCAACGACAAGGACATATGCCAAGTTCCACCCTGTAACTATTGCAACATAATAGAGTATACAAATATGAATCAAACAATACAAATTATTCTATAAAGGACCTCAGTCTCTTGACTCTGATTTTATGAGTAGACAACCAACAACAACAATAATACTTCCCATTTGCCTTCAAATGCATCGAATAGTTAAATATATTTAGATATTTTTGTACAGTAACTGAAAAACCAATCGATCTCAACTATTCGTGAAAGTCGGACAACTAAAAGTAAGTCCATGGATCTAATATGCTTTCTGTTTCTCCTTGCTGATTTGGATTTTGACATCATTTTCGAGTAAATGACGATGTACGGTAAGAAAAAAACACTTGGCAGTCATTGCTACTAATTGCATTTTGGTGTGCACGCCTTTTGCTTAATGCACAAAACCAAATAAATCAACAATTTTCCATATTTATTCAGGCATATCAGGTGGCAGCTAGGCTACATAAATGCTAATACCTAAATGATATATGTATGTATGTAAGTGCATAAATAAATGTATAAATAAATAGCAATACATATACATATGTATCTGTATATAGAACTGTGGTTAAAGCGCATTTTAGTTTTTGACTACGCATCGAGCCATTTAACCAAATTCATCATACGCACTGTTGCACCTCACCTAACTCCCCCTTGATGCTTTCCTTAACAAGCTATAAAATCGCATTTACCCCATTTTGCGTGTAATCAAATCATCAGAATGAATGTGGTCGGGGTCGGGTTCGGTGTAGCTTTTGTGTGTGTGTGTGTTTTTTTTTTGTTTTGGGCGGGGGGGGGGTTATGTATTTTGATGACCATAATGAAAAGATCAAAAGGCCATAAAATGGCCAGCTATATTTGACATGAAGCGGTATTTGTTGTGTATTCTGGGGTAAGGATTGAGGCAAATAAAAACAATGAAAAGGCATTTGACAAAAAATGCTGCAATACAATTTTGAATTGCAAAATGCCATTAACAGCGACAACAACAAAAACAACAGCAGCAGCAACAACATAAACAAAAATAAATAAATAAAACATAAAGGTACAACAACAACAACAAAAGGGGCCAAAAACAACAAACAAAAATATGTATTATAAACATAACAAGGGAAATAAAGATAACTTTTTTTTTGGTTTTTATACGCATTTATGTATGTATGTATATATAGGGATTTGTAAATCCTTAAAATAAATAGGATTGTGTGTAAATTTAACATGACATGCGAGGGTAGCCTTAACCATAACCATTAACATACTCAGTTTTCAAATTTTTCATTCAATTAAGAGATAATCCAAGGTGCTAATCTAATTAACCTGACTGAAGGAGCAGTTCCAACTAGGTTTGATTATTAATTCTAGCAACTTGTCATTAGAAATAACGGTTTTACTTCTAAAATGGGCGACATCTTTTTTGGCCTACCCTCGTTTGCATGTCTGAGCACTTAAACTTGTCAGATAAGGACGAATGTCCTTTTGGGATCATAAAATTGACAACTGAAGCTGACTTAAACTGAGATTTTATGAGCCCGCATTCGGCTTTAGCGTGTGATTTAATCATCTGATTTGATCCTAAATTAACCAACTGGTTGAACATGAAAACTGGCAGCATTTTTCGATTGCTGGCAACGTTTAATTATATTTCCTTTAGGCCAGTAGCCTAGTTCGTTTGATTTCAATCATAAACAGTTAAATTGAGCTATAAAAAATATACTACATTATTTATTAATTCTACTTGTTAAATCTAACAGTGGCGGCTCTATAGATGTGAAATGGGGAACATTAGCTCCCTAAGATATGCAACATTCATACACTAGCCTGGGATTCGAGCCCGGATCCTCGTTGTTCAGTTGACTAAATGACTGGGCCACTTAGACAACTCATCTACCGAGGACTGCAGATATATATTTTATATTAAATTCTGTCGATTAGGTTAAATTTAGATCAAATAAGTTCATTTTCTTTTAAATTTGTAACATTAAATTTGCATATATGCAATTTGTCAATCATTAGACACAGAGAAAGTGGGAAATGGAGGAGGAGAGCGAAGATTGGATTTTAATTGAGATTCCAACAGCTGTCGAAGGTTAATCACATAATTTTGGTCAACTCTTTGGCGGCACTCTATTAATTGTGTCTTTTACCTTTGTGCCACACCTACGGCCAAACATACATATCTATCTATCTATTTGTCTATCTATCTATCAATCAATTTCATTTCAAGTTCTATACGCCGAAATCCACTTATCAGACCCAATTAGTTTTGTGTCTTAGGCTCTACGGTGAGTAGTGCGAAAACTCAATTTACTCAGCCGAAGAGATGCTTCTCTTTTCAACGATTCCGTTAGCTATAGTATGTCGACAACTGCCATCAATTTGGCTAACAATATTCACGCCAATTAACAAATTAATTGCCTACTTTGAGGCTGCACTTGACACACACACATACACGCACACAAAGCATAAGCACTCATATACACTAAAGCATATTCCCATTGGCGTCTTAGTTTTACGACCAAATACAACAGACCAAGAGACCAAGGGAAGAACGGGAAAGATAGAGAGAGAGAGAGAGAGAGAGAGACATGACAGAGACCACAAAAGCATCGGCAGAAACACGCTAATGAAATTTCCAAGGGTAGATTGTAGTCAAGGGAGTTTGCTATTGCAACCTCTGGCCGGTAGGTGGCGTACATGCTTGTCTATATGTATGTACATATTTGCAAGGCTTTTAATATAATGACACATTATCATGGGCAATGTCAAAGGCAAAAAGCAGGCATAGAGACAGAGAGTGAGCGAGAAAGGAGCACAAGAACTGAGACCATGCATAAGCAGGATAATCAGATAAAGGCAAACATATGCAGAGCCTTCAGACAGAGCCACACAGAGAACTGAATCCGCATTTTGATACTCTAAAAATATGACAACAATCACTTTGTAAATCGAAAAACTATATAGTCGAAATTGTCAGGCCATCCCTAAACTCCTGATCTAAAGGAAACTCATTTAAATATTTAGGAAAGTGTCCCTTTTCCCTTATAACAGTAACAAAAGTTGGAAAACAGGAAAATGCTTTTATATAGGGTTTAAGAATTGAAGCCTTTATGAATTAGATTCTCTAATGTCCAAAAATGTTGAAAATTGTAAATTCACAAAATAAAGTTGAAGATTTCAACTATAATGTTTGTCTTCAAATTTAATTAATTTAGGAAATTTTGTGTTATTTGTTGATTGTAAATTTCACACTTTTGTTTATTAAGGTTATAAAATTAAATGGTTAATTTAATTGTTATCGCAAATTCAATGCTAAGAAGAAACAGATTTCATATTATAGAGAGAAAGAGAGCGAGAGATAGAGAGGGGGGGAGAGATCAATGGGAACACTGCCTTTTTGGCTACCGTTTACGTATTCAAATCGAAACGAAAGCTGTCTAGTATCATTTAATGTTATTTATTTTTCTGATGACTAGGTAAAGAATTGCATTGCAATTGATTTCATTAAATGCTCTTTCTCTTTCGATTGCCGTTCTGATTGCACTTATTTCTGTTACAGATATTACGCATACGACCTGTCGCTGGCATGGCCAAAATTGCGATTTAAATTGACTAGCAACAAAAAAAATGCTGGGGAGGAGCTGTGGTTGGAGATGGTTGCAGAAAAATGACAGAATACGAGGAATACGACCAAAACGAACGGAAATGCAAACAAAATGAAATGCAGCCGCTCCCACATGTCCCGCTCCTACTACTACTACTACCCTCTGCCTTTATAAAATATGCAACAGCAGCAATGCTTTTACAACAATAATAATAACAGCAATAACAACAACAACAACAATTATATCCAAAGGTCTGAGTAACATGCTACATATGTATGGATGTATGAATGTACGTATGTATGTATGCACGTTGTGAATCTATATGTACATACAATAAATTGCCAGAACATCCATTTAATTTCATTTTAATGCACGAGAAGGCATTATCCTGGCATTGTCCTTATGGCAAGCGAGTGCAAACAAACGGCTGGCGCACCGCATTGGCTAGGGCATCATACATAGGTGGATATCCTCGCTAGATGTGGGAAAGCTGTATAGGTGCGGCAATTAAAGACCGAAAGTGTGTTTAATGCATAATTTTTCGGCTCGTTGTCTGTCCACTTGGTCCAGTTGCTGCATATTATTTGCTTTATTATGGCCTGGGCTGTCATCATTTGGCCGCATTTATGGTGTATATATATATATATATATGTATGGGTTTATGTTTGTCTTTGTATTTGTATTTACTCTCTCGTCTGTGTTTGCCGAGTGCTGCTGATCGACATATTTTGCATTTATGCGTTTTTGTTTGTCAAAAATAAATTGGTTGGAATTTATGGAATTGATGAGGAGCTCCGATATAGATGCAGCAACACAACACAGTCACTACACACACATCTGTTTACACATACATACACACATTCACACATACATACAAAGAGAAGCGACAAAGACTGTCCTTTGATTTGTCTTCTATCTGCTATTATTATTTAGCTCTCCGTACTATTTCAGTTTTCAGATTTACAGATAATAAACAGGGGAACATTCTTTTACAGTGTACTTAACTCCATTAGATTAACAAGATTCATATTACAATATTTTGAATACGTATAGTCCACACAATACACGGACAGTCCATAATAGTTAGCATTTTAGGCTTATAAATATTAACTTCCACCTCTGATGCAAACGATAGGAAAACGATAGGCAAGATATTATTCTTAAACTGTTGAAAAAGATGACCCTAAGTCGATAAAACTAATTGTGGTTGTGAGTCCAGAGTCATTTAAAGTAGCGGTTATTAGCAACTCATCAAAATTAGTCATGGCTAATAATGATCAAAGATCGATCGATCAGAAAAATGGTAGCGAAAAAGCTCACAAATTGCGAAAAAGCATTCACAAAGTGAATAACTCTAAACACCCTAAAGATATGCTTGGCAAAAAGTGCTGTGAACAAATGAAGCGAGTGCACGAATAGAGCTCAACGAAACTTTCATTTGTATTCGGCAATATGTGTTATCGTTCCAAGTAATTAAAGTTCACACATCAAGCAATATGAAAATATTAGGGTGATAAGCTTGTTTAACTTACTCTCTCTCTCTCTGTCTCTTGGTTTTGAGTTAAAATTCAAATACTTTGATCTATAAACTCGTAAAAGAAGTTGTAAGACCTTTTAATAACTGAATCATTTGTTTGTTAATAATTATTGATATTTTTACTTATTTTTAGGTTGACAACTTGAAAACAATTAAAAGAAAGGCTTTTACTTCTCCATTAGAGTAAAAGTAATTGAAATGTTCAATTAAATACCATAGAGGAGTTAGCCTATTTGATTATGGTATTTGTCCTGAACTACTTATTAGTTGATTGTTTTAGACTTTTTATGTAATTGTAAATATTTTAATTAATAATTGTGCTTAAGCAAAGTTACTTTAAAATAATTTCGATGTAAATATATGTTGAAAAACAAAGAAAACTCTAGTTTCTAGATTGCGCTTTGATATAAAAGATCTGTTAATAAGTATTTTTGAATAATTTATTTATAAATTAAAACCAAAACTCAAAATGTAAAGTGCTCCTAGGGGGCCACAAAAATAGATTCAAGTGAGAGAGAGGAAAAGAGATAGAGGTAAGTTAATGGTTGGTTTAGTTTCGATCTTTATGCAAAAGCATTATTAACAAAACGATCTCGTTAGATAATAATAATTATAATTACTTAATAACCACAAGTGGCTCTTAGCTTGGACCAGGAAACACAATTGAGTAAAATGTGGCAACATTTCAAGGTCAGAAGAAGTCAGAACAGTTTTTTTTTATGTTTTCTTTTTCTTTTGTTTCAAGTGGTTGGTTCTCTTGAGTGGTTCTCTTTAAGTGCCGACCAAATAATCAAAATTAGCGCAAAAACTGCCAAAATGCCATGAAAATTCAATTAATGGGCATAAGAAAAGCATTTCCAAAAAGTAAAAAAAAATCAGTTTAACATGCAAATTTGTTGTCAAATTGTTAAGACACTTGAATTCTTGTTGGTTTAAAAACCTGATCCAAAAATAATTGTACTCAAGTGCGTGGAGACCAAAAAGCGACCAAAACCAAAGACGGAGGCGGACACATTTGAGTTTTAAGTTCGTGTTCGAGCCATCGTCATCGGCTTAAGTGGTTAATAGAGAGACCCCGTCAACATCATCGTCGTCATCGTTGGTTTTGATGCGCACTTCACTTCATATGTTTCTGCCGTTTTTTTTTCTTTTTGCGTTTTGTTGTTTTTTCTCTCACATCTATTATTTGGAGATTGGTAATGAAAACCTGTATGAGATAGTCCACGATGATTTTGATCCATTTCGATATGAATTGCCTCCTATAAATAAGCAAAGCAAATTGGAACAAGACATCATTGGGTTCAATACCTTCGACATAGAAACATCTACGAATAGTTTACCTTAAAGAAAAACTATCAAAATAATGGTAAGCCTTTAAAAAATATCCATTTTTTTTTTTGTTTCATTCGTTTGCTCTGTTTGATTAGAAACTTTTCATTGGTGTCCTGTCCCTCTGCTTGGTGGTGGCTTTTGCTGCTGCTCAATCTGCCGATCCCGCCGAACCGTCTGCTGAATATCTGCCACCTGTTGGCGAGGCCGAGGCAGCCCAATTGTCCGATGATGGTTATCGCTACAAGACTGTCCGCCGCCTGAAACTGCGTCATCGTCGTGAGGTGCCCGAACAGGAATACTTGCCACCTGTGGACAATAGCCCAAGCCAGGAATATTTGCCACCAGTCGAACCTGCCCCCCTTGCCGATGATGGCTACCGTTACAAGACTGTCCGCAAGTTGAAGTTCCGTGCCCGTCATCGTCGTGATGTGTCTGAGATCGCTGAGCCTAGCAACGAATATCTGCCCCCAGTTGAGGTTGAATTGGCCCCTGAGCTTAAGACCGTGTTGGGCGATGATGGTTATCGTTACAAGACTGTGCGTCGTCTCAAGCTCCGTCGTCATCGTCGTGAAGCTGAGGCTGTTGCTGCCGATGAGGCCGCTGCCGCTGCCACCAATGGTGAATACCTGCCCCCAGTTGAGGCACCAGCAGCTGAGTCCGCTGTGGCCGAGGTTAAGGCTGCTGAGCCCGAGGGCACTGAATTGGCCAAGGATGGTTACCGTTACAAGACCGTGCGCCGCATCCGTTATCGTTATCGCCATTAAGTCAGTCAGTCCGATCCGAATCTCCACAAAACCTCTAGGAATATTGAACCAAATTGATCCTGATAGTACACACATTGAGTTAAAGAGTTAAAGTCAACTCTGCACTTAAATTAATTCTTTTTTTTTTTACTCTCCCACCCAGCATATGGAATAATAAAAGTTTATTCACAAAAAACAAAACACACACTCTGTTAACTGATTACAAGGGGCTAAACAGAACCTGAACAGACTCTAAAAACCATCATATCCGTCTCAATTATCATTAGTGATCAAAAACAAAACGAAAATACTCAAGTGAAATTTGCAATTTTTGTTCTTGTTAAATTGCACATTAAATTATTGGTAAAGCAAAGAGCCAAGAAAATCAAAAAAGGCAAAAGAACGAGAACAACAAAAACAACAAAAAATTTACCAATGGCTGAAAAGGCAAAAAACAAAAAAAAAATGCAATTGAAATCAATGGCCAAGTAATGGGCAAACGGAACAAAAAAAAGAAGAAAACGGAATAAGGCAAGGCAAGGGCATAAAAGGCAAAAAGAAAAGGGGGAAAAACTTTTGGCGAATTGCAAAATTCTATTTAGAAATGAAGTGTGTGCTTTTAGGCGCACTTGCAAAACATGAGCGTAGTCATAGTAAGGGGATTTAATACTCTGCAACTTCATATACCACATCTAAATACGAATCCCCAAAAAATGGCTTAAAGTGATGAGTAAAATAAATTAATCATAAAAGCCGTCAACAGTTGATCCGGTTTTGCTTACTTCTGTCTTCAATTTTATGTGAAATCCTGTAAAAGTTTTACAGACTCATAATACCTGAAGGCGCAGTAAATCAAACTTTATTGTCAAATGTTTTCCGTAAGTTTGCCCATTTGCCATTAATATACATCTGTTTGAACCAAAGACAGCTACGATCAGAGTAATATATTCATTTTCATGATAAGTCAATAACCTGGGCAATCACACCAGCCACTTACATAGGAAGACAGCGACACATTCTGGCTACTCGAACTTATTGAATTCACCTGTAACTCACAATGTTTTGAAATGAAGAGCGACACAGTTGACATGGCAACACTGAACTGAATTTCTGTATAAAGCATCGTGTGAATGACCAAGTTCCATAGTTTTAGCTGAAATTCCTGATAAAAACACCTTGCAGTGTTTTCAGCTAAATAAAATTCATCCTATGTATAAGTTCCAAGCGTTAACCAAGAGACCTAATTGCTGAAGCCATCACTAAAAATGATGAATACCCATTGTATCTAGGATCTAGGAAGGAAAAATGGGGCCAAGTTGATCCTTCAATTGGCTGCATAAGTGTGTATTGTATAACATTTTCTTGTAACTTACGAATTGTCTGTAGACAATGTTTTGCTTCAAGGTGAATTTATTATTGTTACATGTTATTATAAATATCAAAGGGGATACTTTTGGGTGGCAATGTTTCCACATTTTACTGTTCCAGATGCAATGGGCCCGGCCCGTCGTTGCTATAACCAATTCAAAAAGCACAGTACCAGCTTTGCGTTCAAGTAAGTATCAATTGGGATTATGTTTCCATTTAGCAGTGTGTTTGAAAACTTTCCAACGATCACATTTCAGTGAAGGGACTGGATTAACGAGTCGCTTCCCAATGTCGTCAAGCTTATGAATTTGCTTGCACTGTGCTCTATGCTTATATTCTAAAGTATGTATAATATTTTAAGAAGATTTGAGAATGGTTTGTATTCACAAATTTTTTAAAATTGTTCTCCTAAAGATAAACAAATCAAAACGATCGCATTAGATTCTCACATTTTATTGAGACGTGAATACAATTGTTTATTGTGTTAGGATTGAAGGACTTCCTTTGTCCTTCAATCGAATTTGGATTTTTCCCCTTTGTCGTTGCGCCCCTGGCAGGCGCACTCGAAGTGCAACGACTTGCCTCTTTTGATGCTTCAGGCCCAGAGATCCCGAACCAGGAACAGTCTAAGGCTGGCCAGGCACAGGGGCCATCTTTTTACGGTCAACTTTTCATTATATTATTTTGCATTTATTTGCTTAAGGTTTTTTTTTGTTTTTTTGCTTTGCTCTGATTCGAGTTTGCAGTCACCGCCCCACGCCCAACCGCCCCACCTGCCCTTCCACCCATTAACCCTCCACTGTGCACTCTTTTTGGACCTTTTTTATACGCTTGTTAAAAAGAGTATATTCATTTTAAAGGAAGGAAGCATCTCCATATAAAAGATATATATTCTTGATCAGCACGTCCGTCCGTCCGTCAGTCTGGATCAGCGCGAACTTCGCCTAGACCGTAAGAGTTTTTAATCTTTGACGACTATAGGTAAAGGCGAAGTCACAAAAAAAACTTGCAAGGGTATACAAACTTCGGCGCAGTCGAAGTTAACTCCGGCCCTCTGGTTTTGTGTTGTGTTTCTTTCGTTTGCTTTTGACTTTGGCGGCGGAAAAGGCAGCCAAAATTACAATATTGTATCCCAGAAGTAGCGAGAAAAAGTAAATACCAATTGCGCTTAGTTTTTTAGTTTTATTTTTTAAGTGTTTTTTTTTTTTGAGTATATTTTGTTCTTTTTTTTTTGGCCGTAACGTAATTGAACGCGCTTGACTTTGCACTAAAAAGGTTACCGAAACGAAGGAGAAGACTTGAATAGATATTAATATTTTCATTTCTCTTTAGCATATTGAAGATTGAATCGAATGTTGCAAAAGAGGGAAAATTGATTGGGCCTAATGTTTCATAGTAAACTTTATTTAAAAATAGTTCTTCCCCAACCCGACCCCCCCCCTTTCCCACTCGGTTATAGAGAGTGAGTGCGCTTGCCTTGTTTTAATATGTATAATTTATGTATGTTAATTGCTGTCAAAGGGAAATGTTGGCCAAAAAGCTTTTCACTGCCATTTGCTTTATTAATTTTCCCCCTTATTTTTTTTTTGTTTTTATTTTTGTGGGTCTTTGAAGAGTAGAAAATGCAAACACACACACACAGGCACACACACAAAAAACACACACACAGAGACACGATTTTAATTGCCTAGTCTAGGCTGGTTGACTTTTTTTGGCAATTTACTTGATATTTTCTCAAAAACTCACTTGGCCTGGCCCAATTAGCAACGATTGGGGTCCAAGCGGCAACCGGCAACACCAACAACACTCAACAACGATAAGAGAGTCAAGGAAAAATAGTCAAAGTCAAATACAAACACGACAAACTTTTTGAGCCAGTAAAAGAAAATGTAAAAAGAAACCGAAAACAGAAAAAATAAAGAGACAGCGTCAGGGAGAAAGCAAAAAACTTTTTGCAAACTTATGAAATATTTAAAATTATAGTTTTTTTTTTTTTTGACCCAGGTCAGTGACTCATCGAAAAATCGCAATTCGAATCTGAAGAGGAATCTGCCATTTGTCCCCAGCCATTTGTCCCCAGCCCCTCCCCACCGCAATACCAACTCATCAGACCATGCCATCCCACTGTGAGGCAAGCAAATTGAGCTGAAGTATTTAAGACGAAATCGGCTTGACTTATGACTCATAAGCCGAATAGGTTGCAAAGGTGTATATATACCCTAGGGGGAGAGAGAGAAAGAGAGAGAGAGAGAGAGGGGGGAAACAGGGCTAATGGGTAGGTGCAGCTTGGAGGGTTGTGGTAGGCGTAAAGCTTAGAGGCAACAATTTGTCGACCAGACGTTTACACGACTTTGAATTAAATGCACAGAATTATTCCATTAACAGACTCTTAATAAAGATGATTCGTCTTAGTTAGAGTTCCTCTCTCGTTTAAAACGTGTGACTAAATTCTTAATCACAATCTCTTAGATTGACAGTATCTAAGTAGATAATACCATCATCCTAATCCCTTTAATATTCTGGAAACTAAGCCAATTCTTAATAGAGAGAATGAACCAGAAAGTGCCAACTTCATTTCTAATTCCATTCTTAAACTTTTATCTAGTTATCTATTAGCCATTGGTTTTGTCTAGTATTAACTGTATTTCCTTTTTTTAATCTAACGATAATACAAGAATGTCTGTCTCTAGGAAAACCAATTTTCTTTTAGGTTTTCATTTCTTGGAGTTTCTAATGGATTCTTCTTAATGTATTTTTATGTGTAATCAGGCATTTTGGCTTATCTAACAACTAGGAATAATTCATTTATCTCAATATGCCTTATCGTATGAACATCATGTACACGTATGTATGTATGCATGTCAATACATACATCTGTATTTATGTATGTATGTACATATTAATATACAGATGTGGCACTGCCCGCATTCTCTTGTCGTTGCCTTGTGGGCTTATCTTTTGCAGTCGTCAGAGATTTTCTCGCTCGTCTGCCGTATGTTTCCATTAAAAATCCATTTAAATATTATCTCATACGGCTCTGGCGATTATTCTTTTCGCTTCTGACATTTAGCCAAATGTGGGAGAGAGGCAAATGGAAATGGAAAGGAAAAGGAAGACCAATAGGCCAATATGTACATTTGTATGTGTGTATATATGTATGTATTTACATAGATAGGTAGGTAAGTGACCAAACAATTATTATATGCAAACAAAACGGACAAATTTGTATGTCTTAATGAGTATTTCACTAGTCTCAACAATAAACTTAGCCAGCATTATGAATAAAAACTTTGTTTTTTTTCAACGATTTTGTAAGTGACAGATGATCTGTGACTTTTCATGGTGTATGTACATAATACCAATTGGTAAAAGAAAATTTACGAGTGTCAATAAGAGATTTCAAGTCGTAAACAACTTTGGTCACACTGGATATGTTAAAAATTTTGCTGTCTCATACGAAAGTGTTAAAAATAAAACAAACAATTGCAAATTTATTTGTAATTCTAGGCCGATTAGTTTTCTACAATCGGCTGCAATTTCTGTGTTAGTGTTAAGCTTGGCTTACCAATAGGGAAAAGTGTATGATAATTCGGTGTACTATTCGTTTGGTAACAAGGCAAGGACATACTAAATGAAATAAGAATCTGTGTAATAAACTATTTATAGTCGGAAAAATGTTAAAAAAATATGTACATATTTACGATACGTGCACATTGAATGTTCATTAATTTTATTTGAAATTGTGGACTGAGAGCATACATTTACATACATATGCATCGTTTAGTGTGTGTGTGGGTGTGTGTGTGTGTGTGTATTGATAAGTCTAACAATGAGGAATGGGGAAACTGGCCGACATAGTGTACAAAAAGAGATTGATAAATATGAATACGAATGCTGCCGTTGCGAAGCTTATTTCTCAGATGACCAAATGAGAGGCGACAACAACAACAACAACAACAACAACAGCATCAGTAGCAACAGCAGCACAAAGTAAACAACAGCAATAAAAACAACAACAAGAACAACGGGGGGAGGAACAAGCAATAAAGTTGATTGCAGTCAGTAGCCGTAGAGCCAAGGCGGCAAATTGAATATTTGTTGTTGTGTCTGCATGTGTGTGTGTATGTGTGTGTGTGTGCCTTTATTTGTATTTGTTCGCATTGTTAAATGTCAGCAGCAGCAGCAGCAGCAACCACAGTCACACAGCATCAACTTTGGTTGATAAATGCCAAACCAAAAGAGGGAGAGACTCACATACGCACACACACACTGAGAGAGAAAGAGAGTATTCCGCTCTCACTATCTCAGTGTGCTCCCCATTGTTAACTGTAGGTCAAAGATATTTGCCCCATTGCTACCAATTCGAATTTGAAGCCAAGACCAACCCTTGCTCTCTTTCTTTAGCTGGCTCATTCTTACGCTCATTTACTTTATTGTGTGTGTGTGAGCTCATCTTTCTCTCTTTCTCTCTCAGCTGTTGCTTCTTCCTCTGCAAATTGTTGCTTTTTATTTTATATTTAATTAAATGGATTCATTGCCAAAAGACTTGGAAAAATCTCCCAATAGATTATAGACGACAAATTGATCTTAGATCTTGAAGACGAATCACTTAGTAAATCAATTTGGAGACTAACTGCTACCACCTTTTCTATTTGCCAGCATAGTCTTAGCCCACATTCCGTTGCAAGGTCTTAAAGTGTAATTCAAACCTTAAGTGAGATCATATTTTATTTGGATTGGGGTTTTATTTAAAATGAATTGAGTGACTATGAGTAAGAAACAGAATGAGTCTGAGTGACTGAGTTAGCTCGGTCTACACTCACAATCAGTCACACTATACTGAATCGAAAAATGAGTAGAATGAGTTGACAGGTGTCGATTGTATTCCGATTTGGAATTATTGAATGCTTCTAAAACTCGAACGACAGATCCTAAGTGGTTCAGGTTTATACCTTCAACTCTATTAATCTGTTTTTTATCTTTCAAGATTGTTGACACTTCAATCCAATTTACTTCAACTGATCTTAGCAGGTAGTACACAGTATTCCTCTCACTCACTCACTTCAATTCAATTCAAGTATATTCATTTTATTTAGTATGTGTATCCACATACAAGAGGCTCAGCCCCTCCTTTGAGCTTGGAATTTTCTATTCTCTTTTTTTTTAAATTGATACATGTTTAGGGTGGATTCAATTATTGATACTTAATCGTTTATTTAATTCAATTCATTTAAAGAAGAGATTATAATTGAATTTTTCACCTCATGTAATTCTTTTGCTCTCTTTAAATTATTCGATTAGCCACTTCGTTTAATAGGGTCAACAATTCAATGTTACAATTTCCAATCAAAAGTTTCTTAACTTTTTCCTGTTGTGATCATGTAAACTAATCATAAAATATAGCTTAAGGCCTAGTAGCTATAGCTAGTCAGAAGATAATTAATGTAATTTACAATCACTGCTCAATCACATTATAAATAAATAAATAAAACATTCTCTCAATTAACCGAAACTATTAGAAAACCAACGTTTTATTCTTAACCCACTTTTGGCCAATGTTCGACTTTTGGAACAGTAAGTTTTAGTTTTTTAGTTAAATCAAAAGGGAAAAAGGTAATTTTTTCGTTAACTACAATCGTTTCCATTATCCCCGACGGATCTACCTTTCAGTATTACCCTAAAAGTATCCCAATTTGAGATCATATTCACTCTCATATCATCATATCACTATTTTATTGAAAAGTTACCACAAAAAAGTCACTTTACATCTTCAAACTGCTGAAGCTTAAAAAGCAAAAAATTGTTATTGACTTTAGTTTACAAAAGCGTGAGAAAAGCGGAGACTGAATTGTAGGATAGGCTCCTTTGGAGAAGCAACTGGCTGATCTATTAAGGTTTATTGTTAGTCTAATTTAGTTACAGCCTAAAGACAATCGATAAAATGTGTAAGGAATTTACTTCATTTAAGTATCATTCTAGGCAGATCTTATAGTTTCTTCTCTTCATATTATTGTCTTTTTTTTCCTGAGCTACTTTGGTGGCTTGGTTTCTTCAGTTTCGTCTTGT